>CM019692.1:16164933-17364933 GCA_009760885.1 Achatina immaculata
TCGCTAACTCTGATACTAGCATATCAGCTATGGTTCGATGATTGCCTCATCGGACAGGCGTCTTCTTCACCCTCAGAAACTGAGAAATCTTGAGTATATAAAAACGTTATCACAGACAATATTAATAACATTCATGTCAACAGAGATGTGTTATGATGTATGTACATGGGTGAATGATGTATGAGCCTGGCTGAATGTGAATGAGGTAATGTGCGAATAAAAAGTATATGCAAAGGAGAAACTTGTCTGGATAATCTACTGGAAAAACACGGTAAAGTCAAAAGTTTAGAGATAATCATTTTGTCGGTCTTTGGTGTGAAAGTGAACTGAATCTGCTTAGCAAGTAGACTAAACTAATAACTGGTTTTCGTATAAATAGTATGAACATCTACAACTTATTTTGACTTTTAAGTATTTGCATGCAAGCAGTCTCATTTCGGAGTCGACACCCACTGCTAGATAGTTTCTGATGGTAGAGAAAACCATCCCAAGAGAGTGATTTATACACCAAACAAATCACAGACTGTACCTCTCACTAACGGGTACGTTGTGGCTTATTCCATGTTCCATAAATGCAGATATCTATCTTAACCATAACTGGCGGGGGGGGGGGGGAGGAGGGATGAAGACGCTGTCCAATTAGGCAATTAGCGACCCATAGTTGATATGCTATTGTCAGGGTTAGCAAACCATAGCTGACCAAGACCCTGTCCCACCTCTCCATTGGTACCCCCAGTAATAGGCCTAGCCTGGCTAACGGGGCAGTGATCGCCATAGTCCCCACGGTGGTGGAGTCTGCTAAAGAAGTATTGCACATCCCCTTGCTTTTTAGCTGCACTCCGGGAGTGAAACAATAGCCGCCATAACCCTCTCCCACGTCGATACGATGATGTGCCTCAACATCTTCACAGCATCGGCTGCAAAGAACACCAGCTCGCAGTTACAGGGAGATAGCACAAGTACAAGTACTTAACCATATCTACAGTATGTGCTCTACTCAACACTTTAGTTCGTTTTTGCATGTTACATAGTCGAGAAATATTTTATTTCTATCCGAAGCCTGGGATAGTGAGATTCGAACCTTAATCAGAATCACATCAAGATTCAGTTTACACTTTTTTTTTGGGGGGGGGGGAGGGGGTGGGGTCAGCCTTTTATACCTCACTACAGTTATTCAGTGCCTGGCAGGGTGCACTGGGACACAGAGACTTCTTTGCCTCCGGAGTTTCCAGAGATTAGCTCCAATATCTTATCTTATATCCTTCCCGTGCCGTTAAACGTCACATAGGGCTCGCAAAGTAGTTCGCCAATTTTTCCTGTCTTCGGCGAGTCTTTCAACCTCATCAAAGGATTTTATGAGCTCCAATATATAACTTTGGTAAATCATATGAGCCTAAGACAACCATTGCCAAAATTACAAATACTGTCACAATGATGAGTAGGAAACGGTCGAACATTTCCTAGTTAAATGCCCAAAACGTGACGAATTACGAATAAAAACACATGTTTCTTCCCTGTGACACCAGTTTCCATGGGCTTTTAGCTCCCCACGACAAGGAAATACATCATCAAATCATATGAGCAGAAACTTAGAGCAAGTTCTAAAGCAAAAACTTGGAGCAAGTTCTAAAATAAAAACGTGGAGCAAGTTCTAAAGCAAAAACGTGGAGCAAGTTCTAAAGTAAAAACGTGGAGCAAGTTCTAAAGCAAAAACGTGGAGCAAGTTCTAAAGCAGAAACTTGGAGCAAGTTCTAAAGCAAAAACTTGGAGCAAGTTCTAAAGCAAAAACTTGGAGCAAGTTCTAAAATAAAAACGTGGAGCAAGTTCTAAAGCAAAAACGTGGAGCAAGTTCTAAAGCAAAAACGTGGAGCAAGTTCTAAAGCAGAAACTTGGAGCAAGTTCTAAAGCAAAAACTTGGAGCAAGTTCTAAAGCAAAAACTTGGAGCAAGTTCTAAAATAAAAACGTGGAGCAAGTTCTAAAGCAAAAACGTGGAGCAAGTTCTAAAGCAAAAACGTGGAGCAAGTTCTAAAGCAGAAACTTGGAGCAAGTTCTAAAGCAAAAACTTGGAGCAAGTTCTAAAGCAAAAACTTGGAGCAAGTTCTAAAATAAAAACGTGGAGCAAGTTCTAAAGCAAAAACATGTAGCAAGTTCTAAAATAAAAACGTGGAGCAAGTTCTAATGCAAAAACTTGGAGCAAGTTCTAAAGCAAAAACATCCATCCAAACCTGGCAAGACACACATGACTTTGCCTTTGACTTTGACTTGAGTTTTCCGATCCTCGGGTTTACGAGTTTTCACTTTTTTTCCCCTTGCGCCAGATAATGAAACGTACAGATCTTCTTCAGCTGTTCTACATCTCCATACAGAGTGTTAGTCATTGGGGAGTTTGGTGGCATCAGGTTCTTCCGAAGATCCATCAATGCACGGCAAGACACAGATAAAAATATCTAACTTTGACGTACTGTACAACTGGACACAAGTATCCAGTTTTGGTTCACCATGCAGACGCAGTCATCCAGTCTAAGTAAGTCTAAGTAAATCTAAGTAAGCCTAAAAGGCGGACACAAATATCCACTCCTGACAAAGTCGTCCTACAGACGAACACACACACACACAAATAATACTTTCAGCTCCATCATCAGTACTAACGCTTGTGCGACGCATACTAATTTCATCTACTTCACATAAACCTAGGCAAGGAATCCCACTCTCTAGAGTAACTCCATGCTCAAGCACTTGACAGAGGGCTGTGAAAACGACATGTTTTGACGTATATTTATATACTTTTTATATCGTGACAAGCTGGTCCACTGGTTATAAGTTTGTCCTTCTTGTCTCGTTATGACGGATAATATATTACTGTAGTCTGAGCTTGGTGTAAATTAGGGTATCATGGACTTTTATCCGCTATCTACAAGAGAGAAGCAAAGCTGTCTAATTTTGTTTGCTTTGCAATCTTTAGAAAGGTGGCTTTTGCAACCAGTTTGAATAAAATCTCAGTGGAAATGCAAGTTTCACTAAAGATAAAAATTATTAACTTTCACTTCACTTTGACTTTGGGTTTAAGAGCTATCACACTCTTTTTCACTGTGCCAGATATTGGAAATGTACAATAACTTTTTCACATGCTTATATCTCCGTATAGGATGCCGGAGGAGTTTGGTGGTATCAGGTTCTTCCAAAGATCTTTCAGTATGCGGTGCAGTCCAGCAGGCGGTGCTTAACAGTTTCTTCTTCTTGTCTGTTGCAGTGCATGCAGTATATAGTGTGCGGTCAGCGGTCACTCTGTTTAAGTGCTTACTGGGGGTGATATGTCCCCCACCGTGCAAGCTGAAGATTGTGCGATAAGAACATTTTTTTTTATGCTTTCTTTTTATTCGTATAACAAGCCTCCTTGAAAATGATACAAGACTTTGAAGATCTTGCTTTTATATCTCCTCTCCAACCCCTCCCGCCCCCCCCCCCCCACCCCCATCGCCCGCGAGGAGCTTTGGTCGCTCAGTATTGTAATTATTTGCAGCTTGACTGTGATGTTATTTGCAGCTTTGATTGTGATGTTATTTGCAGCTTTGACTGTGATGTTATTTGCGGCTTTGACTGTGATGTTATTTGCGTCTTTCGGCCCGATACATCCGACAACGGCCTGGTTTATTTTTAGCAACGGGTGTGCCTTCCCATTTCTATCCATATTAACTCTGCCAGGCTTTCGTCTGTTACCAAGGGCACAAGGTGGAGATAAGTTCTTACTCAGTAATCAGAGAGATGAATTAACTGGCCATTGGCCACTATCCTATTCAGTTTATTTTCATGTATGTCCAAATCTGGTGATCATCATATATTTCCTCACAGTACTGCCTGTCATGATGGGGATAGAAAAAAAAAAAGTGTTCATTTCTACAAGGACAGACAGGTGTGATTTAATCTACGCCCTTCCAGGTAATCATGAAAGAGGCTGTGAGAAGACGATTAATTTTGTGTGAGTCATTCTTGTGCACAATCCTCAGTCGAGCAGCGCAGCTAGGGCTCTGAGAATCTTTGTTTTGCAGTTCAAGTTATTCCATTTTAATTTTTCCTCAAGAAATAACTCTTCAAAGATTCTCAGGACAAAAATGTTTAATCTTTCGTTTATTTCACATAAAGAGGTAGACATGGGTGTATGGTTCAGTTTTACAAATTAAAAAAAGTGGGGGGGATAAGAAGAACGAGAAAAGTGAGCAGGAACAAGAGTGACAGAAAGGAACAAGAGTAACAGAAAGGAACATGAGTGACAGAAAGGAACAAGAGTGGCAGAAAGGAACAAGAGTGGCAGAAAGGAACAAGAGTGACAGAAAGGAACAAGAGTGGCAGAAAGGAACAAGAGTGACAGAAAGGAACAAGAGTGACAGAAAGGAACAAGAGTGGCAGAAAGGAACAAGAGTGACAGAAAGGAACAAGAGTGGCAGAAAGTAAGATAAGCACAAATAAATGAACTAGATACAATAATCCAGTTTTTTTTGTTTTTTTTTTACGACAAACGTCCTTTTCAAGGACAACATACAAAAATAATCTATTGATGCGGTGGTACCTGGGTTCAAGTGAAAACAGTGGGGATTTTTTTTTAGTGTCTTATATCTTATATCTTATATCCTTCCCGTGCCGTTAAACGTCACATAGGGCTCGCAAAGTAGTTTGCCAATTTTTCTTGTCTTCGGCGAGTCTTTCAACCTCATCAAGGGATTTTATGCCTATTAATTTGGCCTCTCTTAACAATGTCCTCTTCAGAGTTTCACGCGGTCTGCCTCTTTTTCTTCGGCCTGTTGTGTTCCACTTGATAGCTTGTTTTGGGATTCTCTGATCGTTTCTTCTCATCACGTGACCAACATATGTCCATCTCCTTTTCCTGATCGCCCATGAGACTGGTTGTTGTTCAGTCATCTGTCTTATCTCTGCATTGTTCTTGAATTCATTCCACTTGATGCCGAGTATTTTTTAGTGTCACCACACCAAAAAAAAGTTTTAAAAAAAGGTCCAGGGGTGCACCCAACCTATAAAAATGGTTTAGCATACAAATCTACAAAGGTAACTGAGGCCAGGTATGATACTGAAACATCACACTTTCATGCGCTGAAGGTAATGGAAATATTGGCCAAACATTGTATCCCCAAAATGGCTTAATGGCATGGAAACGGTGATTTTACTTTGACCGTTTTTACATACAAAGCCAACATAACGGATAAAAACGCACACAAAAAAATTTTAAAAAAACAAACAAACAAACTAAACTCTCAGCTCTTATGATATCCACCTTTTAAGAAAGGCAGGTATTTTTATCATGTTGTCAAGAAATCATTCTTGCTTCACCAGTTATGTTATAAAAAATCCAGTCTGTTTCACCAGTTATATTATCAGAAAATGCAGTCTGTTTCTTCAGTTATGTTATCAGAATCTCCAGTCTTTTTCACTAGTTATGTCGTTAAAAACTCAAGTCTGTTTCACTAGTTATGTTGTTTAAAAAATCCAGTCTGTTTCACTAGTTATGTTGTTAAAAACATATAGTCTGTTTTACTAGTTATGTTGCTTTTAAAAAATCCAGTCTGTTTCATTAGTTATGTTGTTAAATAATCCAGTCTGTTTCACAAGTTATGTTGTCAAAAAAAAAAAAAAAACCGAACAAACAAACAAAAAAGCCGGTCTGTTTCACTAGTTATGTTATCAAAATCTCCAGTCTGTTTCACTAGTTATATTGTCAAAAAAGAACAAACAAACAAACAAAAAAGCCGGTCTGTTTCACTAGTTATGTTATTAAAATCTCCAGTCTGTTTCACTAGTTATGTTTGTAAAAAAAAAATCCGGTCTGTTTCATTAGTTATATTTGTAAAAAAAAAATCCGGTCTGTTTCATTAGCTATGTTGTTTAAAAAATTCAGTCTGTTTCACTAGTTATATTGTCCAAAAAAAAAAGCCGATCTGTTTCACTAGTTATGTTATCAAAATCTCCAGTCTGTTTCACTAGTTATGTTTGTAAAAAAAAAATCCGGTCTGTTTCATTAGTTATGTTTGTAAAAAAAAAATCCGGTCTGTTTCATTAGTTGTGTTGTTTAAAAAAATCCAGTCTGTTTCACTAGTTATATTGTCAAAAAAAAAAAAAAAACAGTCTGTTTCAGTAGTTATGTTATGAAAATCTCCAGTCTGTTTCACTAGTTTTTTTTTTTTGTTTGTTTTAAAAAATCCAGTCTGTTTCACTAGTTATTTTTGTCACAAAAAATTCGGTCTGTTTCACTGGTTAAGTTGTAAAAAAATATCCGGTCTGTTTCAATGGCTATGTTGTTCAAAAAATCCAGTCTGTTTCACTGGTTATGTTGTCGAAAAAAAAATCCAGTCTGTGTCACTAGTTGTCAAAAAAAAAAAATCTACTCTTTTTCACTGGTTATGTTGTAAAAAAAAACCCAGTCCGTTTCACTGCTTAAATTGTCCAAAAAATCTGGTCTTTTTCACAGGTTATGTTGTAAAAAAAATGCAGTCTGTGTCACAAGTTACGTTGTGAAAAAAAGAAAAAGAAAAATTCCGGTCTATTTCACTGGTTATGTTGGCAAAAAAAAAAAAAAAATCCAATCTGCTTCACTGGTTATGTTGTCAAAAAAATCGTGGCTGTTTCACTAGTGTCCACAAATATTATGTTGTATGCGCACGTGTTTTCCCCATGTGTGCAGTATGTCCGTGTACATTGAGTCGAACATCCGCACTTCTGTTTTGTATTTGTTCTAAATGGGGCTACTGCACAATTTTCTCTGTGTAAATGTTTTACTCTGTTCTCAAGGACGCCTTCAATGCCTGACATAGCTAATAAGCTCTCTTTATCACTTCCATCCCAGTCTGTCTGTCTACATGTCTTGACTGCAGTTCTGTCAACAACGGATACATTATTCATCTTTCATTTAATGTATTGGCTGAGATCAGATTCGCTGCAAAGTGTGCTTAGCTCCACATAACTGGATTAAATGACCCACTCCGTTACTCTGCTTCCACGCTCCCCCCCCTCCCCTTTTTTCCCTTGGTCACGTGATCCCACCGTTATTCAGCCACTCTGTCTTTGAAAACCCCCCCACTCTGCCCCACTGACACTGAAGTTGTTCCTCTTTCTCAAGTTACATCGTCGAGAATTCAAATTGAACGCTCCGTTTGCATTCTCGGTCTGTAAGTTTTCTTGGTTCCTTCAATAAAGGGCAAGTTTTCTCTCATTTCCAAACTGGTCCTTTGCCATTCATAGAAGTCCCTATCAATGCTAGCTATTCCCACATCCACTCTGATTTATTCGCGCGCCTAACAAAACCGTTGCGAAAGGCGAGATTTATAAGTTGCAGGTGCGCACTTTCCAGCACCATTTAAGTTGATCCACAGAGTTGAGTGTCGATGTATAGAACCACGGGTCGTTTTCTCTTGAGATGATTTTTCTCAGTTCTACACGGTTCTCTTGCACTACACAATCTATATTCTGTACCGGGAGAAATTCTATACACTACATTTGCCCCATTTGTGCCCGGGTGAAAATCTATTTAAATGTTGCTCTCGTAGAAAACTGAAAATAGTCTTTACTGGCTTCTTGGACGAAATGTTGGAAACTGCTCCACTCAACATCCTTGGAGGGTGAATTCGCCAAGTTCGCCATGATGATTACTATGATATTTGTTGCTTCTGTTGGACTCAGTTTTTGCCTTTCAGCTCCTACCCCCCCCCCCAGCCCTTACCTCGTTATATCCCCAGTCAACCTCCAAAATATTGCCTGGAATATTCTCTTCTTTTTTCCCCGAACCACCTTGCCCATTTCTGCTGTAGATAAAAGTACTCATAAATAATGCATGTAATTTTGTTTCATTTAATGTATTTAAAGTTTTTATTTGTGCAACAGTTTTTTTTTTACATGACATCTTTGTTCTTGTTCCCTCTACTCTTTCTACTTTTTTTTACTTTACTCTCTCTACTATATACTTTACTCTTTCAACTTTACTCTCTCTACTATATACTTTACTCTTTCTACTTTATGCTTTACTCTCTCTGCTTAATACTACACTCTCTCTATTCTGTACTTTACTCTCTCTAATTTATACTTTTACTCTTTCTACTTTACTCTCTCTACTTTATACTCTACTCTGATTTATACTTTTACTCTTTCTACTTTACTCTCTCTACTTTATACTCTACTCTGATTTATACTTTTACTCTTTCTACTTTACTCTCTCTACTTTATACTCTACTCTGATTTATACTTTTACTCTTTCTACTTTACTCTCTCTACTTTATACTCTACTCTGATTTATACTTTTACTCTTTCTGCTTTACTCCCTCTATCATATACTTTACTCTCTCTAATCTATACTTTTAATCTTCTACTTTACTTTCTCTAATCTATACTTGAAAACACTCAGCATGCAAATACAGTTATCTGAGAGGGTCGTTCATAAATTTGTAAAATATTAGTTAATATAACCTACCTACCTAAATTGGAGGTAATGAAATACCAGAGATTAGATATGCTGATGACACAGTATTACTGTCCACAACTCAAAAAGGAATGGAAAAACGAATTATGTCAGTCCATAAGAACAGCGGAGAGCAAAACCTCTATCTTAATGCGAAGAAAACTAAATTGATGACAACTGACAAAACAAATAAGGCAACTGATATATGTGTCAATGAGGAAAAACTGGAAGAAGTGGAGAGTTTTGAATATCTTGGATCACTGCTAACTAATAATGGGGATACAATGAAGGAAATTAAAAGGAGAACATCTATCGCTCTTCAGAAAGTAAAACAACTAAAGAATCTGTGGACAGGAACAGACAGAACTACAAAAATAAGATTTTTAAGGGCATGCATCTTTCCCATCGCAACATATGTCTGTGAGACCTGGACACTTAACAAAACAACTGAAAAACATATAAATGACTTTGAATGTAAATGCTACAGAAGAGTTCTTCAAATACCATGGACACAAAAAAGAACAAATATATCCGTACTACAAGAACTTAATATTGAAGAAGGCTGGCTAGTAAAGAGGATTAAAGTGAGAAAACTTAAATATTTTGGACACATTAAACGTCATGATAATCTAGAGAAGGAAGGGTACATAATGGGAAAAAGAAAAAGAGGAAGACCAAAGCGAAGATGGCTGCAAGATATCGTTGATGATCTGCAAATGGATGTATCAGCAGCAGGCCATCTTGCTCACAACCGAGAGGCCTAAAGAAATGCTGTTAGTGAGGCAAAGTTCTGCAAGGGACATGCAAATGAATGAATGATGACCTACCTACCTACCTACCTACCTACCCACCCACCCACCCACCTACCCACCTACCTACCTACTCACCCACCCACCCACCTACCTACCTACCTACCTACCTTCCTACCTACCTACATACCTAACTACCTATTACCCACCCATCCACCTAACCTATCTACCTACCTACCCACCCCCTACCTACCTACCTACCTACCTACCCACCCACCCATCCCCTACCTACCTACCTACCCACCCACCCATCCCCTACCTACCTACCTACCTACCACCCACCTACCTGTCTGTCTGTCTGCCTTTATCTGTCTGTCTGTTTGTCTATAAATTTGATCATGTCTGTTCTAGTGTGCAGGCAATGTATGCACATGATACACTACTCCTCCCTTTTCTGATTCATTTAACAATTGTTAAAAACAATGGCAGGTATATTTTTCTGACTAATTTGTCCAGTGTGAGAATTAATCAGTTTAAACTTAAGAGGAAAAAAAACCCCGCTCAACACAGGCTACTGGATTTTGGTTAACTGTGGGTCAGAAACGTGCACTGAGAATAAGCTTTGTTTACTTTGGCATTGAATTTCATATTTTTTCTGGTTCTTTTATTTTTTTTTTTAACCAATGAAGATCAGTGCAGCAAAGACGAACTGTTGAACTGCCAGATTGTCTCCATTTGTTCTGCAACACAAGATGGTCACATATGTTTCATAGTTTTAGAACGGCTTGTCTTGTACACATCAAATTGTCACATAAAATTTTCGAGGAGTCTCGGAACATTTACGTTACGTTAGGCAAACACAAAGAAACGCAGGCTTATGTGGCGCCAACTTCTGTATCCCGAATGGAGAAATTCATGAATAAGGAGTCATTGTAGGGCAGGCTAAGGAAAAAGTGCAGATGGAAACCAACTGTTACACCAGCGGAGTGTAGAAAATTTCCCCAGCAGAGATCCGGACGAAGAGCTGGATAAATATTCGTTTTAACGTTGAAAGTGCTACGAGTCCGAACTCAAAACAGCGTTTAATCAAATGTCCGTACGCGTAGGCAAGGCAGTATTTTTGTCCAAACAATGTTGCTGAAGTCACGAACATTTCAACGCTGTCTCCCCTACACTCAAAAAGACGCACTTGTTTTTATTTAGTCAATTATAAGATCATATGAAAAGGTTTTCTGTGATTTTATTCGCGTAAGAGTTGGGCCCCATATGTTGCCTCTCACATATTTTCTTACGAATGAAAGACTGCATTCATGCTTCTGTGAGCCGTATAAAACCCGGTAGAGGATAGGCAGTACAACCACTGGCCCTTATTCCTTTCTTGTTATTATGAAAACCTTTTTTTTTTTTAATCTGTCTATCAAGTTTCCTCTTTACGCCTTTACGCACACCGTAAGAATGAATGAAAGAATAAAAGAATAAATGAATGGTGAGTATAGGGGTGGATGAATGGATGAATGACACGAAGTATAAATAATAAAAGCGACAAAGAAGTTATTGCCCTCTATTTCTATTCACTGATTCCTGAATTGTAGGCAACACTTATCAAACAAAATGTCGTAAGCCACTGTGGGAACCTCAAAGCGTGCCACTACAGCACAAGTGTGTTTGTGACTGTAGAGGGAGTTGTGGCGATGAAAGGCAGAAAAGGTAAATGCCCAGCCCTACATTAGAATTTAGCACACAAACGATTGTCCTGCAAATACCGGAATGTTGGCCGTAAAGCCCGGATTTTGGTGCTTTAAGGAAAAAAAACATTGCTAAAAGAATTTATCTACCAACACCTGATGTTCTACATGTTAGATCATTGTTCCTGTTCTATGTTCCTGGAGTTACTATCCGGATGTTATTGGCAGCAGAAGCGGTGATGGTGTTGAACTATAGTGTCCTGTCGAATGGGCAGTGAGTTAGGGCCACTAGCGTGCAGTGAAGCGAAGAAAAAAAGCAGGAAATGTTGCGGCCTTTTTCTGCCTACTCCACAATCGGGCGCATGATAGTGATCCCTGTTCACGTGGACTAGCTAATCCTGTTACCGGGATCACCAGCAGAGACGGGTGACAGGGTCTAAGAAGAAGAACAATGAAGAAGAAGAAGAAGAAGAAGAAGACGAAGAAGGAAGAAGAAGGAAGAAGAAGAAGAAAGAAGAAGAAAGGAAGGAAGAAGAAGAAGAAGAAGAACTGTGATATGTTGACCGCATGCAGATGGATAGGAAATTGTTTGGTATACAAAAATGGCTAAAGACAAGGGACCGTTACAAAGATCCCCAAGGACCTCAGCTACAAGCAACACGAGTGCCGGGTTCTTCACTGTAGAAGACGGGGAGAGAAGAGCTGGTAGTTTTGTATGACTCGAGAGTGTCAGTGCATAACAAAGCAGCTCAACTTGATCCGGCGTCAGTTTATGTTTTTTCAGGCAATTTTTTTTTTTAAAATAAAAGAGGAACTGACAATTCCTGACATTCTTGCGCTGCTCTTCCCAGCTTATTCTCATGATTACTGTCTTTCTGATTTATATAATAGAAAAGCCAATATGTATGTATAACAGAAAAGCCAATATGTATGTATAACAGAAAAGCCAATATGTATGTATAGCAGAAAAGCCAATATGTATGTATAGCAGAAAAGCCAATATGTATGTATAGCAGAAAAGCCAATATGTATATATAACAGAAAAGCCAATATGTATATATAGCAGAAAAGCCAATATGTATATATAACAGAAAAGCCAATATGTATATATAACAGAAAAGCCAATACACACACAAAACATATATATATATATATATATATATATTATACGTGAGAGGTCTCACCTGGGCAAGAGCAGAAAAAAAAGCAAAGGACAGGCATTTGCGGAAGCCCCATGCGCCCTGGGCACTTAAGGTTCAGACATATATATATATATATATATATACTGTATATATAACAGACAAATCAGTATATATATGTAATATATATATATATATATATATATATATATATATATATATATTCATTCATTCATTCCTTTGCATGTCCCTTGCGGAACTTCGCCTCCCAAACAGCACTCCTGTAGGCCTCTCGGTTGTGAGCAAGATGGCCTGCTGCTGCTGCATCCATTTCCAGATCATCAACGATGTCTTGCAGCCATCTGCGTTTCGGTCTTCCTCTTTTTCTTTTTCCCATTATGTATCCTTCCAATACGGTCTTCTCTAAATTATCATGACGTTTAATGTGGCCAAAATATTTAAGTTTTCTCTCTTTAATCCTCTTTACTAGCCAGCCTTCTTCAATATTAAGCTCTTGTAGTATAGATATATTTGTTCTTTTTTGTGTCCACGATATTTGGAGAACTCTTCTATAGCATTTACATTCAAAGGCATTTATGTGCTTCTCAGCTGTTTTGTTAAGTGTCCAGGTCTCACAGGCATATGTTGCGATAGGAAAGATGCATGCTCTTAAAAATCTTATTTTTGTGGTTCTGTCTGCTCCTCTCCACAGATTCTTTATTTGTTTTACTTTCTGAAGAGCAATAGATGTCCTCCTTTTAATTATATATATATATATATATATATATATATATATATATATATAACAGTATACTTTTCACCTTTGCTTTTTGGAATTACAATGGACTTCATAATGAAAAAAAAATATATATATATATATATAAATATATATATATATGTCCTCCTTTTAATTATATATATATATATATATGTCCTCCTTTTAATTATATATATATATATATATATATATATATATATATATATATATAACAGTATACTTTTCACCTTTGCTTTTTGGAATTACAATGGACTTCATAATGAAAAAATGCTGCACATGTAACACAGGTATTGAATGAGTACATGGGACCCAACTAGAAGATCTTGATTTTGCTGATGACATAACTCTTATCAGTAACAATGTGAATTCCATGCAAGAAAAAACAGATAGCCTGTCTTTACTTGTAGCAAAATAGGACTTGAAATTAACAAGGACAAAACAAAAATAATGAAAATTCCCATTAATCAAAATGGAAAAATACACATAGAAGGGACAGATATTGAAGAAGTCAATCAATTTGCATACCTTGGCAGCTACATAGACCAGGATAATGACACCAGAAAGGAAGTTAGAATTAGAATTGCAAAAGCAGCATCAATCTTCAAGAGCCTTGAGAACATATGGAATTCAAAAGTTACAAGAACAAAAAACCAAGTTAAGACTATTCAATTCAAATGTGATATCTACCCTCATTTATGCATACGAAAGTTGGAAAACAACTAAAGAAATAGACAAGAAATTGGACTTTTTAAAAAACATTTGCTTAAGGAAAATACTCGGCATCAAGTGGAACGAATTCAGGAACATAGCAGAGATAAGACAGATGACTGAACAACAACCAGTCTCATAGGTGATCTGGAAAAGGTTATGGACATATGTTGGTCACTTGATTAGAAGAAATGGTCAGAGAATCCCAAAACAAGCTAGTAAGTGGAACACAACAGGCCAAAGAAAAAGAGGCAGACCGCGTGAAACTCTGAAGAGGACATTGTTAAGAGAGGCCAAATTAATAGGCATAAAATCCCTTGATGAGGTTGAAAGACTCGCCGAAGACAGGAAAAATTGGCGAACTACCTTGCGAGCCCTATATGACGTTTAACGGCACGGAAAGGATATAAGATATAAGATATATAACAGAAAGCCAATATATGTATATAATATATATTATATATACTGCATATATAAGAGAAAAGCATATATATATATATATATATATATATATATGCTTTTCTGTATGTGCCACAAGGTTCTGAAAATTTTGTTACTGCCATCAGTGGTGTTCTAAGACCTGCTGCGTGTCTGAGATTCTTCATCAATGATCAAGCCGTTCGTTTACTTTCTCAGTAAAGGTTAAGAAAGCAAGTTACAGCACATTTCCTTGTTTAACTTCCCACTTTATATAGTTACATGTTGAGACTTTACATAGTTACATGCTGAGACTTTATGTAGTTACATGTTGAGATTTTGTATAGTTACACGGCTGAGTAATTCTAGTGGGAAAAAAATGTTCCAACGTTATAGGGAAAGTTTGCAAATCGAAAATTCATAAGACGGCAACACAGCCCTCACCCCAATCCCACCCCGCCCCCCCCCCCCACACCTTCTGTAAACTAGTCTACTATTAACAGTCGTAGTAAACATAAAGTGTTCATATATACTGTGCTAATATTTAGTCGCAACATTTATTAATACGATTCATTTGTTTTGCTTGACTTCTTAGAACGAGTTTTGTTCAAAACAGAGCAGAGGGAAATGAAACACAAGAAGCGTTCCTAATTTACATGAAAGTATCCACCATTGTTAAACTGCACACAACAACCAGCCACAACATCGGAGACTGGTGTACGCGACCTGGTCTGCTGTTAAGTTTGTCTCGTGGCGCTTGTGTAGAAGCAGTTCAAGGCTCTGTCATTGCTCGAACAGACTGCAGGATTGTGTTGGCGATGGCGCGTTAAGATTATGATTTGGGGTTACAACAGAAACATGAAACGAGGTAACTACATGTAATGAGGATGAGTTTGGTTACAACTTGGGCAAAACTGCATTATAATACAATAGAATTTCAGAATGCATTTCGTGAAGTAGGGCGTCTGTATGCAAAGAACAGCGGATAACGAGCTGCCTAGAGTTACAGTGTTACTATCTCCACTGACAGAAAGTACCAAGCCTGGCTAGAACTAGAGTTACCTCCCTGCTAGAACAGTCTCCATGAATTCAGGACACGGCATTTTGGGGTTGAGGAGTATGTGTGTGTGTGTGGTGATGGTGGTGGTGGTGGTGGTGGACAAAACAGCTGAAAATAAGAGCATGACCGTACTTTATAGTCGGGCACTCATTATTATTTTTTGTTCGTTTGTTGAGAAAATGGGATCACTTGATCAACGTGGATACTTTTTTCCGTGCTACATTCCATGTCCCACCACCTTGTCATGGATGCTATCTCATCTACTTGTTTAGGATTTTAGAAACATGATTGTTTCTTTTGTTTGTTCGTGACAGGATCGTTTGTTCTGTTTGGCCAATACTCATACGGAGGCTATGAAGATTTTAAGTGACAGGATTGTCTGTTCTTGTTTTGAGCTACAGTGAAGATTTTAAGTGACAGGATTGTCTGTTCTTGTTTTGAGCTACAGTGAAGATTTTTATGACAGGATTGTCTGTTCTTGTTTTGAGCTACAGTGAAGATTTTTATGACAGGATTGTCTGTTCTTGTTTGAGGTACGGTGAAGATTTTTATGACAGGATTGTTTGTTCTTGTTTGTGCTATACAGACGTGGTGAAGATTTTAGTGGTAATCACTTCAGTGATCATCGTTGTTATAATTCTCCGCAGTTTTGCTATGTCCATTATCATCTCCATTCTTGTGTCAGTACTTTCGCGAAAAGTTCAGTTATGATTATTGTCAGTAATCTCAGCATTGTCATTAAACACACGTCCACTGCTACTTTCATCATCATCATCATCATCATCATCATCATCATCATCATCATCATCATCACCATCGGGAACGGTGGTTCCTGATAATGAGACTATATAAAGAAAGATCTGATTATGAGACTATAAAGAAAGATCTGATTATGAGACTATAAAGACAGCTCTGGTTATGAGACTATAAAGAAAGCCTGGAGGCTCAAGCGCAGTGCTTGGACAATGAAGCTAAAGCACTACAGATAAAACAGGTAGAAGTCTCGCCGAGGACGCTTCGTAAAGTGAGTGCACCGATGTGTGCACCTGCCAGATGAGGACTAGTTCTGTTTGAGCACAGGTTTGATCGTCAGTAAATTACTTGTGTGCATAACTTGGTTGGGATTTACCATTTCTATCTTTTCTCAGTATTTATTTTTACTATGTAGTGAGTTTTAGTATTCTTGCACTTAACGTTTTGGCTCTGCAGTAGGAACCGATCTATCAAGTGTTGCGCCTGTTGGCGTTGGAGGTCATAACTCTCCACAACTCTGTTTTGTGCTTCCTCTATAAACTTCTGTCGTCCTCCTTCTACGCCACTTTGCCAGTCCATTCAGAATTTTCTCTATTGGTCTATCTCGGTCTCTTTTCTCATCTAACTTTCCTGTTGTCGCTGTGTTCTAGCTCGCTTTTTCTCGTGACATTTCCTGTAAATTTAGGCGATCTTTGACCTGGCTGTTGCAATTATTTGTCTTGCAACAGGGCACCATGACAGTTAAATACTGCTTGTATGTTAGACTGCTACACTATAACTATACTATAAACGTAATTATGTGTTGATTAAAAAATCACGCACACTTGCAGTCAACTTCGTGACCAACAGCTCGTTTCCGCCATCACTGCACGTTTACCCAACGGCAACAGCCCGACCTGGGATAGCTCGAGCGAGACCAAAATCGGCGCGTGCGACGAAGCTGTCAAGCGTAACTTGACGCCAGTCGTCACCTGCCAACATAGACAGAAAATAATTTCCCCGACTCCCCCCCCCCCCCCACCCCACCCCTCCACACACGTGGAAACTGTGAGAGGAACACTAAACCTAATACAATTTCTTATTTCTAACCGAATCTTACGTGGCTTTATTCTTTCTGAATGAACTTTACTTAACGTTTTCTTTCAAACTGATCTTCAGATCCAGTGGCTGTAGAGAGTGTATTTAGGCTATTGTCGCTTCAGTTTGACATGAAAGGAGAATCTTTGAGGGTATATTGTTTGTTTATTGTGGCTTTTTTTTTCTCTTTTCCGATATATTTACGAGTTAGGTTAGGCAAAACTCTCCATGATAAGTGATGATATCGATAACCAACCCGACTTTGTTATCTTTACATCGTCATAATTTTCATTTGTCAAGAACATTTATTTTACTCTGTCTGTCTGTCTGTCTGTGAGTGTGAGAGAGAGAGAGAGAGAGAGAGAGAGTGAAAAATCTATAGCGGGAGAAGACATCAAGCAACCCCAGGCTGAAGTTAGGGCTGGCGAGCCATAGCTGACCTAGAACCTGCCCCACCTCTCCATTGGTACCCTCATTAACAAGGATTAACCTGGCTAACGGGACAGGTATCGCCATAGTCCCCATGGTGGTGGAGTCTGCTGAAGAAGTACTGCACACCCCTTACTTTCAGAGACTGCAGAAAAAAAGCTGCCGTGACCCGCTCCCAAGCCGACACGATGTTGTGCCTCAACATCTTCACCACATCTTCACCACATCTTCACTACATCTTCACCACATCTTCACCAAATCTTCACCACATCTTCACCAGCTCGCAGTTCCAGGTAGCTTGAAGAAGAAGAAGTAGAGGAGGAAGAGAAAGAAGTTCACTGATTATTTCAAGTACAAATTCATGTTACTTTCAGCTCTCACAGTAGATGTAGCTGCGAAGCTTTTGAAAAGAAGTATATATATATATATATATATATATAAAGAATGGGACTATGGTGAATTTATTATATTTGTGGAAAGAATGGGACTATGGTAAATTTATTATACTTATAGAAAGAATGGGACTAAGGTAAATTTATTATATTTGTGGAAAGAATGGGACTATGGTAAATTTATTATACTTATAGAAAGAATGGGACTATGGTAAATTTATTATATTTGTGGAAAGAATGGGACTATGGTAAATTTATTATACTTATAGAAAGAATGGGACTATGGTAAATTTATTATACTTATAGAAAGAATGGGACTATATTGAATTTATTATACTTATAGAAAAAATGGGACTATGGTGAATTTATTGTACTTATAGAAAGAATGGGACTATGGTAAATTTAGTATACTTGTAGAAAAAATGGGACTATCGTAAATTTAGTATACTTATAGAAAGAATGAGACTACGGTAAATTAATTATATTTATAGAAATATTGAGACTATGGTGAACTTATTATGTTTGTAAGAATCACAGTTTTTTTTTTTCGTTTTTTAAAATCTGAGGCAGCTGTCAGAAACAAACTTGTCACTGCACGTAGTAGACACAGTGATCTCAGACCACTTCTTCTTCTTATTCTTCTTCGTTCGCTTCTACCACCAAGACCGCCCTGTGATCCTACTGAATTTACTCATGTGGTCCTCGTTAAGTCCCGTGGTCCCAAAGGACCACACAAGATCCCCGAGAGGACCACAAGAGGTTCAGAGTATCTCAGGGCTTGAGCCTGTCTGTATTCTTGGTGGGTCTCAGAAGCGGGATTGCGTGACACCGTGGTTTTCGTTGCACCAGTTTAGTCTAGAGTTGGACTTTCATCTCAGACCACTAAACTGGAGAGAGTGACACAACAGCCTTTGCTTGATGCCACTGTGTTGGGTGGGGGGGGGGGGGGGGTGAGGAAGAGGGGAGGGAGATATGAGATAGTTCTGGCCCGTACTGTAGCTACCAGTTGCGACTGCCGTGTCAGTTCTAACAAAGTTTTCCTCTGCTCCTGTGTGCAATTATGATATTAAATGATATTATAACACAGTTAAACCTGTTCATTTGCATGGATGTCTGTTTGTCTGCCTATCTGTTTATCTGTCCGCTTGCTTGCTTACTTATTAGTCTGACCTGTCTGTGTTTCTGTTGTCTGTTTACTTGCCTGTCTGTCTGTTAGCACGGTTTATTTTTATGTTATCGTTAAATAATAGAGCCGTTCCTACTTTTTTTCCCTAGGTTGTACATTTATTTTTATGAATACGTTACGCTGACAACAGACTTCTCATATTACCTCTGCAACTCCAGTGCTTCTCATGCTCTTTCTCTACGAGTCACTCTTTCTCTGCCTTGTTACTGTTACATCCTCGACTAGATCAGGGTTTCTCAACGTGATCCGAGAGGGTCCAGTATCTGATGGCCACTTCTGTAAGACATATAACATTTCTGTACAGTAATGGGGGCTGGTAGGAGCCAAACAGAAATTTTAATGCAAAAGAGGAAAAGAAAAGACTTCAAAAGATTTATAAAGCCCGGAGGAAACGATTCTGGTACAACTAACTCCTGTATAGGTCCTCGTTATTGTGTGTTTATTTCTTTCTCTGTATCACTTTCTCCGCTTTCAAAGTGGATGGTAGAAATAAAACAATATTTAACAGTTACTGAACTGAACATTTCTTGTTTATTTTCACAAAACAAGAATGTAGACTGCCTTAGCACAGCGCGCACCTGTCTGTTATGGGCTGTTCCTCTGAATAATGGCCTAGAGAATCAAGAAGGACAATGCGCTCGCGCTTCTGAAGAATTCGATAGCCGGGCAGGATCTGGATGGAGCAAAAGAATAGTATTATAGTTATCCGCTCTAAAACTAGATTTTTTGGGGTATTTTTTTGTTTTGTTTTGTTTTGTTTTTTAAACGGTGGACTTTTTGGTGGATACGAGAAAGCATACATACACAGACATTCATACGCACACGCATACAAAAAAATGTTTCCTTTTGTGCTTGGTATTTCTTTCTGAGGAATGTTTTTTAGCGCACATAAACCTGCGCTATCTGAACATACAGCAATAATCGTGGAGCTGACGTACCATGCGGCTTCTCCGTGTGTGTGTGTGTGTGTGCGCGCGCGCGTGCGCGTTTTTAAAAAAAAAATATTCCTGCTTTGGTCACTACGCGTGGTCAGAGGTTACAGAAACAAGTTACAGGCTGCTCAAATCACTGTTGTGGTCAAGGAGAGATAGGGCATTTTGACACGTGTCTAACAATATGTACATTGCTGACACAAATGTATTTAACAATATGTAGATTGCCGACACAAATGTCTTTGACAATATGTAGATTGCTGAAACATATATCTTTAACAATATGTAAACTACTCTTCTTCTTCTTCGTTCACTTCTACCACCAAAAACCGCACTGTGATCCTACTGAATTCACGCCTGTGGTCCTCGTTAGGTCCCGTGGTCCCCTGTGTGGTCCAAAATAGACCACACGAGATCCACGAAAGGACCACAAGGGGTTCAGAGTATCATAGTGCTTTAGCCTGTATTCTTGGTGGGTCTCGGAAGCGGGATTGCGTGACACCGTGGTTTTCATTGCACCAGTTTAGTCTAGGGTTGGACTTTCTCACCGGAAGACCTCGACGTGTTTAGGATATCAGTGCACCCCCGCTGGGTGAGAGGCGGTAGCCCACCCAGGCCAGAGTTGGACTTTCTCACCGGAAAACCTCGACGTGTTTTGAGATACCTGTGTTTCACCGCCGGGTGAGAGGTGGTTGCCCATCCAGTCCAAGGTTGGACTTTCTCACCGGAAAACCTCAGCGTGATTAGGATACGCAGACATCCCCGCCGGGTGAGAGGTGGTTGCCTATCTAGACTTCCCTGGTCCAGTGTCTCCGACTTCAGCATTTTGCGGTCGTGGCCGCTACCCTTCCTAGTTGTGACCAGGATGGAGCTTTTGTCCAGGAGGACGAATCCTCGCCACTAGTGACCTCTACCCCTGGGTTGAGCCGGTTTAGGCATTTCCCAGTATGGGTGTGTTTGGGACGGGACCGACCTCTAGGGCAGAGGTACTGTGACATGCATAGCCTTCAAGATTCACCCCTGGTATGAGCCGGTTTAGGCAAAATTCACCAGTATGGGTGTTTATCAGGCGTGACCGACCTCTAGAGCGGAGGTGGCATGACATGTCTAGCCATCGAGTTCCACCCCTGGTGTGTGCCGGTTTAGGCATATTTCACCAGTGTAGGTGTATTTCGGACGTGGCCGGCCTCTAGAGCAGAGGTGCCGTGGTATAGCTCTCGTAGCGATACTACTGGACATACCGGTTAAACTTCACTTTCCACCACCTTTTCCCATCGGCGCCGCACAGCAACCTTTATTTCTTTTCTGCATTTACTTCCTTAACCGGGAGGAGCTTCACTCCACGCGCGGCATTTGAAGAGTCTCGCCAGCAGTGTCTTAACCTCTGGGACAAGCCGGTTCATGTATTTCACCCGATATGACAGCACTCAGGACGTGGCCGACCTCCAGACCAGAGGTGCCGTGATTGGACTGTTTGCTTTGCTTTATCCTTTCTACCACCTTTTCTGCAGTGATGCTGCGCGGCAACCTCATTTGCAAATTTCTTCATTGGCCGGGAGGAGCACCGCTCCACGCACGGCAGCTGAAGATCTCGCCAACAGCGGCAGATGAGCTACCAAACGTGCCACTCATCTACCCTAAGTAACTGGTTTCAGGCGCCAGATATTCGCCCTCGCCCCTTCTCCTGTCAGTTTAAACAGTTCTGCCACGGGAAGGCCAGGAGCTGGACTTGACTGCCAGAGGCTGTTTGTGGCGCGTTTGCAGTCCTTAGAACCATGTAAACTACTGAAACATATGTCTTTAACAATGTATAGATTACTGAAACATATGTCTTTAACAATGTATAGATTACTAAAACATATGTCTTTAACAATGTATAGATTACTGAAACATATATCTTTAACAATATGTAGATTCCTGAAACATATATCTTTAACAATATGTAGGTTCCTGAAACACATGTCTTTAACAATATGTATATTCTTGAAACACATGTCTTTAACAATATGTAGATTACTGAAACACATGTCTTTAACAATATGTCGATTATTGAAACATATGTCTTTAATAATATGGAGATTACTGACATGTAAACAGAGAGTCAGGCTGCCACCATGAATCCTGCTGTCAGCAGGAGGTCTTGGTAGAAGCCCCAGAGTTTCTCTTCATTAAAATATTGAAACAGTACCTGAGAAACTGCAAGACTCCCTTGACTGTACTTCAAAAATATAAATACTTGATGGCCTTAAG
Source organism: Achatina immaculata (assembly GCA_009760885.1). Taxonomy (NCBI): domain Eukaryota; kingdom Metazoa; phylum Mollusca; class Gastropoda; order Stylommatophora; family Achatinidae; genus Lissachatina; species Lissachatina immaculata. The sequence continues at coordinate 16,186,945 of CM019692.1, forward strand.
TGAAACTCCAGAGCAAGAACACCTCATCCTTGTATGATGAGCCATAAGAACGACAGAGGAAAAATAAATGCGAGCAATATTATCCAATTTATGCCCTCCACCATTACATACACATTCTATCAAATAAGACTGCTAAATACATGGCATCATTCTTTGAACTTGACAATAGTTTTACTGCTTCAAACAGCAAAAGCGTGGACGACAGCGTCAAAATCATAAGTCGGTAGCAGATAGCTTGTGTTGGTTTTTGAGTTAAAACTATCCATAGAGGCGTTAAAGCACACACATGTGGTCAAAAATATAGAAATAAAAGTTACTGAACACAGTTAAGCTGCACAAGACTAGGCAGAACTATACTACTGCCCAAAAGTTAAGGGCTACTTGCTAAAACTCATGCCTAAAAAAGTAATATGCAGCCAATATCAGACTTAAGTGAGCTTAAAATTTGTATAACAGCAAAAAGTATATCAGACAAGTAGAGGTAAAACTATAAAAACAAGAAGTATATCAGACAAGTGGAGGTAAAACTATAAAAACAAAAAGTATATCGGACAAGTGGAGGTAAAACTATAAAAACAAGAAGTATATCAGACAAGTGGAGGTAAAACTATAAAAACAAGAAGTATATCAGACAAGTGGAGGTAAAACTATAAAAACAAGAAGTATATCGGACAAGTGGAGGTAAACCTATAAAAATAAGAAGTATATCAGACAAGTGGAGGTAAAACTATAAAAACAAGAAGTATATCGGACAAGTGGAGGTAAACCTATAAAAATAAGAAGTATATCAGACAAGTGGAGGTAAAACTATACAAACAAGAAGTATACCGGACAAGTGGAGGTAAACCTATAAAAATAAAAAGTATATCAGACAAGTTGAGGCAAAACTATAAAAATATGACTTGAAGTATACAAATCTAGGCAAACTCTAGTACTAGTCACGTGAAAGAGAAAAAACACACACACACACACAAAACAGAAACAAAAAACCACACAAGCAGAAATATTACAAGTCGCTGTTTTATTGGACTAAACAATTATGAAGCAGAGTTACACGTAGAAGACAGTTTTACAGTAACAATGTTTGTTCAGTGTGAGGGCAACATGATACAAGTATCACATCCGGGTATGAGGGCGTCTAAGATGGCTGGAAGTCCTGCAGAAATAAATATGAAACCGACTTTCCAGGGAACAGAGTCAGGGGCGTGGAGCAGCAAACAAAATCTGCCCAGAATCAGACACGAGGTGGAAGCTATCAAGGCACGTACCCGGTTATGTGGCTCTTCGTCATATTATCACTTTCTACAGGCTTATGTCTGTCGTGTTTTTTTATTAGATCTTGATAGCTGCACCTGAATCCTTAGAGCTGTATTTTCTTCGTCCGTGGCACTAAATTCCTCTCATGGCAAGTTATGTGTTTTTTTGTTTTAAACTTTCCTTAACAAATGAGTAAACTGCCATACTTGGTAATGGACATAAATGTATAGTCTTAATCTTTCTGGTTTCTTTTAGTTGACTTCAGCCTGCTAAAAGCTTATGACGTTGTTTTCAGGGAAAAAGTCTGATTTTCAGGCATAAAACTGTTTTCTGTTAATATACTTTTACAGAGACGTGCACAATGTCCAATGTTATGCCTCGCCCTGTACTCGAATTTTCTCAGTGTTTTAGATAAAAGGTACCGGTTTTTATAGCTTGGTTGAATTCAACGGGCTGGTTATGAAATACCAGAGATTAGATATGCTGATGACACAGTATTGCTGTCCACAACACAAAAAGGAATGGAAAAACTAATTATGTCAGTCTGCAAGAACAGCGAAGAGCAGAACCTCTATCTTAATGCAAAGAAAACTAAAGTGATGACAACTGACAAAACAAACAAGGCAACTGAAATATGTATCAATGAGGAAAACTGGAAGAAGTGGAGAGTTTTGAATATCTTGGATCACTACCAACTAATAATGGAGATACAATGAGGGAAATTAAAAGGAGGACATCTATTGCTCTTCAGAAAGTAAAACAAATAAAGAATCTGTGGAGAAGAGCAGACAGAACCACAAAAATAAGATTTTTAAGGGCATGCATCTTTCCCATCGCAACATATGCCTGTGAGACCTGGACACTTAACAAAACAGCTGAGAAACACATAAATGCCTTTGAATGTAAATGCTACAGAAGAGTTCTCCAAATATCGTGGACACAAAAAAGAACAAATATATCTATACTACAAGAACTTAATATTGAAGAAGGCTGGCTAGTAAAGTGGATTAAACAGAGAAAACTTAAATATTTTGGACACATTAAACGTCATGATAATCTAGAGAAAACCGTATTGGAAGGATACATAATGGGAAAAATAAAAAGAGGAAGACCGAAACGAAGATGGCTGCAAGACATCGTTGACGATCTGGAAATGGATGCATCAGCAGCAGGCCATCTTGCTCACAACCGAGAGGCCTACAGGAGTGCTGTTTGGGAGGCAAAGTTCCGCAAGGAACATGCAAATGAATGAATGAATGAATGAATGAATGAATGGTTATGAAACCAGGCCCTAGCATGCTGAGAAGGCAAGTCGTTGAGCGGTTGAGCTGACATTATTACCATTTGTGAGCTATTTTTAGTAACTGCGCACAGGAAATTAAACAAGAGACAGAACGGACGCACTCGGACAAGATTTCTCGTAACACGAGTTAAGGACAAGAAGGTTCTTCGTAACACGAGTTAAGGACAAGAAGGTTCTTCGTAACACCAGTTAAGGACAAGAAGGTTCCTCGTAACACCAGTTAAGGACAAGAAGGTTCTTCGTAACACGAGTTAAGGACAAGAAGGTTCTTCGTAACACGAGTTAAGGACAAGAAGGTTCTTCGTAACACGAGTTAAGGACAAGAAGGTTCTTCGTAACACGAGTTAAGGACAAGAAGGTTCCTCGTAACACCAGTTAAGGACAAGATGAACACTGGACGAATATTGAAAACCAAAATGTCTTTCTAAACTAGTCACCGGGAAAAGTACCTCACCAAAAAATGCTCTCCAGTCACAGCTCACATGGTTTGGTCAGAAGGGGGCAGTCCAACTTTCTCAAGTAAGAGCCACATGAGATTAAATTCACATGTGAAGAAGAAGAAGAAGAAGAAGCAGAAGAAGAAGAAGAAGTTAGACAGCCGCAAGAGGCGCGACGAGACCTGAAGGGGTGGAAGAAAATAGAAATGTGCCCTGTACCCCTGGGGCCCGGTCTGTTGAATGGAATCTCAGTTGATATTCATTCATTCATTCATTCATTCATTCACCCTTCCGAGCCAGTGCGGCTCATTGCTGCAGACAATACGTGTCTTCATTCTCTCTGTTCTTAGTCTTCTCCTGCCAGTTGTCTCCCTTCCTCTCTGTTCTTAGTCTTCTCCTGCCAGTTGTCTCCCTTCCTCTCTGTTCTTAGTCTTCTCCTGCCAGTTGTCCCCCTTCCTCTCTGTTCTTAGTCTTCTCCTGCCAGTTGTCCTACTCCGAGGGCTCCTATGTCTTCTTCCATGTTGTCACGTCGTCGCCTGTCTCTGTTTATCATTTATGTATAAGCCCACTTCTATATAGCAAGTTTATACCCAGCAAATAATTATAAAGCTTGAAACATCTTTTAATATCCTTCTATATTACTGTCATGTTCAAATTTAAAAAGAAAAAAAAACGGATTTTGGCCAACCGCACATTACATCATACATGCATGTGGCTCGAGGGCCGCAGTTTGGCCACCCTTGTTTTAGTCAATATCAAAATCACGCAAGTGGAATGTCATCTTTCCCATTCACCAGAATCAATACTGTACAATGATCGCATTAACCGGCAAACACCGTAAATTACCGATTAAAAACGAGAAAAACCGAAATTTTGGAGGTGGTCGGTTATCGTAACCGGGAAAGTATGGGCACTAACACCAAAAAAGGCAACCTTAGTGACTGTAACAACTGGAGAGGAGTAACCTTAATATCAGTTGTGTCAAAAGTATTTTGCAAGGTCATTTTGAATAGACTTAAAGATATAGTGGATACTGCAATGAGAGAAGAACAAGCAGGATTTCGAAAAGGGAGAAGCTGTCTCGACTAGATCTTTACTCTAAGAGTAATACTTGAAGAACATATTGAAAAGAAGAAACCATTAATACTAAACTTCATAGACTTTAAAAAGGCATTTGATAGCATACACAGAGATTCATTATGGAGAATTTTAAGTCTATATGGAATACCATCTAAAATTGTCAACATCATTAAGGACTTATACAGTGGATATGTTTGTGCAGTCAAGACAGAAGAAAGGATGAGTGAATGGTTTCCAGATTGAAACAGGAGTGAAACAAGGATGTATACTGTCTCCTTTACTTTTTGGGATTACAATAGACTTCATAATGAAACAAATGCTGCACAGGTAACACAGGTATTGACTGGGTACATGGGACCCAACTAGAAGATCTTGATTTTGCTGATGACATAACTCTTATCAGTAATAATGTGAATTCCATGCAAGAAAAAACAGATAGCCTGTCTTCACTGGCTAGCAAAATAGGACTTGAAATTAACAAGGACAAAACAAAAATAATGAAAATTCCCCTTAACCAAAATGGAAAAATACACATAGAAGGACAGATATTGAAGAAGTCAATCAATTTGCATACCTTGGCAGCTACATAGACCAGGATGGTGACACTAGAAAGGAAGTTAGGATAAAAATTGCAAAAAAAAAAGCACATTATGATTCGTAGAGATATGGAGATGTGTCACAGCAGCGGTAGCTGCGCGATTTCAATGCATTAGCACATTATGATTCGTGGGTCGTATCAGCGGTAGCTACAGGAAGAAATGCATTGGCACATTGTGATTCCTGGAGATATAGAAGTGTATCATGGTAGCAGTGGCTGCGTTGGTTATAAGTGCGATGGCACAATTAGATTTATAGTGTGAATTACTTGTGGAGGCAAGGAGAGCCCAGGACCATGGGTCCATCAGGTCTTAGTTAATGGTTACAGAAGAGGTTAATCTATAACACTGATATCATGCCTTGTTACCATTATGATGACATATGTTGTAAGTCCTGTGGATGTAATGTCAGTTGTTGTGTTACTATCATATGTGTAGTGAGAATAATCAATTGTTGTTATTTAATTTGCTGACTTGGTAATTTGTAATGTGTGTTGATGTAATGTGTATTGATTAATGTAGAATGCTGCATAACTGGCATACAGTATACCTAGGAGGGGGGGGGAACCTGGGTTGGCGGTCATGGGAGGGAAGCTAGATCTTGGCTACGCAACGTGCTAGTACATTGCCAAGGGGACTGGTTAGAACAGTTGGATAAAACGTTCCTCCGCAATTAGCTAATAAATGTAACATAAGCAATAGCAAGTTTACACTTGGTGTCTTTACGTAGAGGTAGAAACTAGCAATGTTTACATATGCTAGCATCAGGGTTAGCGAACCTTAGCTGACCAAGACCCTGCCTCACCTCCCCGTTCGTACCCCCAGGAACAGGTTTAGGCTGGCTAACGGAGCAGGGATCGGCATAGTCCCCACGGTGGTGGAGTCTGCTAAAGAATCACTGCACCCCCTGCTTTTTAGCTGTACTCCAGGACTGAAAAAGTAGCTGCCATAACACACTTCCATGTCGATACGATGCTGTTCTTCAACACCTCCACAGCATCGGCTGGAAAGAACACCAGCTCACAGTTACAGGAAGTTCGTACAAGTACAATTACCGGTTAAAAAAAAAATCATTGTGCTGTCACTGTATGTAGCACGAGTACATTACAAATTTCCTAAACTTCATAAATTACTCCAGACTGCAGTAAACAACCATTGCTACTTTTTAATATCCAAGAGCTTGCGCTGAACTTGAAATTTTCCCTCTGTGAAAGTTATAAAATAAATGAATGCCCAAAAGGTTTATACAATTTTTTTTTTTTTACTTAGGGTGAGCAAAATTTGTCATCAAACTACCCCAAGATCGCGTGTCATATTCTGAATTACAACATTACAATACTTTTGGATTTTTTATTCCAGAAAACAAAGATTAGACCAGTGAAAGATACAGCAAATTTAGACAAGTGGATGTTGTACAGTATAGCAAATTTAGACAAGTGGATGTTGTATAATATAGCAAATTTAGACCAGTGGATGATTTAAGATACATCAAGTTTAGATCAGTGTATGGTGTACAATATAGCACTTCTAGACCACTGGATAATGTGCAATATAGCACTTTTAGACCAGTGGATGATGTACGATACAGTAAGTTTAGATCAGTGGATGTGTACAACATGGCACGTTTAGACCAGTGGATGTTGTACAATATGGCACGTTTAGACCAGTGGAAAATGTTCAGCATAACACGTTTAGATATGTGAATGATGTACGCTATAGCACATTTAGAACAGTGGATGTTGTGTGATATAGCACGTTTAGTCCAGTGAATGATGTATAACGAAACGCGTTTTCAGACCAGTGGATGATGTAAACGTGCTTACTTAAGCTTGTTAAGCACAGGTCGACAAGATTTTGATTAATGCCACGTTTGTAAGTACGAGTAAAAGGTCCCATACTTAAGTAATGAGACTAATTACATAAAAAATAAAATAAACAACAGTTGAAAATATAACCTGTATTTTATTCAACGTAAGCCCCTTGTGCATTGATAGTGAGTGGCACGATCTAACAAACACTGGAACGACCTCTGCAGTTCTTCTGTTGGTATGGCCCTTAAACTCGATGCTACGGCCCTTTGGATGTCATCAGTATCGTCAAAAAAGCGTCCTTTCAATGGTAACTTTAATTTTGGGAATAGAAAGTAATCGCAGGGAGACAAGTCTGGGGAATAGGGTGGCTAGTTGAGAACACACATTTGTTTTTGGGCCTAAAATTCCTGTACAACTACCGCCCGGTGAACCGGTGCATTATCATGAAGAAGGACATAACTGCCAGGTGTTGAATACTCGGAGAATCCTTTTCAATAGGCGTTTCAAAATACTTAAATAAACTTCGGCAATGACAGTATAAAAAAAAGTAAAGATAGTCCCATAGCATTTCAAATGCCGTAGGGGGTGAAGCGTTAGAGACCTCATTATGCTGGGTCATCAGCGTATGAGGTAAGGTGACCAGTTCCTTTCCTCGCTGCCTTTACTTCCCAGATTTTCTCTGGTACCCATTTTACGAGGCTGGGTCGACCTCAGGGCCGTATTGGTCGGAAAAAAAATCCCGCTCAGCTGGGGATTCGAACCCTCGACCATTTGGTTGCTAGACGAGTAATGACAGTATGTTGATCTGGAATAAATTCTTTGAGAATAACTCCTTTGCTGTCGTAGAAGTACCCCAACATTGTCTTCACTTTCTACTTCTCAAGACGAATTTTTTTTTGCTTTTTGGTTATGATGATGACTTTTACTGAGCACTTTGGCGTTTAGTTGTGGGAGCATAGCGGAAAATCCATGTTTCATCCTCTGCAACATTCAAATTTAAGAAATGTTTATTTCAGCGACACGTTTTGGTGATGTCTTTTGCGTACTCAACACGCTGATGTGTTTGATCATCAGACAATGAATGTGATACAAATCGGCAAGCAACTTTTTTCTTGACCAATCTTCCCCACTAAAATTTTACGATTGGTCTCTCGGCTAACACCAAATTCATCTACCATCATCCTCTTCTTCTTCTCCTTCTTCTTCTTCTTCTTCTTCCTCTTCTTCTTCTTCCTCCTCTTCTTTTTCTTCTTTTTCGTTGCACCAGTTTAGTCTAGAGTTGGACTTTCTCACTGGAAAACCTCGACGTGTTTAGGATATCAGTGCATCCCCGCTGGGTGAGAGGTGTTATCCCACCTAGACCAGAGTTACTTTCTCACTGGAAAACCTCGACGTGTTTTGAGATACCCGTGTATCACCGCCGGGTGAGAGGTGGTTGCCTATCTAGACTGCCCTGGTCCAGTGTATCCGACTTCAGCGTTTTGTGGTCATGGCCGCTACCCTTCCTAGTTGTCCAAGGGGACGAATCCTCGCCACTAGTGACTTCCACCCCTGGGTTGAGCCGGTTTAAGCATATTATCCCATTATGGGCGTGTTTGGGACGCGACCGACCTCTAAAGCAGAGGTACTGTGACATGCGTAGCCTTCAAGTTTCATCTCTGGTGTGAGCCAGTTTAGGCATATTTCACCAGTATGGGTGTATTTCGGACGTGGCGGGCCTCTATAGCAGAGGCGCCGTGGTATGTGAAGCTCTCGCAGCGATTCTACTGGACACACCGATTAAACTTCACTTTATCCTTTCCTTCACCTTTTCACATCGGCACCGCACAGCAACCGTTACTTCTTTTCCGCATTTTCTTCCTTGACCGGGAGGAGCTTCACTCCACGCGCAGCATTCGAAGAGTCTCGCCAGCAGTGTATCCTCACAGTCAAACAGTGATCTTCTTGTATCCGTTCTCTAACTTTTACAATGAGTTCCTCATTAGGAACAGAAATTGGGCGTCCATATATAGTTGCATTTGTAATCGTTTCCACATCACTTTTGAATCGTGAATACCACCTGAATGTCTGTGCACGAGATAAACAATTATCCCCATAAACTTGTCGCATCAATTCAACTGTCTCAATTGCACATTTTCCGGATTTTAAATAGAATTTAATGTTAGCATTTTGCTCTATGCTGATTACGAAACAATGCACCTCTGACTAGGTCAACAAAATGGCGGGTTGTTTGTCGTCTACTTATCGGGCGGTGATGAAATAGTCTTTGGATTCCATGATTTGCTTCATATATGGCATTTTTGTCTTGGCCATAATAAAATCAGTCTCATTACTTAATTCTCGGATCTTGTATGTGGAGTGTTCTAGACATTAAATCTAACAATGTCAAGTTGACAACTTGTGTGAATTTCGTGTATTGCGATATTCTTTCTACGTAGATGGTATTGCTCGAGTTATTACCCTGTACGAAGGCAAAAATGTGAGAGTTCACACACGATGAGCTGACTGAACTATTTCCTTGACGTTTTCTTTCACAGGGAATATTTTTCATCACTAGAGGACAAGTTTGAAGCAGGTTTATGTAATCTGCGAGTGGAAGTTGTCCAGCACGGTTATGTTGGGCAGCCTCCTACGTGGGCAGTGTTTGATTTTGATCTGTCATATGATAATAGTTTAAGTTTGTATTGCAAGACTCAGTCTTTGGTTTGATCCGTCATATGATAATAGTTTAAGTTTGTATTGCAAGACTCAGTCTTTGGTTTGATCCATCATATGATAATAGTTTAAGTTTGTATTGCAAGACTCAGTCTTTGGTTTGATCCGTCATATGATAATAGTTTAAGTTTGTATTGCAAGACTCAGTCTTTGGTTTGATCCGTCATATGATAATAGTTTAAGTTTGTATTGCAAGACTCAGTCTTTGGTTTGATCTGTCATATGATAATAGTTTAAGTTTGTATTGCAAGACTCAGTCTTTGATTTCCTTTTAGTGACTGTCCTTGACTTCTGACTCCTCTAATAATGCAATAACTATTCCCAGAATCGTTTTTCACTTTGCAGGATCTTCAGCCCGTTCTTCCCATTTCTTGTAACTGATTATGATATCCCACCGATGTCATTAACTGTTCGTCAGTGATAATGTCCTTAGTTATTACTTTTGAGCAGATGTCTTGAATAAAAAGAATACAAATCATCATCATCATCATCATCATCATCATCATGAGACATGCGGACTGGTGCTGACTATTGTGTCTTTCCATAGTACCTGATCCTTCCTGCAGGCCATCAGCTCAGTTGGTGATCTCCTCTCACACCATCTCGTCAAACTATCTAGTATCATTTCTTTAGGCCTTCCTCTGTCTCTTCTTCCCTCTATTTTTCCTGTTGTTACAATATTTTCAATGTTCCATTTTCTCGTTGTATGCCCTATGAAAGTACGCTGTCTCTTTTGTTTATTATTTGATAGGATTTTTTTGGGGATCTCACCAGCTCTTCTCCTACATTCTTCATTCGTTATCTTCGCTGTCCAGGGAATTCGCAACATTCTTCTGATAAACAACATTTCTACTGCTTCCAATGATCTTCGTACACACCTGCCTATTATCCATGATTCACTTCCATTTAATAAGATAGGGTAAAAAATAGTATTTTTGGACTAGTTTTCTTACAATCATTGATAACGATGCATTGTATAATATGTTTCTCATTCTCTGAAACGCAGTCTTTGTTTGACCTGTTCTGTTCCTGATTTATTTTCTGCATTTCCTATCCGAAGTTATTACTGCTCCAAGGTATTTGAACTTCTGCCCTTGATTTAGAATAGTTCCATTTAATTTTGTGCTGCATTTTTGTGAATTCTGTTTTTTAGATATATCCACAGTCTCTGTCTTCCTAATATTAAGAGTAAGGCCTTTTTGTTCACTTCTTCAGCGACTTTAACCAAGAGATTTTGCAGGTCCTGTTTGTTCTCACCTATCAGCACTGTGTCGTCAGCATACCGAAGGTTGTTAATATTGTATCCTCCGACTTTTATACGTAGTTTCGTAATGATCGTTCTTAGAATATTCTCGCTGTACAGAGAAAAAAGGTCTGGAGATAGTACACATCCTTGTCGCACCCCTTGTTTTATTGGTTGATGTTTTCCAGTTTTATTTTCAACTCGAAACCGTGGGCTGCTTCCTGCTGCCAGTATAAACAATACACTCCTCAGGTCTTTACCGTCTATATTTATGTCTTCAAGCACTTTAATAATCTCATCATGTTTCACTTTGTCGAATGCCCTGGTGTAATCAATGAAGCGTAAGTAGAGATCTTTGTGTACTTCTTAAACTCTTTTAGCTTTATTACATTAAAAAATACTATCATCTTACATTAATTTTGCTAAAACCACAAAGAGTCCCTCTGTGATATGCAACAAAAGAGTGGTTATGGGACAAACACATTAGCAATGACCCAGAAAAAATAACAACAGTGTCTATAAAACAAATATTAACAGGAGAGTGGTTATACGCCAAATATATAATTACAGAATGGCTATACGACAAATATATATGGATATAAGACAGATATAACTATCACACTTACTATAAGACAATATACGAGGGATGATTGATAAATTCTGGGCATCAGGTACAACCGATTATTTGTGGACAACTTTTTTGGGTTATTTCTCAACATAGTCCCGTTGCAAGTTTATGCACTTAATCCATCGATCCTGGAGTATACGCATCGCTCCTTTGTAAAAGTCAACATCTTGTGGCAGTAGAAAATGGTCTACAGTATGAATCACGTCATCATCTGAAGCAAATGTGCGACCATTGAGCTCCTTTTTTAGTTTGGTAAACAGGTAATAGTCCTAAGGGGCCAAATCTGGGGAATAAGGAGGATGTTCAAGAAGCTGGAAGCCGCATTCATGAATGGCAGCCATTGCCACCGCCGACTTGTGAACTGGAGCATTGTCCTGATGAAAGATGACTCCTCTCGTCAATTTCCCTCCAAGCTTTTCCTTCTGTTTGACCCGCAGTTGCTTCACAAGATTAGCGTAATACGCCCTCCTAGTGACCGTTCCGCCCTTTTGAAGATAGTCTACCAATAGCACACCTTCTGAATCCCAAATGATGGAAGCCATTACTTTGCCTGCAGACAGAACCACCCTTGCTTTCTTTAGAGGTGGGGATTCATGATGTTTCCACTGCTTTGACTGTTCTTTGGTTTCTGGGTGAAAATGATGAACCCAAGTCTCACCCATAGTCACAAATTGCTGAAGAAACTTTTCATGATCTGCAGAAAAATGGCCAAGATTGTCTCTTGACATGTTGAAACGCTGTCGTTTGTGATCAGTTCCAAGAAGTTTCAGGACCCATTGAGCAGAGACCTTTGTCATTTGAAGATCAGAGTGAATAATGGCATGAACATGCTCCTGGGAGATGCCCAACTCAGTAGCAATGTACCACTGAGTTAGTCGTGGATCCTCCATTATCATGTCATGGATTCTGCCAGTGGTTTCATAGATGGTTATCGTTCTTGGTCTTCCTGGATGGGGATCATCTTCTAGACTCTCCCTTCCATGTTTGAAATGAGCTGCCCATTTCTTCAGTGTACTGTAAGAAGGGGCACTCTCCCTTAGAGTCTCCACCATATCATCAGGAATCTCCTTCGATGATAAGCCCTTGATGTAGAGGTAGCCACCCCTTACCACTTCAGTAGTCTGGAAGAAATTAGTTGCAGTTAATTTCTTGAAACTTGGTGTTTAATCTTACATTAACCTGATCTACAAATGCACTTAATATCAACTGTAATGTACCGTATGCCGATAAATTATCAGTCATCCTTCGTATAACTACAGACTGGCTATAAGACAAATCCAATAGAGAACAACGCAATGCCTATAAGACAAATATATAACAAGGCGGTAGCAGGAAGACAAATATATAACAACATGGTGGCTGTAAGACATATATATATAACAACACAGTTGCTATCTTATCTTATATCTTATATCCTTCCCGTGCCGTTAAACGTCACATAGGGCTCGCAAGGTAGTTCGTCAATTTTTCCTGTCTTCGGCGAGTCTTTCAAACTCATCAAAGGATTTTATGCCTGTTAATTTGGCTTCTCTTAACAATGTCCTCTTCAGAGTTTCACGCCTGTTGTGTTCCACTTGATAGCTTGTTTTGGGATTCTCTGATCATTTCTTCTCATCACGTGACCAACATATGTCCATCTCCTTTTCCTGATCACCCATGAGACTGGTTGTTGTTCAATCATCTGTCTTATCTCTGCATTGTTCTTGAATTCGTTTCATATGATGCCTTGGTTATTTGTTTTCAAAAGGGTCTAATTTCTTGTCTATTTCTTTAGTTGTTTTCCAGCTTTCGCATGCATAGATGAGAGTAGATATTACATTTGAATTGAATAGTCTTAACTTGGTTTTTGTGCTTATAACTTTTGAATGCCATATGTTTTTCAAGATTCTTGAAGATTGATGCTGCTTTTGTAAATCTAATTCTAACTTCCTTTCTGGCAGTTGCTATAAAAGAAATATATAACAACACGATGGCTATAAGACAAATATATAATAACGCAGTGGCTATAAATAGTAAAGAGGATTAAAGAGAGAAAACTTAAATATTTTGGCCACATTAAACGTCATGATAATTTAGAGAAGACCGTATTGGAAGGATACATAATGGGAAAAAGAAAAAGAGGAAGACCGAAACGAAGATGGCTGCAAGACATCGTTGATGATCTGGAAATGGATGCAGCAGCAGCAGGCCATCTTGCTCACAACCGAGAGGCCTACAGGAGTGCTGTTTGGGAGGCAAAGTTCCGCAAGGGACATGCAAAGGAATGAATGAATGAGTGGCTATAAGACAAATATATAACAACACGGTGGATACAAGACAAATATATAACAACACGGTGGCTATAAGACAAATATATAACAGCACGATGGCTATAAGACAAATCTACAACAACGCAGTGGCTATAAGAGAAACATATAACAACGCGGTATCTATAAGACAAATATATAACAACACAGTGGCTGTAAGACAAATATATAACAACACGGTGGCTTTAAGACAAATATATAACAACACGATGGCTATAAGACACATATATAACAACACGATGGCTGTAAGACACATATATAACAACGCAGTGGCTATAAGACAAATATATAACAACACAGTGGCTGTAAGACAAATATATAACAACACGGTGGCTTTAAGACAAATATACAACAACATGATGGCTATAAGACACATATATAACAACGCAGTGACTATAAGACAAATATATAACAACGCAGTGGCTATAAGACAAATATATAACACGGAGGTGGCAGTAAAACAAATATATAACATGGTTGCTGTAAGACAAATATATAACAACACGGTAACTATAAGACACATATATAACAAAACAGTTGCTATAAAAGGAATGTATAACAACACGATGGGTATAAGACAAATATATAACAACACTATGGCTATAAGACAAATATATAACAACACAATGGCTTTAAGACAAATATATAACAACATGATGGCTATAAGACAAATATATAACACGGTGGCTATAAGAGAAAAATATATAACAGCACGGTGGCTATAAGACAAACATATAACAACAGACGCCTATAAGACAAAAGATATAACAACAGAATCGCTTAAGACAAACATAATTTCACAGTGGATACACAAAGAGTTAATGCTGGTTAGTCACGTGCTCTAGCGTCAGTGAAGTAGGGCATAATCCAGGAAGTGTGCCTGTATTCCTCGTCGAGGTTCACGTAATAGGCTGGGGTTGTGGGGGTGGGGGCATGATTTGAGAAGAGTTGCTAAAATAGTTGTTTTAAAAAGTTGCTACATAGCACAGTCCGGATATGAGGTGCAGGAAGGGGAACACCGTGGGCTGGATCCGCAATAAAATGGCGTCATCGTAGAGTCACAATAAACTTAACATGAAGTGGGTGTGTTCCTTTTCTATCGCGATCATTCACCGCTGAAGCAATGATTGCGCCTTCTGTTCTATGATTGTGTCTTCTGTTCTTCGAGGCTCTTATATTAAAGACGTGGTCTCATACTCGTCGCTCATGATAAGCAGAAAAACGTATCACTGAGACAATATGGTTCAGTTATTACAATCATATAAGTTCAAAGTTCAAACAATCATATAAGTTCAAAGTTCAAACAATCATATAAGTTCAAAGTTCAAACAATCATATAAGTTCAAAGTTCAAACAATCATACAAGCTTTACAGCTTAGTACACCAATGACTCAGCCTCATTTTTTTTGTTAAACTTGACATTCTGACAACTGTCAGTAGCTTCAAGCAATGCGTCTGTAAAATTAAGAAACTGGTAAAGAATGGGTTAATGCTGTTCATCTTACATTCCCTGTGTCTTCCAGTGCAAGATTTAAAATGACATATACAGAAAACAAACAGAAAAAAAACCCTCTTCAATTTATCATTAAAAAATCCAGCATAAACATTTTTTTTCTTTCTGTCCCTTCATGTTTACATCATTGTGATATCTTTGACCTCAACAGTCACCAATATTTAGACCAATTTCATAAAGTGTAGTTAACACTTTCTCTGATAGTCCCTCCCACAATCTGATTTTCGATTACAAATGAAAAATGGCACTTTCCTTTACTCTGACGTCCAAAGATATATCTACGTTATTTAATACAAGAAATATAAGATATATCTACGTGATATAGCACAAGAAACATAAGATACATCTACCTAATGTAACACAAAAATATAAGATATATCTAAGTGATGTAACACAAGAAACATAAGATACATCTACGTAATGTAACACACAAAAACATAAGATATATCTACGTGATGTAACACAAAAACATAAGATACATCTACGTAATGTAACACAAAAAACATAAGATATATCTACGTGATGTAGCACAAGAAACATACGATACATCTACATAATGTAACACAAAAAAAATAAGATATATCCACGTGATGTAACACAAGAAATATAAGATACATCTACTTAATGTAACACAAGAAGGATTATTTTTTGTAATTTCCTGTGACGCTGGTAACACAAGCTTATTTCGGTTGCGCATCTCAAAATAACTATCACGATTCTGAATGTTCTTATTTCTTTGGACATGCTGTTTTCCTGTGTCAAATTCTAGCATTTGAACTATTAAAAAAAGAGAGAAAGCTATCACACTTCTTCATAAAGCTATTATTGTATAAATTATCATTCTTGTCAAAACATATTGTCAGCGTTATGATTCGTTGCTTTTATTATTCTGCTAAGGTAAATTTGTCTTTTCCTGTCATTAACTACAATCTTTTCTTAACTTCTTGACCCATTTAGTAAAAAAAGCGACATGTTCATTTAATGTTTGGTGTTACAACAGCCTTTCTGACCGGCGTTTCCATTCACTGTAGATTTATGTAAGAGAAATACACATGCTAAGTAGCAATCAAAGAGTAGGAACAGTATAACAGTGAAACTCAGCAGAGTCAGACGGGGAAACTCAGCAGAGTCAGACGGGGAAACTCAGCAGAGTCAGACGGTCAAATAATGCATGTCCCTTGCGGAACTTTGCCTCCCAAACAGCACTCCTATAGGCCTCTCGTTTGTGAGCAAGATGGCCTGCTGCTGATGCATCATTGACATATATAAACATACTAAATCCAACGTTCCAACGAATTTTGAAAGAAAAATGCATGCAACAATAACATGAAACAATTACACATGGTAAAACTACCCGACAAACACTCATCATGATCATCATCATTGCCTTTCACTCCCTTGAGAGCATAGACCACGTATAAAGGCTCTCCAGTCATCCTTGTTCTTGGAATTATTCGCTATTTCCTTCCATGTGCATCCGTTGTCTCTGAGCACGGCCATAATTTCTCTTCTCCAAGTAAGTCTAAGAAATTTAAATACCTTGGAGCAGTAATAACTTCAGATGGGAAATGCAGAACAGAAATTAGGAACAGAATAGGCCAAGCAAAGACTGCATTTCAGAGAATGTTATATCCAACACATCCTTATCAATGAATGTTAGAAAACGAGTCCTAAAATTGGCTATATTGAACCTATCTTGTTATATGGAAGTGAATCACGGACAATATGCAGGTCTGCACAAAAATCATTGGAAGCAGCAGAAATGTTGTTTATTAGAAGAATGTTGCGAATTCCCTGGACGCAAAAAGAACTAATGAAGAATGTATGAGAAGAGATGGAGAGACAAAAAAATCTTGTAATAAAAAAATAAGAGAGAGACAATGTACTTTCATAGGACATGCAACAAGAAGAGAGGGCATTGAAAATATTATAATAGCAGGAAAAATAGAGGGAAGAAGATCAAGAGGCAGACCAAAAGAAATGATACTGGACAGTCTGACGGGATGGTGTGAGAGGAGAATCACCAACTGAGCTGATGGCCTACATGAAGGATCGTGTACTCTGGAGAAGCATAATAGCCAACGTCAGTCGGCACGGCACCTGATGGTGATGATGATGATCATGATCATGGTGATGATGATCATGATGACCATGATGATGATTAAGTCTAGTCTTCCTCGTCAGCTGCAGTCCAAATACTGGAAAACAAACCTGAAGAGATTTGACATTTTAGCACTAAACCATCATATTGTTCTCGAGGATACAGGGTTCGTATGTTTACTGGTCTCTTACAGACCACAAGTCTTCCTTCCAAGGAGGAACAAAGGTTCGAAGAGCTGGCAAAGAAAGAAGGCGAGTAGGTTGTTTTACCCCAGGTTTCCATTGCACACGCACATACAGATGTACACACACACACGCATGGGCGTGTCCCAAAGAAGGCCGGTAGATAAAACATAAGTGATGCTACTCAGATGTAACGTATATCGGGGTAGACGTAAAACGATACCTTTCAGTAGGTGACATTTTACTTGCTGGTTTTGAGTGTTGGTGTTGCTTAACTTGGCATAAAATCCTACTTGAAAACTCGCGTGGCTGGTACACTCCCTGGCTCGTGCGAGGTCATGGTCTGATACGCTTGTTCGTTGGGTGCCCCTTCTCCTTCCCCTGCCCCAACTTTTTTTCCGCCAGGTGTTTTAAATTCCGGTGTCTGTTTTAATAACCTCCAGTGAAAACTTTCATAAAGTAAAACTGTTTTTTTTTCAATGTTTGGTGACGGAAAACTATGGTAAATTTACAAAGAAAGATTAAATGGTATAACAACAAGACAAAGGATGAGATAATAAACTAAGTCAATCAGTTTTTTTTTCAAAAAAGGAAGGCAACAAAAATATGTACAAACGAACAAATGAAATGGCAGACTGGAAACACACTAACACTACAGCACAAACAGAAAACATACTAACACTACCAGCACAAACAGGAAACATACTAACATTACCAGCACAAACAGGAAACATACTAACACTACCAGCACAAACAGGAAACATACTAACATTACCAGCACAAACAGGAAACATACTAACATTACCAGCACAAACAGGAAACATACTAACATTACCAGCACAAACAGGAAACATACTAACATTACCAGCACAAACAGGAAACATACTAACATTACCAGCACAAACAGGAAACATACTAACATTACCAGCACAAATAGAAAACATACTAACATTACCAGGATAAACAGAAAACATACTAACATTACCAGCACAAACAGAAAACATACTAACATTACCAGCACAAACAGAAAACATACTAACATTACCAGGACAAACAGGAAACATCCTAACATTACCAGGACAAACAGGAAACATCCTAACATTACCAGGACAAACAGGAAACATCCTAACATTACCAGGACAAACAGGAAACACACTAACACTACCAGCACAAACAGAAAACATACTAACATTACCAGGACAAACAGGAAACATCCTAACATTACCAGGACAAACAGGAAACATCCTAACATTACCAGGACAAACAGGAAACATCCTAACATTACCAGCACAAACAGGAAACACACTAACACTACCAGCACAAACAGAAAACATACTAACATTACCAGGACAAACAGGAAACATCCTAACATTACCAGGACAAACAGGAAACATCCTAACATTACCAGCACAAACAGGAAACACACTAACACTTCTAGCACAAACAGGAAACATACTAACACTACCAGCACAAACAGGAAACACCCTAACACTACAGCACAAACAGGAAGCATACTAACACTACCAGCACAAACAGGAAACACACTAACACTACAGCACAAACAGGAAGCATACGAACACTACAGCACAAACAGGAAACACCCTAACACTACAGCACAAACAAGAAACACCCTAACACTACAACACAAACAGAAAACACCCTAACACTACAACACAAACAGGAAACACCCTAACACTACAGCACAAATAGGAAACACTCTAACACTACATCACAAACAGGAAATATCCCAGCACTACAACACAAACAGAAAACACCCTAACACTACAACACAAACAGAAAACACCCTCGCGGCACAGCAGAGACTGGGAATATTAATATTAAGTCATAGACAGGAAACACTCTAACATCACACCAGTCAGTCGGTCAGTCATCTGCATTTCCTTTGCTAAACTTTGTGTCCCTAGCAGCTTTCTGGTAGGCCTCTCGGTTGCAAGCAAGATGGCCTGCTGCTAATGCGTCCATTTGCAAATATAAACGATGTCTTGCAGCCATCTTCGCTTTGGTCTTCCTCTCTTTCTTTGTCCCATTATGTACCCTTCCATGATGGTTTTCTCTAGATTATCATTACGTTTAATGTGTCAAAAATTTTAAAGTTTTTTTCGGTTTAATTCTCTTTACTAGTCAACTTTCTTCAATATTAAATTATTGTAGTATGGTTATATTTCTTCTTTTTCTGTTCATGATATTTGAACGACTCTTCTGTAGAATTTACATTCAAAAGCACTTATGTATTTCTCAGATGTTTTGTTATGTGTCCAGGTCTCACAGACATGTGTTGCGATAGGAAAGATGCATGTCTTTAAAAATCCTATTTTTGTATCTGGTGAGCCTGTTCCTCTCCACACCTTCTTTATTTGTTTTCATACAACTAAACATACAACTTGTAAGAAAAAATTCATACAAAGCTCTGTCTAACTTCGTGCAAGTTGTGTACCAGGCATCTTATTAAGTCTGAAAGTACAGTCTAGTGGATTTCTAAAACACCACATGCTACGTTTAAAGAGTATGATAAAACAAAATCAGTTTCAGTTACTGTGGAAAAATGTGTAGCCTGACAAACAGATGATGGTTGTGCTGTATGGGGAAGGAACACAGGAGTCGAGTGACTGCCAGGGAATGACTGGAAGTATGACGTCATAGGCTAAACAGAGAGAAGTCTTAACGGCCATGAGTATTTTGTGTCGGTTGGACAAGCTGAGGCCAGACCTGTGATATAAGATATTTATCAACGAATTCTCTAGAAGGTTAGTGATAACAAGTGCTGAAGGTTGTTAAACAAAATACGACTGACCAACTTGGAACTCAGATCAGCGGGGAAATGCCTGCAATAACTAACAGATAAATAAATAAGTTTTACCTTAACTGTAAAAGAGCACAAATTAGCTGACAGCACAAAGATATTCCACTTTGGGTACAGGATAAATACTAACAAAGTGAGATATATACTGATATCTGGGCCAAGTTGGAAGACTGAAAGATTACAGTAAAGCCTAAATATCTTTATTCTAAGGATAATATTTGAAGAACATATTGAAAAGCAGAAACCATTAATATTGAACTTCATAGACTTTAAAAAGGCATTTGATAGCATACACAGAGATTCATTATGGAGAATTTTAAGTCTATATGGAATACCATCTAAAACTGTCAACATCATTAAGGACTTCTACAAAGGATATGTTTGTGCAATCAAGACAGAAGAAGGGATGAGTGAATGGTTCCAGACTGAAACAGGTGTGAAACAAGGATGTATACTGTCTCCTTTGCTTTTTGGAATTACAATAGACTTCATAATGAAAAAGTGCTGCACAGGTAACACAGGTAT
Source organism: Achatina immaculata (assembly GCA_009760885.1). Classification (NCBI taxonomy): domain Eukaryota; kingdom Metazoa; phylum Mollusca; class Gastropoda; order Stylommatophora; family Achatinidae; genus Lissachatina; species Lissachatina immaculata. The sequence continues at coordinate 16,207,463 of CM019692.1, forward strand.
TGACTGGGCACATGGGACCCAGCTAAAAGATCTTGATTTTGCTGATGACATAACTCTTATCAGTAATAATGTGAATTCCATGCAAGAAAAAAAACAGACATCCTGTCTTCACTGGCTAACAAAATAGGACTTGAAATTAACAAGGACAAAACAAAAATAATGACAATTCCCCTCAGTCAAAATGGAAAAATACACATAGAAGGGACAGATATTGAAGAAGTCAATCAATTTGCATACCTTGGCAGCTACATAGACCAGGATGGTGACACCAGAAAGGAAGTTAGAATGAGCATTGCAAAAGCAGCATCAATCTTCAAGAATCTTGATAACACATGGCATTCAAAAGTTATAAGCACAAAAACCAAGTTAAGACTATTCAATTCAAATGTAATATCCACCTTCATTTATGCATGCGAAAGCTGGAAAAGAACTAAAGAAACAGACAAGAAATTAAACTCTTTTGAAAACAAATGCTTAAGGAAAATACTCGGCATCAAGTGGAACGAAATCAAGAACATAGCAGAGAAAGACAGATGATTGAACAACAACGAGTCTCATGGGTGATCAGGAAAAGGAGATGGACATATGTTGGCCACCTGATGAGAAGAAACGATCAGAGAATCCCAAAACAAGCTATAAACTATAAAGCTATAAAGTGGAACAGAACAGGTCAAAGAAATAGAGGCAAACCGTTTGAAACTCTGAAGAGGACATTGTTAAAGAGAGGCCAAATTAATAGGCATAAAATCCCTTCATGAGGATGAAAGGCTCGCCGAAGACAGGAAAAACTGGCGAACTACCTTGCGAGCCCCATGTGACGTTTAACGGCACGGGAAAGATATAAGATAAGATATACAGTTAAAGGTACGAGATCAAAACGGCACTAAAAAAAAAGAAGATGGCTAGAATATACGCACCAGACCCGGAATGTAATGAAAAAAGGAATCAATACTTTATAATTTGTGAGCGTCGAGAAAAAATAAAAAAGAAAAGAAAGAAGAAACAGGCAGTATATGGTCACTGGTAATGAACTGTGGTGTAAGTTAAATCGATGGACCATTTATCATATCGTGAGTCTTCATATCTCTCACTTACAAAAAAAAAAACAAAATTAAAAAGAGGACCTTTGATACTTATGTTTTTGCTGTATAGTGTACACTGAAACCTTTCTGATGCCAAGGCACTTTTCTGAAAAGCCCCTCTCGTCGAGCTTAGAGTTGTAAGTGAATAATTAGTTGGCACAATTCACTGCCACAGAACCCTGTCTTTAATATTTCTAGCGCACATCTGAAGTAATCCCAGCTAGAAAGGGCCTACATTTCGTTCTATCTCGCTCTCCTGGTACAGCAAGCTAAGGAAACCTGGCACTCAAGTGTTAGGTAAATTTGTTGTTCGACCACGCACTTGAGGCAGTTGTATGAAAAGAAGCAATCAATCACTGGCACACTTAAACACGCGCCGGTGGTTACTGGAAGGAGAATCAGAGAAAGGAAATGATAATGGCGTTTTAGATTGTCTTTCAGTTGCCGTGTTTCCAGATTTGCCTTGCAGATGGTAGTGCGGAATTTGAGCTCTTCGGAGTAAGAGACTGTATAATCTAGCTCGGAAAGTGAAAGAGCGTTTTGCTGGTTGTTTCACGCAAGTGTGAAAATGCAGGCATGATTTTATATATATAAACTGTGTTCTGTCTTTTGTCGCATTGTTATTAGACAAGTGTTCATCATCATGGATACATTTTAATACAGTCAACACAAAAGGTATAGTTTATTCAAGTTTGCTACAAGTTTATGAATAAATTCTATTTTAAAAATTTAACTCTCAAAGCAGGAAATTTTACACTGCGTTAAAAAATAATGCGAGATAAACAAAGATGTGTCTCAGCTGAATTTCTTCAGGACATGAAAGGGTTAAAATGCCTCTTCACTGAAAAAAGACCAGGAAATAAGGGGAATTAACACCCAAAATATAAACAAAAAAAGAATGTCCTAGTCAGAAATACATTTTAAATTGTCTGTCTATCTGTCTGTCTGAATCACTTGATACGGCTAATGAGACGATACAGTACCTACACTGCTCGATGACTCATATCTGACAGTCTGCATCAGGTTCAGTGAACCACAACTGACCAAGACCCTCTTCTACCACCACATGCTGCCTCTGATCACAGAGATTAGTCTCAGGGATGGAAATGGTAAGGCAACCCCGATCTTTAAAATACAACAAATCGGGCCACAAGCTTGTCGATATCCTAGCTATCGTTGAACGCAACCAACGCCTTTAGAGAGTAAGCGAAGAAGAAGAACTTTTAAAGGCGTTATTCAGAATATGAGCTTTAACAAGACTTTTCGATCAAACGTTGCCCGAGGATTGTTTTAAACGTTATAGTACAGTTGTACACCCGAGTTACTTAGACCAGTGGATCCTATCTTGTCGTCCACGGATCACAAGTGGTCCGCAGCGCGTTATCAGGTGGTCCGCCACGGTGCTACCAGTGTGTTATTACGCGCCGTCTATTGAATAAAACAGTTGTGGTATTGCGTAACTGTACATAACTGAAGGTTCGTAACTTCTTATAAGTAATTGCGAAAGTGGTCCTTGGATATGAACTGGTTTGGGAGGCGTTTGATTCAGAAGACATTCTGGAGAAAATAACGATGACTAGTATCTCTGAGTTGGAGTACAGGCGCTACTTGACATTTTGAGCTGACAGGCTGTACCGAAGCGCAGTATTAGTAAGATACCTTTGACGAGGCATACAAAAAGTGTCACGTATCAGTGTACATATACGATATATTATCAGCAATAAATATCACTCGACAGTCCAAATTAATAATTTAACTATTATCAAAGTGAATAATGCCTAAGAGAAGAGTATAAATTATCGAAAGCTACAAAAATATCATGTAAATATGTTCAAATTGTTAATTACATACATTTTTTTCATCTCTCTCCTCTTGTCGATTGCATAAAGTTTCCCACATTAATGTTAGTCTGTATTTCCGAGAGTAGATAATGACCAAATATAATTTTAAAAAAAAGATTTCCCTACAAGAAATATCTGCAGCTGTACTTCATCTTGTTTTGTAGTGGTGCTCTGTGTCTTGGGGAAGCTGGTGGGCAATAGTCTTGGTTGTGGTGAAACAAAGTTGCAAAAAACGGAAGCTGTACTCGCTAAGAGAATGTAAAGAAAGATTGAAGAAGTAGAAAAGCAATATTTATGATTCATGTACAGAATTAAACGTCATGAGAATTTAGAGAAGACCGTCGTGGAAGGGTACATAATGGGAAAAAGAAAGAGAGGAAGACCAAGGCTAAGATTGTTGCAAGTCATCGTTGATAATCTGCAAATGGATGCATCAGCGGCACGGCATCTTGCTTACATCCAAGAGACCTACAGGAGAGCTGTTAGGAAGACAAAGTTCCAAAAGGGACATGCAAATGATTTACTGTACAGACAGCACACATGCATAAAAGGACGTAACTACATGATAAAGGGGAAATTGATTTAGATGTTTTAAAACTTGAGGTTATAGGCATTTTCCATTTAATCACATAAAAGTAGTAACATCTAATAAAGGTTAATCTCTAATCTTTTATATAGAATCGGACAAGTATGCCCTTTTGGTTATTTAATCTCTAAAAAAATCTCGTTATAACATCAAGGAAACGCTTGAATTGATTTTGAGTTAACGATAAATTAGCAGCGAGTTTTGGTTGACTAAAACAAGTCGTCCAGTACTTGAGAGCTGTTGCTGGCTAGAATACAACTTTTGGATGGTCTTGGTGCTGAAGGAAGTTTGATGAAGTTGAAAAAATAATGGAAGAGTGTGGCAAGAAGAAGTAGAAATGACAAAAAACGTAAGGAGCTACTTTTTTTTTAATCGAAAGGGATATTTGAAAAAAGAGAAATGTGACAAGAGAAGAATTAACAGGAGAGAGGTAAGGAAACAACATAAATGTGACAAGAGCAGAATGAAAAAGAGAAAGGTAAAGAAACAATGCAAATGTGACAAGAGAAGAATGAACAGGATAGAGGTAAAGAAACACCAGAAATATGACAAGAGAAGAATTAACAGGAGAAAGGTAAAGAAACAACAAAATTATGATAAGACAAGAGTGAGCAGGATAGAGGTAAAGAAACAACAGAAATGTGACAAGAGAAGAAAGAACAGGAGTGAGGTAAAGAAACAAGAGAAACTGGAAAAAAAAGTAAAACAGTGTGATGGACAGAATAGATAGAAAAACTAAAACTAATATAACACAAAGATAACTGCATGGCACAGACAGATGGCTCGAGTATAAATGAAAGTATTTTTGACAATAGAGAATGCCGGCACGTTGTATTGACTGTTCATCGAGGTGTATGATTGTGCTTACGAGGTAGTCTGCAAATTGACAATAGGTCACATCCAAAGTGTCTGCTACAATCTCTAAACAAGAACATTGACATTTTTGACTGTGATTGGTGTGGAAGTAGGGCAGAACTGGGATTTAATGTTACAAATTAACGAAAATAAGGTCAGTCTTTCATTATCTGAGAATATGAGTGGTTTATCTGTTTACTATGTGGCTTTTAGTATATGGTTTTGTCGAGTTTTCTGTCGAGTCTACATTCTTGACAGCTCTTTTCTTACCCAGGGAACTGAATATTTGTACCTGTTCCTGGTTGCTCTGTAGATTAACTTCCATCAGTAGAAGTATGGTTGACTTTCGTTACTGTATGACCTACCTATTAACTTCCATCAGTAGAAGTATTGTGGACTTTCGTTACTGTATGACCTACCTATTAACTTCCATCAGTAGAAGTATGGTGGACTTTCGTTACTGCATCAACTAGCTAATAACGTCCATCAGTATAAGTATGGTGGGCTTTCATTGTTACAAAAACTAGGTATTAACTTCATCAGTAAAAGTAAGATGGACTTTTATTACTGCTATTAACTTCCATCAGTATAAGTATAGTGGACTTTCATTACTGCATGAATTAGCTATTAACTTCCATCAGTATAAGTATGGTGGACTTTCATTGCTGCATGAACTAGCTATTAACTTCCATCAGTATAAGTATGGTGGACTTTCATTACTGCATGAACTAGCTACTAAGCTTCTCTGGATTTCAGACATGGAAATTTTGCCAGACAGAGAAGGATGAAGGAGCCCACAGAGCTATTATAGCTACCTCTTTCTTTATGAATGTTGACACTGTCAGTTAGTTGGAGCTAATGAGGTGATGAGTTTAGATGAGTTTTATTTGAAATGAAACTTCTAAAAACAAAACACAACGAAACAAAGGGACGCTACAGTTAGAACTAGAAGAAGAATTACTTTATAATTCTGAGAAAACGCTGATACTTCGATGTAAGTGAGAGAAGACAAAAATAGTTCTAGCGGAACATTGTGTCACTACATCACTGACTTCGTTTCATTCGCAATATTCTCAATGTAAAAGAAAACTGTGAAGAGTGATATTAGCTGCATTCTCTGTTTTCCTTGTAGTTCGGAGTAGAGTTGAGGGTTATCACCCAGAGTACACTATAACCTTGTCACTCTGAGTTATCGCCCTGAGACAGCTTTAACTTAGTAACTAAGAAAATAGTTCAAAGTTATCGCCCTAAGACAACTTTAACTTAGTAATTAAGAAAACAGTTCAGAGTTATCGCTCTGAGACAGCTTTAACTTAGTAACTAAGAAAACAGTTCAGAGTTATCGCCCTGAGACAGCTTTAACTTAGTAACTAAGAAAATAGTTCAAAGTTATCGCTCTAAGACAACTTTAACTTAGTAACTAAGAAAACTGTTCAAAATTACTACTTTTATTATCTAGCGAAGTATGGTCTCTCAACTAAGAAACCAGACTCACACAGACATGAAGTGATTGACAGTTTGGTTTGATTTTCTCCGATAGATGTTTAATATCTTTTAAGAAAACACTAACTCCGATGTAAGATAGATAATAAGATTATTTCCCCTGAATGATGTCGTATTGGAAGTCGGGGTAAAAAGCTGCGTCATCGGACGCCGTCTACTAGACGCAGTTTTCTAGTTAAGGAGTAACATACGCGTATACTATAGAAGCGACTAGTAAGAAGGATGATTTTGGCTTCTGTTGGAAGATGATGAGAGCTCATACTAGAGAACATATTTGGTGGAAATTACGTGGTGTAACTTCTTATATTGTCCTCCGCTGAAGGGGTGTGGAGTCTTACATTTAGGTCTTACACTATTCAAGAAGATAATAGCTTACCTGGTTACTAATGTTGTGACTCTCTGGGATGTCCAGAAAGATTTAACACCCGTATTCCGTGCACATGTAACATTGCCTGATGACTGGAGAGAGATAGAGACAGAGAAAGAAGAGAAAAAAAAAAGGAGCTACACTGCACATTGAGATATCTTCTTACATTGAAGTGGCTATATAATGTAGGGTTTTAGGCTAGCGCAGTAGCTCTACTTGTAGCTCGTAGAGAAGCATTTATTAAGAATGTAGCTAGTTTATTCTTTAAGGGTTAGTCTACGGGTTTTTGCATGAGCTGTCGTGACTAGACCATGTTATTCTATTAACGTTAGCTTAAGTCCACGCTGCAGGACCTAGAACTGACTTGCAAGAATATCCTGGTTAGGGCCAAGATGCCCACATCATGCAGCATGTATTACCAAACTGCCTTATCCTCTTAAGATCCTTGTGCCAAAGATTTTATCAGTGATGCACTGACGCCATCTTACTGATGGTAAGAAAACTTAATGCAGCTATATATTTTTACCAATGAAATCGAAGACGTTAATGACAGGATGTAACAGAAGCGCGTATAAAATGACATGGCACAGGGACAACGAATCCAGGTGTTGTTATTTATGAGGTATCAACAACAAACAAAAAACATGGCATTCACATTGTCATTCACGGATTTTATAAAGAAAAATCCGCCTGAAAAGATCTACCATTAAGTTGTTATTAAAAACTGATACTGCGATATCTGCTGAACATTGTATGAAAATTTCATATATCAGCTTCAACTTAAGAAAAGAGAGACACAGATAACAAAAAAATTGAGCAGATTCATATGCATAGACAAAGAATCAAATACATTGTGAGAGAGTATGAGGCAGTGGTGGTATGAGACAGTGTGAGATAATATGAGGTAGTGGTGGTGTGAGACAGTGTGAGACAATATGATGTTGTCGCGGTGTGAGACGGTGTGAGATAATATGAGGTAGTGGCGGTGTGAGACAGTGTGAGATAACATGAGGCAGTGGCGGTATGAGACAGTGTGAGATAATATGAGGCAATGGCGGTATGAGACAGTGTGAAACAATATGAGGTAGTGGTGGTGTGAGACAATGTGAGATAATATAAGGTAATGGCGGTATGAGACAGTGTGAGATAATATGAGATAGTGGCGGTGTGAGACAGTGTGAGATAATATGAGACAGTGGTGGTGTGAGACAGGGTGAGATAATATGAGATAGTGGTGGTGTGAGACAGCGTGAGATAATATGAGATAATGGTGGTGTGAGACAGGGTGAGATAATATGAGATAGTGGCGGTATGAGACAGTGTGAAACAATATGAGGTAGTGGTGGTGTGAGACAATGTGAGATAATATAAGGTAATGGCGGTATGAGACAGTGTGAGATAATATGAGATAGTGGCGGTGTGAGACAGTGTGAGATAATATGAGACAGTGGTGGTGTGAGACAGGGTGAGATAATATGAGATAGTGGTGGTGTGAGACAGCGTGAGATAATATGAGATAATGGTGGTGTGAGACAGGGTGAGATAATATGAGATAGTGGTGGTGTGAGACAGGGTGAGATAATATGAGATAGTGGTGGTGTGAGACAGCGTGAGATAATATGAGATAATGGTGGTGTGAGACAATGTGAGATAATATGAGATAGTGGTGGTGTGAGACAGTGTTAGATAATATGAGATAGTGGTGGTGTGAGAAAGTGTGAGATAATATGAGATAGTGGTGGTGTGAGACAGTGTGAGATAATATGAGATAGTGGTGGTGTGAGACAGCGTGAGATAATATGAGATAGTGGCGGTGTGAGACAGTGTGAGATAATATGAGGTAGTGGCGGTGTGAGACAGTGTGAGATAATATGAGATAGTGGCGGTGTGAGACAGTGTGAGATAATATGAGATAGTGGTGGTGTGAGACAGTGTGAGATAATATGAGGTAGTGGCGGTGTGAGACAGTGTGAGATAATATGAGATAGTGGCGGTGTGAGACAGTGTGAGATAATATGAGATAGTGGCGGTGTGAGACAGTGTGAGATAATATGAGATAGTGGCGGTGTGAGACAGCGTGAGATAATATGAGATAGTGGTGGTGTGAGACAGCGTGAGATAATATGAGATAGTGGCGGTGTGAGACAGTGTGAGACTGTGGCTGAATAACTATCAGAAGTGCCAATCCGAGCCTTTAGGATAAAGTCGACTATAACCCTTTATTTCGTGATATAAGATTCGTAAAACAAGAATCTGTATTTGCAGAGTTTGTTTTTGTTTCGGACCCCTAGGTTGGAGCCCTGCTGAGTCTAATGGGTCATGCGCCATTACTGCCGTGATGACTGATATGTAATTTGAAGCTCTCGCCTCAGTTGATGAAATGAACTTGATGAGACGGATCGATGGGTGTGATACAGACATGCCTTAAAGACAAATATCATCAACGTTAGCGTGTAGTGTGTGGAAGCGTTGATGCTTCTCTCCACGCTGCTTACTGTCTTCACCTGAATGAGATTTATGAATACAAATTTCAGCTTCTTAAACTACAACAACTACAACTACTAATAAATGTAATCATCGCAGAGGTTGGATACTTAAAATGTTCACTAACATCGCAATCTTTATAATCAGGAGTTGCTACATTTGTAATGCTCCTTGCATGGACAGAACAGCAATGTCAGGTAAAGTAAAAGGTAAAATTCCCGTTACCGTGAGATTCAGACATACTGGGGATACGGTGTTAGGCCTGTATATCCAAGACTATCGGCACGGGAAAGTGTGAGTTGGAACAGCAATGTACACGCTCTAAATGTGCAAATATTGCAGGGTCTTGTACTTGTACGAATTCCCTGTAACTGCGAGTTGTTGTTCTTTGCAGTCGATGATGTAGATGTGTTGAGGCGCAGCATCGTATCGGCGTGGGAGAGAGTTATGTCAGCTACTTTTTCAGTCCCGGAGTACAGCTAAAAAGGCAAGGGATGTGCAATGCTTCTTTAGCAGACTCCACCACCATGGGGGCTATGACTGTTATATATGGCCGTTAGCAGGGCTAGGCCTGTTACTGGGGGTACCATGGAGAGGTGGGACAGGGTCTTGGTCAGCTATAATTCGCTAATCCTGACGCTAGCATATCCGCCATGGGTCGCTGATTACCTCATCGGACAGGCGTCTTCATGGGTCATCATAACCAAACTCCGGACAGTTACATCCGTGCTTCCATCTCCTCCTTGGTACAGGCTGTTTTTAAAGTCTCACTACACTTTCTATATCAAAATGAGGAGAATGACGTCATAACAAATGTACTGCACATTCAGTCATGAAGAAAAATGCAGTGAATGGTTGCCATCTGCTGGAGTAATTTTTTGCACTCAAAACAGAATGATGTTATCAACGGAAGAAATAATTTTTTTGGTTGAACAAGTGTTTGGGAATGGATGTCGATACACACGGATGGTTGTTCAGAGATTTATAGCAAAATTTGCTGATAAACAACCTCCTCATCGCACTACGGTTAGAATTTTGTTGAATAAGTTTCGTGATACGGGAACTGTGGAAGATGCTCCGCGATCTGGTAGTCCTGCTGTGTCTGAAGAAAAATGTCTAGATATCCAAGACAGAATCCTGAAAAGTCCATGCTAGTCCTTAACGAAAATGTCGCAAGAAGTGAACGTATCACTGAGCACAGTGCACAAAATTCTTAAACACCGGTTAAATTTTCATCCATACAATATTTCTGTTGTGTCTGAACTAAAGGAGTGTGACAATCAATCCAGAGTCAACTACTCCATGTGGTTTCAAGCATTCTTAGCTGAAGAAGACGAGTCAATTCTCGATTTAACATTCTTCTTTAATGAGGCATGGTTTCGTCTATCAGGATAAATAGTCAAAATAATCGTATTTGGAGCAGTGTTAATCCCAGTGCATTTCATGAAGCGCCGCTACACGATGCGAAAATTGGAGTATGGTATGCCGTCAGTAGAAAACGTTTAATTTGACAAATTTTCTTCAACAACACTATAAATGCTGATCGGTACCGTACTGACATTTTGGAACCTTTTTTAGAACAGCTGAATGAGCGTGAAATTGAAGAAGAATGGTTCCAGTAAGATGGTGCAACTGCACACACAGCTAGAGCAACACACGTTTTTTTTTTTAAAGAAATTTTCGCAAATTGCATAATATCCCGTGGAACTCTGCCTGGTCGTTCTCCATTAGATTATTATCTATGGGGTTTCTTGGAAGGATATATTTTCAAAAATAATGTACAAACAATTGAGGACCTGAAAGAAGCAATCAGAATTACCATCAAGAAATAATAACAGGCACGCTACACATGGTATTTGACAACATGAAGAGACGTGTACAGTCATGTCTTGAAGCTCGTGATGGACATTTCCAACACCTGTTATAATGAATATTTCAGTGGTACATTCCAGCTAACCCAAAACAGCGTTGTATCATTGCAGTCACTATTGTAACTAATTAAATGACTTTTTTAGCACATATTGTGATGACGTCATTTACTTCATTTTTCAATTTTTTTTTCATAGAAAGTGTAGTGAGACTTTAAAAACACCCTGGAGAATAGTACTTTTACCATCTGTGAGAACCAGGTGGAAGGCGACAGCATCTGGAACAGAACCACCCATTTCCTTCTGTTCAAGAAGTCTCGTCGCTATCACTTGCCCAAGTGTTAAACTATTATCATTCTAGTAACTCTTTGACCATCAGATTTAAACTTTCTCCGTTAATTAACACAATTTTGTTAATTCAGTTACCAAACTGTAATCATTTCATTACAAAAACAAAATCATACCAAATGAAACAGTAAATAAAAATTTACTTAATGAGAATGAATACAGTTTACTAAAAAAATGGACAAAGATTTCCGATAGTTCACGAACGTTTCAATACTTTGAAGAAAGCTACGATGTTGATCTCCCGGCGAACAAACAGAAAACCCGGGAGTGATGAACAGCTATATCAGCGGTTGTAAGAGTGTTCTTCTGTCAACAGTCAGCGGTTGTAAGAGTGTTCTTCTGTCAACACTCAGCGGTTGTAAGAGTGTTCTTCTGTCAACACTCAGCGGTTGTAAGAGTGTTCTTCTGTCAACACTCAGCGGTTGTAAGAGTGTTCTTCTGTCAACACTCAGCGGTTGTAAGAGTGTTCTTCTGTCAACACTCAGCGGTTGTAAGAGTGTTCTTCTGTCAATAGTCAGTTTTTGTAAGAGTGTATTTTTCTGTCAACAGTCAGCGGTTGTAAGAGTGTTCTTCTGTCAACACTCAGCGGTTGTAAGAGTGTTCTTCTGTCAATAGTCAGTTTTTGTAAGAGTGTATTTTTCTGTCAACAGTCAGCGGTTGTAAGAGTGTTCCTCTGTCAATAGTCAGTTTTTGTAAGAGTGTATTTTTCTGTCAACACTCAGCGGTTGTAAGAGTGTTCCTCTGTCAATAGTCAGTTTTTGTAAGAGTGTATTTTTCTGTCAACAGTCAGCGGTTGTAAGAGTGTTCCTCTGTCAATAGTCAGTTTTTGTAAGAGTGTATTTTTCTGTCAACAGTCAGCGGTTGTAAGAGTGTATTTTTCTGTCAACAATCAGCGGTTGTAAGAATGTATTTTTCTGTCAACAGTCAGCGGTTGTAAGAGTATTCTTCTGTCAACAGTCAGCGGTTGTAAGAGTATTCTTCTGTCAACAGTCAGCGGTTTTAAGAGTGTATTTTTCTGTCAACAGTCAGCGGTTGTAAGAGTGTATTTTTCTGTCAACAGTCAGCGGTTGTAAGAGTGTATTTTTCTGTCAACAGTCAGCGGTTGTAAGAGTGTTCTTCTGTCAACAGTCAGCGGTTGTAGGAGTGTATTTTTCTGTCAACAGTCAGCGGTTGTAAGAGTGTATTTTTCTGTCAACAGTCAGCGGTTGTAAGAATGTATTTTTCTGTCAACAGTCAGCGGTTGTAAGAGTATTCTTCTGTCAACAGTCAGCGGTTGTAAGAGTATTCTTCTGTCAACAGTCAGCGGTTTTAAGAGTGTATTTTTCTGTCAACAGTCAGCGGTTGTAAGAGTGTATTTTTCTGTCAACAGTCAGCGGTTGTAAGAGTGTTCTTCTGTCAACAGTCAGCGGTTGTAGGAGTGTATTTTTCTGTCAACAGTCAGCGGTTGTAAGAGTGTATTTTTCTGTCAACAGTCAGCGGTTGTAAGAGTATTCTTCTGTCAACAGTCAGCGGTTGTAGGAGTGTATTTTTCTGTCAACAGTCAGCGGTTGTAAGAGTGTATTTTTCTGTCAACAGTCAGCGGTTGTAAGAGTATTCTTCTGTCAACAGTCAGCGGTTGTAGGAGTGTATTTTTCTGTCAACAATCAGCGGTTGTAAGAGTGTATTTTTCTGTCAACAGTCAGCGGTTGTAAGAGTATTCTTCTGTCAACAGTCAGCGGTTGTAGGAGTGTATTTTTCTGTCAACAGTCAGCGGTTGTAAGAGTATTCTTCTGTCAACAGTCAGCGGTTGTAAGAGTGTATTTTTCTGTCAACAATCAGCGGTTGTAAGAGTATTCTTCTGTCAACAGTCAGCGGTTGTAAGAGTATTCTTCTGTCAACAGTCAGCGGTTGTAGGAGTGTATTTTTCTGTCAACAGTCAGCGGTTGTAAGAGTGTATTTTTCTGTCAACAGTCAGCGGTTGTAAGAATGTATTTTTCTGTCAACAGTCAGCGGTTGTAGGAGTGTATAACATCGTTGATGGTATGAAAAACTTTCCTGTGTTCTAGGCGTCTGTAGTTCACCAACACAGGCTGGATAGATGTAGCATGGAAGTGTCTTCTGTGACATGAAAGTCTTCTTCTTCTTACACATTGTCTATATCTGCAGCCCTGTCTCTTGGATAAATTTCACTGTTTTTTGTAATTCATGTATGGAACCATAGAGCTTATCTTCTTTGGTGGTTTCAATAGCCAGTAATTGCTTCTCAGTGTCTCGTAGTTGGTGGAGTTTTGGAGGATATATTCCACAGTTTGGGGCACCTGGGCACATGTACATAGATTAGTGGTACCAATCTTAAACTTTGTATACATATGACGTGGATGTGTCTTCTGTGACGTGAACGTGTCTTCTGTGACATGGAACTGTCTTCTATGGTGTGTAAGTGGCTTCTGTGGTGTGTAAGTGGCTTCTGTGGTGTGTAAGTGGCTTCTGTGGTGTGTAAGTTGCTTCTGTGGTGTGTAAGTGGCTTCTGTGGTGTGTAAGTGGCTTCTGTGGTGTGTAAGTGGCTTCTGTGGTGTGTAAGTGGCTTCTGTAGCGTGAAAGAGGATGATGTGGTGGAGATGACAGAATGATATGATGTTTATGACGTCATGATGATCACGGCCCATAATGCTGTTATTTAGGTGATATATCTTAGTATGGCGAGATCAGCACATTCACATACACGATTAGATGACTACACAATTATTTGCACAATTAAACAATAATTATATAACTCGTACATACAATTGCATAAGTCCACAATTATGCACACAATTATACATAACCCGCTCCCACAATTATGAAATGTGCAATTATATTCACAATTGCGTAACTACACAATAATGAACAATTATAACCACAGGCACAGAAGTGCGTAATTATACACAAAAGCAAATAACTTCACAGATAACTGCAGTTAAAAAAAAATGGATAACTGCAGAATTATATGCACATTTAGGGAACTGTAAAATAACCGATAACGTGTGTACTGAGAAAAGCTTTCATTTTAGCCCTGGGCTTTTTATTATCTTATGTGTGCAACAAGGAAAATAAACTTTCTGTTGTTTTCATAATCCTCCCCCCCCCCCCCCCCCCGACGCTTTATGTTTGTGGGGTTATTCAACAACTAAGGCTTTTCCTATACTTTTTAAAAACAAATCTAATTATTGCATAACAGCGAAGTCGATTAAACGCGCATATTTTTTTTTTTGTTTAAAAAATATGCGAGTATCTGTAATCTATAATCAGGGACTGGCATTCTCGAACTCCGGCCATTCCCTTATATATATAAACAATCCTCCTTCTGATAACTGCCTAGTACGAAGAAATTCGCCTGTTTCTGGTCAATTATTTTTACAACTGTACCCAGTCATGATATAGCGCATGTATCGCAGTCACATTCAGGATAACAACAGTAATTAAAAGTAAAATGGAAAATTTTCAAGTCGACGCGGTAGAGCAAAGTTTTTGTAATTCTTTTTTTCGGATTTTTCTTTGGCCTACACACGTATGTTATTTCGCCACTCGCTACAAAGCATTACCTAAAAAAAATGCCACTTTATGTCGATTTTAATCAATTTTCTTTTCTGTTTCCTGATTGTTCTCAAGTTTTAATAGATGTCAGCTGTCAAAGTACCTGTCTTAACTTTGTCCCACTTGTACTTTTCACTATCAAAACTTTGTGATACTATTCAAAGTGAGTTATCACCTGCACTTTTCGCCATCAACACTTTGTGATACTATAAAAAGTGAGCAACTGCCTGCACAGTTCGCCATTAACACTTTGTGATACTATAAGAAGTGAGTCATCACCTGCACTTTTCACCATCAACACTTTGTGATGTTAGAAACAATGAGTAACTATCTGCACTTTTCACCATCAACACTTTGTGACGTTAGAAACAATGAGTAACTATCTGCACTTTTCACCATCAACACTTTGTGACGTTAGAAACAATGAGTAACTATCTGCACTTTTCACCATCAACACTTTGTAATGTTAGAAACAATGAGTAACTATCTGCACTTTTCACCATCAACACTTTGTAATGTTAGAAACAATGAGTAACTATCTGCACTTTTCACCATCAACACTTTCTGACGTTAAAAACAGTCAGCCTTCATCTTCCCGAGAATGACAGAAATATTTTATTCGCAAGGGTCTTCCACAAACGCCTTTCCTTTGCCTTTTTTCCACCGCTCTTGCCCAGATGAGCTCTCTATAGCTTAACATCCTCTCTGTTGTTCTTCTCCATGTCTCTTTTTGTCTACCTTTATTTCTGTTCCCATGCGGTGTCCATCTTAAGGCTATTTTTGATAGTGAGCCGTCAGCTTGATGGAACATGGCAAAACCTAAAAGACTCACACTTTCCGCTTGTATCAGTTGCATGGTCAAGTTGTAGAGCAAACGTCAGTTTATTATTAGTGCTTTTTCAATGTGATGAGACATATACTATATTTTACATCGTCACGAAATATAAATTGGCAGCTGTTTTTGTGGCTCCATGAAATCTTATGTTTTTTTTCAGTTCAGCAGTTAAATTGAAAAGCTGTACTGAGGTTAGTAACGTTCTGTCTGAAACAGATGGGAATTTTTTTTTTTGTAAAGCGTCTCTGATAGTTTCTTTTGTTAAGCCAAAAGACTTTCAAAGGTTCAAAATATTCAAAATCAGTCTCCGACGTCACTGCTTTTAGGACAGCCTTATATATGCTCCGCCGCATGCCGCAGCATCCATTCAAGAGTATAAAGTTTCAAAGAGTGACTTTCAAAATAACCATTATCTGTCACTAGAGAGTGAATTAAGTATCCTTAAATTTTTTTTTTTTCTGTATAAAAAGAGTCTATCGATCACTCGACAGATAGACAGACAGACAGACAGACAGACAGACAGATAGATAGATAGATAGATAGATAGATAGATAGATAGATAGATAGATAGATAGATAGATAGATAGATAAGTGAAAATCTATTTAGACAACGTATCAGAAAACATGGCGCGGCAAAAGGAAAAAAGATCTAAAACAAACGTTGAGATATTTACAGACGGACACCATTCCTACACATAAATAATGAAGTCCTTCCCGGTCATCAGTAACTAATGCCAGGACATTAACAAAATGATGTCACCTGCAGGAATAAATTCGTGTCTGTGCAACAAACAGCGTCTGCCAATCTTGTTTTCTTAAAAGAACATGTTCTATCCTGCGCCACCGTTGACCTCTGAATCTGGTTTTAACAATGTCAGTTTTACTATGTCTAATCCCGACAACAAACCTTCGTGCGCAAGTTCACTGTAATGATGTAATACCAACTCTGAGAAGTGAGAAGTTGCTAAAACATTCAACAACTGTTAGTTCTATTAGAAAACTGATTTGCGAGTACATATATATATATATATATATATATATATATATATATATATATAATATATATATATATATATATATATATCCTTCCCGTGCCGTTAATCGTCACATAGGGCTCGCAAAGTAGTTCGCCAATTTTTCCTGTCTTCGGCGAGTCATTCGACCTCATCAATGGATTTCATGCCTGTTAATTTGGCCTCTCTTAACAATGTCCTCTTCAGAGTTTCACGCGGTCTGTCTCTTTTTCTTTGGCCTGTTGTGTTCTACTTCATAGCTTTTTTTGGGATTCTCTGATCATTTCTTCTCATCAAGTGACCAACATATGTCCATCTCCTTTTCCTGATCACTCATGAGACTGGTTGTTGTTCAGTCATCTGTCTTATCTCTGCATTTTTCTTGAATTCGTTCCACTTGATGCCGAGTATTTTCCTTAAGCATTTGTTTTCAAAAGAGTCTTAATTTATTGTCTATTTCTTTAGTTGTTTTCCAGCTTTCGCATGCATAAATGAAGGTGGATATTACATTTGAATTGAACAGTCTTAACTTGGTTTTTGTGCTTATAACTTTTGAATTCCATATCTTCTCAAGATTCTTGAAGATCGATGCTGCTTTTGCAATTCTAATTCTAACTTCCTTTCTGGTGTCACCATCCTGGTCTATGTAGCTGCCAATGTATGCAAATTGATTGACTTCTTCAATATATATCCCTTCTATGTGTATTTTTCTATTTTGATTAAGGGGAATTTTCATTATTTTTGTTTTGTCCTTGTTAATTTCAAGTCCTATTTTGCTAGCCAGTGAAGACATCTATCTGTTTTTTCTTGCATGGAATTCACATTGTTACTGATAAGAGTTATGTCATCAGCAAAATCAAGATCTTTTAGTTGGGTCCCATGTACCCAGTCAATACCTGTGTTACTTGTGCAGCATTTTTTCATTATGAAGTCTATTGTAATTCCAAAAAGTAAAGGAGACAGTATACATCCTTGTTTCACACCTGTTTCAATCTGGAACCATTCGCTCATTCCTTCTTCTGTCTTGATTGCACAAACATATCCATTGTAGAAGTCCTTAATGATGTTAACAATTTTAGATGGTATTCCATATAGACATAACATTCTCCATAATGAATCTCTGTGTATGCTATCAAATGCCTTTTTAAAGTCTATGAAGTTCAATATTAATGGTTTCTGCTTTTCAATATGTTCTTCAAGTATTATTCTTAGAGTAAAGATCTGGTCGAGACAGCTTCTCCCTTTTCGAAATCCTGCTTTGTTCTTCTCTCATTGCAAAATCCACTATATCTTTAAGTCTATTCAAAATGACCTTGCAAAATACTTTTGACACAACTGATATTAAGGTTACTCCTCTCCAATTGCTACAGTCACTAAGGTTGCCTTTTTTTTGGTATTTTAACAATGATTCCTTTTTTCCGTTTAGAAGGGACCTTTTCTTCTTTCCAAATCTTGTTAAACGTTCTCTGTAGTTGTCTCATGTTGTCACTACTGATAGCTTTTAGCATTTCGGGTGTTATTTCATCTTCACTTGCAGCTTTGTTGTTAGCCATTAAATTCACTGCTGTTTCATTTTTATGCAATTTAATTTCATCTAGGTTGACATTTAATTGTGGGGCTGGTAAGTCGGTTTCAAGGTTTAACAATTCTTTTAGGTGTGGTTGATGAAGTATTTCTTGGAAGTGTTCAGCCCATCTTTGCTTTTGGTCTTTATTTGATGTTAATAGGGTCCAGCTTTGCTAAGGATTGTTCTTTCTTTGGATGTAATAGTACCTGTTAGCCTCTTTTCTATGTTATATAAAGTTTTGCTGTCTCCTGTTTTTGCTGCTTTTTCTGCCTCTTTCGCCATATTGTCTATGTATTCTCTTTTATCCCTTCTAGCTGAACTTTTTACTTTATTGTCTAGTTCTTTGTATGTTACTTTCACAAAATCTTTTCCAAGATCTGTTTTTACATTCAACATGTCTAATTTGACTGCTCGTCTTTCATGTATATACTTCCATGTGTTATCTGATAAACATGCTTTTCTATTTGGTTTTTTCAGTCCAGCGCTTGCTTTTGCTTCTGTGCTGTAAGAATTCCATAATTCATCTATACCTATCTCTTCTACTTCACTGGGTGTTTTGGAATGACTGGCAAGTTCCTGATTGAAATTACTGTTAGTATTATCTTCTTGTAGGCTGTGGCTGTTTATCTTTCTGTGTACTGATTTCTTGTGCTGGCTTTTCAATTTTAGTTTCCCTATGCACAGGTTGTGATCACTGTTAATATCTGCACCCCTATAAGCCCTTACATCTATGAGAGATGTTCTGTATTGCTTTCTAATACAAAAATTATCTATCTGGTTTCTAGTTCTATCATCTGGAGATATCCACGTTGTTTTATGTATCTCTTTGTGTGGAAATATTGTCCCTCCAATGACCATGCCCTCTGTTAGACATATTTCGATTAATCTTTCTCCGTTCTGATTAACCATGTCAATTTCTTCTTTCCCCATCACTTTTTCAACGTCGGTGTTATCTTTCCCTACCTTAGCATTGAAGTCCCCCATAGAAATTAGGATGTCGTGTTTAGAGACTTTGTTGATGATTTGTTGTAATTGGTGATAGATGTCGTCTTTCACATCATCATCTGCATCGTTTGTGGGTGCATACCACTGTATTACTGTCATTCTTTCGCGTCTCAGGTTGCATCGTGCTCTTATTATACAACTGTTCACTGGTTCCCATTCTACAAGGCTCTTTGCTGCGACGTTTGACATAATAATACCTACCCCATCTCGAAGTTTACCATCGTTTCTGCTTTAATGTATTATTAACTTACCGTTTTCCGCCGATCTTTTACCTGCTTCTGGCCATCGCATTTCATTGATGCCCAGTACGTCTAGGTAGTAGCTCTCCATTTCTTTGATAACCTGAATATATATATATATATATATATATATATATATATATATATATATATATACTTCAGACGAATAGTATAGGGTGCTCTCCAATTCTGCTTAGAACATCTGTAGTTGAGTAGCCTAAAAAATCCATCTTTAAGGTCACTACATTACATTATAAACATTACGTTTATAAGTGTAATCAGTATAAATAAGAATTTCTTTAAAGTTAATAAAATGCGAATGAAGATTTGCATATTTAAAATGTATATAAGTATTTATATTATTTCATATTTCCAGAGAATGAAATGAAATAGACAGTGAGATATGTGTATGCTGAAACACCTGTATGATTTAATAATTTGTAATCAGCTGCTTTACCATCATCATTGTCTCTGAAATGCCATAGGGTCATCATTGTCACTGGGATGCCAAAAGGTCATCATTGTCTCTGAGATGCCACAGGGTCATCATTTTCACTGGGATGCCAAAATGTCATCATTGTCACTGGGATGCCAAAAGGTCATCATTGTCACTGGGATGCGATAAGGTCATCATTGTCGCTGGGATGCGATAAGGTCTTCATTGTCACTGGGATGCGATAAGGTTATGATTATCACTGGGATGTGATAAGGTCATCTTTGTCACTGGGATGCAATAAGGTCACAGATGTTACTGGTGATGTGATAAGGTCATCATTATCAGTGGGATGCGATAAGGTTATCATTGTCACTGGGATGCAATAAGATCTTCATTGTCACTGGGATGAGACAAGGTCATCATTGTCACTGGGATGCGATAAGGTCATTGATGTTACTGATTATGCGATAAGGTCATCATTGTTACTGGTTATGTGATAAGGTCATTGATGTTACTGATTATGCAATAAGGTCATCATTGTTACTGGTTATACAATAAGGTCATTGATTTTACTGATTATGTGATAAGGCCGTCATTGTTACTGGTTATGCGATAAGGTCATCATTGTTACTGATGATGCTGTAAGGTCATCAGTTTTACTGGTGATGCGATAAGGTCATAAATGTTACTAATGATGCGATAAGGTCATCATTGTTACTGGTCATGCGATAAGGTCATCACTGTTACTGATGGTGCCGTAAGGTAATCATTTTTAATGGTAATGCGATAAGGTAATGGATGAAACTGATGATGCGATAAAGTCATGGATGACAATGGTGATGCGATAAAGATCATCGTTGTTACTGGTGTTATGATGAAGTCTCGTTAACTTCATCAGTGTATTCTGAGTTTTATGAGCATCTTCATTTTTCATCTTGTTTATGT
The DNA here is from genome assembly GCA_009760885.1 of Achatina immaculata. Classification (NCBI taxonomy): domain Eukaryota; kingdom Metazoa; phylum Mollusca; class Gastropoda; order Stylommatophora; family Achatinidae; genus Lissachatina; species Lissachatina immaculata. The sequence continues at coordinate 16,227,989 of CM019692.1, forward strand.
TTTGCTTGTGTTTGTGAATTGAAAAAATAACTATTCTGTGGCATTTTAAAGCCGTGCTTCACTAAACTAGACAGTATTCCTAAGATCTTTCTTTGTTGTCAGTCAAATTTACAAAATTATGTCTTTTTATTTCTAAATGTAAAAAAAAGTAAAGATGACCATAGTAACAGTAAAAGCAAAAATTTCTGGAGAACATATTCTGCAGTAGTGCCCAGCATACAAGGTACTGAGAAAGCAGATGTGGTCATCACACAAAATGTAGAGAAAATAGATGTGGTCATCATACAAAATGTGGAGAAAACAGATGCGGTCATCATACAAAATGTGGAGAAAACAGATGCGGTCATCATACAAAATAAAGAGAAAACAGATGTGGTCAAGACACAAAATGTAGAGAAAACAAATGTGGTCAACACATAAAATGTAGAGATAACAGATGTGGTCAACACATAAAATGTAGAGAAAATAGATGTGGTCAATACATAAAATGTAGAGAACACAAATGTGGTCAACACATAAAATGTAGAGATAACAGATGTGGTCAACACATAAAATGTAGAGATAACAGATGTGGTCAACACATAAAATGTAGAGAAAACAGATGTGGTTAACACATAAAATGTAGAGAAAACAAATGTGTTCAACACACAAAATGTAGAGAAAATAAATGTGATTAAGGTCTATATCATTTCAATATTCAAGAGTTTAATATGCTGGATGTTCACCAGCTCCAGTTGACCGCACTATTACTTCAACGTTATGAAAGTCGATGTCTGAAAAAGAACAAAGAAGAAGAAGAAGGAGATGGAGGAGGAGGAGGAGGAGGAAGAAGAAGAAGAAGAAGATTGATTGATTGATTGATTGATCTTTATTTCAAAAGGGTTAAGAATTGGGCACGCAGGCCCGTCTGACATTCTGCCCTTTATCATACATCTTTCACTCTATTCCAGACATTCTACAATATGCTGTTCATATAACAAACATAACTAACAATGAAGCTGAGAGACATAAAATAAAATATAACATTTACGTTTCGCTCTTAAACATTCACTCAGTATAGAAGTAACTACATACATTATAAATGACTATCTACTAAACAAAATTTTTGGGACTATTCAGAAAACAGTTAATTGTATTCGGTGTCTGTAAGAGCAGTTTAAGATAACTTTTAAGTTTTATAATTCATGGAGGCATGTAGTCGACATCAAATAGATATTGGGAAAGCTTGTAGTTGTAGGAAGGAGTATAATTTATATTTTTTTTTATATAGGATGGAAGGGTATTCCAAAGATGAGCAGCAGAATAACTAAAGTTTTTCTTGTAAAGATCAAGTCTAGGTTTTGGAAGCCATATGTTGTTCAAGCGTAGGCTGCACTTTGGGCTAAATTTAAACAGGTTCCATAGATAAGGCGGGGCATGCCATGTAAGAATTTGATCTACTAACTTGGCTTTGTTGAAGAGGAACCTGTTCTTAATAGGTAGCATTTTGATACGTTTGTGATGGTTAGTTGTTTGTGCTTAATCTTTGTCACTAATAAGCTTTACTGCTCGCTTTTGGCACTGCTTTGTATTTTACACTGAGCAACCATCCCAAACTTTTGAGCAATAGTCTAAATGTGTTTGTATATGAGATATGTAGTATGTCTTCCTAGTGTCGTGATCGATGAAGTGCTTAATTTTAGCTAATTGGTATACTTTTTGTGCGATGAGTTTTGTTAGACATTGCACATGAGAGTTCCAGGTCAGATGTTGGTCAATAATAAGACCTAGTGTTTTGTGCTCGCTAACATTTTCTATCTGTGATGTTTCTGTACAGAGACGAAGTGTTGTTTTTGCTGCGTTTTGAAGTTTCTGTCTTGTTGTTATGAGCATTGATTTTGTTTTATCGGTGTTTATAATCATGCCATTAGTTTTGCTCCATCTAATTAAATTGTATAACTCTACCTAAAGAGTTGATTCTAGATTAACACAATCGTAGTCACTGGTGTAGACTGTGCAATCATCGGCAAAAAGGTCACAAGAAGAGTGTTTAAGATGAAGTGGAAGATCATTGATATAGATAGCAAAGAGCAACGGGCCTAGAATAGAACCTTGCGGAACACCAGTGTCAACTGTAGCAGAATTTGATAGAGAATTGTTGAAGAATACTAACTGTTGTCTGTCTGAAAGAAACGATGCAATTAATTTTTTTAGGTTAGGGTGCAATTTATAAGTCTTTATTTTTCTTACAAGAATATCGTGGTCAGTCATATCAAATGCCTTTTTAAAGTCGACAAAGATGGCACCACATAGTCTATCGTCATTTATGTTTACTAACCAGTTTTCTGTCATTTTAGTAAGAGCTGTGTAGCAGGAATGATTGGGTCTAAAGCCTGACTGACTGTCTATGAGTAAATTTTTCTCTTGCATGTGTCGTAGAGTTATTTTGTGTATGTGTTTTTTGAGTGGTTTTGATAATGACGATAATATTGATATTCGTCCATAGTTGGTAAGAGTGTTGGATGAGCCAGATTTAAAGCGAGGATACACCTTAGTAGTTTTAAAGAAGAAGAAGAAGAAGAAGAAGAAAACTCAGACTTCTTCTATTTCACTTCTTTTCAAAATATATATCAGCAATAACCGCCATTCTTTCTTCTGTACAAGCAGCACAGACTGTGTGCCCGCATCTCGTGACATATTACAGTAATGTAATTTTTGGCTCTCCATTTTATCTAGAATTTTCCTGCTGCCCTTCTTCACTGAGAATGAAACTTAACTCCTTTTCTCCGAAACAACACTGGCAGTGCTGATAGAAAGTACACATATATGCCAATCAATGCTGCGGGCGATATTAGTTGAAATAAATTTAAATATTGTATATCTCTAATTCAACCCACATTTTTAAACTATAAAGTAGCTTTCTTTCAGTTTCTTTCTAGCAAAATTTCTCAGCAAAATTTATTCCCGTCGAGTACGGAAGCCAATTCTGAAGTGAAAGAGTTAATGTTTCCAGTTCTTTATTTGTGTGTTAACTTCGCTTGCAGTAGACAGGGAAAATGGAAAGGAGGCGTCCGAAAAAAAAAGCCAAAGTGGCAGTTTATCATCCGTCAGACACCCTTGATGAGACATGTGTTGAAGTAAAGCTATTTCTAATAAACAGAGTGACCACAAACAACTGTGCGTTGTCAATGTCAGATCTGGTCACTGTAAGAGACACATAATAAAATTTCTATGTCTGAGTATGCAGCGGTAGTGTAGTGGTTAGTGCACTTGCTTGCCAACCAGAAGGTCCCTGAATCGATTCCGTACTCGGGAGCGAGCGCCAAGGGGGGGGGGGGGGGTGTCCGCCCAGTCTCAAAAACTGGGTACCTGAAGGGAGGGGTTCCATAGGAAAAAAAAGGCCACAAGGACAGGTGCTGGCATCCCTACCTCAAATGCTGTAATGGCCTAGAAATGTGAAGGTGCTAACACTTCACACTCCTACGGCATACAAGATGCTATCAGAAATGTGAAGGTGCTAACACTTCACACTCCTACGGCATACAAGATGCTATCAGAAATGTGAAGGTGCTAACACTCCACACTCCTACGGCGTGCAAGATGCTACGAGATATGTGAAGGTGCTAACACTTCACACTCCTACGGCGTGCAAGATGCTACGAGATATGTGAAGGTGCTAACACTTCACACTCCTACGGCGTGCAAGATGCTACGAGACATGTGAAGGTGCTAACACTTCACACTCCTAAGGCATGCAAGATGCTACGAGACACGTGAAGGTGCTAACACTTCACACTCCTACGGCGTGCAAGATGCTACGAGACATGTGAAAGTGCTAACACTTCACACTCCTACGGCGTGCAAGATGCTACGAGACACAGACAGATGTCCCAGAGCTGAGATGTACTTGACAAGATCAAGCGGGTAAAGACGCTTGTTCGACGGGGCAACCAGCGACACGTAGCTAATATGCTAGCGTCAGGGTTAGCGAACCATAGCTGATCTAGACCCTGTCCAACCTCTCCGTTGGTAGCCCGAGTAAACCGTATAGCCTGGCTAACGGGGCAGGGATCGCCATAGCCCTCACGGTGGTGGAGTCTGCTAAAGAACCATTGTACACTCCCTGCTTTTTAGAAATACTCCGGGACTGAACAAATAGCTGCCGTAAACCGTTCCCACGCCGATACGATACTGTGCCTCAACACCTCCACAGCATCGGCTGCATATAACACCACCTCGCAATTACAGGGAAACAATACAAATACAAGTGACAAGATCATGTGGAAAAAATTCCGTCAAAAGAAAACAACAAGATAAGTATTACAACATACACTAGATACAATGAGAAGCAAAAGACCACATGGATCGGACACTTAATCGGGATGTAGTACAATCAGTTACCAGTGCAGTCTTTCAACAATAGAAGATCTGGTATGTGTGTCACACGAAGCGGTCATCCTTCAGGAATTGTGCTTGCCCAACCTCGATGATCTCTCTGTATTTGTAGCATTGTCATTGTAAACTGCTAACATTTAGGATCATCATCACCAGGTGCCATGCCGACTGGCGTTGGCTATTATGCTTCTACAGAGTACCCTATCTTTCATGTAGGCCATTAGCTCAGTTGGTGATCTCCTCTCACACCATCTCGTCAGACTGTCCAGTATCATTTCTCTCAGTCTTCCCCTGGCTCTTCTTCCCACTTTTTTCCTGTTCTTATACTGTTTTCAATGCCCCCTCTTCTCACTGCATGTCCTATGAAAGTACATTGTCTCTGTCTTATTTTTTTTTACAAGATATTTTTGTCTCTCCACCTCTTCTCATACATTCTTCATTAGTTATGTTTGCTATCCAGGGAATTCACAACATTCTTCACCATTTAGGATGACAAGAAAACAAAATAGAGTCAGAAACAGACAGAAACTTGCACATATACATGCAAGAGCAATGTTAACAGACATGTAAAGATATCTACACAATAGACACATAAACAGAATAGACACATAAACAGAATAGACACATACAATGTATGTAACATACAGTTCATTCTTTCAGTCCTCTGCACTCCCAGTGGAGCATAAGCCATCAACAAAGGTTCTCCAGCCAATTATGTCTTGAGCAAGTCGGGACGATATAACACACAAACATATACATAATACAGAAACATAAGAAGGCACGACATAAACAAAACATAAATGCACCGGAAAAAAGAATGGTCCCCTAAGGTCTACAAGCCTCATACTAAAACACGAACATATTTTTTTTTTTAAAGAGAGTATTTATGTTAAACATTTGGTGTTCATAAAAAGAGGAAAATTGTACAAAACTTGAGAAAATGCAATGTGGCAATGCTAGCGAGAAAAATTTTTTTAAAAGCCAGCATTCGGTGAGAGAAATATGTTTCTTATGACATTTTTAGAAATTTATGCGGCCATACAAGACCCTGGCACGCTTACAAGAGTGAAATGTTATCTGCGCCATGTTCTGCTGGCCACGTGTTTTATGTCACTTGTGGTCGCCAGGCTATGCTCCACATGTCATGTCGTACAGCCATACAATGTCTATATCCGGTTAGCCAGGTAGTTTACGGAGATTTATACCACATTCCTTCTTCTTGTAAGGGAGGGAAGTGTATATTTTATACTGCTGGCAAAATATGCAGAATTTTTTTCTCCAAATTGTATTATAAATGCCATTCCTCCTCCCACCCCTCCTCATACACACAGGGGCACACACTTGCCTCGCTACCTTATGGTAACATATAACTGAGGACATGATTATTACCATACCTTTGTTTTACCTTAGCCTTTCAGGTAGCGTCAGTCTAGCTCTTTCCAGTAGAGACATAAGAGTAACCAGGATAGGTTCTTCTCTGGATTTCTTTTGCTGGTTTGTCCTCTTTGCTGAAATACGAAAAATATATGTTCAGATTTTATCTCACGATCTGTGACTTCATAAGAAAATAGAAGTCAACATGGTCCAAGTTGGGTTTAGACAAGGAAGAGGATCAAGAGATCATATATTCAATATAAGATTAATAATAGACAAATGAAGAGAATTTAATATGAATCTATATTTATCTTTTATAGACTATTCAAAGGCATTTAATTGTGTACAACACCAGAAACTTTGGGAAACAACGGAAAAAATGGGTTTTTCAAAACATGTGACACAATTAATATCACTGCGGTATCTAGAACAACATGTAGCAGTAAGAATAAATGGTGAAACAACAACTTGGTTTGACATAAAACAAGGGGTCCGTCAGGGGTGCATATTGTCGCCTTACTTATTTAACTTGTATACTGAAAATATAATGAGTTTAATGCTAGAGAAGATGTAGTCAAAGAATATTACAATGCCATAAAAATTGGAAGTTTATGAAATACCAGAGATTAGATATGCTGATGACACAATTACTATACATAACACAAAAATGAATGAAAAAAACTAATTATGTCAGTCCGTAAGAATAGCGAAGAGCAAAACCTCTAACTCAATGCGAAGAAAACTAAATTGATAACAACTGACAAAAAAAAAAAAAGGCATCTGAAATATATATCAATGAAGAAAAATTGGAAGAGATGGAGAGTTCTGAATATATTGGATTATTACTAACTAATAATGGAGATACATTGAGGGAAATTTTAAAAAAGGACGTCTATCGCTTTCAAAAAGTAAAACAACTAAAGAAGCTGTGGAGAGGAAGAAACAGAACTACAAAAATAAGATTTTTAAGGGCATGCATCTTTCCCATCGCAACATATGCTATGAGATCTGGACACTTAACAAAACAGCTGAGAAACACATAAATGCCTTTGAATGTAAATGCTACAGAAGAGTTCTCCAAATATCATGGACACAAAAAAGAACAATATATCTATATACACATGAGCTTAATATTGAAGAAGGCTGGCTAGTAAAAAGGATTAAACAGAGAAAACTTAAATATTTTGGACATATTAAACATCATGATAATTTAGAGAAGATTGTATTAGAAGGATCTTATCGTATATCTTATATCCTTCCCGTGCCGTTAAACGTCACATAGGGCTCGCAAAGTAGTTCGCCAATTTTTCCTGTCTTCGGTGGGTCTTTCAACCTCATCAAAGGATTTTATGCCTGTTAATTTGGCCTCTCTTAATAATGTCCTCTTCAGAGTTTCACGCGGTCTGTCTCTTTTTCTTCGGCCTGTTGTATTCCACTGATAGCTTGTTTTGGGATTCTCTGATCATTTCTTTTCATCAAGTGACCAACATATGTCCATCTCCTTTTCCTGATCACCCATGAGACTGGTTGTTGTTCAGTCATCTGTCTTATTTCTGCATTGTTCTTGAATTCATTCCACTTGATGCTGAGTATTTTCCTTATGCATTTGTTTTCAAAAGAGTCTAATTTCCTTTCTATTTCTTTAGTTGTTTTCCAGCTTTCGCATGCATAAATGAGGGTGGATATTACATTTGAATTGAATAGTCTTAACTTGGTTTTTGTGCTTATAACTTTTGAATTCCATATGTTCTCAAGATTCGTGAAGATTGATGCTGTTTTTGCAATTCTAATTCTAACTTCCTTTCTAGTGTCACTATCCTGGTCTATGTAGCTGCCAAGGTATGCAAATTGATTGACTTCTTCAATATCTGTCCCTTCTATGTGTATTTTTCCATTTTGATTGTGAGGAATTTTCGTTATTTTTGTTTTGTCCTTGTTAATTTCAAGTCCTATTTTGCTAGCCAGTGAAGACATCTATCTGTTTTTTCTTGCATGGAATTCACATTGTTACTGATAAGAGTTATGTCATCAGCAAAATCAAGATCTTCTAGTTGGGTCCCATGTACCCAGTCAATACCTGTGTTACCTGTGCAGCATTTTTTCATTATGAAGTCTATTGTAATTCCAAAAAGTAAAGGAGACAGTATACATCCTTGTTTCACGCCTGTTTGGAAGGTGAAACAACGTAAGGATACATAATGGGAAAAAGAAAGAGAGGAAGACCAAAACGAAGATGGCTGCAAGACATCGTTGACGATCTGCAAATGGATGCATCAGCAGCAGAGCATCTTGCTTACAACCGAGAGGCCTACAGGAGAACTGTTTGGGAGGCAAAGTTCCGCAAGGGACATGCAAATGACTGACTGACTGACCAAGTTCTGTAACTTGTGTTTTCTCATGACATCCAAGAAATTGTGAACTTTTTTCATTTTTACTAATACAGTTTTCCTTGCTCTGAAACTTATGAGAGGACCTTTTAATTTGATTTTATCGCTGTCCAGAATATTTGTTGCATCTTTGTCAAAAACTACATCTCTGTTACGTTTTTGTTCAAAATTACATCTCTTTTACATCTCTGTCCAGAACTATATCTCTGTTATATCTTTGTCCAAAACTACATCCCTGTTATATCTTTGTGCAAATCTACATCTCTGTTATATCTTTGTCCAGATCTACATCTCTGCTGTAACTTGCTCCAAAACTACATATCTGCTATATCTTTGTCCAAAAGTACATTTCTGTTATATCTTTGTCTAAAACTACATCTCTGTTATATCTTTGTCCAAAACTATATCTCTGTTATATCTTTGTCCAAATCTACATCTCTGTTATAGCTTTGTCTAAAACTACATCCCTGTTATATCTTTGTCCAAAACTATATCTCTGTTATATCTTTGTCCAAATCTACATCTCCGTTATATCTTTGTCCAAAACTATATCTCTGTTACATCTTCGTCAAAAACTACATCTCCGTTATATCTTTGTCCAAAACTACATCTCTATTGCATCTAATTTCATTATCAGTCTTTGTTAATTGTACAAGTTCCGCAACCACGCCAATACATTGACCTTACCATCAGTTGTCACTGTTCTCTCGAGAGAACCTGTGCAGCGTCTTGTCGGTTGAAAGAATGCTGCAGTTTAGTGTATTTACTCTGTTCGATATCACCATTGTCTCTATCTTGTTGGTGTTTAGTATAATCCACCTCTTTGATTGTGCTTCACGGAGTTATAAATAACGAACAAATGCAACGATGTAATAAATATGGCACGCTTGTGAATTGAAAAAAGAGAGTATTTACCTGCACTATCTCGTGTCGTGATTTCATTTGGATTAAAAGAGGTAACGGACCATCAGTTTCCGGATAATTGATGGAGTTACTGTACTGAGAACAGGGAGAAAACGCAAAAGAAGAAAAACAAACTTGGCTTACACCAAACAGTTAAACAATGAGATAAACAAGCAAGCGTTCTCCATGTCCTCTGATGAATTTACGTGATCGTGTGTAGGGAGAGGAAAGAAGGCGGTTATAGTCAAAAAATACACGCAAACCGTGCGCAGGCTACAAGATATGCAGCTTGTCTTCAAAATTTATGTTCACAAACGAACAAAGCCTGTGTGAAATTATCGGAATTGTAAAAGAAAATGATTTTTTTTTTAATAGGAAGAATTCCATAGAATAAAAGTATTCACTTGTAAGTAAAAGAACTCTGAAAGAGATCTGTAAGTTCTAGGATTTGAGCACATTATGAACTTCACATTAGAAAGACATCTTCGGATATATGCAGATCTGTGTCAGGTGTTCCGTACCTCAGCACAGATGCTGGTGATTTGGGAGGTGGTTCCAGATGATTACAGAAATCTTTTAAAGTGGGGTATGTCTGTAGTCAGTGCTGCTGAGTTTGCTTGTCCTGTCTGAGGGTATGTCTGTAGTTATTGCTGCTGAGTTTGCTTGTCTTGTCTGAGGGTATGTCTGTAGTTATTGCTGCTGAGTTTGCTTGTCCTGTCTGAGGGTATGTCTGTAGTCAGTGCTGCTGAGTTTGCTTGTCTTGTCTGAGGGTATGTCTGTAGTCAGTGCTGCTGAGTTTGCTTGTCTTGTCTGAGGGTATGTCTGTAGTCAGTGCTGCTGAGTTTGCCTGTCTTGTCTGAGGGTATGTCTGTAGTCAGTGCTGCTGAGTTTGCCTGTCTTGTCTGAGGATATGTCTGTAGTCAGTGCTGCTGAGTTTGCTTGTCTTGCCTAAGACCACTTGAGGCTTTATATATATATATATATATATATATATATATATATATATATATATATATATATATATATATATAAAGGTATATCAAAGATTATCAGAAAAAAACTAACACCATCACGCTGTTCTGTAATACCTGGAGGCAGAAATGTTAAATGGACAACTACAAAGGTCACCGAAGACACAAGTGTCATGGTTTCTGAGAAAAATCAGACTCCTTTGTAGCGTTACGAGTACAAATAATGAAAATATAACAAAACCAATGAATGAAAAGTATTATAACTGTTCAGATTGAAAAGAAAATCAACCCATTTTTTGAACATGCCACGAGAGGTGACAACCTGCTTGAAAAAGATTTTAAATATTTACTTTTCTGGCTGTAGATAACCGCTGGAAACGGATTGGTCATGTGCCCCTAAGTGACCAAGCAATATGGGTAAAACAGTCATGAGATGGACACCCGAGAGAAAAAGAAAGTCCGACCAAGGGCTACCTGCGGAGAGCTGTAGAAGCTGAAATGAGTAGCATGCAACACAGCTGGGACACAATACAAAGGCTGGCTGCTGACCATGAGAGCTGTAGAAGCTGAAATGAGTAGCATGCAACACAGCTGGGACACAATACAAAGGCTGGCTGCTGACCATGAGAGCTGTAGAAGCTGAAATGAGTAGCATGCAACACAGCTGGGACACAATACAAAGGCTGGCTGCTGACCATGAGAACTGTAGAAGCTGAAATGAGTAGCATGGAACACAGCTGGGACACAATACAAAGGCTGGCTGCTGACCATGAAAGCTGTAGAAGCTGAAATGAGTAGTATGCAACACACCTGGGACACAAATACAAAGGCTGGTCGCCGACCATGAAAGCTGTAGAAGCTGAAATGAGTAATATAAAACACAGCTGGGACACAATACAAAGGCTGGTCGCCGACCATGAGAGCTGTAGAAACTGAAGTGAGTGGCATGCAACATACCTGGGACACAATACAAAGGCTGGTCGCCGACCACGACAGGTGTAGAGAATTTGTTGCTGCCCTGCAACCCGCCGAAGGGCGTACTGGGGAGTGATTGCTTAGCCAATCGCCGACTAAGGACATAGATGGATGGATCATGAGACGTGGACGACTTGAAAACACTATAACAACATAAAAAATAAATGGTAAAGACAGAGGAAGTTCCAGTGATGTATTAAAATACGGTCTCGTATGATGACAGAAACGATCGACTGAGAAATAGGAAATCATCAAAGAAGATTATGAAAAGACAGTTATCCTCACACCTGACGGAACGGAACATGATGATGCTGTTGGTGTAACATGAAATATGTCAGAGATATGTTAGTTATAATTTAGTTTTTGTTAAGTGTTTGGTATTGATTTTGAAATTGCTGGTTCTTTATGATCTTAACAAATGAGAAAAGACATAAGCTTTCTCTCCATTTAAATCAGAACTTGTGGACTAGACAAACAAGTCAGGCCTGAAACTTCCTTCTCCCTCCCTCTCTCGTTTCTTATCTTTCTCTTTCTCTGTGTGTCTTCTTGTCTCTCTTTCTGTGTCTTTGTCTTCTTGTCTCTCTCTATTTTCTCTCTTTCTTTCTGTGTGTCTTCTTATCTTTCTCTCTCTGTCTCCTTATCTTTCTCTCTCTCTTCACTTCTTATTTCTCTCTCTTCGGCTTCTTATCTTTCACTCTCTGTGTGTCTTCTTATCTTTCTCTCTCTATGGCTTCTTATCTTTCTCTTTCTTTGTCTTCTTATCTTACTCTCTCTCTGTCTTCTTGCCTTCTTTTTATGTCTCTGTCTTCTTGTCTTTCTCTCTCTTATTATCTTTCTCTCTCTCTCTGTCTTCTTGTTTCTCTTTCTGTGTCTCTGTCTTATATTTCTCTCCCTTTGCCTTCTTGTCTTTCTCTCTGTCTTCTTATCTCTCTCTCTCTCTGCCTTCCTGTATTTCTCTTTCTCTCTCTCTGTCTTCTTGTATTATCCTCTTTCTTGTTGTCTTATCTCCCTCTCTCTACTTACCTCTCTCCGTCTTTTTGTCTTTTTGTCTGTTTTTCTATTCTCTCTGTGTGTCTTCCTGTCTCCCTCCTTCTGCCTTGTTTCTCTCTCTGCTTTCCTATCTTCTTCTTTCTCTTTCTGTCTTCTTGTCTCTCTCTGCCTTCCTATCTTCTTCTTTCTCTTTCTGTCTTCTTGTCTCTCTCTGCCTTCCTATCTTCTTCTTTCTCTTTCTGTCTTCTTGTCTCTCTCTCTGCCTTCCTGTCTTCTTTTTCTTGTCTCTGTCTGCCTTCCTGTCTTATTCTTTCTCTTTCTGTCTTCTTGTCTCTCTCTCTGCCTTCCTATCTTCTTCTTTCTCTTTCTGTCTTCTTGTCTCTCTCTCTGCCTTCCTGTCTTCTTTTTCTTGTCTCTGTCTGCCTTCCTGTCTTATTCTTTCTCTTTCTGTCTTCTTGTCTCTCTCTGCCTTCCTGTCTTCTTTCTCTTGTCTCTCTCTGCCTTCCTGTCTTCTTCTTTCTCTTTCTGTCTTCTTGTCTCTCTCTCTGCCTTCCTGTCTTCTTCTTTCTCTTTCTGTCTTCTTGTCTCTCTCTGCCTTCCTGTCTTCTTTCTCTTTCTGTCTTCTTGTCTCTCTCTGCCTTCCTGTCTTCTTTTTCTTGTCTCTCTCTGCCTTCCTGTCTTCTTCTTTCTCTTTCTGTCTTCTTGTCTCTCTCTGCCTTCCTGTCTTCTTTTTCTTGTCTCTGCCTGCCTTCCTGTCGTCTTCTTTCTCTTTCTCTGTCCTCTCTCTCTCTCTCTCTCTCTGTGTGTCTTCCTCTATTTCTCCACCACAAGCACGCACACTAAAAAGCACACCTACGCAAGCTCCCCACTCCGCTTTCCAAGGCATAAATAATCTCTCCCCCCCCCCCCCCCAAAAAAAAAAACACCAAGAAGAAACACAAGGAAAAAAAAACATGGCCCCATAAATGTTAACAATGTTACAGCACCTGCCCCTACCGACAGCCGCTGTAGCGAAGGGGGCAGCTGTTGATTGGAGCGCCAGGATTCATGAAGCAACCAGTAGCAGTCTCCACCCCGAGATTTGAACGTAAGAGCATCTTGTGTGCGTAAATATGACATGTGAACTGTCTGCTGTGAGAAGCTGATGAAAACAATGGGTCTGTGAATGTGGTTTTGTGCACCACAGATTGGGAGAAAGAAATGGTGGAATAAGACAGCATAAAAGTACAAAAGGTGCCACCGAAATGCCTGAAATAAAGTCAAAGAGACTGATAAAGTTAAGACTTGTAGGTTCTGTGCCTGGGCTGTGTGGAAAAAAAAACGGTTTGTGGGAATATACGAGTATTAAAAATTCTTTGTTGGACAACATGCTGCCTTTATTGAACATTGTTCGTTTATAGGGGTATGTATTATCCGCACTGCCGCTGTGTGAAGTGATATGTGATACCCGCATGAGGACTGCTGTGGTCCTATAGGGTAGTTATCCAATGTCAGTCCACAGGGTGATATTTATTGAACACGGGTGCACGGGAAGGTTTTACCTACATCAGAAGTCCTACTGAGATCTGTCAACGAAACATGATGTTTAATAGCACATTTGTTAACAACAACAACAACATAACACAACGACATATATCTCAGAAAATATTATAGATCATGAAATATCAAACTGATATTACGATATCAAAATAACAAATCACGTATGTTGCAGTAGCGTATTATTCTCACAGATGGCTACTGACATTACGTTGAAAACACACAATCTGAATATCAGCCTGAAGTAAAATAAACAGTTTGAATATCAGTATAATAAACACCTGAAGTTCAACACACAATAAGGTCATCAAATCTTACCTTGAAAATAATCTTCAATTTTATTAACATGGAACAAAAGTCTACATCATATTTCTCTCACTATCTCTCGTTCTCTCACAATAATAATAATAATAATAATAATAATAATAATGATAATAATAATATAGCTAATAAAAGGCGTGTGCCATCTTCTTATTAGGCTCCCATACTCCCAAAGAAAGATCAATTTCTCTAACTGAAATTTCCCAGGTTTTCTGTCTGATTTCTCCCTTCATGTGTAGTCTACACTCTTTGTCTGCTTTAATAAAATGATCCTTTTCTGTAATGTGACTTTTGTGGCGGTAAAAAACAAAATAAACAAAAAAATCAAAAGTTATTTTCCTCAAGTCAAAAAATCCCAACAACTGCTGGAAATAAACGTCCTTTCTGGTGAGAAGCAAAACTCGCTCTGTCTATAAACCGTCTTTCTTACAAAGAGGATGCCAGAAAAGAAAAAAAAATTGCTAAGTGTTTAATTTTTCATTTATGTTTCTATAGAAGCTGTGGAGAGAAACATACAGAACTACGAGGGGTGATTGATAATTTCTCGGCATAAGGTACAAGTACTTGAAAGACACAGCTAATATTAGGTGGGACATATATTTTTGGGACATGTGCTCCGAATGACTGACAACTCACTACCAAAAATAGCACTAAGATGGACACCACAGGGGAACAGAAGTAAGGGTAGACCAAAAGAGACATGGAGAAGAACAACAGAAAGGATGTTGAGCAATAGAGGGTCCACTTGGGCAAGAGCAGAAAAAAAGGCGAAGGACAGGCATTTGTGGAAAACCCTTGCGGAAGCCCCATGTGCCCTGGGCACTTAAGGTTCAGAGAGAGAGAGAGAGAGAGAGAGAGAGAGAGAGAGAGAGAGAGAGATTAGGTGCATTTGTGAATCAGTATGATTAAATACCAAGTTTCAAGAAATTTACTGTAACCAATTTTTTTTAACAGGCTATTGAAGTGGTGAGGGGTGGCAGAAATTGAGAAAATGGATGAAATTTCTCATCCAGCAGTCATTAGCTACCTCTACATCAAGGGCTTATCATCGAAGGAGATCCATGAGGATATCGTAGAGACTCTAGGAGAGAGTGCCCTTTCTTACAGCACAGTGAAGAAATAGGCAGCTCATTTCAAACATGAAAGGGAGAGTCTAGAAGATGATTCCCGTCCAAGAAGACCAAGAACGGTAACCACCGATGAAACCACTGGCAGAATCCATGACATGATAACGAAGGATAGACGACTAACTGAGCGGTACATTGCTACTGAGTTGGGCATCTCCCAGGAACGTGTTCATGCCATTATTCACAATGATCTTCAAATGACAAAGGTCTCTGCTCGATGAGTCCCGAAACTTCTTGGAGCTGATCACAAACGACAGCGTTTCAACATGTCAAGAGACAATCTTGGCCATTTTTCTGCAGATCCTGAAAAGTTTCTTCAGCAATTTGTGACTTTGGATGAGACTTGGGTTCATCATTTTCAACCAGAAACCAAAGAACAGTCAAAGGAATGGAAACATCATGGATCCCCACCTCCAAAGAAAGCAAGAGTGGTTCTGTCTGTGGGCAAAGTAATGGCTTCCATCTTTTGGGATTCAGAAGGTGTGCTATTGGTAGACTATCTTCAAAAGGGCAGAACGGTCACTAGGAGGCCCTATTACGCTAATCTTGTGAAGCAGCTACGGGTCAAACAGAAGGAAAAGCGTGGAGGGAAATTGACAAGAGGAGTCATCTTTCATCAAGATAATGCTCCAGTTCACAAGTCGGCGGTGGCAATGGCTGTCATTGATGAATGCGGCTTCCAGCTTCTTGAACATCCTCCTTATTCCCCAGATTTGCCCCCTTCGGACTATTACCTGTTTACGAAACTCAAAAAGGAGCTCAGTGGTCGCATATTTGCTTCAGTTGATAACGTCATTTATGCTGTAGACCACTTTCTACTGGCACAAGATGCTCACTTTTACAAAGAAGGGATGAGTATGGTCCAGGATCGCTGGACTATGTGCATAAACTTGCAAGGGGATTATGTTGAGAAATAACCCCAAAAAAGTTGTCCACAAATAATCGGTTGTACCTTATGCCGATAACTTATCAATCACCCCTTGTACAAAAGTAAGATTTTTAAGAGCATGCATCTTTCCCATCGCAACATATGCCTGTGAGACCTGAACACTTAAGAAAACAGCTGAAAAACATATAAATGCCCTTGAATGTAAATGCTACAGAAGAGTTCTTCAAATATCATGGGCACAAAAAAGAACAAATATAGTCATACTACACGAACTTAATATTGATGAAGGCTGGCTAGTAAAGAAGATTAAAGAGAGTAAACTTAAATATTCTGGACACATTAAACGTCATGATAATTTAGAGAAGACAATCTTGGAAGGGTACATAATGAAAAAAGAAAAAGAGGAAGATCAAGGCGAAGGTGGCTGCAAAACATCATTGGTAATCCGCAAATGGATGCATCAGCAGCAGGACATCTTGCTTACAACTGAGAGGCCTAGAGGAGAGCTGTTAGGGAGGCAAAGTTCTGCAAGGGACATGGAAATAATTGACTCATCTGTATGTTCTTTTCCTATGTGATCTTTGTAAAAAGCTATTTGCCGAACTTCTGGATTGTTGTGTGCTCTTCATTTATACGTGCTCATCTTACTTTCTACCATTCTTGTTTCTGACCACATTCATCACTCTTTCTATCTTTTTTTTTAACTAAACCATAAACCTCCAAATACTTTATATCTAATACTCGTTCCTTTATAAAAAAAATCTAACATCACCTAACAGTCTGATCTGGGTCAGCTCACCACTAAATTTGACACAGTTCGGTCAAAAAACAACAAGCCTGTTGTGGTTTGAGGTCTTCTTGACCTGCACGCTTTACTGACGTCTCATGCCATCTGCCAGATAACTTAAAAACTCCTGATTTGATCTTTACACATACACACGCGCGGACAGGGTCCAAAGTACAACCTACATCTTTCGCTTCCCGTTCCTAGCTTAACTCCTCTCTACCAACATGGCTCCACCCCTTATACTATAACAGTGTGAAGTAGTGTATAGTACCTATAAGAGAGTATGGCATCTTTAGCTTTTTCTGTTTAACTTTCTCACTCCTGAATCACATTTATGTCCAAACTGCCAGAAATGATCAGAAATTTTGCTGCAATGAAACCTGCGAAGAAGTTACTCTGTAACTTAAATGTGTTCAGTTAGAAATGTACAAGCTGTCATTTTATTTCTACTGTTCCTAGATTTCGCTTTGATCATAGGGCTGCAAGATCTAACAACCCTGTCAGTTGTTTGGGAATGAAAGAGTTAAATGGACTATTGGCCTGTATTAAGAGGCTTTACTTACACTGAGGCTGACTGAAGGTGTTTTGCTTTATATATACTGATTTATTCGGGAGGATAATGATACCTATAAAGAGGCTGTTTGAAGAGTCATGTGGTGCCCATGAAGTTATCTGAAGGGGCTTAATATGAGCCACGCACAAGCAGAATATTAGCCATGTCTAATAGCCATAGCAGCAAACATAACGATTTGTTACGCTAGCAATTTTCATGCATCAATTTAGCAATGTTTTTGTTGTATCTTCCTGTGTTAATCTGTCAACAACACAACACAACACAACAGCACAAATGACAGCACGAAGTATATAGGCATTATTGTTTCGACTGCCAGCATTTGACATGATAAAACAATGATATCAGAGAATATTCATTCTGCGTTCTTTGTTAAGACATTGTTAAGAGAGATCAAATTAATAGGCATAAAATCCCTTGATGGGGTTGAAAAGCTCGCCGAAAACAGGAAAACTTGGCGAACTATCATGCGAGCCCTATGTGATATTTAACGGCATGGGAAGGATGTAATTATAAATAAGAAGTAAGATTCACAAGAAAAAGTTTTCTTTTTATTTTATGGCCTGCAAATACGTTAAGTGCTATCAGGGAGAGGGAGAAAGAAAGAGACAGATTGAGACAGAGAAAGAAAAACAGGGAGGGAGAGAGAGACAAACAACGAGAAAGAGAGACAGGGACGGACAGAGAGAGAGAGAGAGAACGAACAGGCTTTATTGTCGAGGGGTTAAGAACTGGGCACGCAGGCCCGTCTAACATTCTGCCCTTCAGCATACTGCAGAGAGAGAGAGAGAGAGAGAGAGAGAGAGAGAGAGAGAGAGAGAGAAGGAAAGACAATTGCACTAGAAAGAAATTCAGAGAAAAAGAGAGAGAATGATAGTAAGACTCTATTCATTTGACCCCGGCCATGTTAAAAAAAAATCACCAATGTAAGACAGCATGTGAGGGAAGGGTATGGGTATACAAAAGCGTGTGTGTGGAAGAAGAACGTAATGTGTGGGTATGGAGGAGGGAGAGGGAGAGCAGGAGGAGGAGGGGTGAGTATGACAAGCAAAAGTAAACTGCTACAGAATGTGAATATTAAGAATTTTAGCTTTTCGTGCCGCGAGATTTCTAGCAAAACCTGTTTGAGGCAAAGTATTGGCCCCAGTGTAGTCCTTTAGACGACACATGATCCCGCAGCTGCTTTTAAATTAGGGCTCTGACTAAGATCTTTGTCTTACGTTAAAGCGGACTTAAATATAATCCTTTTAATGACAAACAGGCTGGCGTTGTGCTGCTTTCGCCCCCAGTGTTGTATCTTGACATGACAGGGCGCCAGACACGTGCCGTTACCCGGATTCGACCAATAAGAAGCTTCGTTATCCCAGCCAGGTCGTGTGCCCAACTCGTGTCCACTGACGCGATCAGGAAACAGGACTTATCTGATAACTGTCCCAGATCAAGAGCGATTGACGTTGGTGCACTGTTATGTGCTGGATGTTATCACACGGTTTGGGAATTTTGTATTTCCTGCCTAGGAATTTGCCTGTTTAGAAATGTGTCTCATATTCTGCCTGTTGAGACTGATGTTTCTGAACAGATTCACAGAGAAAATGAACAGAGAAAATGTGCTTCCCGCCAAATTCGCCAGAATCTCTGTCTCAACAAATAATTACTAACCTTGATATCATCAACAACGGGGGAAAATAAACCAGTTTTAATAAAGGTGTGAAAGTATCACTGATATATAAGCACAGCCCTCCCACCCTCCCCGGTCGTCAAAGTTATTATCTGTTACTACACAGTTCATCTTTCACTGACCTTGAAACGTGCCTGTGGCGTGTCCCTGATTTAACTGTCCAGACAAGCTTTCAGGTAAAACTAATCATTTGCCAGTGTTTTATGTCCTCAGTTTTGGTGACAGGCTTCAAACTGGCTGTGGGATTCTAAGATTTTGTTCAGAACGAAACTGATGTGACAACCGAGAAAGCAATGCAGGAGAAACGACAGCTAACTCTAACAGCAACAGATACAACCGTGGGGCTCCTTTTCTTTCTTTCGTTTTCTTTCCTTCTAGTATTCAGTTTTCTAGACCGGATTCAGCAAGGATCCTGAAGATTTTGTTACATGTATACACCGACTGACTTGATGAGCTGGAGGCTTCTTGTTGTTATACACAGCCTGTACATAATATGTCCGCTTGAGGCGGGAAATCTGAAATCTCTCCCAGATTTAAGTCTTAACTGACAATGATTTTTTTTTTTCCACATGCAAATCTACGAGAAGGAAAAAAAAATCTGAAAATGTTTACAATGTGTGTGTGTGTATGTAAAAAAAAAGGAGGGGGGGGGGAGAGAAGGCTTGTACGTGTCACATCTTAACAGTCATTTCCTGTAGACAGACAGGGCCTGTAACAAACTAGTTCAGCTTGCGTGTGTGTGTGTTATGTGAGGACTGGCTTTAGAGAGTTTGATGGTTGTGTCACCATTCTTTCATATGCGCAATACGTAACGTATAGAGAAGGACTAGATTTCAAGGACAGACAGAATTCGCTATTTGTTTTGCCTACAAGCCCCTCAGACTCACAACTATAAGGCCTTTTTGTTAGGTAATATAGATATTACACCTTTCGAATTATATATATATATATATATATATATAATATATATATATATATGGGTGTCTGAGTGGCGAAGTGGTTAGTCCACTGGTCTCTCGTAGCGAAGGTAGGGGGTTCGAATCCGGCCGAAAGCACCCCAGTCATCCAGCTTTAGAAATGGCTACCCGACTTCTTCTAGAGTTGGGGAAGGAAAGGCGGCCAGGTGTGATACTGACCATATCACCCTCTAGTGTGCTGACAGGTCAAGGAAAATATGGGCACTAACACCATATCCCTATGTGCCTCTAAGGCATGACAGGATTACCTTTACCTTTATATATATATATATGTGTGTGTGTGTGAGTGTGGGTGTGTGTGTGTACTTGTAGCTGTACGAAATTCCTAGCGAGCTGTTGTTCTTCGCAGCCGATGCTGTGGAGGTGTTGAGGCACAGCATCGTATCGGCGTGGGAGAGGGTTATGGCGGCTACTTTTTTAGTCCTGAAGTACAGTTAAAAAGCAGGGGGTGTGTAATGTTTCTTTATCAGACTCCTATGGCAATCCCTGCCACGTTAGCCAGGCTATGCCTGTTACCGGGCGTACCACGGAGAGGTGGGACAGGGTCTTGATCAGTTATAGTCGCTAACCCTGACGGTGACATAATAGCTTTTTTGTCTCTGTTTTGTGGACAACTTTTATGGCCTATTTCTTAACATAGTCCGCTTGCAAGTTTATACACTTAGTCCAGCGATCCTGGAGCATTGTCTTGATGAAAGATGACTCCTCTCGTCAATTTCTCTCGACGCTTTTCCTTCAATTTGACCCCCAGTTGCTTTACAAGATTATCGTAATGGGCCCCGGTGACCGTTATGCCCTTCTGAAGATAATCTACCAATAGCATACCTTCTGAATCCTAAAAAGATGGAAGCCATCACTTTGCCTGCAGACAGAACCACTCTTGCTTTCTTTGGAGGTGGGGATCCATGATGTTTCCACTGCTTTGACTGTTCTTTGGTTTCTGGTTGAAAATGATGAACCCAAGTCTCATCCATAGTCACAAATTGCTGAAGAAACTTTTCAGAAACTTTGTGGCAAAGATTGTGTCTTGACATTCGTTGCTGGCGGGATTCTTCAGCTGCCATGCGTGGGGTGAAACTCCTTCCGGCAAATGAAGAAAAATGGGATTAGAGTTGCCACGCAGCGCCGAAGTGGAAAAGGTGAAGAAAAGGATTAAGTGAAGTAACCATTATTCTCGAGGTCATGACTACTCAAATCACGGCCCTCTGCTCTAGAGGCCGGCCACATCCTATACATACTGTGGCAGATTGCTTAAACCGGCTTAACCCAGCGGTTAAACTAAGACATTGTTGGCTAGATTATTCGGCTGCCGCGAGTGGAGTGAAATTCCTCCCGGCCAATAAAGAAAATACGATTAGGGTTGCCGTGTGGCGCCGTTGTGAAAAGGTGATAGAAAGCATAAAGTGAAGTTTAATCGGTATGTCCAGTACTCTCGCAGCGAGAGCTACTCATATCACGGCATCTCTGCTCTAGAGGCCGGCCACGTCCGATATACAACCATACTGTTGAAATATGCCTAAACCGGCTTAACCCAGGGGTGAAACTTGATGACTACTCTGTAGTCATTAGTGCAGAGTTAGATTGTCTTGTCTGAGGGTATGTCTGTAGTCATTAGTGCAGAGTTAGCTTGTCTTGTCTGAGGGTATGTCTGTAGTCAGTACTGCATAGTTTGCTTATCTTGTCTGAGAGCTTGTCTGTAGTCAATAATCCAGAGTTTCTTTGTCTTGTCTGAAGGTATGTCTGTAGTCAGTACTGCATAGTTTGTTTATCTTGTCTGAGGGTATGTCTGTAGTCAGTACTGCATAGTTTGCTTATCGTGTCTGAGGGTATGTCTGTAGTCAGTACTGCATAGTTTGTTTATTTTGTCTGAGATCACTTGCGGCTTGACGAGACCATATATATGTGTGATAGCCAAACACACATCATGGCATTTACTTAAGAGGGTCTTTTTATTTTTTCGAAGCGTCAATTTTTTTTTTACACAGTAGCATTAAAAAGAAAAGAAAATGTGTGCCAATACATGCCACGTTAATTACAATTAGAATTACATATTTCTTGTCATTTAGAATCTCTGCGTTGAAGCCCAGTATGCCTGAGATTGCATGTCATTAATGCCAAATATTGGCAGTCAGTCTGTTATATACTATATTGACATTTGTAATTTTCAGAGGTTTTATTTACCAAGATGGCCTGACTGCATGGCCTGACTGCATGGTTTGGTGGGAAAACAGCAATTAACTTCATTCGAGACACAGAGGATCGAGCGAGATGGAGAGTTGATCGCCAACTTCTATCGGCACGGCACTGTCTGATCTGATCAGTGATATGTGCTGTCCAGCATTGTGGAGGCCTAACAATTCTGAAATAACTTCACACGCAGAATAAGATCACCAAGTTTCTGAGTTCTGGAGGAAATGAGGACAAAACTGTGAGATCAATGGGCACTGTTTTCCTTGTATGTTTCTCTTAGTATGAGTTTGCCAAAGAGATGACGTCTCTCTTATGGTTTCAGAGCAGCGTGCGTGGAAATTCCCTGCTTATATCCTCGTGCCATATGAAACAGGATTCTTTGACAACGAAACACGTTTTTTTTTTTTTTTGTTGAATATTTGACTTTAACCAGAGTTCACTTGAATTGCACGTGAGAATTTGAAACTTACATGTTAGAATTTAAAACTTACATGTTAGAATTTGAAACTTACATGTTAGAATTTGAAACTTACATGTGAGAATTTGAAACTTACATGTGAGAATTTGAAACTTACATGTGAGAATTTGAAACTTACATGTGAGAATTTGAAACTTACATGTGAGAATTTGAAACTTACATGTGAGAATTTGAAACTTATATGTGAGAATTTGAAACTTACATGTGAGAATTTGAAACTTACATGTGAGAATTTGAAACTTACATGTTAGAATTTGAAACTTACATGTTAGAATTTGAAACTTACATATGAGAATTTGAAACTTACATGAGAGAACTGACACGAAAGAGCTGCCAGTCGGGAAAGAGTAACATACAGAAGATAAATGTCTCCGTCCTGACTTACACGCTGCGTTTCTTGCCGTGAGTACGAAAGTCTGACAAGGTTGTCCCGTATGATTACGAATTAGTAGTTTGACCGTTCAGTCGAAAGACCGTAGTGCTTATGTGCCATATAAAAATAGTTTTGAAATAAAGAGATTCAGTTGTTAAAGATTATAAAAAAATTGAGAAAAGCCTAGTTAATGATTTGGTAAATATTATTAAGTTTTTTTTTTAAATGTTACAGAAGATTTGAAAGATTTTGAGAGTTGGAAACATAATGCATGGATACAATCGGCGGAATAAAGAAAAACAAAAGTTATATTGATCTTGAAGCATAAAAACACCTAAACGATGAATCAACACCTCAGACTGGAGATTAGAGACCGTATATATAACATGATCGAATTTACATCCTGTAGAAAAATTATCTATCGCTCTTCAAAAAGTAAAGGAACTAAAGAATCTGTGGAGAGGAACAGACAGAACTACAAAGGTAAGATTTTTAAAGGCATGCATCTTTCCCATCGCAACATATCCCCGTGAGACCTCGACACTTAACAAAACGACTGAGAAACACATAAATGCCTTTGAATGTAAATGCTACAGAAGAGTTATTCAAATATCATGGACACAAAAAACAAGAAATATCCATACTACACGAACTTAATATTGAAGAAGGCTGGCTAGTAAAGAGGATTAAACAGAGAAAACTTAAATATTTTAGGCACATTAAACGTCATGATCATTTGGAGAAGACCGTATTGGAAGGGTACATATGCTGTTGGCGAGATTCTTCGGCTGCCGTGCTTGGGCCGAAACTCCTCCCGGCCAATGAAGAAAAATGCGATTAGGTTTGCTGCGCGGCGCCGCCGTGGAAAAGGTGATGGAAAGGCTTAAATGAAGTTAAATAGGTATGGCCAGTAGTCTCGCGGTGAAGACTACCCATATCATGGCACCTCTGCACTAGAGGCCGGCCATGTCCTGTGTGCCTAAACAGGCTTAACCCAGGGGTGAGACTCACTAGTGGCGAGGATTCGTCCTCCTCGGCAGCGGCTCAGTCCTGATCACAGCCAGGAAGGGTGGCGGACACGACCACAGAAAGCTGAAGTCGGAGACAATGGACCAGTGCAGTCTAGATAGACAACCTCCTCTCATCCGGCGGGGATATATTCATATCCTAACCACGTCAAGCTTTTCCGGTGGGGAAAGTCCAACTCGAGGCTGAACTGGTGCAACGAAAACCACAGTTTCACGCAATACCGCTTCTGTGACCCACCGAGAATACAAGCCCAAGCCCCACGATGCTCCGGGCCTCCATCCTAAATGAGACTACCGCGATGACCACAGGAGTAAATTCAGTAGGATCACCTGACGATCTTGGTGGTAGAAGCGAACGACGAAGAATAAGAAGTGTACATATGGGAAAAAGAAAGAGAGGAAGACCAAGCCGAAGATGGCTGCAGGACATCGTTGATAATGGATGCATCAGCAGCAAGTCATCTTGCTTACAACCGAGAGGCCTACAGGAGAGCTGTTATGGAGGCAAAATTCCGCAAGGGATATGCAAAAAACTGAACTGAACTGAGATAAACTTACGGATCGAAAACAAAGAAATGCCCTTACAGAGATCTCTTTTCTCTATAGTAAGATGACCAGATCAAAAGTACAGGAAGTGAAAGTGCATCTGACAATAATCATCACAAAACTGTTGAATCTCTTGAGATAAGTTTATAAAACTGACTGAAGAGTCTGGAAGAGTATTTATAATATGTTACTTTGTATGAATTAGTTCTCCTTTACAATAAAGAAAGAAGAATAATTTTAATTTCTTGCTTAGTTTTTTACAATTATTATTATCTGAGAATCGCCGAAAATCAAGAAACAGTAGTCCACAATTATGGGGCATATCTGGAGGAGAAGCAGGCTAAAGTATATAAAGGTAACAGGGAAGATCGAAAGTAGAAGAGGCAGAGGTAGACAGAGAGAAAAGATATTTGATGATATGGCATCCTGGCATTGGAAATGCTCAGTGACAAGCCTATTGAGATGTACAAGGGATGGAGGGTTATGGTAGGACATGATATCCTACACTTGTAGGCAGGGACCTTGAAAGAGAAAGGAAGAAAGAAAGAAAGAGAGAGAGAGAGTGAGTGAGAGAGAGAGAGTAAGAGAGAAAGAGAGAGAGAGAGAAAATCACCGATACATAAACTTAGAACATTTGATACAAACAGGCAAAGATAATCAAGAAGTAGAATGTTTGATACAAACAGGCAAAGATAATCAAGAAGTAGAATGTTTGATACAAACAGGCAAAGATAATCAAGAAGTAGAACATTTGATACAAACAGGCAAAGATAATCAAGAAGTAGAATGTTTGATGCAAACAGGCAAAGATAATCAAGAAGTAGAATGTTTGATACAAACAGGCAAAGATAATCAAGAAGTAGAATGTTTGATGCAAACAGGCAAAGATAATCAAGAAGTAGAATGTTTGATACAAACAGGCAAAGATAATCAAGAAGTAGAATGTTTGATGCAAACAGGCAAAGATAATCAAGAAGTAGAATGTTTGATACAAACAGGCAAAGATAATCAAGAAGTAGAATGTTTGATGCAAACAGGCAAGGAGATCAGGTGGACAGATTACACATTTTCTGTAGTCGTTGGCGCCCTGTACCTCGATAAATTTCAAAATAAATATTTGTTTTTATCGAACTTTATTTCATAGCGCTGTTAGTGATATTAAAGTGATATTAAAACGGCGCCAATCCAGGACGGCTACTGCAACGATGACCGGGATTGAGACAGGACATTGTGCTCTGTTTTCCCGTAGCGTTCCTGGAACAAATTATGATGTTTCAGACTGGTCGTTGTACCCTGTGTGTGTATGTTGTGAATTCACAAAAGCAATGTTAAATGCTGGTTAATGCCATGTGGGATGTTGGTCAATGCCATGTGAGATATTGGCCAATGCCGTGTGGTCAATGTTACGTATGATGTTGACCAGTGCCATGGGAAACGTAGACTATTGTTGTGTGGGATTATTGGTCAATGCCAGGCAGAATGTTATGGACGCGAGAGCTGTTTGTTAATGCCAGACCGGAATCTCAGACACTGACATGTGAGATGCTGGTAAATTCCCGGTGGGATGTTGCCCAGTGCCATTTTCGGATATTGGTTAATGCCTGGCGGGAAGTTAGACATTGTCTGTTTGGTCGAAAGCATAGCTGATGACATGTGGCTGATCAGTGGTGCAAGCTGATGAAATGTGGCTGATCAGTGGTGCAAGCTGATGAAATGTGGCTGATCAGTGGTGCAAGCTGATGAAATGTGGCTGATCAGTGGTGCAAGCTGATGAAATGTGGCTGATCAGTTGTGCAAGCTGATGAAATGTGGCTGATCAGTAGTGCAAGCTGATGACATGTGGCTGATCAGTGGTGCAAGCTGATGACATGTGGCTGATCAGTGGTGCAAGTTGATGACATGTGGCTGATCAGTGGTGCAAGCTGATGACATGTGGCTGATCAGTGGTGCAAGCTGATGACATGTGGCTGATCAGTGGTGCAAGCTGATGGCTCCTTTGATACAGACTGTAGACAGTGTTCTTTTTTGTTAGCGAAAACTGACAATATCATCCTAAAAGTACTTCTTTGTGACCAACTGTGAAGCAGTTATCTTTTTTTAAAGTCCTACTACTTGTACGAAATCCCTGCGAGCTGTTGTTCTTTGCAGCCGATGCTGTAGAGGTATTGAGGCGCAGCATCGTATCGGCGTGAGAGCAGGTTATGAAGCTATTTTTTCAGTCCCAAGTACAGATAAAAAGCATGGGGGGGGGGGTTGTGCAATGCTTCTTTAGCAGACTCCACCACCATGTGGACTGTGGCGATCCCTGCCCCATCAGCCAGACTAGTGTAGACGATCCACACGTGGGTCAAGAGGCGTACAACCTTGATCGGGGTGGACTCGTCCACAATATAACAGTCGGACACAGAAGGTGATGATTATTCATTATGATGAGAGTCAACGGCGTCTGAGTCATGTCGACTGACACACTCAGTCCAACCGACCATATTGTTGATGCACATTGTGTGATGAAAATTTATATGTGTTGTGAATTATGTCTCTTCTCGCGGCATGAGGTGAGTCGATCAGATTCATATTTATCATCAATCTGGATACGCACCTATCAAGGTCCATCAGTATCTTCAAGTGCGTGGATAATTTATGTGTCGCAAGGTTATCAGAAGATACCTGGCCAGGCTTCAGAGCTAAGAATCCAACGATGTGTGTGTGTGTGGGCTCGAATCTGATGGAGAGGAGGAAGCGAGAATATAGTACGTTAGTACGTTGATTAATAGTACGTTAGTACATTGATTTCATGGATTGAGGAACGAGATAATAGTACGTTAGTACACTGATTTCATAGAGTGAGGGAGCGAGATAACAGTACATTGGTACATTGAATTCATGTGACGAGGAGGGTACAGACAGGTTAGCCGTGAGACGAATAAGTGCATTGGCACAATGTATAAGTCAGAAGGAGAGTGTGGTGTAGTTTCACAGAAGGTCTGTAGATTCATAGCACATTTGGCACCATCGATATATATGTATCTAAATAGTATACATTGCTTAGTAGGACCAAAGGAGCTCCGGCCAATCTGGTACATTTAATATAGTGTTACTTAGTAGATACTTGTATTTATGTCATGGTTTGATTGATCATATGATACTCGTTGACGTCCTGTGCCATGTCTGTGTGCCATATGTAGCGTGTCAATAAAATGGATGTAAATTTGAATTTATGACTTGGTAGTATATATTCCATATTTTCTGTGATGTGTGGGTGTATATGGTGCGATGCATAACTGGCATACGGTATCCGTGGGAGGGAGATCCTGGGTTGTAGTGTTAGTTTTGGTGTGGCCACCCCAGTACGGAAGTACATTGGCCATGGGTTTGGGTTTTCAGATGGGTTTTGGGTCCTGTCTCTCTCCCTTATTGTCCCCATTTGTGAACTTAGCAACCCATTAAGTTTACAATTAGCCTGTTACTGGGGGTACCACGGAGAGGTGGTATAGGGTCTTAGTCAGCTGTGATTCGCTAACCTTGACTCTAGCATATCAGCTATGGGTCGCTGATTGCCTCATCGGACAGGCGTCTTCACTTTAAGTCCTACTGTTTGTAGCTATCGATAAATATTCTCATTATCAAGAAAGTTCACACGTGGAGCTTTGCTTGAGGAAACTTCTGAGCACCCCATGCATCACTACCAGACAGAAGCGAACACACTGAGAACACAACACAATAAACCTACATACTGTGAACAGTTTATTCCTCGATAATTCAACAAAAATCAAACGAAGGCCATTTTGCGTGGTCAACATAATGATAGATAAAGTATAGAAAGTGGAAAGCACTGAATAGAAATTTTTCTTTTAGTGCTTCCCCCCTCCCCTTTACTTTCTGTTGCTGGGCGTAGATGTGAAGATGTGAAGATGTGAAGTCTGTTACTGTAATATATTCTAAAAGGAGAAAACCTGTATATGTGTATTCTCAGTTTGTTCGCCTGTTTTCTAATGATTGTATTTTATCATCTGTTATATTCTTTCCATTTCTTTTTAGATATATATCCCTTTGTTGCACTTCTCTGTAAATTTTATTAAGAGGTTAACATTGGCCTTTGATATAAACAATAAACATCGTTTAAAAAAAACGTTCGAAGATATTAAGAACATAAAAGACAAGTCACTCAGTCGAAAAGAAGTTAGTAAGTTCAGATGTGATCTTAGTGGACACACTGTCTTAGTGACGGAATATATTAGTGACGGACTGTCTTAATGACATATTGTCTTAGTGACAGACTATCATTTGTGACAGACTGTCTTAGTGACTGACTGTCTTAGTGACAGAGGAAAAGCAAGTCAGAAATAAGAATTACAAGTGAAAGTAGAGCGCAACCTATTGAAAAAAAAAACATATGATGCGTCTAAACACGGGTGACTTCATATGGTGCTGGTGGATAAAAATGAGATGGAGGGAGAGAGGAAGAAGAAGATCGATTGATTGATTGATCTTTATTTCAAAAGGGTTAAGAATTGGGCACGCAGGCCCATCTGACATTCTGCCCTTTATCATACATCTTTCACTCTATTCCAGACAGAGAGAGAATAAGAGAAACGAAGAACACATACAGCATTCAGAACTTGTACTTGTACGAACTCCCTGTAACTGCGAGCTGATGTTCTTTGCAGCCGATGCTGTAGAGGTGTTGAGGCACAGCATCGTATCGGCGTGGGAGCAGGTTATGGTGGCTATTTTTTCAGTAGCTGAAAATGGGTCGCTGATTGCCTCATTTGTTGTCTTCACCCCCCCCCCCACCCCCCAAAACAGCATTCACAAAAAAAAAAAGACAATGACTTTAGGGACAATAAATAAAACGTTAACACAGAGTATTTACTCGTGATTTCTGTTGAGCAGGAACTGTTCTTGAAGAAACAAGGAAACCTACCTCGGCTAACTGACACAGGGCTACAACTAAGTCGTCATTTAACTCTCTAATGGTTTCCAGCTCGACGACCAACTTCCTGCTCAGACAAAGTTTTAGACCAACAATCTGATATTTTAAAAAGACATTTGACAGCACACACAGAGATTCATTATGGAGAATTTTAAGTCTATATGGAATACCATCTAAAATTGTCAACATCATTAAGGACTTATACAATGGATATGTTTGTGCAATCAAGACAGAAGAAGGGATGAGTGAATGGTTCCAGATTGAAACAGGTGTGAAACAAGGATGTATACTGTCTCCTTTACTTTTTGGGATTACAATAGACTTCATAATGAAAAAAATGCACAGGTAACACAGGTATTGACTGGGTACATAGGACCCAACTAGAAGATCTTGATTTTACTGATGACATAACTCTTATCAGTAATAATGTGAATTCCATACAAGAAAAAACAGGTAGCCTGTCTTCACTGGCTAGCAAAATAGGACTTGAAATTAACAAGGACAAAACAAAAATAATGAAAATTCCCATTAATCAAAATGGAAAAATACACATAGAAGGGACAGATATTGAAGAAGTCAATCAATTTGCATACCTTGGCAGCTACATAGACCAGGATGGTGATACCAGAAAGGAAGTTAGGATCAGAATTGCAAAAGCAGCATCAATCTTCAAGAACCTGGAGAACATATGGAATTCAAAAGTTATAAGCACAAAAACCAAGTTAAGACTATTCAATTCAAATGTAATATCCACCCTCATTTATGCATGTGAAAGCTGGAAAACAACTAAAGAAATAGAAAAGAAATTAGACTCTTTTGAAAACAAATGCATAAGGAAAATACTCGGCATCAAGTGGAACGAATTCAAGAACAATGCAGAGATAAGACAGATGATGGAACAACAACCAGTCTCATGGGTGATCAGGAAAAGGAGATGGACATATGTTGGTCATGGGTGATCAGGAAAAGGAGATGGACATATGTTGGTCACTTGATGAGAAGAAATGATCAGAGAATTCCAAAACAAGCTATGAAGTGGAACACAACAGGCCAAAGAAAAAGAGGCAGACCGCGTGAAACTCTGAAGAGGACATTATTAAGAGAGGCCAAATTAACAGGCATAAAATCCTTTGATGAGGTTGAAAGACTCGCCGAAGACATGAAAAATTGGCGAACTACTTTGCGAGCCCTATGTGACGTTTAACGGCACAGGAAGGATATAAGATATAAGAATCTGATAATAACACAGCCCAACAAAAAAAGCAAAAAAAAAAAAAAAACTTTTTTTCCTTGGTATCTTCGTTTTTAGGTCTGTTTCTGTGGTTATTCGGGGCGTTGATTCAGAAAATTGTATTCGTTAGATCACATCAGCTCTAGTTTCTTAGATATTGTTGGCATCAGCTCTAGTTTCTTAGATATTGTTGGCATCAGCTCTAGTTTCTTAGAAATGCTTGTTATCAGCTCTAGTTTCTTAGATAGTGTTGAACTTATAACATTTTAGTCCGCTCTTTAACAATTTTCGTCTTCAGAATTGAGATGTCATAACAAACTGTTTTATTTGAAATGGAAATTTACTTATTTAATTTACCCACATTTTGGGTGTGTACAATGAACTTTGTTTCACAACTATTCGTCTGCTTCCTTTCCTATAATGCACACTGGCATAAAAATGTACAGTTTGAATGATAAAAGCTTTTGTTCTGTTTTATGACATAAATATGTCCAAAAAAAAATTAAGATGGTAATTCATGGTTTTCGTAGACGACATAAATTTGTATTTCAAAGTTTTCTCAACCTGATCTGTTTAAAGCAGTTGCGCTGTATAATAGTTATGATCGTATAGGAGTTGTGTGTATATTCCCACTCATAGCATTTCGTTGTTGCAAATCGAACACCGTAGAGGTTATGGCTACTTCAAGACGGAGCTGCATGAATAATCCCGACGTATTTTGCTATATTTGTTGGGAGTACACACTGAAAGGAAGTAGGAAACCTATTTCTGAGTTTGTAAAAAAAGAGCATATGTAGGTTATTTTGGTGTCAAGCTTGAAGATCAAGGTAAGCTATGGGCTCCTCATATTGTATGCAAAACTTGTACGGAACATTTGTGCCAGTGGACAAATGGAAAGAGAAGCTGCCTGAAATGTGGAGTACCAACGGTGTGGAAGGAATTGAAAAACCACTTCGATGATCTGTTATTTTTGTATTGTTAATATCATAGACATCATCGAAATAATCGTTACAAGTGGTCTTACTCTGATCTGCCTATGGCCAGGAGACCTGATCTGCACTCGTATCTTGTGTCCATTCCTCCTTTCTTTGGACTACCACAGCTCTCAGAGGATGAGTCTTGCATGTCTGATATCGCGCAAGGTAAAGAAAGTGGGGGCTGTGCAGTATTTGCAAACAACTTCACATAGTGATCGTTTTGATCAGAATGAACTGAGTGATCTGATCAGGGACTTAGATCTTTCCTAGGAGTCTTCTGAATTACTTGCCCCCAGGCTAAAGGAAAAGAATGTACGAAAATTACATTTTATTGAAGGAGAGAAAAGGATTTGCTGCCATTCTTTACCGAAGGCAACAACTTTGTATTCTGCAATGACATCAGAAACCTTGTGAAGAAAATTGGTCTTTCAGAATATAACCCAAGTGAGTGGCATCTTTTCATCGACAGTTCAAAACATAGTTTGAAATGTGTTATTTTAAATAACGGCAACAAATATGGTTCTATTCCAATCCGTCATTCCACCAGGATGAAAGAAGAGACGATCTCTTTAGCCTTGGAAAAGATAAATTACCAAGAACATCAATGGGTGATATGTGTAAACTTGAAGATGGTTAATTTTCTGATTGCTCAACAACGTGGCTATACAAAATATCTTTTGATTTTTATGCCTTTGGGATAGCAAAGCCAAACGTGAACACTGGGAAAGAAAAGATTGACTTCCGAGGGAATATATGGTAGTTGGAGGACAAATGTAATCAATGAACCTTTGGCTGCACGATACAGAATCATACTGCCATCACTTTATATAAAGATGTATATCTGATGAAACAATTTGTAAAGGCTTTGAATAAAGATGGTTCGTGCGTGCATTGAGTACATAGTGCATAAGTTACCTGGACTTACCATGGAAAAACTGAAGGCATGAATTTTCAATGGTCCATAGATCAGACAATTTATAAATGACCCACATTTCATAGTATCAGTGAATGAAATCGAGTTATGTCCCCAGTCTTTATTTATTCTTGTTGTGAAAAGCTTTCTTGGCAACATGAAGGCAGACAACTACATACAATTGGTACAGGTATGCTCTTTCATTTCAACAGACTTGGCTGTTAAAATCCATTATCTGCACAGTCACTTAGATCGCTTCCCAGAGAATCTTGGTGACTTTAGCGAAGAGCAAGGTGAAAGATTTCACCAAGACATAAAAACAATGGAAGCCAGATACCAAGGAAGATGGGATGCTCACATGATGGCAGACTTTTGTTGGAATCATATGCCAGATTTCCCTGGCAGATCCCACTCTCGGAAGTCTTATAAAAAGAGCTTCTTGTGTGCTGAATTAGTGAAAAGTTCGTATCATAAACCTGTGCTTTTGGTACGAAATAAGATTTTCATGTAGTACATTTTCTTTTAATTTTTAATATGTTTCCTTCGTGCTTAAAAGATATTAATTTAAACATTACATAAAAATATCTTGATTTGTTATGGGCGAGCAGAGTCGAGTGAAGGTATATGTCATATGTTCTGTCTAAAAAACTAGAGCTGATAGGGGAAATATTGAGCCATTTTTTGGAATCAGCGGGTCAAATATACCCAGAAACATGTCTGACAGTTGAGGTACCAAATGTGTGTTGGCCACTTCTTACGAGAGCGCGCGTGCACGATCAACAGTGCCTCGTGCGTAGCCTGAAGGTAGCGACTTGCTTTTGACGTAAGAGTTATGGCACCTGGTCGCTAGATGATGGGTGGTGCCGGTCAGGTCATAGCTTCTTGTAACTGATGCATGATTATAGTCTGACTTCACTGTATGAGACAGGGTAGTTTGCTACCAGATTCGGCAACTCTGTCAGCTTTAGTTTCACAACAGACCACAGTGCGATAGGATCCACTGGACCACCAACCGCGTTTTCTAAAAGAGAGCATGCACAGCACCTGCATTATGTCTCTTTCTAGACGCTTTTCGTGCGACAGCAGACTTTGCTTGACAGACTTGCTGTCGGTAAGGAAGATAATGTGATTGCAAGTCTGAGCCCTACACAAACAGCATAATACACATACTGGCAAGCTGTAAAACAGAGATACAGCCAGATATACATTTACATTAGAGCAGACAGACAGACACTTGAAAGCTGTTCATATTTCTTTGTGTAAAATATTACATGTTTCTGAATCGTTAAAAGAGGGGAAATAAAGAAAAGAATATATTAAATAAAACAAAAGAAGCAGATAAAAAGAACACATGGTCGGACAAGGAACAACTTCTTTCAAGTTACAGGTTCTACTCTATTCATTTTAGTTCTTTTTTTTTCGTCTTTTTTTTAACACAGCATTCATGTGAACTTATACTTTTTCTCTCTAGTTCTTCTTTCTGTGTGTTTTTGTATGATTTAAGGCTCCCACTGAAACTGTGTGCTAGTTAATTAATAAAGTTCTTTCTACTTTTTTCCTAGTTTATACATTTTGGTACCACAGCTTTCATGCAGATAAAAAGAATTCTGTCGACGTGTTCTCTGACAGTTGTCACATATTTATTAATATTTTGCGTGTGCTCTTGATTTTCTTGCCTGCATCTATTTTAAACATAAGAACATATATAAGAACGGTTTGTGCCTCTTCTTTGTCTCTCTCTCCCTCTCTCTCTCTCTCTCTCTCTCTCAGTCACCTACTACACCCCCCACCCCCATCTAAAAACGTTGAGGAAGAACACCTGATTACCATACAGGTGCTAGGGCAGACAGACGTGCTTTCAGGTGAGCCAATGAGTGGCTGGGATTTGTTGGCGCGAGGCTCTACATAATAAATTGGCTTTCCTTGTGGCTGTCTGTATCTTCCCCCCCCCCCCAACCCCAAAGCCCTCTCCCTCTCTCTCTCTCTCCTACCTCACACCACTCTTTTTTTCACCCCCCCCCCCCCAAAAAAAAAGCCATTCAAAACGTGCACCTATCTCACACCACGTTAAAATATTTAAATTTTATATGACTGGAAGATTGCATTATTCTGCCCGACCCCCCGACCCCTCCCTAGAGCCATCATCTTCGCTAAGCATTAACGAGCCTAGGAAACTGCTTTGTGTAGGTAACATAAAGAGCCTGCGGTAATAGCCTATATTACAGCCCCGCTACACAGACGCTGACATACACGTGGGTGCAGCGACCCGAGACCTCTACCGCAAATATTAGACTTTATGGGGAAGGGTGGGGCCAGTATATAGATGTGGGTCGTGCAGAAAATTTGTGGGGGGGGGGGGGGGGGGAAAGAAATTATGGCGGGTGGGGATGTAGTGTTATTGTCAAATTTTTATAAGTGTTTTTTTAAAAGTAATTTAAAAATAAGACTTAAATGTGAATTTTTGTTCGTCGTCGCAACAGCAAAATAATGACGTAAACGAAGGGTCAGATATATTCAGTGTCGGGTGGGGGGCATATACAAGAGTGAGAGAGGTTTGAAAGGTGTTTTGACTGAGGGGCCCCCCAACCTCTCCCCCACTATTTGAGATACGATTAGAAGAAATTCAAGAAAAAAAAAAACTACAGGGGAATTGTTGCAGGCGCTTGTTGCTGCTTCACATTAAAAAACAGTTTTTTTTTCCTTATTAATCTGAGGGGGTGGGTTGGGAAAGTGTGGGGCTAGAAAAAAATGCAAAAGTTTGGTTGATGATGTCAGACGATGTAGTGACCATAGAGACGGTCACAGCATGGCTTGTACCTCACACTGAGATAGGACGCAAGTACCTAGAGACGCTTACAGCATGGCTTGTACCTCACACTGAGATAGGACCCAAGTACCTAGAGACACTTATAGCATGGCTTGTACCTCACACTGAGATAGTACCCAAGTACCTAGAGACGCTTACAGCATGGCTTGTACCTCACACTGAGATAGGACCCAAGTACCTAGAGACGCTTACAGCATGGCTTGTACCTCACACTGAGATAGGACCCAAGTACCTAGAGACGCTTACAGCATGGCTTGTACCTCACACTGAGATAGGACCCAAGTACCTAGAGACGCTTACAGCATGGCTTGTACCTCACACTGAGATAGGACCCAAGTACCTAGAGACGCTTACAGCATGGCTTGTACCTCACACTGAGATAAGACCCAAGTACCT
This sequence comes from Achatina immaculata, assembly GCA_009760885.1. Taxonomy (NCBI): domain Eukaryota; kingdom Metazoa; phylum Mollusca; class Gastropoda; order Stylommatophora; family Achatinidae; genus Lissachatina; species Lissachatina immaculata. Next base: position 16,263,741 of record CM019692.1, read on the forward strand.
AGAGACGCTTACAGCATGGCTGGTACCTCACATTTAGCATGGCTTTACCTCACACTTAGATAAGACGCAAGTACCTAGATGTGGTCACAGCATGGCTTTACCTCACACTTAGATAAGACGCAAGTACCTAGATTGATGTGTACTGTGATTTAGTGGCTCAGGTTTGTGGTTTGGTTTGGTGAAAATGGCAAGGAGAGAGTTTAGAAGATGAGAGAAAGAGAGAAGGTTGGGAAGATGAGAGAAAGAGAGAAGGTTGGGAAGATGAGAGAAAGGGAGAAAGCTGGGAAGATGAGAGAAAGTGAGAAGGTTGGAAAGAGGAGAGAAAGTGAGAAGGTTGGAAAGATGAGAGAAAGGGACAAGGTTGAGAAGATGAGAGAAAGGGAGAAGGCTAGGAAGATGAGAGAAAGGGAGAAGGCTAGGAAGATGAGAGAAAGGGATAAAGCTAGGAAGATGAGAGAAAAGGATAAGGCTGGGAAGATGAGAGAAAGTGAGAAGGTTGGGAAGATGAGAGAAAGGGAGAAGGTTGGAAAGATGAGAGAAACGGAGAAGGTTGGGAAGATGAGAGAAAGGGAGAAGGTTGGGAAGATGGGAGAAAGTGAGAAGGTTGGGAAGATGAGAGAAAGAGAGAAGGTTGGGAAGATGGGAGAAAGGGAGAAGATTGGGAAGATGGGAGAAAGGGAGAAGGTTGGGAAGATGAGAGAAAGAGAGAAGGTTGGGAAGATGAGAGAAAGGGAGAAGGTTGGGAAGATGAGAGAAAGAGAGAAGGTTGGGAAGATGGGAGAAAGAGAGAAGGTTGGGAAGATGAGAGAAAGAGAGAAGGTTGGGAAGATGGGAGAAAGGGAGAAGGTTGGGAAGATGAGAGAAAGGAAGAAGGTTGGGAAGATGAGAGAAAGTGAGAAGGTTGGGAAGATGAGAAGGTTGGGAAGATGAGAGAAAGGGAGAAGGTTGGGAAGATGGGAGAAAGTGAGAAGGTTGGGAAGATGAGAGAAAGGGAGAAGGCTGAAAAGAGAGAGAAAGGGAGAAGGCTGGGAAGATGAGAGAAAGTGAGAAGGCTGGAAAGATGAGAGAAAGTGACAATTGAAGAACTTAGGTTAGAACTTTGTCCATTTTTTTTAAGTGACTAGTCTTGATCGTACACAATCAATTCTGCGTTTCTTTACAGCAGGATTTGTTTTTTTAAAGTGTACTGTCTGCACTTAAAATCAAATGTCTGCCTGTCTGTCCGTCCGTCTGTCTGTCCGTCTGTCTGTCTGTTTGCCTGCCTGTCTGTCTCGTTACAAGCTGAAAATAAGGATATTTTACAAGTCTTTCACTGGCATTTTGAAACCATTTTGAAATGTTATCATTATACTGTATGCAAAAGAAAAAAAAAAAGATTGGAATCTGTTGCATTATTCACAGTGGTGGATCCATCTGAGATGTCTGGTTGTTCAGTACATATAGTGAAGCTAGAAAAAGTGCCGGGGTTCGCTCTCTGTTGTTTTAATATTTTGCAGTTACAGAGAATAATGTTCTTCGCCGTGGCGCCCACTTTCAAGATATTTGATATCAAATCCTTTGAGAAGTAGCAAATTTTACTGTGGATGATGCTTTGAAGACTTCTGCATCCAAAAGATTAATCACTTCACTCCATCAGCCTGTTGCGCTGAGAGATACTCGGTTGAACAATTTGCTATTCTTTACAGTGAAGCTGTTGGTAACAGATGATGATGATGACGATGACAACTGATTGTCCTGGCCTCTCTCTTGTCCCAGAGAGAAGATGACACGATGCCCACAGGATGCCCACCGGATGCTGTGTCTGCGGTGTTAAGTTGATTAGTTAAAGGTCAGCATGACAAGGATAATTAACGCCAGGATCTTCCTTGTGACCGAAGTTACCAGATCGGATTCTGAAGAAGCAGCGGAAGTCTTAGACTAGCTAATGTTTAACAGCCCTGTCTTCTGATACCTGAGGGCTCTCTTCTTTGTGAACGGATAAAAGCTAAAAAAAAAATTGTCTCAAATATTATTAACAGACATGCAAAGTAACGCATGAACATAGCTTCTTCTTCTTCTTCTTCTTCTTCGTTCGCTTCTACCACCAAAAACCACACTGTGGTCCTACTGAATTCACGCCTGTGGTCCTCGTTAGGTCCCGTGGTCCCCTGTGTGGTCCCCGAAAAGACCACACGAGATCCCCGAGAGGACCACAAGGGGTTCAGAGTATCACAGGGCTTTAGCTTGTATTCTTGGTGGGTCTCGGAAGCGGGATTGCGTGACACCGTGGTTTTCATTGCACCAGTTTAGTCTAGGGTGGGACTTTCTCACCGGAAGACCTCGACGTGTTTAGGATATCAGTGCATCCCCGCTGGGTGAGAGACGGTAGCCCACTCAGGCCAGAGTTGGACTTTCTCACCGGAAAACCTCGACGTGTTTTGAGATACCCGTGTATCACCGCCGGGTGAGAGGTGGTTGCCCATCCAGTCCAGAGTTGGACTTTCTCATGAACATAGCAAATCTATAGTCATGTAAAAAGTATAGATTTTTCTCTTACATGGAAATAAAATGTGTTTTTAATTCGTTTATATTTTGTCGTCCACATGTTTTTTTTTCTCGTTAAGTCTCTATATTTGAACTTGACTTTGCTGCACTAAAAATTAATGGCGATTTATTTGTGGAAACTCTTATGAAATCATTTAACCAGTAGTGTTTTTTTTTAACGTTCTGTTAACAATGTTATGTGACTTGTAGAAGTTTTCATTCAAGCGTAGATCTGAAGTTTATGTATGGCTGTTTTGATGTGTAAAAGATTTTTGAAAATGTGAATGAAGTGCAGAAATTCTTATGCACATTTCAATGAAGTTCTGAAGCTCTAGATGCAATGCTAACTTCCTTTTTTACATGAACAGAGAATGGGAATTTCATGCAAGTTTGAATGGAAAATAAAAATAGGTGGGAAACAACGATCATAACTATCTTAAAGTGTAGAAGACAATCAAGTGCTATTTTTCTGACATTTTCCAAGTGTCATCGCGTCGCCTGGAATATTCTTGTGTGCATGTGAGCAGGTTGTGGTGTATGACATAGTGTAAGTTTTCATATTGTAGTTGTACTACAAACAAACAAACAAAAAAACAACATGATTTACATAGTGCGTAATATGCATGGATATATGACAGTATTATTGCTTGTGTAGTTCGTAATATTTACTGTCATAGCTGCCTAATTTCAGGTACGTGTGTAGGTCAATGTATATGGTAGAGCTACATGATTTGTTATTACAGATTTAGAAGAAACTTTGCTAGGAGGTATCTGCTGCAAGACTGAATCTGGTCTTTACTTTTGATGAGGGAAATCAAGAGAGAGAGAGAGAGAGAGAGAGAGAGAAGGAGAGAGTGGGAGAGAGAAGAAAGGAGAGAGGAGAGAGAGTGAGAGAGAGAAGGAGAGAGAGTGAAAGAGAGAGAAGGAGAGAGAGAATGGAGAGTGAGAAGAAAGGAGAGAGAGAAGGTTAGAGCGAGGGGAGAGAGAGAAGGAGGGAGAGGGAAAAGGAGGGAGAGAGAAAAGGAAGGAGGGAGTAAAAGAGAGAGGACAGAGAGAGAGAGGGGCGACAGAGAAGAAGAAAGAGAAAGAAAAACGATAGACGAAAAAGCGGGAGTGAGATGAAATAAAACTCAGGACTGCTTGAAGCCCCTGTTTTTTGCCTATCGAGACCCTAAAAAGTGTTTACTGAAGCCCTCAGAACTCCACTCCAGTAAACAGGGCGACACGAGATGGTCGGGCACGTGCCACGGCCTGTTTGCACTGGCGCGTGCTAGCCGCGTCATTATATTAAGATATACGGGGTAGGGGACGCACGCCGTGACCATAAAGACAGGTAGCAGGGGCAGCACTTGTGTGACTAGCCGTGTTTGGATATTTGAAATGCGTAGGAAACTCAGCTCAAGTACAAGAAGATTTTAATTGAATTTGAATATGCCAACTAAGGCTGGGTAGTTTTTCTTTTTTTAATACTAAGAGGTACTGACAGGGATAAAAGAAACGTTCGTTTTCTTTTAGACTGTGCAAAAATCGAGAGAGAGAGAGAGGGGGGGGGGGGGGGAGAGAGAAAGAGAGAGAGAGAAAGAGATAGAAAGAGAGAGAGAGAGTCTTAAGAGCTGGGAGAGTGGTAGGAGTAAGGTGATGGAAAAAGTTGCTATGAAGGTAGCAGGAAATCTATGACGCCATCTTGTATCTGGGTTTGTCGTAATGTAGGGTTATTAGTAAAATCTGAACTGACTGTTTACAGCAATCTCTTCTGCAGTAATGTCATAGGGGCATCCGAGTGGCGAAGTGGGTAGCGCACTAGTCTTTCGTGGCGAAGGTCGATGGTTCGAATCCGGCTGAAGGCGTCCCAGTCACCAGCTGTAGAAATAGGTACTCTGTTTCTTCTGGATCTAGGGATGAAAAGGCGGCCAGGCGAAGCGCTGACCAGGTAACTCGCTAGCGTGCCGACAGGTCACGGACAAAATGAACACTGACACTATATCCCCTAGACGCCCTCATAATATAAACAGGGACAGCTTTACCTTTTGTATTCCGGATTCTTAAATCTTACATCCTTCCCGCACCGTTAAACGACACATAGGGACCGCATGGTAGCTTGCCAAGTTCTCCCATATTCGGCGAGCTTTTCAACTTCCATCAAGGGATTTTTGGCCTCTCTTAACAATGTCCTCTTTAGAGTTTCACGTGATCGATCTTTTTGTCTTCGGTCTGTTGTGTTCCACTTCATAGCTTGCTTTGGAATTCTCTGATTGTTTCTTCTTATGCCATGACAGATATATGTCCATCTCCATTTTTTTCAGATCACCCATGAGATAGGTTGTTGTTCGCTCATCTGCCCTAACCCTAACCCTAATCCCTAACCCTAACCTGCATTGTTCTTGAATTCGTTCCACTTCGTAAGAAAATAGAAGTCAATATGGTCCAAGCTTGTTTTTGACAAGGAAGAGGAACAAGAGATTCATATATTCAATACAAGATTAATAACAAATAAGTCCAGAGAATTTAAGGTGAATCTATATTTATCTTTTATAAACTACTCAAAGGCATTTGATTGTGTACACCACCAGAAACTTTGGGAAATAACAGAAAAAAATGAGATTTCCAATACGTGTGATAGAGTTAATTTCATTGCTGTATCTAGACCAACAAGCAGCAGTAATAATAAATGGTGAAAGAACAACTTGGTTTGACATAAAACAAGGGGACCATCAGGGGTGTATACTGTCGCCTTATTTAACTTGTATACTGAAAATATCATGAGGAATGTTAGAGAAGAGGTAGACAAAGAATATTACCATGCCATCAAAATTGAAGGTTATGAAATACCAGAGATTACATATGCTGATGACACAGTATTACTGTCCAGGACACAAAAAGGACTGGAAAAACTAATTATGTCAGTCCGTAAGAACAGTGAAGAGCAAAAGCTTAATGCGAAGAAAACTAAATTGATGACAACTGACAAAACAAATAAGGCGCCTGAAATATGTTTCAATGAGAAAAAAACTGGAAGAAGTGGAGAGTTTTGAATATCTTGGATCATTACTAACTACTAATGGAGATACAATGAGGGAAATTAAAAGGAGGACATCTATCGCCATTCAAAAAGTAAATCAACTAAAGAAGCCGTGAAGGGGAATAGACAGAACTACAAAAATAAGATTTTGAAGGGCATGCATCTTTCCCATCGCAACATATGCCTGTGAGACCTGGACGCTTAACAAAACATCTGAGAAACACATAAATGGCTTTGAATATAAATACTACAGAACAGTTCTTCAGATATCATGGACACAAAAACAGAACACATATATCCATACTACAAGAACTTAATATTGAAGAAGTTTGGCTAACAAAGAGGATTAAAGAGAGAAAACTTAAATATTTTGGATACATGAAACGTCATGACAATTTAAAACAGACCGTCTTGGAAGGTACCATAATGGGAAAAAGAAAGAGAGGATGACCAAGGTGAAGGTGGCTGCAAGACATCGTTGATAATTTGCAAATGGATGCATCAGCAGCAGGGCATCTTGCTTACAAACGAGAGGTCTACAAGAGAGCTGTTAGGGAGGCAAAGTTCCGCAAGGGACATGTAAATGATCGATTGATTTTGCTTAGGCATTTGTTTTAAAAAAAATGTCGAATTTGTTGTCTATTGGTTTAGTTGTTTTCCAGCTTTCACGTGCATAAATGAAGATGGATATTACATTTTAACTGATTAAAACTAACTTGATTTATTTGTACTTATAACTTTTGAATGGCATATGTTCTCAAGATTCTTGAAGGTCAGTGCTGTTTTCGCAGTTCTAACTTCCTTTCTTGTGCCACCATCCTGGTCTTTGTAGCTGCCGAAGTATGCAAAATAACACAAAATTCCGGATTACTTGTCTAGATGTGTTGCACACTTGTTAACATTACAGACGATGCCGCGGATATGGTCTTCATGGAGATATCCAGCCTCCGCCCCCCCCCCCCCCGGGAGTGGAGTGCAGTGACTTTCTTTAATTCGTGAATTCCCTAGATGCTGGGTTCTCGGTAGACTACATCCCCATGAAATACATCATCATCCTTACTGTGAGTTTCCAGTAGTGTAAGCTGTATCACAGCGAGTTTCGTGGAGCAAGGAAGGGATAAGTAAGATGTGGTCCAGGCCAAATGATTTTTTGTGTTAAATGCGTTCGCAACAGAATCTGGGCATCTATTTATATACGATCCTTGTTGTAGGCTGGAGAACACTTTGTGTGTGTATGTCTGTACAATATGAGAAGAATCATTTACGCAGTCATTCTGCTGCACGGACATTCTTTTCTGAGGATGCAAATACTTGTACGAACTCCCTGTAACTGCGAGCTGTTGTTCCTTGCAGCCGATGCTGTAGAGATGTTAAGGCACAGCATCGTATCGGCGTGGGAGCGGGTTATACTGACTACTTTTTCAGTCCCGGAGTACAGCTAAAAAGCAGGGGGTGTGCAATGCTTCTTTAGCAGACTCCACCACCATGGGGACTATGGCGATCCCTGCCCCGTTAGCCAGACTAGGCCTGTTACTGGGGGTACATGGAGAGGTGGGACAGGGTCTTGGGCAGCTATGGGTCGCTAATCTTGACGCTGGCATATCAGCTATGGGGTGGTGATTACCTTATCGGGCGTCTTCACCCACTGAGAATGCAAATAAAGGCGCGTAAGTTTAGGTAAGGTATCCAAATAAACGAGTATAAGTTTAGGTGAGGTATGCAAACAAACGGGTATAGGTTTTGATGAAGCATCCAAATAAACGAGTATAAGTTTGGTTCTAAGGACTGTTATTGCCGGAGGTGGGGTGGAGAATTCGATCTCCACTCCAACGGCGTGCGTCTCAAACAGCCTCTGGCAGTCAAGTCCAGATCCTGGCCTTCCCGTGGCAGAACCTATTTAAACTGACAGGAGAAGGGGCGAAGGCGAATATCTGGCGCCTGAAAACCAGACACTCAGGGTAGATGAGTGGCACGTTTGGTAGCTCATCTACCGCTGCTGGCGAGATTCTTCAATTGCCGTGCGTGGAGCAGTGCTCCTCCCGGCCAATGAAGAAAGGTGCAAATGGGGTTGCCGCGCGGCACCACTGCGGAAAAGGTGGTAGAAAGGATAAAGCGAAGCAAACAGTCAAATCACGGCACCTCTGGTCTGGAGGTCGGCCACGTCCTGAGTACAGTCATATCAGGTGAAATGCATGAACCGGCTTAACTCAGAGGTTAAGACACTGCTGGCGAGACTTTTCGAATGCCGCGCGTGGAGTGAAGCTTCTCCCGGTAAGGAAGAAAACGCGGAAAAAGAAATAAAGGTTGCTGTGCGGCGCCGATGTGAAAAGGTGAAGGAAAGGATGAATGAAATTTAATAGGTATGTCCAGTAGTATCGTTGCGAGAGCCACACATATCACGGCGCCTCTGCTCTAGAGGCCGGTCACGTCCGAAATACACCTACACTGGTGAAATATGCCTAAACCGGCACACACCAGGGGTGGAACTTGATGGCCAGGCATGTCACGCCACCTCCGCTTTAGAGGTCAGTCACGCCTGATATACACCCATACTGGTGAAATATGCCTAAACCGGCTCATACCAGGGGTGCAACTTGAAGGCTACGCATGTCGCGGTACCTCTGCTCTAGAGGTCGGTCACGTCCCAAACACGCCCATACTGAGATAATATGCCTAAATCCGGCTCAACCCATGGGTGGAAGTCACTAGTGGCGAGGATTCGTCCTCCTGGACAAAAGCTCCATCCTGGTCACAACAAGAAAAGGTAGCGGCCACGACCACAAAATTCTGAAGTCGGAGACTCTGGACCAGGGAAGTCTAGATAGGCAACCACCTCTCACCCGGTGGCGATGTAAGCGTATCCTAATAATGCTGAGGTTTTCCGGTGAGAAAGTCCAACTCTGGACTGGATGGGCAACCACCTCTCACCCGGCAGTGATACACTGGTATCTCAAAACACGTCGAGGTTTGAGAAAGTCCAACTCAGGCCTGGGTGGGCTACCACCTCTCACCTAGCGGAGATATACTGATATTCTAAACATGTCGAGGTCTTCCGGTGAGAAATTTCAACTCTAGACTAAACTGGTGCAACGAAAACCACTGTGTCACGCAATCCCGCTTCTGAGACTCACCAAGAATGCAGGCTCAAGCCCTGAGATACTCTTAACCTCCTGTGGTCCTCCCGGGGATCTCGTGTGGTCCTTTCGGGGACCACACGGAGGACCACGGGACTTAACGAGGACCACAGGAGTAAATTGAATAGGATCACAGGGCGGTCTTGGTGGTAGAAGCGAACGAAGAAGAGGAAGAGTATACGTTTAGGTCAGGTATCCAAATAAACCAGTATAAATTCAGGTGAGGCATCCCAGTAAAGGAGTATAAGTTTAGCTGAAGTATCCTGCTGCTGGCAAGATTCTTCAGCTGCCGTGCGTGGGGTGAAACTCCTCCCGGCCAATGAAGAAAAATACGATTAGGGTTGCCGTGCGGCGCTGCCGTGGAAAATGTGATGGAAAGGATTAAGTGAAGTAGCCAGCCGTCTCACGGTCAGGGCTACTCATATCACAGCACCACTGCTCTAGAGGCCTAAACTGGCTTAACCCAGGGGTTAAACTAAGACTCTGCTGGTGAGATTCTTCGGCTGCCGCGCAGGGGGTGAAATTCATCCCGGCCAATGAAGAAAAACGCCAGTAGTATTGCCGAGTGACGCCGCCGTGGAAAAGGTAAAGGAAAGGATTATGTGAAGTTTTAATCGGTATGGCCAGTAGGCTCGCGGCGAGGGCTACTTATACCACGGCACCTCTGCTCTAGAGGCCGGCCACGTCCGATATACACCCTTACTGGGGCATTATGTCTAAATTTGCTTAACCCAGGGGTGAAACTTGATGGCCACGCATATCACAGTACCTCCGCTCAACAGGCCGGTCACATCGTTTATACACCCGTACTGGGATAATACGCCTAAACCCGGTTAACCTGGGGTGAAACTCACTAGTGGCGAGGATTTGTCCTCCTCGACAAAAGCTCCATCCTGGTCACCACCAGGAAGGGTAGCGGCCACGATCAAAAAAACGCTGAAGTCGGAGACACTGGACCAGGGCAGTCTAGATAGGCAACCACCTCTCAACCGACGGGGATATATCCAAACCACGTTGAGGTTTTCCGGTGAGAAAGTCCAACTCTAGGCTGGATAGGCAACCACTTCTCACCCGGCGGGGATATACTCGTATCTAAACCACGTCGAGGTCTTCCGGTGAGAAAGTCGAACTCTAGACTAAACTGGTGTAACGATAACCACAGTGTCACGCAATGTCGCTTCTGTGACCCATTGAGAATATAGGCCCAAGCCCCGCGATGCTCTGAGTCTCCACCTTAAATAAGACTATCGGGAGAACCAGAGGAGGAAATTCAGTACGATCACGTGGCAATCTTGGTGGTAGAAGCGAACGAAGAAGAAGAAGAAGGTGAAGTATCCAAATAAACGAGTATAAGTTTTGATTATGTATCCAAATAAACGAGTACAAGTTTAGGCTATGTATCCAAATAAAGGAGTATAAATTTAGGTGAGGTATCCAAATAAACGAGTATAAGTTTACGTGAGGTATGCAAGTTTAAGTGAGGTATCCACGTAAACAATATAAGTTTAGGTTATGTATCCAAATAAACGAGTATAAGTTTAGGTGAGTTATCCAAGTAAAGTTTACCTGAGCTTTGTAATCCATTCGCTAGTTTTTCCAACTCAGGACTGGTCATATATAAAAGAAACTAATTTTGTACGTGAAATACTCTTAATAGTAAATCAAAGTTTGATTCACATGAGCAGCCTGTACTGTGTAAAGAACTGAATGTTTATGTAAACTGGATTTAAGAATCTTAAAGAGAAACACCAGGTATTTAGACTTAGATTTGGCTGTACATCAGAACGGAGAACACAATCTGTTCTCCGTGAACTGTCCGTTTTCTGTAAGTTAACAAGATATTATTTCACATTATGAAGTGGGCTTTACGTATAAAATTATGTAATAGAGATTTACATGCCGTCGAGTTTAATTACTGAACATTGTTGAGAAAGAGGCGCACCATACAGTTTCACAGCAATATTCCTCTGCTATATAAACTTATTATGCTCTTTAAAAAACAAACAAACAAAAATAAGCGTGAGAAAATTCAGCCGAATTCAGAGAAAAATTCAGAGAATCCCAAAACAAGCTATCAAGTGGAACACAACAGGCCGAAGAAAAAGAGGTCGATCACGTGAAACTCTAGACATTTTTAAGTGAAGCCAAATTAGTGGGCATAAAATCCCTTGATGAGGTTGAATAGCTCGCCGAAAACAGGAAAACTTGGCAAACTACCATGCGAGCCCTGTGTGACGTTTAACGGCACGGGAAGGATGTAAGATGTAGAAGTTTTATCAGATGATTGAAAAACTTAGATAAAACACTCAGCCGAATATTACAGTGAAACAATGGACTTTAGACTCCTCTAACATTTAATAACAACGGGAAAACAGATTGTTCTCCAAGTTATATGATAATGATGACCTTAAATAGTTGATTACTGAAGTTCATGATTGTTTTTTTTTTTTTTTGTGAATGAAAGCTCAACTGTTTTTTTGAAAATGTGCAGACCAGTACTAGGTCATTCATTCATTTGCATGTCCCTTGCAGAACTTTGCCTTCCTAACAGCTCTCTTGTAGGCCTCTCGTTTGTAAGCAAGATGGCCTGCTGCTGATGCATCCATTTGCAGATCATCAACGATGTCTTGCAGCCATCTTCGCTTTGGTCTTCCTCTCTTTCTTTTTCCCATTATGTACCCTTCCAAGATGGTCTTCTCTAGATTATCATGACGTTTAATGTTTCCAAAATAAATAACTTTTCTTTGTTTAATCCTCTTTGCTAGCCAGCCTTCTTCAATATTAAGTTCTTGTAGTATGTATATATTTGAAGAACTCTTATGTAACACTTACATTCAAAGGCATTTATGTGTTTCTCAGCTGCTTTCTTAAGTGTCCAGGTCCCACAGGCATATGTTGCGATGGGAAAGATGCATGCCCTTCAAAATCGTATTTTTGTAATTTTGTCTGTTCCTCTTCACAGATCCTTTAGTTGTTTTACTTTCTGAAGAGCAATAGATTTCCTCCTTTTAATTTCCCTCATTGTATCTCCATTAGTAGTTAGTAGTGATTCAAGATATTCAAAACTCTCCACTTCTTCCAGTTTTTTCTCATTGATACATATTTCAGGCGCCTTATTTGTTTTGTCAGTTGTCATCAATTTAGTTTTCTTCGCATTAAGACAGAGCTTTTGCTCTTCACTGTTCTTACGGACTGACATAATTAGTTTTTCCATTCCTTTTTGTGTCCTGGACAGTAATACTGTGTCATCAGCATATCTAATCTCTGGTATTTCATAACCTCCGATTTTGATGGCATGGTAATATTCTTTGTCTACATCTTCTCTAACATTCCTCATGATATTTTCAGTATACAAGTTAAATAAGTAAGGTGACAATATGCACCCCTGACGGACTCCATGTTTTACTCGGTCAAAGCTCCCAAAGTGTATATAAAAATTTTTTATACATGGGAAACAACGAGTACACAGAGTTTATTCAATCATAGCTCCTTTAGTGTCTGGTAGGTATGTGGGTAGTGAGCTGTGTATGGTAGAACTACGTGATTTGTGATTATAGATTTAGAGGAGACTTTGCTAGGACATAAATCTAGTGCAAGACTGAATCTGATGTTTACTTTTGACGAAGGAAAGAGTGAGAAAGAGGAGGTGGGGGAAGGGAGACAGATTTTTTTAGGGAGAGAGAAGGAAAAGGAGAGAAAGACGGAAAGACTTAACAGAGAGAAAGAGAGAGACAAAGCGATAGAGAGAGAGAGAGAGAGGAGAGAGAAGCTATCACTATTACAGAAGATGTTGCATGTCAAACTATGTTCCTTTGTCCCTGTTTTAAGATAACTGAAATTGAAATTTCTCACTCTAAATTACAAGCCTAGTCACCAGGATGAAGTCCACAATCTTCTCCAGGTCCTCCCGATAGCCCCACAACCCCGCCTTAGGTCCGAATCCTGTGGCCATGTCTGTTTGCGTAGGTCTGTAAAAGTTGGGCAATCTTGGAGAACATGTTCTGGAGTCTGTACTCCTTCTCTGCAGGGACATTCGTCTGTATGTGAGATCTTGAGTTGGTAGAGATGGCAAAGCAGCCTGCAGTGGCCGGTTTCTTAATCGGAACAGGACCATTTGTTGCTTCCTTTGTAGCTAGTGGTCTGGATCTGGTTCACTGCCTGCACCCAGTCTCTTGGATCACAGTTAGTCGTAGCGGTTTGTTACTATGGTCTTGGCCTCCCTCCTGTAGCTGACTTGATGGCTGCATTGTTCCATTTTGTTGTCATCGGCTTTTCATTTCGTGATCGAAACAAGTTGCTACTTTACGTAAGCTGAGAATGAATTTTCTGAGTATATGAACATCTTTGTCTCAGTAATGTCGAAATATGTTCGAGTGAAACACATATTGTGACATCAGAAAGTTATTATCATTTTGCATGTCGAAGCTGGGAGTAAGATTCAGTTATTATTACTGTAATTGTTGTGACAGTAAATGATGTCAGTTTGTGTATTTGGAAAAAAAAAGGTTAAATGAGACAGAGATAGTCTTAGCAAGCATTAAATGCCTGACCTGTGGAGGCTACAGCAGAAGACGGAAACCACAGTCGCTGCTGTGAATGAGAAAACTTCACACACATCATTTTCCACTTCATCATTTCTGACATGGCGATGCTGTATCTTACCACGAATCAAAGTCCTGTCAGAGAGCAGCCGTCTGGAGTAATGTCCCCGACTCTTTGTACAAAAGTCTGCGATGCTCAGAGGAGCACCAATGAGTGTTGAGACGTCCCTGTCCACATTTGAAGAGAAGAGCTTACACTGATGCTCTATTTTGCTTGAATGGTTAGATAAGATCTGCAGACAGCTTCGACAGTTATTAGCGCTTCAAGCAGGAAACTGCTCAATTTTCAGCAGATGAATGATGGGGTCTTTATATCTGCAACAGAAAAACTTCACTTACTAAATAAATAGGCTTGTACAGTCTAGTAACAAATGATGAACAAATTATGGATAAATGATGGACAAATGGTGAAAATATGATGCATAAATGATGGATAAATGATGGATAAATGTGAACAAATTATGGACAAATGATGGATAAATGATGGACAAATGGTGAACAAATGGTGCACAAATGATGGATAAATGTGAACAATTGTTGAACAAATGATGGATAAATGATGGACAAATAATGAACAAATGAAAAAAAAAACTGAAGTCAAAATGTTGACTATACATAATCAACATTTGACTTCAGTTTTTTTTTTCATAAAAAAACATGACTGCTGAACTGAAGGTCGCCGAACATTATCACAGAGATGTAGTAAAAGCTGATATAGTAACAGCTGATACAGTAACACTTGATATAACAGCTGTTACAAACTAAGTTACTGGTTTATAAGACAAAACGTGGAAACAAAAACAAACTCACAAGACATAAAACGAACCAGACAAGTTGATGGACTGCATACACATGACTTTTATTATTTCCGCTTAAAAAACACATAAAACAAGAAAAACAACTTGCTCTTCTTCTTCGTACGCATTTTGTGTGTATATTTCTGCAGTTCAGTCTCCTGGATAATTTTCACTGTTTCTCTTGAATACTTTTTACTATTTTCTGAAGCTCCTGCCCTAGCTAAACATGACAGCAAAATGGAACAATGCTACAGGAGGAAGGCCAAGACCATAGTAAGAAACCGCTACGACCAGCTGTGGTCTAAGAGACTGGGTGCAGGCAGTGAACCAGATCCAGACCACTAGCTACAAAGGAAGCAACAAATGGTCCTGTTCCGATTAAGAAACCGGCCACTGCAGGCTGCTTTGCCATCTCTACCAACTCAAGATCTCACATACAGACGAATGTCCCTGCAGAGAAGGAGTACAGACTCCAGAACATGTTCTCCAAGATTGCCCAACTTTTACAGACCTACGCAAACAGACATGGCCACAGGATTCGGACCTAAGGCGGGATTGTGGGGCTGCCGGGAGGACCTGGAGAAGATTGTGGACTTCATCCTGGAGGATGAGAGAGAGAAAGAGAGAGGGAGAGAGTATTGAGCAAACAACTCATAGGCACAAAGAAAAAAGAAAATATCTGCATTCAAAGCAAGATACATCAGAGTACTCAGTTTGGAGAGAAAGCTCCCATACTGATAACTGACGGAAGAATAGAAAGAAGATCTTACATAGATAACAGAAGGAATGATGGAAGAAGATCTCACACAGAGAACAGGAGGAAGAATTTCTCATTTTATTTATTTATTTATTTTTTACTTTGTTTTGTGTTCATCCACCGATTTCCACTCTTACGTAGCAGGAAGTTGCTGGAAGCAAGAGGTTTGATCCTAGAGCTCACGAAATGAAGGATGATAGCCCTAGCAGCCAAAACGTAAACAGGAAGAACAAAGCTCCATGAAGTCCGTTGAGCTTAACTTCTTGAGTGGTTTCAGCCTGGCTCTCAGTGTCTCATAGTTGGTGCAGTTTTGGAGGGCATGTTCCACAGTGTGGGGGGCCTGGGAAGCACTGTTCCCCCTAAGCTGCGCGCCTGCGCGGCCGCGCACAAAAAAAAATCATACCGCGCACAAAATTTCTGGAGCCGCGCAAACTGCTACTTTTATTTTCCAGTTTCCAGGCGTTACTCCGTGCTATAATTGCGATCAAGAAAAATAGAATGATGGTACATGTTTTTCCTTTACTGTTTCTTTCTTGTTGATATATGGCTTCATTACGTGAGCTCTATGATCAAGCCTCTTGCTTCCAGCAACTTCCTGCTAGGTAAGACTGGACATCGGTGGATGAACACAAAACAAATTTAAAAATAAATAAATAAATAAAATGAGAAATTCTTCCTCCTGTTCTCTGTGTGAGATCTTCTTCCATCCATCCTTCTGTTATCTATGTAAGATCTTCTTTCTATTTTTCCGTCAGTTATCAGTATGGGAGCTTTCTCTCCAAACTGAGTACTGTGATGTATCTTGCTTTGCATGCAGATATTTTCTTTTTTCTTTGTGCCTGTGAGTTGTTTGCTCACTACTGTCTGTCTGTCTCTTTTCATTTCTCTCTCTCTCTCTCTCTCTTTCTATTTCGCTCTTACACTGTTAATAACACAATACCATATAAATGTCATAGTGATGTGTTTGATGTACAGAATGTCGTGATCTATGTTATCCCTGGCAAAGCCTCAGACAGACTAACAGACAGACTTTATTTGCTACAGGAATGAAAAGCTGTGGATGCATCCACACATAAAAACTGTGTTAGTTCTTACTTCTGACAGGCAAGATACTTTGTTCAGCTTTTAGATTGACAGGATACACAAGGCAGAAATAACAGTCAGAGAGGAGACTGGAAGATAATTATTCAATAATTTGAAACAACACTGGTCAATTGCAAAATGAAGATACAGCACAAGTTAAAAAACGATTACATAAAGACGCAAAACTTTAATAAGTGTATACACCTTCATGCTTTCTTAGCAGTAGTTGGTTCGCATAACAAAACCTAATTCTGTGTTGCGGGAAAAAAATATCAGACAAGTTTATTCAATAGTCGAGAAAAACATTTTGTTCGGCACGTTCTCGCTGCGTTACTAAGTTAGTTCTTCCGGACGGTTCTTGGGCGATACGAACGTAAAGTCTAAGTAAACGGCTTCTCTAGCAGACAGACAGACAGACTGACTGAATGAATTTACTGCCAAAATAAGCTTACAAAGTCGTATCTTACTTATCTGAACACCTGTTTGAATATTTGTGTGAGTATTATAAAATCTGTCCCAGTATCTTTTGAATATTTGTCTGAGTATTATAAAAATCTGTCCCAGTATCTTACCATCTTTGTGAGTATCTGAACTTTTTTGTGAATATTTGAACAGTTGAAGATACCACTCGTAAAAATTCAACGAAAAGAGCTACCATCATAGTTGTTTAGGGAATATGGCTGTGTGGGCCAAAGGGCCTCAGAGATGATATTAATTAAAATGTCAGTAAATCTGAAATACATGGTATGTTAAAAGTGATTTAAGAAATAGAAATAGAGAAACATTTTCAGAAACCCTTAAATGACGGGAAAATGCAGGTACACTACTGTAGTCTATATTATTATAAAGGAATGACGTGCAATAATTTCAACTAACTCAAATAATAATAACAGCCCTTAAGCGTGAAATAACAAAAAGCATCATGATGAAAAATTATTGCCGCATCTTACATCTTACATCATGCCCGTGCCGTTAAACGTCACATAGAACTTGCATGGTAGCTCTCCAAATTTTCCTGTTTTCGGCGAGCTTTTCGACCTCCATCATTGGACTTTATGCCTGCTATTTTGGCCTCTCTTAACAATGTCCTCTTTAGAGTTTCACGTGGTCTGTCTCTTTTTCTTCGGCCTGTTGTGTTTCACTTGATAGCTTGCTTTGGAATTCTCTGATTGTTTCTTCTCATCACACGACCGACATTTGTCCATCTCCTTTTTCTGATCACCCATGAGATAGGTTGTTGTTCGCTCATTTGCCTTATCTATGCGTTGTTCTTGAATTCGTTCCACTTTATAACGTGTATTCTCCTTTGGCATTTGTTTTCAAAAGAGTCTAATTTCTTGTCTATTTCTTTAGTTGTTTTCCAGCTTTTGCATGCATACATATATTGCCATATATAGAGCAGAAATTCACTTTGAACAAGAGCCACCAAGGTCGATGGTAGTAAGATATGTTTTGTGTCAGGAAGGACTACAGAAGTTCGTGAATAAAATTATCACTACAATTTTCTATGCTTGCCGGACACTTATTCACCAACCATGATACACTGCTGGCGAGATTCTTCGGATGCCGCGCGTGAAGTGAAAATCTTCCCGGCCAATTAAGAAAATGCGGAAAACAATTAGGGTTGCCGTGCGGCGCCGATGTGAAAAGGTGATGGAAAGGATAAAGTGAAGCTTAGTCGATATGTCCAGTGGTCTCGCGGTGAGAGCTACACATACCACGGCACCTCTGCTCTAGAGGCCAATCACGTCCGATATACACCCATATTGCTGAAATATGCCTAAACCGGCTTAAACCAGGGTAAAACTTGATGGCAGCTTATGTCACTGTACCTCCGCTCTAAAGGTAGGTCACATCCTAAACACGCCCATACTGGGATAATATGCCTAAATCCGGCTCAACCCTGGTGTGAAACTCACTAGTGTCGAGGATTCGTCCTCCTGGACAAAAGCTCCGTCCTGGTCACAACTAGGAAGGGTAGCGGCCACAACCACAAAATGCTGAAGTCGGAGACACTGGACCAGTGCAGTCTAGATAGGCAACCACCTCTCATCCGGCGGGGATATATGCGTATCCTAATCACGCTGAGGTTTTCCGGTGAGAAAGTCCAACTCTGGACTGGATGGGCAACCACCTCTCACCCGGCGGGGATATACTGATATCCAAAACACGTCGAGGTTTTCCGGCGAGAAAGTCCAACTCTAGATTAAACTGGTGCAACGAAAACCACTGTGCCACGCATTCCCGCTTCTGAGACCCACCAAGAATACAGGCTCAAACCCTGCGATACTCTGAACCTCTTGTGGTCCTCTCGCGGATCTCATGTGGTCCTTTTGGGGACCACATAGGGACCACGGGACCTATCGAGGACCACAGGAGTAAATTCAGTAGGATCACGGGGCGGTCTTGGTGGTAGAAGCGAACGAAGAAGAAGTCCAGCCATGATGAGTATCAGTAATTAGCCAACACTGCTTCATGGTAACATTCAGAGTCACAGTAGCCTGATGAGCAAAGACTGATGTGGTTCCGATTGCGATAGTAGAAACACATGGTGTACAATTTGATGGGAGGATACTGCCCGGTATCCTTGTGTAGATCAGGGGAACTGTAGGCCTGCTTCTATAGATAGTAATAAAGCAGACATACCGAAATAAGTTTGACAAACGAATGGACAATCATTGTAGAAAAAATACATGAGCGCACGGCCAAAAACTATAAGGGGCACATAGCAAATAAAAATATATATATATCTCTCTCTCTCTCTCTCTCTCTGAACCTTAAGTGCCCAGGGCACATGGGGCTTCTGCAAGGGTTTTCCACAAATGCCTGTCCTTCGCCTTTTTTTCTGCTCTTGCCCAGGTGAGCCCTCTATTGCTCAACATCCTTTCTGTTGTTCTTCTCCATGTCTCTTTTGGTCTACCCTTACTTCTGCTCCCCTGTGGTGTCCATCTTAGTGCTATTTTTGGTAGTGAGTTGTCAGTCATTCGGAGCACATGTCCCAACCATCGCCAGCGTCTTTCCTCAATAATTGTTGTCAGTGGTTTCATCTGCATTTCTGCTAATAAAATGTTATTTCTTATAATAAATAAATAATAAATAAATAAAATAATAAATAAATAAAATAATAAATAAAAAATAGTTGAAAAGAAAGAGAGGAAGGATATTGATGAGTAAAAGACTGGAAACAGAAGACATCTGGATGAATGTTGGGGAGAAATATAGGCAACCCACCCCCACCAAAAAAAAAACAAAAAAAAACTGAGTAAATTAAAGATACATGGATAGATAGCTTCTTCTCTTTCTCTACTAAAGTTGTATTCCACGTTAAGATTGCTCCATGGTGAAATTGTTCCGTACTGATCTTTTTTTTTTCATTTTAAGATCGTTTCTTTGAGATTGTTCCATGTTAAGAATATTTCATTTGAGGCTCTTCGGAGTTTAAGTTGGTCCATGGTGAAGTTCATCCAATGTTACTTCATGTGGTGACTGTTTCATGCTAAGGTTGCATCATACTAAGACTGTCTCATTTGAGGTTGCTCCATGTTGAAATTATTTCATGTGACCTTGTTCTATATGAAGGCTGTTTGAATATTTCTTTCTTTCTTTCTATCTGTCTGCCTGTCTGTCTGTCTGCCTGCCAGTTTGTCTGTCTGTTTAAATATTTTTGTTGTGATTAACCTTCATATTGTTTCATAATAGAAGAAAATCTCGTTTCCTTCTTTGTCTGGAAATAAAATATTTTCTGTCCAGATCTTTGCTTGTGATTTAGCATGTTTTACTAAACGGCCTAACTAGACGCAGTCCTGTACTCCACTGTGAAAAATGATGTAAATGTATTGGAAAATAATCCCCTTCATAATAAATGCACAACTTTTGTTCGGCATTTAATTTACTAGAAACAAAACCAGAGCCCCCCCCCCCCCCCCCCCCCCCACCCTCTCTTACACTTTACCGACAAATTTCAAGTTCCCATTTGTAGCCAGGAGAGCCTTGAATTCAGGAATAGAATTTCCGCGCAGGGCGGGAAAAAAAATCAATGCTTTAGCTTTTCGGAAAATTAAAATTCATAACCCTGTCCTATTGTGCTTGAAGGACGCAGTCATAACTCCACCTTTCCAATTACTTGTTTATTTATTTTGTTATAGTTTCTGTGTGTCTTGTACAATAAAACTAAGATCTGCCAACCAGAAATTTATGGAACAATAGACGGGGTAGAACAAAACCTCTACAAGGGCCTATTCATTTTCACGTCATCTTCATGCAAGGAGCTATTCTGCAGTTGGTGTTTGCACGAGGTGCAGAGCAAAATATAGGAGACACAGGCCAACAAAATACAGAGAACATTCTTTATTATCATTATTATTATTGTCATTATCTAAAGAAAGCCGCCAGTTTAAATTTCCCCATTCATTCATTACAACCAATCTTTCACAAGTTGCCCTCGCAATGCTTTGTTCCCGTCATCTCTATGGCCCCTTCTTGTGTGCACGTTTAAAAACAAGTTAAAAACCGGTCCCGCACATTTGCTTGTAAATGTGATGGCTCGGGGAACAATAGCTCAGCTTCTCTGTTTTGCCAAAATATTTCTATTGGTGTTCTTTTTAACCCGGAAATAAAAACTAATACGCTCCCTCGTCATTGTGTGGCTGCTTCTAGCACTGGCCAATAGTTTCCCCTGTACAACCCCATAAGCCAAACAATGTAATGAGGCATTATGGGAAAAAGATTCAATGCAAAATCGTTGGTAATGTAAAGAAATCAAAGTATTTATTCTTGCTTCATGTGCTTGGTATTGAGAGCATTATAGTGCTGGGAATTTCGTAGCGTGGCGTGTTGGTAACGCCTATTTTTTTGTGGGGTTTTTTTTTTCAGTACTCACTGGGATGAAGAATTTGTATGATGTAAATAACTGTTGTACAGAAACAACGGCAGACTAACTTTACAACAATCATTAACTTTGTTGCGCAAGTCTAGTTAAACATTGCAAATCATATGAATGTGAAAAACAGAACGAAAATTCAGCGACCAATAGCTGATACGTCAGCGTCAGGGTTAGCGAACCATAGCTGATCAAGACCCTGTCCCACATCTCCGTGGTACTCCCAGTAACAAGCATAGCCTGGCTAACGGAGCAGGGATCGCCATAGTCCCCATGGTGGTGGAGTCTGCTAAAGAAGCATTGCACAACCCCATGCTTTTTAGCTGTACTCCGGGACTGAAAAAAGTAACTGCCATAACCCGCTCCCACGCTGATACGATGCTGTACCTCAACACCTTCACAGCATCGGCTGCAAAGAACAACAGCTCGCTGCTACAGGGAGTTCGTACAAGTACTATTAGGAGTAGTGAAAAATGATGATGCGTAAGTCAAAAATAATAGGACAGAAGTTGTTATTTGTTGGTGATAAAATAAAGATGAAAGCCGGTGATAAGAATTTAAATAGGAAATAACTTTGTCTGGGAGTGGGGGAACATGGCGACCTCAAGGCACGCGTTAAAGACAAGATCTTCTGAATTATTCAAGAATTATTAACAGCCAAGACACGCATATCACGGAAGACAGTCATCACCTGCTTGCTTCCACCCACCTTCTTTGTCTGAAGGAACAAACAAGACACCTCAAACCCCCACCCCCCCCCACCCCACCCTCAACCCCCGCAGCTTGAAGTTCGTTGAGTAATATATGGATATTTGTTTTTTATTTTTATTTTTTTCTCTTTCCCCAAAATTCTAGGTCACGGTCACTCAGTGAATCCAGATAAGCATGTTTAAGGTAATATCGCTACGCCTAAGAAACAGAGAAGTAGAATCTCTAGCAACTTTTGAGGTAATATCATTACGCTTAAGAAACACAGAGGTAGAATCTCTAGCAACTTTTGAGGTAATATCATTACGCTAAAGAAACACAGAGGTAGAATCTCTAGCAACTTTTGAGGTAATATCATTACGCTTAAGAAACACAGAGGTAGAATCTCTAGCAACTTTTGAGGTAATATCACCACGTTTAAGAAACACAGAGGTAGAATCTCTAGCAACTTTTGAGGTAATATCATTACGGTTAAGAAACACAGAGGTAGAATCTCTAGCAACTTTTGAGGAAATATCATTACGCTTAAGAAACACAGAGGTAGAATCTCTAGCAACTTTTGAGGTAATATCACTACGTTTAAGAAACACAGAGGTAGAATCTCTAGCAACTTTAAGGTAATATCGCTACGCCTATGAGACAGAGAAGTAGAATCTCTAGCAACTTTTAAGGTAATATCACCACGTTTAAGAAACACAGAGGTAGAATCTCTAGCAACTTTTGAGGTAATATCATTACGCTTAAGAAACACAGAGGTAGAATCTCCAGCAACTTTTGAGGTAATATCACTACGTTTAAGAAACACAGAGGTAGAATCTCTAGCAACTTTTGAAGTAATATCATTACGCTTAAGAAACACAGAGGTAGAATCTCTAGCAACTTTTGAGGTAATATCATTACGCTTAAGAAACACAGAGGTAGAATCTCTAGCAACTTTTGAGGTAATATTACTACGTTTGAGAAACACGTTTGGAAAGATCAATAGAAGTAAAGACGGAGCTATACTTATGCTCCATAGACAATGTAAAGCATTCGATAAAGTGAGACACACAGAAATTATAATAATGCTGGAAGACATTAACATAGATGGGAAAGATCTGAAACTCATCAAAAACATATACTGGCAGCAATCATCAGCAATGAAAGCTGAGAAACAAATAGGACCATTTCAAGACATAAAATTGGGAGTGAGACAAGTATATGTTCTATCTCCTGACCTCTTCTCCTTGTACAGCGAAAACATTATGAGAAATATATAGAGATTGCCAGGAATATCAATTAGTGGGTACAACCGTAACAACAGACAATATGCAGACGACACAGTTCTGATTGCTAAAAGCGAAGGGGAGCTACAAGGTCTTCTGGACATCGTGGTTCATGAAAGTAAAAGTAAAGGTCTCAGCCTGAATAAAAAGAAGACTGAAGTGATGGTCATCTCAAAGAAAAGAATACCACCAAAATGTAGCATTACCATCGATGGCACAAATTTGAAACAAGTTTATAGATTCAAGTACTTAGGAACAATTATAACAGCTGATGGGAAATGTCACAACAAAATAAAAAAACAGACGTGCTCAGGCCAAGTCAGCATTTCAGAAAATGGGAAACATCTTGTGCAACAGATCCATATCAATGGAAACAAGATTCCGAGTACTTAAATGTTACGTCGAGCCAATTTTGTTTTATTTATGTGAAGCATGGTCCATGAATAAGGGAGTAGAGCAAGAAATGGAGGCCATGGAAATATGGTTCATAAAGAGGATGCTGAAGGTACCATGGACAGCCAAGAAAACCAAAGAAGAAGTATTAAGAGAGGCTGAGTTAAAAGACAAATTACAGCAAAGATCAGAGGCAGACAAGCGAGATTTGTATGACATTTTCTGAGAAGAGGAAAATTGGAACACACTGTGGCAACAGGAAAAAATTGAAGGAAGAAGAGACAGGGGAAGACAGAGAGAGAAGTTACTGAATGGGCTGTCAGTGTGATTAGGAATAAAGTCACCGGCGGATCTAATAATCCTGTCTGAAGACAGGGAATTGTGAAGAGAAATGATCGCCTACGCCACACGGCACGGCACTTGATTGATTTATTGAGAAACAGAAAAGTAGAATCTCTAGCAACTTTTGAGGTAATATCACTACGCTTGAGAAACGGAGAAGTAGAATCTCTAGCAACATTTGAGATAATATCACTACGGTTAAAAAACAGAAAAGTAGAATCTCTAGCAACATTTGAAATAATATCACTACGCTTAAAAAACAGAGAAGTAGAATCTCTAGCAGCATTTGAGATAATATCACTACGCTTAAAAACAGAGAAGTAGAATCTCTAGCAGCATTTGAGATAATATCACTACGCTTGAGAAGCAGAGAAGTAGAATCTCTAGCAACATGCCCTGAAGTCCTGAATATCTTCCAACTATTTAGAGACCGAAAATGAAAGTTAATAAAACTTATCACAATGGGCAGACAACTCCTGCATAAACGTCCTATCACGTGATGAAGAACATTCTCAAAGTAGCCCATTTAAAAGTCAAATTCTGGTCAAATTTCTAAAGATATCAGAATAACACGCAAAGTTTCGACTGAAAATAAAGCGGCTTGTCCTCACTTCGTTGGCCGAATACCAAAGGCCAAAAAAAAAGGCAAGCGAGTGAGCACTGCCGTATATATAGAACAAAAGGCTGATTAGCCGGTCTAACTTGGCGTGCCAGTGTCAGAGATTTCCTGATCTCTCTAAGGAACGCCTGCGGTTCTAGATGATCAGCTCCAATTATCGGTCAGTAATTGCACGGTAGCCAGTGCCAGTGTTACCTAATTAGCAATAACTAGCACCGTGTATTGTTCAGCCTGCACCTTGAGCAGGCTGTAGAGACCGTGGCTTCATGAAAAAAAAAAGTCTCACCCCTTGCTCCGGTAATGCTCACTCCAAAATCGCGTCTTTGTCTACACGACCGTCTTAGCGTGGCCGTCTTGTCGCCTGATGCCATAAATAGCCAAGAGCCAAGACACAGCCATCATTTAAGACTGAAAGCACAGAAAGATACCGCTTCATTTGTGATGATTGTACTTGTAGTGCGCTTGTTTATGGGAGAATTTACTTCAAGAATTCTGGCTATGTCCCTGTATAAAAATGATGAGATTGCTGGATAACTGTGAATTTACGAGACAACACTGACAGCAGTTTAGACAGCAAAAAAAAAAAAAAAAATCTACGGTCATCAGCGAGGAATGCTATAAGAAACACAAACAGTAAAGTAATATTTCTATACAACTTTCTTCTGCATATATTCGTTCATGCTACATAGCAGTCGTGTTTGTTGATTACTGAAGATCTTTCGGAGTTCTGATATTCGTCTGTAGTGTTACATTTATTGTCGTATAATCAAACACCAGCAGGATCTCTCTGCCAGTCAAGTTCTGTTGTAACTTGGCGTGTTATCATTAGCTCATCTAATATGGCACTACACTAGAAAGAACAGTTTCTCTATTCTGGCGATTTTACCAGCTAAAAAGCAGTATATGGTGGTTTTATAAGCGGATGAAATATATAAGCGTATCAATTCTCCACGGAATATAAAACAGTGTTATTCATTATTACATCTTTATGATCTGGAAAAAAAGGAGGCGATCTCAAAATATGGCAAACAACACGTCAGTGTCAAGCTTTTCCAGCTACTCGATATCTCCCATGGCGAGCAATGCTCTGCCTAATGATTTTCCGTCCTACATCACCGTGAAAACAGAAATAGATCAAAGCTTCTCACCCAACCGTCACCACTTCTGTAACCAGATCAGCAGTCAAAGTCTTCATGGCAGTCCCCACCATCTCTCGTCCTGCATGTACGCCGCCACTGTTTCTCCGTCAATACTGGCCTCTGGCTCTCCGGACCGCTGTGCCTCTGTTGTCTCAGCCAAAGAAAACACCGGCTTTCGAGGCGTCCCATCATGCAGGCGGAGACTAGACTTTAACCATAATGCGTTTCTGGATGTGACCAAAGTGGGACCAGTAGCCGTTGCTAAGAGGAATGAGCGCGAACGGAACAGGGTCAAGCTGATCAATATGACCTTTCAGACTCTGCGACAGCATTTACCCCTAGGGGCTTCCGGTGTCAAAGGGAAGTCCCGAAAACTGAGCAAAGTTCAGACGCTGAGATCCGCTATAGAATACATCAGACAGCTCCAAGATCTCGTCCACAACAGGCAGCAACATCACCAGATGGAGCACCATTCAAAGAGTGAAGACTCAGGAAGTTCCATATTGCTAGGCAACGGGGACATGAAAAATCCATACCATGCAGATGATATCAATACCATTTTATCATCGAAACGGGATAACGCTAAAGGATATTTGCAATGTGAGAAGCGATGCGGCGGTAATGAGCCCACGGCTGCAGCACAAGAG
Source organism: Achatina immaculata (assembly GCA_009760885.1). Classification (NCBI taxonomy): domain Eukaryota; kingdom Metazoa; phylum Mollusca; class Gastropoda; order Stylommatophora; family Achatinidae; genus Lissachatina; species Lissachatina immaculata. The sequence continues at coordinate 16,289,647 of CM019692.1, forward strand.
ACAGAAGTCGTCATCTGTAGTTCGACAACCAACTCCAACTCAGAATCTCCGTACTCCAGTGCTTCCTCCTACGAGGCTGTCACGACTCCCGAAGATGAGGAGTTTATTGATTTTGACGACTGGTTTTGATCGGTAAGTGTGACAGAATGTTGATCGCCTGCAACTTTTTTAATTGCTTATGTATTACCATTCTTATATCACCTTTAGTCCTACATACTACTGATTCTGTATCTAGTGTCACATGCTGCTGATTCTGCATCTAGTGTCACATGCTGCTGATTCTGCATCTAGTGTCACATGCTGCTGATTCTGCATCTAGTGTCACATGCTGCTGATTCTGCATCTAGTGTCACATGCTGCTGATTCTGCATCTAGTGTCACATGCTGCTGATTCTGCATCTAGTGTCACATGCTGCTGATTCTGTATCTAGTGTCACATGCTGCTGATTCTGCATCTAGTGTCACATGCTGCTGATTCTGTATCTAGTGTCACATGCTGCTGATTCTGCATCTAGTGTCACATGCTGCTGATTCTGTATCTAATACCACAGGCTGCTGATTCTGTATCTAATGTCACAGGCTGTTGATTCTGTACCTAATGTCACAGGCTGCTGATTCTGTATCTAATACCACAGGCTGCTGATTCTGTATCTAGTGTCACATGCTGCTGATTCTGTATCTAGTTTCACATGCTGCTGATTCTGTATCTAATACCACAGGCTGCCGATTCTGTATCTAGTGTCACAGGCTGCTGATTCTGTATCTAGTTTCACAGGCTGCTGATTCTGTATCTAGTGTCACATGCTGCTGATTCTGTATCTAGTGCCACAGGCTGCTGATTCTGTATCTAATGTCACAGGCTGCTGATTCTGTATCTAATGTCACAGGCTGCTGATTTTATATCTAGTGTCACATGTTGCTGATTTTATATCTAGTGTCACATGCTGCTGATTCTGTATCAAATGTCACAGGCTGCTGATTCTGTACCTAATGTCACAGACTGCTGATTCTGTACCTAATGTCACAGACTGCTGATTCTGTATCTAATGTCACATGCTGCTGATTCTGCATCTAATGTCACAGGCTGTGGATTCTGTATCTAATACCACAGGCTGCTGATTCTGTACCTAATAGCACGGCTGCTGATTCTGTATCTAGTGTCACAGGCTGCTGATTCTGTATTTAGTGTCACATGCTGCTGATTCTGTGTCTAATGTCACAGGCTTCTGATTCTGTATCTAATGTCACATGCTTCTGATTCTGTATCTAATGTCACAGGCTTCTGATTCTGTATATAATACCACATGCTGCTGATTCTGTACCTAATGTCACAGGCTGCTGATTCTGTACCTAATGTCACAGGCTGCTGATTCTGTACCTAATGTCACAGACTGCTGATTCTGTATCTAATACCACAGACTGCTGATTCTGTATCTAATACCATAGGCTGCTGATTCTGTATCTAGTGTCACATGCTGCTGATTCTGTATCTAATGCCACAGGCTGCTGATTCTGTATCTAATGTCACAGGCTGCTGATTCTGTATCTAATGTCACAGGCTGCTGATTCTGTATCTAGTGTCACATGCTGCTGATTCTGTATCTAATGTCACAGGCTGCTGATTCTGTATCTAATGTCACAGGCTGCTGATTCTGTATCTAATGTCACAGGCTGCTGATTCTGTATCTAATGTCACAGGCTGCTGATTCTGTATCTTATGCCACAGTGAAGATGAAACTAGCAACCGTTAGCAGCAATTGTTGAAAATGTCAGAAGAAAATTAAACAGAGAAAAGCAATAGTTTTAATGTCAGGAGAAGATGCAAATAGTTTCCATGAATAAACATCATGGCAGGTTCTGAGCAAAAGTGCTGCTTCAATTTCATGTACTGAATTACTGGAGCGTTAAAACATTGTGAGACTGAATCTGCAGCCTAGAAGACAAATGCACATGCTTTTGTTACAGAAACTAATAAAAAAAAATTGATTTGCATTTAAAAGCTACAACTTTACAAGTTGCGGTTAGAGGACCTGTTGCATAGACCAACAAAGAAATAGAAACTCGTGTCTTGAGAGACCGGCATTATTAAGAGAGACAGAGAGGTTGGAGGGGTGGGGGAAGAAAGAGAACGAGAGAAAGAGAAGGGAGAAAGAGAGAGAAAAGGGAAAGAGAAAAGAGTGGGAAAGAGATTAAGAAATAGCGAGAGATAAGACAGAACTAGAAAGAAGGAGAGAAAGAGAGGGATATATATATATATATATATATATTATATATATATATATATATATATAATATATATATATATATATATATATGATGTTTCTACAACGTTAACGACAGGATATCTAGTTTCATTTTCATGGTGCATTGTATTAAGAGGAATAAAACATTTCATGAGAAGCATAAACTTTCTGACACTGAACTGTCTCCCACACGAAACCAATTTCTCTGTCACATAATTTTCTTTGGTGATCTCACTCTTTTAACTTTATAGAAGAATAATGTTCTGCAGCAGGAGCTAGGGAATGATTTCTCTGATTTCTGAATCAGAGATTTTAAAAATAAATTTGAATAGTGTACGTTTTTTTTTTTTTTCAGAAGTTGATTCTTGCATGTCTGTTGCTCAGAATGCCTTTTAAAAACTGAACATAATTGTCATTTCATCATATGCAACAATGAATTTTAGAATGTGAAGAAGCAAATTTACCAAGTGAAGAATGAATTTATCATATGAAAAAGTGAATTTACCGCATGAAAAGTGAATTTACTACACGGAACGAAATTAATATATGGAAGAATATGAACAAGTTAGAGAGAACAAGCAACAGGGTTAACGAGTTTTCCCTTGTCTAAATTCTCTGAATCATTCTTCACAATCTCTGGGGTTAGGTTGATGTGCATGTCTTGAGACTGGTCATAAATACTGGCATTGGCGAGCTCCTTCCGAATATAGTGGGATTTAACATTTTACCTGTAGTCCACCCTGGAAAGTGAAGAATATTCAACTGGTCTCCATTCACAACAGGAGTTCAGGAATCTCACTGCAGGCAATATCTGCCAAGAACTGGCCTTCTGTTACATGGAGATTATTAATCTTATCAGTAAGCGAGCATTTATGGTATGAAACCATTTAGGTATTCTATGTTTAGCATAAATTCTTTGAAGAATTATCAGATCTACTGTTAGGTTTCATTGTTTCAGATAATTTCACATGAACTTCAGTCGTATTTTTTGTTTTGTTTTTTTTTCTCAGAAAGACGCATATGAGCAGTGGTCATAGTAATAAGACTTACATTTGATCAATTATTAGCAATTTTCAAATCTATTCATGGTGTTTTTTTTGTGCTGTTGCAAGTTCAACCTATAGGCTCATAACTTTACTAAGGCAAATAGTCCTTTCAGTAACCTGAAATGGTTCATGCTCATTTAGGTTTGTCAAATCGCTTTCCCGTTGGTTGCCTGAAATCATTTACATGTAGGCTGCCTGTTAACACTTTCATGTAGGCTGTATGTCATCATTTTCATGTACGTTATCTCTCAAGAATTTCATGTAGGCAGTATGTCATCATTTTCAAGAAACATTATTTCTCATGAGTTTCATGTAGGCTGTATGTCATCATTTTCAAGAAACATTATTTCTCATGCGTTTCATGTAGGCTGTATGTCATCATTTTCAGGAAACATTATTTCTCATGCGTTTCATGTAGGCTGTATGTCATCATTTTCAAGAAACATTATTTCTCATGCGTTTCATGTAGGCTGTATGTCATTATTTTCAAGAAACATTATCTCTCAAGAGTTTCATGTAGGCTGTATGTCATCATTTTCAAGAAACATTATCTCTCAAGAGTTTCATGTAGGCTGTATGTCATCATTTTCAAGAAACATTATTTCTCATGAGTTTCATGTAGGCTGTATGTCATCATTTTCAAGAAACATTATCTCTCATTCGTTTCATGTAGGCTGTATGTCATCATTTTCAAGAAACATTATCTCTCATTCGTTTCATGTAGGCTGTATGTCATCATTTTCAAGAAACATTACGTTATCTTTCTTTTTTATGTCAGCTGCCTGCCATCGCTCTCATGTAGGCTATCTCTCTCGTCGTTTTCATGTAGGTCATCTGTAATACTTTCATGTAGACTGTCTTATCAATTTTATGCAGGCTGTCTACAGTCAATATCACTCAGGCTGTCTATCAATTTCATGCAGGCTGTCTACAGTCAATATCACTCAGGCTGTCTACAGTCACTTTAATTTAGTTTGTCTCTCGGAACTTTGATGTAGGGTGTTTGTCGGCACTTTCATATAGGTTAACAACCATCACTTTCATGCAGATTATCTACCACCACTTTCATATAGGTTATCTACTATCACTTTCATGTAGATTATCTACCACCACTTTCATATAGGTTAACTACCATCACTTACTAGCAGTAGTAAGAATAAATGGTGAAACAACAACTTGGTTTGACATAAAACAAGGGGTCCGTCAGGGGCGCATATTGTCGCCTTACTTATTTAACTTGTATACTGAAAATAAAGCTATCAAGTGGAACACAACAGGCCGAAGAAAAAGGGGCAGACCGCGTGAAACTCTGAAGAGGACATTATTAAGAGAGGCCAAGTTAACAGGCATAAAATCCTTTGTTGAGGTTGAAAGACTCGCCGAAGACAGGAAAAATTGGCGAACTACTTTGCGAGCCCTATGTGACGTCTAACGGCACGGGAAGGATATAAGAAGATATAAGATACTGAAAATATAATGAGGAATGTCAGAGAAGATGTAGACAAAGAATATCACAATGCCATAGCAATTGGAGGTTATGAAATACCAGAGATTAGATATGCTGATGACACAGTATTGCTGTCTACAACACAAAAAAGAATGGAAAAACTAATTATGTCAGTCCGTAAGAACAGCGAAGAGCAAAACCTCTATCCTAATGCAAAGAAAACTAAATTGATGACAACTGACAAAACAAATAAGGCAGCTGAAATATATATCAATGAAGAAAAACTGGAAGAAGTGGAGAGTTTTGAATATCTTGGATCACTACTAACTAATAATGGAGATACAATGAGGGAAATTAAAAGGAGGATATCTATCGCTCTTCAGAAAGTAAAACAACTAAAGAATCTGTGGATTGATTGATTGATCTTTATTTCAAAAGGGTTAAGAGGAGCAGACGGAACTACAAAAATAAGATTTTGAAGGGCATGCATCTTTCCCATCGCAACATATGCCTGTGAGACCTGGACACTTAACAAAACAGCTGAGAAACACATAAATGCTTTTGAATGTAAATGCTACAGAAGAGTTCTTCAAATATCGTGGACACAAAAAAAGAACAAATATATCTATACTACAAGAACTTAATATTGAAGAAGGTTGGCTAGTAAAGAGGATTAAAGAGAGAAAACTTAAATATTTTGTTCACATTAAACATCATGATAATCTAGAGAAGACCGTCTTGGAAGGGTACATAATGGGGAAAAAGAAAGAGAGGAATACCAAAACGAAGATAGCTGCAAGACATCGTTGATGATCTGCAAATGGATGCATCAGCGGCAGGCCATCTTGCTCAGAACCAAGAGGCCTACAGGAGTGATGTTTGGGAGGCAAAGTTCCGCAAGGGTCATGCAAATGAAGGAATGAACCATCACTTTCATGTAGATTATCTTCCACCATTTTCATGTAGGTTGTTTGTCATCACTTTCGTGTGGGTTGTTTATCATCACTTTGGTACAGGTTGTTTGTCATCACTTTCGTGTGGGTTGTTTATCATCACTTTGGTACAGGTTGTTTGTCATCACTTTCGTGTGGGTTGTTTATCATCACTTTCATACAGGTTGTTTGTCATCACTTTCATACAGGTTGTTTGTCATCACTTTCACGTAGGTATATTTCATGTATGTTTCAGATTCTGACTCTGATCCATAAAGATCTGTCAATATTTGATAAACAACAGAAAAAAAAGAGATACATTTGAAGAAATCCCTGCTTGAAGTGAGAGCGTATTCACCACAGGAATCTGTGACTGGTCCTTCCTGCAGATACTGAGAGCGTAGTCACCACAGGAATCTGTGACTGTTCCTTCCTGCAGATACTAGAGATGCACTCTTATTTCTTTCTTGAAAACTCTAAATCATGAGCAAATGAAATCTTTCCCTGCATTCCTATGTTATTTTGTACCAAAAGTTTTTTTATAACAACTCTCAGTTGGTGTATGTGTTACGTTCCGTCTTCTTCTTCTTCGTTTTTTTTGCAAAAGCAGTAACATGTTATGTTTTAAAGATTTGTTACCTATTTTGCGATGAAAGTTAAAACTTCCTCCTCATCCTCTTCATCCTCTTCTTTCTTCTTCTTCTTCTTCTTCTTCCGCAGTTACTGTCTGTATCCGGAGTTTTGTCTTGGAGCTGAAATGATTGTTAGAGATTGCTGGTAAAGATCCTGTCCTACATCTAGTGCATCAGTAACAAACTGTCGTCTTGGGTATCTACTAGCGTCAGGGGAATCAAAAGTTTGTGGCATTTCTCCATCTTTTGAGTCTGCTTCTTAGATCAGTTCCGCCAAGTTGAAAAACTAATAGCTCTCTCCGCATCCGATAGCATTCTTATTAAGAAAATTGATGGCAGCGCTATTTGCGAAGAACTTTAGTGTTTGTAACTAAAGATACACACACAAAATATGTTTCCGCACACACTCTGCTTTTGTGGATGTGCATTCATGTAATTCAATATGTGATTATACTTCTGTAGATATTTCTGTATAAAATGTGTGTAAGATGACTCAAGCTTGCGATCTACCCGGAGTCGTCTAAGAACCTGACACTGAATTCTGAAAGCGTGCAGAAGAGAAGACATGAATTTAGACGTCCTGCAAGCAGTCAAGCAGACTTGAAACGTACACTCAAACAAATATAAATGCATTAACTTTGACAAAAAAATCTTCTTCCACAGCCCAATAAGCTCTCCATTCATGGCCTATCAAGAGGTTCCCGCAGGTGACGCCATCACGTGACTTTTCTACAGCATTTGATTGGCAGGAACGCCAAGGAGCCACGCGCCACCACGACAGGTTCTTAATACACTACTCCCCCCTTCCCCCATGCCCTTTTGTGATTTCCCCCTCACCATCCAATGTTACTTTTTTTTGTCATTTATATCTGAAGGGCACACTTTATGATGCAAAAACTGCCATAGAAGATGGCCTTGTAGTGCGGTCTAAATATTACCAATGGCCCAAAGCATGAGAGCATTGGCAAACTGAAATTACGCTAAAAAACCAACAAAGATAACGTGCCTTGTTTTTTTATGCATATTTGATTCAACTGAAAGCAGTTTTAATCGTTCATTTACTTTCAAACTTTGGTTATAGAAGTCCTTTATGCAATTTCTGTGTCATAGATTTGGCTTAAACCGATGGTAGGTTTTCAAGAAGCCACGCAATATATACCAACCGATATGGGAGCGTTGAAGGGCTTAATAAAACTTCAGGAAAAATGCAGCTAACACTATTTCAAGCACTAAAATTAGTAATACAGACGACTTTTCCACTATTTTCTACTACTGATCATCTTCGTGAATCTGTTACAGCAATTCTGTCGTGCAAATAGCTTTTAAAAATCAGTTTTCGTCAGCCCTTGTTTAGACTTAGCCTGGCCTCCATCCGCGTAGAAGCAGAGCACAAGCCGTGAAGCTTCACCCAGTGCTTAGTTAATGTTTGTTTTACAATTCTCACCTGCCTCTGAATGCGCACAGCATAAACTGAACTCTGGTAATGGAACATGGCAATTACCAGCCACTGCTGCTTCTGGTCTGTAACTACAGCAGAGATTATGCAGGGATTTTTCCTATGCGAGACGTTTTAGACTCAGGAATCAGACTTTCTATGCCCTTGATACAGACTTTCTAAGCCCTTGATAAGACTTTCTAGGCCCTTTATACAGACTTTCTAGGCCTTTGGTACAGACTTTCTAGGCCTTTAATACAGACTTTCTTTCTAGTCCTTTGATACAGACTTTCTTTCTAGGCCTTTGATACAGACTTTCCAGGTCCTGAACACACGCTTTCTAAGCCTGTAACAGAATTTCTAGACCTAGTGGACAATTTGCTGCATTCAGTCAGTTTATCAATTGTGCTTTTTTTCAGTTGTAAAGAAAATGTCTAATCGTGCAGCCAGCTAGGCCAAAAATTATACCCCCCCTCCCCAAAGCTGTAGTGTTTCCACTTGTTTTTGCTAATTATAAAATGTCATAATAGGTTATCACATCATTTAACCATTTATATGTTTCTAGATATATTGTCTATACATCATATGGAATGTGAAAGCTGATGTTTTTTTTTGATTCACATGGAAAAATTTATATGTCGATATTTGTTATTATTTTTGGCTTCACAATTTGCTCAGATTAATTTTCTCCACCTACAACATAATTGTCGTTATCATTATCAAATTTGTGTGTTTTGTTTACTGATCTTTTGCTCAATTAAAAACTTGATGTGCAATACTGGAAAATGTTTAACATGAAGTTGATGGTCCATATTTGTTCACCAAAAAACTGTATATGCAAAACCAAATTGGTTTTATTGAAATTTGTATTTAATGTTTGATAAGGAACGTTATGTGCAATATGTTGTTTCAGGACTGTCAGATCAGGAGAGTAAACTGAAACAAATTACTTGTTTCTGGTATGGAAAAAAAAACATTGAAAATTATTCTGTCAGAAAGGTATACGGTAGGGGAGAAAACCATAAGCTTCAAAGAGCATAAAAAGAACAACTAAACAACCGAAATAAATATACTACCAAAACACATACTATTTTTCTCGCTTCTATATACAAAACGTGTTATAGGGATAAAATAGATAAGATTGTATATATGAATAAAAATACTGAAGATTGTAACATATATAATATGAAGGGTATTCTAGAATCAATGTCCGATTTGCTGGTAATATTTTTTAACGTACATAACTTATAAGCATAACTGCTGTACTTCTTTACAAAGACGCCACCCAAGTTTTAGGCATTTGTACACTAGCAGCAGCTTTTGCAATCTCTCGTCACAGAATAACGCCGCTAAGGTATCCAGTCAGTTGTTTACTCCACCCATTAGCACCTCATTTATAACCCGATCTTTCTGTGACTATTCCAAACAGATTAGAGTTCAAAATTTGAGGACATGTGTCTGAAAGATCTGAATCGTGAAACAAGGTTTTTAACGCACACCTTGATCGATTTTTTAAAACGATTTTATCAGTATCAGTCACAGTTGAATTTTGTCCTTGCCTCCTTCGCAATCAGTCCTTGAATCTTCTGCATTAATCCCTCACAGAGCTGTCACTCATATCGCTATCACCGAACACACGACGCAATCGATAATGAATTTCGGCGGCGTTGTGTTCTCCTGCTTGCAGAAAACGAATCACACCATGGACCTCACAGTTGGCGGAAACGACGATTACACTGTCCATGTTTACTCGGTCGTTGCTCGTGCACAAATCAACAAATTGGAACTTACACTGGCATTTAGCGAGATAACATTTTACTGGTTTCTACACAAAATACGACATTTGGCTATGCAAGCGAATGATTCTTACCAATCAATTCTGGATTCTGTAATTGCCCACGTATATAATCAAAGTGATTTACAAGAAGCGTTACTTCTCAAACGGAGCTTCTGCAAGTTAAAAAAAAATACATATATTATCCTAGAAAAGAATTCACGGAAGTTATTGAAGTTAATATCAGGTACATTACCGTGTCTTGATACTTTATCAAAACAAACATCTAGAACTTAAAATAGATTAATTTTGCCATGATCGTTTAAGAAAACTATAAAGCTTTTCTCTCCTGGATCTAAACTACGGACGCGCCTAAAAACTGGTTCTTGCGACAATTCATGATGTCCTGAAGATCATGATTGATGGAAGAAATTGATGATCATGAAAACAGCTTCGTACAACTGTTCGTAGTCGTTGATTATGCTATTTGATAAATTGTCGTCGTAAGACTTCTACTTAATGCAAGCAGCTTTGTACAGGCGGAGTGTGCAGGTGCATGTTTCATTCTTCATGCTTCATTCCTTCTCTATAACGTGATATTATGGACCAGAAAAAAAGGGAGAGGGGAGGGGAGGGGAAGGACATTTCTCTGTATTTGAGTTATTTAATGTATGTGTTTTTTTTCCCTTCTTCTCACAGTTAAACACAAATATTGTGCTTAGAGATTAGCCTGAATTTTTTTGCACATTGCACCAGTCACGCTAAAGCTTCGTCCGACGACACAAGTAGCATCGTTTATTACAATGTGTCTGGCACCTAAGAAGTCTGTGGCGGAGATGATGCTATCTTCATGGAGACAGACGAATCACAGCTAGTCTTTATCTAGTCCTAACTCCCTAAGGTGTTCCTCAGAGCAGGCTGCTGTGACACCACATCCTGGCTAAGGAGACAGGACTGATAAATCCTCCACGCGGACGAAGCAAGGAGAGCAGCCGTAGTTACTGGCATTTTTTTTTTTAACATCTGGATCTTTCAATACAGTCAAGTATGCTGAAAAGTGACTTATGTAAGGGTTCTGTAATCTTACATTTTACATCCTTCTAGTGCAAGGCCACATAGGGCTCGCATAGTTGTTTGCCAAGTTTTCCTGTTCTCGGCGAGTCTTTCAACTTCATCAAGGGATGTTACGCCCACTAAACTGGCTTCTCTTAATAATGTACTCTTTAGAGTTTCACGTGGTCGACTTCTTTTTCTTCGGCCTGTTGTGCTCCACTTGATAGCTTGATTTGGTATTCTCTGATTGTTTCTTCTCATCACATGGCCTACATATGTCCATCTTCTTTTTCTGTAATAGGTGCAGCTTTTTAACTTATAACAGGATTAACTTTTTTCTTCTCTTTTTTTTTTTTCATGTCTGAATATTGAAATCATTTAAGTCTAAATTAGTCACCATATTAACTGATATCATTTAAATAAAAGAACAATTAAAATTTCGTCGAATAGTCTTGTATAAACATCACTACTTCAAATGAAGGTACAGATCGGTGATTATGAAAACTGCTTATCAACTAAGTTTTGTTTTGTGTGCGTATTTTTAAAAAAATCGCTCATATATCTCATTATTCCGCCACAAACTGTCTCCTAGTCCCAGGTTTCCCACAGTGGGACGGATACCCCCAGCTGAAATGCCTTCCTTCTAGCAGCGGCACATGTTAAATTCAAGAAGCGCGATTCTCCATTCTTTAACTTTACTCATCGCTCTAAACGTTCCCGCCGAGCTGATGAATGTATCATTTCTCATGTCCTATCGCTGACTACAAAAGAGTTAAAAGTCTTATTTTCTGAGCGAGATATGACTACCAGAGATAATTACTCCACAAGTCACAAGCTATTGATGCGTAATTTACAGATTCTTTGGTCTGTCTGCGGAAGAGCAAACATAGTATATAGGGCAGGAAGATAACAGAGGTAGGCCTGTACCACAAACTTGGGGCAGCCATGATCTGGCCTTTCCACTTCTATCAGTGTCTGCTGATGCCTAAACGAATCAAATCTAAACTACAGCTTTGTATACTAGAGTTTTTTTTTAAGGGAATTTTTATTTATATTAAAGTGCCGATGATTTTAGATAAATACAGTTCATTAATATGTTCTGACTTCTTATAAACTTCCGTGCCTTCTTTATCGCGACAAGGACCGCCTGCATAATTGTGTTAAATTACCCATACACACACTAGGATTTTTTCCCCCACTATTATATACCGGCGTATAGTCACACCGGCGGGGCTGAGGTTTTGGAAGTTGTCTTTTTCCATTTAATACTCTGACAACCGTATGCTACAACTCACTCTGGTGTGCCCCTAGCTACAGGCATATATTCCTTGTTTTTAAAGCCAGTTTTCCGTTCTTAAGTGTCCTATACTAATTTTACAGCTTTCTTTTCCATTCGGAGCTCGGCGGAGATATTAATCAGCTATTAACTAAGCTACCCCCTCGCTCGTGGAAGCATTGTTTTAGAAAGAGGGCCTTATGGCGTGTATGTGCTGCACATTCACTGCATCTTGTATTTTTCATTAAAAATGTATATCTTAGCTTTTCTTTGTTACATCGTTGATCTGTTCATGATTTTTCTTGCTTGTCTGTACAAAATAAATACCCTTAACAAAAAAACTTCCACTCTGATTTTTAAACATTTACTTTTTCAAAGATTAAAATGCCTGGTCAAGTAAAACCTGCTTGTTTACCTTATAACTTCAACCAATACTACATGTAGCTGTCACACCCACTGCCTGGTGACCATTTGAAAAAAAGAGAAGAAAACAAAAAGCTAAACACTGAAACAAAATTCAATGAAAGCCTAAGACAACATGCTGTCCTTCTACAGTCATCAAACAGAACAAAATTCAATGAAAGCCTAAGACAACATGCTGTCCTTCTACAGTCATCAAACAGAACAAAATTCAATGAAAGCCTAAGACAACATGCTGTCCTTCTACAGTCATCAAACAGAACAAAATTCAATGAAAGCCTAAGACAACATGCTGTCCTTCTACAATCATCAAACAGAACAAAATTCAATGAAAGCCTAAGACAACATGCTGTCCTTCTACAATCATCAAACAAAACACAATCCAGAAAGTTGAGATGGGGATGAGGGAGGACAACATAAGCATGGCGTTCACATTTCTTCATGTCAGGTTGGAAGTAGAGTCATCTGAATTAACAGCAGTGACAGAAGATACCAAGGAATACAAAGAGATTTTAATTTAATTGTTTCCCCTTGTTATGTTTCACTGTTAGTCATAGAGAGAATGTTAAATATTTCATGACAACTTACGCAATGTTAATCGTCTATGCCAGATATGTAATTCTTATATACTGAAAGTAAAATTTTACAACTATCACAGTAATGTTAACCTTGTATGTCAGATATGTAAATCTTACATACTGAAAATAAAATTTTACAACTATCTATGATAGTATAATACTTGTACACAGAAGTTGATAAACGAAGAAGGTGAACGTATGATCTACACAAGTAGATACACAAAACAGCCAGAAGTAATATGCCAAATTTGACAGTAAATATTTCATATTACAAAGAAATTGTACAATTGTATTTGTATTAAAAAAAAACCTCCTAGCTTAATATATCTGTAAAATAAATTAAGGCCGCCAGTCAGTCATTTGTATGTTCCTTGCGGAACTTTGCCCCCGTATCAGCTCTCCTGTAGGCCTCTCGGTTGTCAGCAAGATGCCCTGCTGCTGATGCGTCCACTCGCAGATCATCAGCGATGTTTTGGCAGCCATCTTCGCCTTGGTTTTCTCCTCTTTCTTTTTTCCACTATGTACCCTTCCAAGACGGCCTTCTCTAAATTATCATGACGTTTAATATGTCCAAAATATTTAAGAGTGTATTTGTCCAATATTGCTCCATGAATGAAGATCTCCGCATCTAACCAGGCCCACACTGAAAAGAACGCATTTCGATATTGAGGCGTAAAATATCTATCAAATTTTTCACGCTGTCATGTCTTACCAGACAAATATTTATTGCAGTAGAATCTGAATATAGTCAGTATAGCGTAAACTGTCAAAATACTACAAATCTATGACTATTTTCATGCAGTAAGGACGCATATTCAACGATCGAAAGCTCCAATTGCTAAGTGTGTCACAGCCTGAAAGTGTAGGCGTATCTAATCTTTACATTACTTTCATTTTAATTTTTTCTTTCTTTTATTAATGAAATTTGCTTTTGAAAAATATTGGAACATGCAAAAGTAATTTATCTCTGAATTTTTTGGAGGCTTATTTTAAATGTTGAACAGCGAGATTTAGAGAATTGATTAAAATGTTTGGATTTAGATGGCAGAAACGTTGCCCAGAAATAAGTGTATAGCAGTTAGATGTAGACAGGTGGACAGAGTATATCGGTGAGCTATATGGAGGAGAAAGACCAGAATTAACACCAGATACTGAAAACTGTGAGGGACCACCAATACTTGAAGATGAAATCATAGATGCCATCAAACACATGAAGAAAGGAAAAGCGACTGAGCCTGATAATATAACAATAGAAGAAATAGAGGCACTAGAGGAGACAGGAATAAAAATAATAACCAAGTTACTGAATGACATTTACAACAGTGGTTATATTCCCAGTGACCTGATTAAATCCACGTTTATAGCACTACCAAAGAAACCAGGTGCAAAGGAATGTGACGACCACCGGACTATCAGCCTCTCATGTCACAAAGCGAAGCTGCTTCTGAGAATCATTATGAGAAGAACAAGGAAAAAGATAAAAATGGACATAGCAGATGAACAGTTTGGATTTGTTGAAGGAAAGGGAACACACAATGCCATTTATGTTTTACGAACACTAACAGAAAGAGCTTTAGAAGTACAGAAAGATCTCTACTTATGCTTCATTGATTACACCAAGGCATTTGACAAGGTGAAACATAATGAAATTATTAAAATGCTTGAAGACATCAATATAGACGGCAAAGACCTGAGGATTGTAAAACATCTATACTGGAAGCAAGAAGCAGCAGTTCGAGTTGAAAATAGGATTGGAAAATATCAACCTATAAAACAAGAGATGCGACAAGGATGTGTACTATCTCCAGACCTTTTTTCTCTGTATAGCGAGAATATTCTAAGAACAATCATCACAGAACCAGGCATAAAAATTGGAGGATACAATATTAACAACCTTCGGTATGCTGACGACACAGTACTGATAGCTGAGAACCAACAAGAACTACAAAATCTCTTGGATAAAGTCGCTTTAAAAAGTGAACAGAAAGGCCTTACTTTGAACATCAAAAAGATAGAGACTATGGTTATATCTAAGATACAGAATCCACCAACATGCAATATAAAATTAAACAGAACTATTCTAAAGCAGGTGCAGAAATTCAAATACCTTGGAGCAGTAATAACTTCAGATGGGAAATGCAGAACAAAAATTAGGAACAAATAGGCCAAGCAAAGACTGCATTTCAGAGAATGAGAAACATATTATCCAACACATCCTTATCAATGAATGTTAGAAAATGTGTCCTAAAATGCTAATTGAACCTATCTTGTTATATGGAAGTGAATCATGGACAATAGGCAAGTCTGCACAAAAAATCATTGGAAGCAGCAGAAATGTGGTTTACTAGAAGAATGTTGCGAATCCCCTGGACAGCAAAAATAACTAATGAAGAATGTATGAGAAGAGCTGGAGAGACAAAAAACATTGTCAAAAAGATAAGAGAGAGACAATGTACTTTCATAGGACATGCAATGAGAAGAGGGGGCATAGAAAATATTATAACAACAGGAAAAATAGAAGGAAGAAGATCAAAAGGAGGACCAAGAGAAATGATACTGGACAGTCTGACGAAATGGTGTGAGAGAAGATCATCAACTGAACTGATGGCCTGCATGAATGATCGGGTACTCTGGAGAAGCATAATGGCCAACGCCAGTCAGCACGGCACATGATGATGATGAGGTAGACCTAAACTTGAAATGTTTATAACTGAGTTCAAACTGTTTGCTGCTGAACTTATAATGTTTAGAGCTGAATTTATAGTGTTTAAAGCTGAACTTATAATGTTTAGAGCCGAACTCATAATGTTTAAAGCTGAACTTATGTTAAGAGCCAAACTTATAATATTTAGAGCTGGACTTAGAATGTTTAGCCCTGAATTTAGAATGTTTAGACCTGAACTTATAATGTTATAATGTATAACAAGCTGTACAAGCAATGTTTACGATTGTACAACTTTAGTGCAGAAATGTTAGCTAACATTTTTTTTTTCAGGAAATGACAAAAAGTTTTTAAAAAAGCATGTGTCAGAAAAGTATTTTTTTTAGTTCTGGACGCAGATGTTTAGTCATGAATTATATTTTTATGAAAAAAAGAAATAAGAAATGGAATACTGAAGGACTTTCACTTCATGTATAGATTATCTTCTGTGCTTTGCTTCTATAAATTTAGGACTGTACATTGTTACGAGTTCAGAACCAAGTATTTCACTCTATTTTGTATGTGTATGTTATGCCATGTAAACAGTATTCCAATGTTATACCTTAGTTTTGATTTGTTCTTGCTCAAATGTAAATTATACACAGATATTTTATGATAAAATATTAAAATCTTCATATCGTGCTTACAAATTATCATGCCTAGCTATATGTAGTTTTGTCATATTTTATTTCGTTGCCACATTATGTTTATTGTTTACTTTTTAGCCAAGTTTGTGTCCTGGCTGTAGAGAGGACTCCGCGAGTGTTGCTTGTACTGGCAGCTGTTGTTGCGCTGTTTGTTGGAGCTACTAACTCGATGTTAACCACTTGGTATTGATGTTTTTGTGTTACACGAATGTTTCGCTTCACTGGTGTGTAAAACTTCACAATAAACTTTGTCAAACCAAAAAAAAAAAAAAGACAAACCCCAAAACACTTAAAATGTGTAAAATGTGTTTCTCTTTTCATAATCAAATTTTCACTTATTTTCGTGTGTTTCTGGCATGGACGACAAGAAGTTGAAACTAATCAGAGGCTGTTTTTTTACTTCACTGGCGTTGTGGCTTATGACAAGATTACTCTTGGTCCTTGATTGTTAGTATGGACAAGTCACGTGACATATTCTCACTTATAATAAGTGTGAAGAAGACTTCGATTTTTAGATAAAGAATATCCACATTGAGCACTCTGAATGGAAATCCACCTGAATTAGATGAAACTTTGGATCTTCCGTTAAGTCATTTTCTACAGGACCTGGCGGGGGGTAATGTTAAGCATAATTTATAGTTGGAACGTCACTCAAACTAGAAGAGCCACATATGTCAAGTGTCCCTTATGTTTTTCCATAAGTCCGAAAAAAAAGGCATAACGAGCACCGATATCATGAACAAAGAATTCATCCGCCATAAAGAGCTGACTTGTAGCTAAAGGTTGATCTATGAAAGCCAGCGCGAATCGCCGCTGTCGTGTGGTGAAACTGCTCCTACCACTAACATGCAAAGACCTGATAAGTAGTACAAACACCACAATACAAATACTATTGCAACTTTTGGAAACGCAACAACTACAGCACGACGTAACGAGCACTTCCACATACATTTCAAGTACCAAATTACACTTCCACCCACGACCATCCTAACCCTCCATATGTACCCCTTCAACAGGACCTACAAACTCATATCTTACCGCTTTTCATGCAGTCTCTATACTAATTGGTGATACACTGCGAGTAATAATTCATTTTCATCCGCGCTGAAAACAAATCCCCCGAGTTAAGCTAAGATTAAGCAGCAAGAATAAACTCGAGAACAGAGACACTGAACAGGATATATAAAGAGAGGCCTCTCAAGCTACGAGGGTCAGGTCATGTTTGTTTGTTTTAGAGATAAACATGGCAGATGTGTCCAGTAAGTAACTTGGGAGCTAAAAGAAAAGCCGAATATCTGCTCGAAATTTATTGTGTAAAAGATTGTGTGCAGGACAGATGCTACTAGAAAACTTAGCTCATGTGCTGTGTGTTGAGTTTCTTGGCTTTATACTTTGTGTGCTGAGTTTCTTGGCTTTATGCTAGGAATGTTCTGTCACGTATAAGGACTCTCACATCGCCTTTCTCTTGTATTGTGATACTACCATTATGAATATAAGATATAATCCTTTAAAAGCTGCCTGCTCTGTTCCGTTCCACTGTTCTTATATGTTTTTTGTTTAGTTCTTTTACTAATCGCTGTCTCTTGTTAGAGCACACGTGTACTTAGTAGTGCAATGATCAAATTCGTACGTCCATAATTAGGCATGTTTATTTAATTTTCACTTTCACAATTGTAACATGATAGCAGACGATATGAGCAAGTCACTTCTGTGACATGAACTCTTTTAATTAACATCCCTAAACTTATTATTTATGCCTTCCTCATCATCGGCTCTAAGAGGCTCGAAATGAAGTGGCAAGACGAACATCACGAGGCTGGGGAGATCGTAGCAAAGACATAAAACTAGTTAAAATGCTATTTTCTGTATAATTCGACGCAGCAGCATGATAATGATTGCCCACGGTGATGATGTGGATGATTATAAAATGTATAATTTTAACTTGGGTAGTCCCTGCAGACATCTTATCTTACATTATTCCCGTACCGTCAGCACCGCATAGGGCTCGCAGTATGTCTAGTTATGAGTATAAAATGTATAGAGGAGACAAAATATGAAAGAATATATATATATATATGTGTGTGTGTATATAAATATATATATATATTTATATATAATAAATAATATAAATATAAATAATAATATAAAAACATTTATTAAATAAATAAAATTAATATAAATTTAAAATATACATAATATATATGACATAACAAATCCCTCTCCCCGCTAGTAACCCCATGACTGGCCAGGTCACACATCAATTCATTCAGTGCTTTCAGGTGTAAGAAGCTACTTCTCAGTAGGCGACGTTAAGAGGACTGTGAAAACTGCCAGAAAGAAAATTCACGCATTGAAAGTGACCAATAACTCATTGGACTACCTAAAACGCATTTACTTATACTGTATTGACAGACCATACATTTTTTTTTTCAAGACATAATGGTTGTACTTCATCCTCTCTGCTCTCCATATCTTGATCTCTTTCTCATATTCAGTCAAATGCTCTGGAGAAGACGTGGAGGGCATAACAGAAGAATGGCAGGACATGTTGGTCGTCCTATTAAAACACGGCTGAACTAGCTTAAGAACTAGAACTCTGAAAAAACTGTGCTAGATCGGGCAGAGCTGTACTAATAAACGACGCATGAAGAAATCTAATAATGAAGAAATCAAAACTGAAGAAATCTAATAATGAACAAATAATTGATTCTCAGTGTCGTATTCCTTTGTAGAAGCGACAGTCCTCAAATGTGTGAACGGGATTATTGCCAGAATAAGAATTAAGCGAGGGTTAATAAAATGAGCGAGAAGTTTGCCCAGAGGAATGTGCAGAATGGTGAGGAATCTACAATGTGCTGATAAAAATGAATGCACAGCAAAGGTTGGCAACCTTCTTCCACATAAGGACTGGATACCACGTCTGAGAGTGGTCTGCTGTTACACTGATTTCTATAGTTAATAATAAAACTAGGAATAACATTTCTTTTTGCTAACGTAACATTATGTGATAAAAACATCACGACTGTCATCTTATTAATTTGACCACAGTGAATTAAAATTGTGTTCCAACTTCCCCATACGAGGCCTGAAATATAATATAAAGATTATATTATATAGACACTTATATTATAGACAGACAAATTATGGGCTTATAGACAAATTATAAACTTATAAACAGACGAAATTCCTAATATAATTTAACTAAAGCTTTCTCCAATAAAATGGAAATTTGTCTGTATATAAATTCTGAGCTCTTCTCAACTTTAAAGTATTGTCATTGTTACTTATCTCATACAAGGATAACAAATATCGTAATTAAGAAGGAAACTGGTATACAGATTTTACCATCTTTTAGCCAGGTAATTGTTACAGTTCTCATTGCTGTAAAATTATTCAACTCACATGAAGCCATCGGGGGGTTTTTTTTAGGATAACAGAGCCAGATGTTTCATGTGGCGGGTAGGATCCGGCCCGCGAGCAGGTTGCTGACCTCTGATGTACAGGATAGTGAGAAATATATGAATGTACAGAAGTATGAGAAATAATTTAATTGCCCTTGTCTTGTGCCATCTCCCTGTAACTGCGAGCTGGTGTTCTATGCAGCCGATGCTGTGGAGGTGTTGGGCTACAGCATCGTATCGGCGTGGGAGCGGGTTATGACAACTATTTTTTCAGTCCCGGAGTACAGCTAAAAGGCAGGGGGGTGTGTAATGTTTCTTTGGCAGACTCCACCACCGTAGGGGCTATGGCGATCCCCGCCCCGTTAGCCAGACTGGGCCCGTTACTAGGTGTACCAGCGGAGAAGTGGGACAGGGTCTTGGTCAGCTATGGTTCGCTAACACTAACGCTAACATATCAGCTGTGGATCGTGGGTCGCTGACTACTTAATTGGACAGCGTCTAAACCTAACCCCCCACCCCCTCTAAAAAATAATTTAATAAAAATTTCACGCTCACAAGATTCAGCTGCAAAAATGATGAAACTAAGGAGGATTGTTGTAGATCTCAGTTTGCAGTTAAATGATAATACATGGACAAAGAGGACTCTTGTGTTTTCTGGAAATTAAGAAAAAGACCATGCCAGGTGGAGACGTTGAACGACTTCACAGAGACATGTATTACTTAAATCTCTTAAAGCTCTGTTAACCCTGGAAGTCCCTGCATTCTCCAGGCGTCTTGAAATCAGCCTGTCACTTATCTTATATCCTTCCCGTGCCGTTAAACGTCACATAGGGCTCGCAAGGTAGTTCGCCAATTTTTCCTGATCACCCATGAGACTGGTTGTTGTTCAGTCATCTGTCTTATCTCATCCTGTCACTACCCGTGTCTAATTAGCTTTCTGTTCCACCAGGCGAACATCGGGGCCTGTAAATATGGTCTTTATATGACCGCTCCTTCGCTTTCTAGACTTAAATAAAGTCCCCTGTAACAGGTACTTCCCTTTCCGGTGTTCTACTACTCGACCCTCGCACATTCTCTTCCCAAAGTATTAGGACTTTCTCGAAAATGTCAGCAGAAATGTAATTTGCTCTTTCATAATTACTTTGTCAGCCTTTCAGCACTTGGCAGTTCTAGCGTCATTACAGGGCAAATTTCCACCTACAATTTATTAGTTGTGACAGTAGGCACAGCCAAGGTGTGTTCTAGCACAACAGTAATATTTTACTTGGAAATGATAGGATCCCTGGTCTTTTTTTTTAAAATTCCATGGCATTTTAAAAATGACGAAATCTCGGTTACGGAAGAAAACCATTATTTTATTTTATTTTTGAACCGTTGAAACGGTTCATGGTGGATTAAGAATGAACAGAATAGTGACGCACTGACATGAACACTTGCTTTGTATTAAAGCATTCAATCATCATCATCATGTGCGTGCAGACTGGCGTTGGCTATTATGTTTCTCCAGAGTACACGATCCTTCATGTAGGCCATCAGCTCAGGTGGTGATCTTCTCTCACACCATCCCATCAGACTGTCCAGTATCATTTCTCTTGGTCTTCCTCTTGATCTTCTTCTTTCTATTTTTCCTGTTGTTATAATATTTTCTATGCCCCCTCTTCTCATTGCATGTCCTATGAAAGTACATTGTCTCTCTCTTATTTTTGTTACAAGATTTTTTGTCTCTCCAGCTCTTCTCATACATTCTTCATTAGTTATTTTTGCTGTCCAGGGGATTCGCAACATTCTTCTAATAAACCACATTTCTGCTGCTTCCAATGACTTTTGTGCAGACTTGCCTATTGTCCTTGAATCACTTCCATATAACAAGATAGGTTCAATACAGCATTTTAGGACTCGTTTTCTAACATACATTGATAAGGATGTGTTGGATAATATGTTTCTCATTCTCTGAAATGCAGTCTTTGCTTGACCTATTTGTTCCTAATTTTTGTTCTGCATTTCCCATCTGAAGTTATTACTGCTCCAAGGTATTTGAATTTCTGCACCTGCTTTAGAATAGTTCCGTTTAATTTTATATTGCATGTTGATGGATTCTGTATTTTAGATATAACCATAGTCT
Source organism: Achatina immaculata (assembly GCA_009760885.1). NCBI lineage: Eukaryota > Metazoa > Mollusca > Gastropoda > Stylommatophora > Achatinidae > Lissachatina > Lissachatina immaculata. The sequence goes on from CM019692.1 coordinate 16,311,354, forward strand.
CTATCTTTTTGATGTTCAGAGTAAGGCCTTTCTGTTCACTTTCTTTGACGACTTTATCCAAGAGATTTTGCAGTTCTTGTTGGTTCTCAGCTATCAGTACTGTATCGTCAACATACCGAAGGTTGTTAATATTGTATCCTCCAATTTTTATGCCTGTGATGATTGTTCTTAGAATATTCTTGCTGTACAGAGAAAAAAGGTCTGGAGATAGTACACATCCTTGTCGCACCCCTTGTTTTATAGGGTGATATTTTCCAGTTCTATTTTCAACTCGAATTGCTGCTTCTTGCAGCCAGCATAGATGTTATTACAATCCTCAGGTCTTTGCCGTCTATACTGATGTCTTCAAGCATTTTAATAATTTCATTGTTTCACCTTGTCAAATGCCTTGGTGTAATCAATGAAGCATAAGTAGAGATCTTTCTGTACTTCTAAAGCTCTTTCTGTTAGTGTTCGTAAAGCATAAATGGCATTGTGCGGTTCCTTCCATTCAAGAAATCCAAACTGTTCATCTGCTGTTTCTATTTTTATCTTTTTCCTTGTTCTTCTCATAATGATTCTCAGGAGTAGCTTCGTTATGTGACATGAGAGGCTGATATTCCTGTGGTCATCACATTCCTTTGCACCTGGTTTCTTAAAGAGCATTCAGACATTGACATATTCGCTATATTTGCCACTGCTATCACAACCAGTTCACAATGTCAACGAAATCATGTCGTCATTTCCCACCAAAAAGAAACTTTCGGGCATGTCTTTTGTTTCTCTCCTTCTTTTTTTTTCACTTTGAATTTCATTCACAAGTATTCATCTCCTTGTTTTTGGTTTGTTTTGTTTTCTCCGAGTCTGTGAATCTCCTCTTTCTCTCTCGTATTGTTTAGTCCATCTTCATTCTGCTTTGTCTTTCTTTTGTCGAGACACTTCTATCTACTTTATCACGACATTTTCTGTGCTCCAGCAGCTGTGTTTTCAGCCATCGGCACTCACTTCGATGCACAGACGATATGGTGGAGTTCAGGTTGAGCTGTTGTAATAAAACTGTATCTGTGTAGCTCTCTATCTCCGTTTGGAGATAGAGAGCTACACGTCCCATACGTTCTCACTGGAGTTCCTGCCACTAAGTTTTTTTTTCCAACTTAAAAAAAAATGTGAGGGTTAAAAGGATTCTAATTCTAAAATGTGTATCATCGAATTTGAGAAGTATTTTACATGACTTACGGGACTTGTACTTTGTCCTGTATGAAAATCATGTTCCCTGTTTGTTTTTTTGTTTTTTTTGGGGGGGGGGGGAATTCCCCACCCCACCCCACCCGCCCACCCCCCAAGTAATTTTATATTTCCTCCTGTCGTTCTGATGAGATCTTGCTAATATCAGCTCATGTTTCACAGCCGGTCAACAAGTAATAACATAATTTCAGAACTTTTATAGGAGTAGAGTTTTTCAAGAGATTTATAACAGCATTCTTGTAGTGGCTGGGAATAAAGTGTAAGATTTAAGGCCGCTTGTCACGATATCTTCTTTGCACAGATATTTTTAGCAAGTTTCAGATGATTCAAAGAATTGTTTGGAATTTCTTGTTCTCCATATGACACAGGTGTTTTCCTGTTTCTCCTCATTTTTTTCAGTTACTTTTCACAACATCTGTCGACTTGTCAGACAAAGATTTATCTCGATGATGATCATGAACTTAATATTGAAGAAGGTTGGCTAATAAAGAGGACACAGATTACGTTAACAGATCGGTTTTGGTTATCCTGCATTTTCAAAGTGAGGAGAAAGTAGTGAAAAATATGTATGCTAAAATCTTAATAGATCATGTTCACAGTCAGTCATGCAGACCCACTGTCTGAGCGAAGAAACGAAAAATCGGGATACTCAAGAGCAAAGTCCTTCTTAGTGTGTTATTTCTACGGAAGTGAATGCTGGAAAACCACCAGAACTATAGAAAACAAATTAAATTCCTTCCAGACTAAACGTTTGCATAGTATTAGATCAATATTTGGCCAAAATGCCATACGAAATATCACCTTTGCTGGCAGAAATGCAGATGAAACCATTGACTTCGATTATTGAGGAAAGACGCTGGCGATGGTTGGGACATGTGCTCTGGATGATTATCGACCCACTACCAAAAATAGCATTAAAATGGACAGCACAGGGGAACAGGAGTAAGGGTAGACCAAAGGAGACATGGAGAAGAACAACAGAGAGAATGTTGAACTATAAAGGCTTCGTGTGGGTAGAAGCGGACAAAAATAGGAAGGACAGGCGTTTGTGGAAAACTTTTGCAGAAGCCCCATGTGCCTTGTGGCACCTAAAAGTTCAGAAAGAGAGAGACAGACAGACAGACAGACACACACACAGAGAGAGAGAGAGAGAGAGAGAGAGAGAAAGAGAGAGATATGTACTGTCTCCATTATGTACGAGTAAAACAGTGAACCTCTCCAACCAAATCTAACCTGAATAAATCTCATGTGGTCTTCAAGAAAGAAAGTTAACACACGCTTTACATACCAATTGAGCAATGAACCAAGAAAGTTTATTTTGAGAGGGTGAATAACTGTATAGAAGTAATATGAAGGACTAGTAATGGAGATACAATGAGGGAAGTTAAAAGGAGGACACATATCGGTCTTCAAAAGTAAAACAACTAAAGAAGCTGTGAAGAGAAACAGACAGAACTACAAAAGTAATATTTTTAAGGGCATGCACCTGTAAACTTAGCTGGCGCTAAATCTACATTTTATGGATAGACTGGGAAGAAATAGACCAACCCAGCTGTTTCAGGTATTTCCTTGGCATGTACTACCGTACTGCGTGGCCAAGATCTCGCGACCTCCATGACCGCCAACCCAGATTCTCCCCTCCAAGGGTACTGCACGCCAGTTAATTCAGCATCTTACACACATTCATACATCACATCAACATGAAATACATGTTACCAAGACAGCAAATCAATCTACATCCATTTATTAACACTCTCTACATATATCATTACTGACTCCACCACAGACATTTACATACAAAGGATATCAACATGTATCATCATGATAATCAAGGCATGACATAAATACAATGTACAATCTCTAATACAATCTCTAACTAAGTCTCAATTAAACCAGTGAACCAGATTGACAGTACTTTGAAAACTTTAAATTTTTGAAGCTACATTATTCCCCTATTTTTCAACGTAATCGCCACCAACATTGATACATTTGTCTCATCGTGTAAATCAGTGATGCGATACCCATGGCGTAAAAATTGGGAGTCCGATTTCCGAACCATTTTTTTACTTCTGTAAATCTCGAAAATCTTCTCCCGCCAAGGTGGTTTTTCAATGGACCAAACAGGTGAAAATCACTTGGAGCTAAGTCAGGACTATAGGGTGGATGTTCAAGAACTTCCCAACCCAACTGGTTAATTTTCTCTTGGGCTAACCTAGCCGTATGTGGTCTGGCATTGTCGTGAAGAAGAAGCACACCTCTAATCAGCAGATCAGGACGTTTTCTTCGAATTGCATCCCGTAGCATCGACAGAACTTCACAGATCGATATAGAATTCACACTATCACAATACTTTTGGAACCTCCATCAACTTTGATGTCAGTCATTCCCCAAACAAGCTATCAAGTGGAACACAACAGGCCGAAGAAAAAGAGGTCGACCACGTAAAACTCTAAAGAGGACATTAAGTCAATTCAGTGGGCATAACATCCCTTGATGAGATTGAAAAACTCGCCGAAGACAGGACATCTTGGCGAACTACCATGTGGGGCCTATGTGACGTTTAATGGCTTGGGAAGGATGTAAGATGTAAGATGCGTGGAAAATGCTTTTTTTTTTTTTTTTGAGACAACAAAAACAACAGGCCGTGACCCGGTGGTTCTGCAAACCGGGCCCACCCGTAACGAGATGCGGACCTTACCCCCGGCAGTCAATGTGCAGGGCGGCCTCAAACACCTCGTTGGTTCCAAAATAACAAAGTGTACATTCTACAGAGCGCAGAACTACACTTTGATCTTAGCCAAAAGGCCAAATCAGTTCAGCAAATATCATACAGTACATTTTTTTTCCAATGTGTTACGCGCCAGGTGCGCAAAGCAAGAGAAAAAAAAACTTAAAATATAGGTTTTTTTTTTTTTTTGTAGGAAGTTGAACTTGAACCGAAGAGGTGAATCTTCCAATAAACCTAAAAAATGTAGACCTCTGATCCTCTTTGAAAAATATTTTGCTGCAAAATGTAGGTTATTGTTCCCCTTTGTACAATACTTTACTTCAAAATATAGGTTATTGTTCCCCTTTGTACAATACTTTACTTCAAAATATAGGTTATTGTTCCCCTTTGAACAATACTTTATTCCAAAATGTAGGTTACTGTTCCCCTTTAAACAATACTTTATTCCAAAATGTACGTTACTGTTCCCCTTTGAACAATACTTTATTCCAAAATGTAGGTTATTGTTCCCCTTTGAACAATACTTTATTCCAAAATGTAGGTTATTGTTCCTCTTTGAACAATACTTTATTCCAAAATGTAGGTTATTGTTCCTCTTTGAACAATACTTTATTCCAAAATGTAGGTTATTGTTCCTCTTTGAACAATACTTTACTCCAAAATGTAGATTACTGTTCCTCTTTGAACAGTACTTTTTGTTTTGGTAAAAATGTCTTCTAAAACGAAATGTTTAACTTTTAAATAAGCACTGACTGTTTATGATTGTCTTTTAAGGTGTAATCATTTACTCAGTGGAACGATTCAGCAAGACTGAACTCGTCATTTTGGCGAGTATTGCTGCTTCACTTATGTTGTTTGAATAAACAACTTAAAAATTTCAATTCGTTATGAGTAGTGCGTCCTTTTTTTTAAATAACAAACACGCATAAGTCAAGATTTGTCCTCACATTCACCCATTATCGTCTCATTTGTCGTTCAAAGTACTTGGAATTTGTTAAAATAAGTGATGTCTCGTTAGACACTGACAAACTGTGAACTGAGTACTTTGATGTGCCTCACCTTGTAGACATGATTATCCTTTTTCGGAGACTGACGTACATTCTCATCAACTGGCAAGCGAGCAGAGAGCATGACGATAGTAAGATCGCCTGGGGAAAGTGGAAAAACCAGATGTCAGTCTTTGAAAACAAGCCCCCTTTGTAACTAAAGACAGATGAGTTGAAGATTGATATAAAACTGGATCTGGTGGAGCAGAGAGATGGTCGGAGATGTATGGGGCACTTTTACAAAAAGATAGAAGGGAATTAAAGCTGAGAAGGAATTGTGAACGAGGCAATGAGATGAGCATGTAGAAATAAACAATAACAAAGCAATATTTCCGCGATAGGTCTTTATCAAGGAAGGCGACAGTAACAAAACTGCAAATAAACATAAAAGTGGCAGTTCTCGTCCAACACTAGATACCGTCAAGTTATTACGTCCAACAAGTAATTCGGCTAGACAAAGTCAAGTTAGGACGTCCAATAAGTAAAGCGGCTAGACAAAGTTAAGTTAGGACGTCCGATAAGTAATTCGGCTAGACAAAGTCAAATTAGGACGTCCAATAAGTAAAGCGGTTAGACAAAGTCAAGTTAGGACGTCCAACAAGTAATTCGGCCAGACAAATTCAAGTTAGGACGTCCAACAAGTAATTCGGTCAGACAAAGTCAAGTTAGGACGTCCAACAAGTAAAGCGGCTAGACAAAGTCAAGTTAGGACGTCCAACAAGTAAAGCGGCTATACAAAGTCAAGTTAGGACGCCAAGCAAGTAATGTGGCTGGACAGAGTCAAGTAAGTGCGAGAAAAGTGGGAAAAATAACGTGTTGGTCAGAAGTAGCTTACGTCGGCAAGGAGAGATTTCCTTGGCACTAGACGATGTGGCTGCCGAAATATAAAAAATGCCTATATATGTCGCGGAAACTAACCAGGCATCCTTCCCAAAAAGCATGCTATCAGTCCATGATGGCTTCGCATGCAGCGTCATGCACATGACAATATGTAAGCTTTGCAATATGACGCACATCATGAGAGACTGGCTTATATTTATGAGATAGGTTCCGCCAATGTTTGAATGCCGTCTCCAGAAGGCAGATAAACAAGTGCTGAACCATTTCAACCAGAGGAACCACAAGGGCAGATGAGATATTTCGACCATTGCTTATATAAGAAAAATATTAAAGTATTAAAAGCACAAATATAAGAATATTATAAACCCAGTTATTATAGGCACAAAGATAAGAATATTACAAACCCAATAATAGGCACATATATTTATTCATAAACACATATATTTAATAGGATGTCTGAGCAGCGAAGTGATTAGTGCACTGGTCTCTCATGGCGAAGGTCGGGGGTTCGAATCCGGCCGGAGGCACCCTAGTCACCCAGCTGTAGAAATGGGGACCCGACTTCTTCTGGAGTTGGGGAAGGAAAGGCGGCCAGGCACCCTCTAGTGTGCTGACAGGTCAAGGAAAATATGGGCACTAACACCATATCCCTATGTGCCTCTAAGGCACGACGGGATTACCTTTACCTTTTTTTTTATTTATTAACACAAAGACAACTCTATTTTCAACAACGTACGAGGGGAAGTCACTAAGTAACTCGCAAATTGAAATATTTTATCAGTGGCAGTTATCAGGTAGTATTTAAATATATCCTTAGATAGCACCATCATCCAACTTTATAATAGTTGTATGTAGGGGGCGCTGGGAGTTACGTGCGCATGCGGAAAGCAATAACAAAATACCTATTCAATTGTTAGTGTGTACCAAAGAAGAACAGAGAAGTGTAGTGCGATTTTTGTGAGCTAAAGGACATTCAGTTCAGGACATTCACAAGGAATGTTTATGCTGAAAAATGTTTATCACGTAAAGCGGTCTATAACTGGGTAAATAAATTGTTGACAAAGTCCGACTTGGCTGTCCTGTTCAGATTGCAACAGAAGCGACTATGCAACGTGTGAATGAGATTATAATGTCCACCTTCTTTTTCTGATCACCCATGAGACAGGTTGTTTGCTCATCTGTCTGATTTCTGCGTTGTTCTTTAGTTCATTCCACTTTATACCGAGTATTTTCCTTAGGCATTTGTTTTCGAAAGAGTCTAATTTCTTGTCTATTTCTTTAGTTGTTTTCCAGCTTTCACATGCATAAATGAGGGTGGATATTACATTTGAAATGAGTAATCTTAACTTGGTTTTTGTGCTTATAACTTTTGAGTGCCATTCGTTCTCAAGATTCTTGAAGGTCGATGCTGCTTTGGCAATTCGAATTCTAACTTCCTTTCTTGTATCACCATTGTGGTCTATATAACTGCCGAGATATACTGAAGCTATTAGCATTTTTTTCCCATGCTTTCATTATGATGCAAGTGTTTCTTTTATGGTTTCCCCCACTAGATCGATGTCGTCAGCATATCCTACTATTTTAGCTTGTTCTTCTGTAATGTTTTCTTCTTTCGCCTTTCTGATTACCTTTTTCAGAGCTAGGCTGAATAGTATTGGAGAAAATGTATCACTTTGTTTTAAATCAGTTCTTATATAGAAGGTTTTTTACCTTCTTCCTTCATACATTACTATATTTTGTGTATTCTCCACGCATATTCTGGTCAAATTGATTAACTTATTAGGTATCCCAGATTCTTTCATAATTTTCCACAAGTTACTTACGTCTATGCTGTCGTTAGTTTCTTTTTTTTTAGTGAATTAAGATATTATGTACTTCTTTTCCATATTCCCAGTACTTTTCTGCTCTTTGACGTAGATAAAATATTTGGTCTACAGTTGATCTATTCTTTCAGAACCCTGCTTGATAGTTTCCCAGTATGTCCTCGCTGTTTTGGTTTAAACTAATAGGTTGTCTCAGGAAAATACTAAACATCAAATGGCAGCAACTGATTCCGGATACTGAAGTCCTCACAAGAGCTAACATTCCAAGCATCTACACAATGCTGCAGAAGGTACAAATCCGTTGGGCAGGGCATGCGGTCAGAACGAGTAAACTCGACTGCCCAGACAACTCCTATATGGGGAACTTCTGAACGGAAAACGGAAAGCTGGAGGGCAAAAAAATGCGATAGAAGGATACGCTCAAAACCTCACTCAAGGCCTTCAGGATAGACACAAACTCTTGGGAGTCCAAAGCACAAGTCTGCCCATCATGGGGGGGGGGGGGGGCTACAACCACTCTGGGTGCCCAGAGAGGTGAGTCCTCAAGTGCCCAGCATAAACGCGCAATGCGAAAAGCCGAGGCTGCACAGGCACCGACAACTGAATCTGGACATGCATGTTCCGTGTGTGTGGCAAAACTTTTAAAGCTCGTATAGGGCTAGTTGGTCACGCACGGACATACCTCACAACTCACCCTATTTAGACCGCGGTGAAGCTGTGGTCATCATCGAAGACGATGGACGAACAATAACAACATGGGTTTAATGTACTTACGAATATAATAGTTAACACCTTACAACTTGTTTGCAGTAAGGATATTCCTCTATAGTTTTCACACTTGCTCTTATCTCTTTTCTTGTATACTAGCATCATTAATGATTCTCTACATTCACTTGCTTACACCCGAGAGATGTGGAGCTAAACGTGGGTCTGACCATTAACCAAGATAAGACAGAGTATATGAAGATATCAAGAGACCAGATGCAGAATAATACAGATTATATAAATGTTGAAGATATGACCATCAGAAAAAACAGAAACATACAAATATCTTGACTGACAACTCACTACCAAAAATAGCACTAAGATGGACACCACAGGGGAACAGAAGTAAGGGTAGACCAAAAGAGACATGGAGAAGAACAACAGAAAGGATGTTGAGCAATAGAGGGCTCACCTGGGCAAGAGCAGAAAAAAAAGGCGAAGGACAGGCATTTGTGGAAAACCATTGCGGAAGCCCCATGTGCCCTGGGCACTTAAGGTTCAGAGAGAGAGAGAGAGAGAGAGAGAGAGATCTAGGCACAACCTTCGACATAAGCAACATAGTAAGCAAGGAAATAAAAAAGCAGAGTACAAAAAGGGAATAAAATATACTTTGCCTTACGTCTGACATCCTTCCCGTGCCGTTAAACGTCACATATGGCTCGCTGGTAGTTCGCCAAGTTTTCCTGTCTTCGGCGAGGTTTTCACCTCATCAAGGGATTTTATACCTAATAATTTGGCCTCTTCTAACTTGCAACACATGTTGAAGTCCAAGATCCTGCCACTAGGCACCAAAATTATAATAAGACCAGCCTTCGTGTATTGATCAGAAACATGGAGTATAGCAAAGAATGAATAAACATTGCAAATCTGTGAAAACAGGATCCTACGAAGAATCTTTTGGCCCATAAAGGAAACCAACCATGGAGAGTTAGAAAGAACAGTGAACTTAGCTGTTTATTTAAATCCCAAAGAATTATAAATGAAAAACTGAACAGACTACGCTGGCTGGACCATGTAGAAAGAATGGAAGAGAACAAACAGATGAAAATGATGTACGCACAAGAGATGAAGGAAATAAGACCAAGGGGTAGACCAAGACAGATGGAAAGACTAGATAGAAAAGAATCTAAAAGAAATTGATGTCACCAACTGGAGAAAGAGAAGATTTGGAATAGAGAGGAATGGAGACAAACTTTATCTGCAACAATGAGCCTTAATAGCTCAGAAAGATAAAGAAGAAGAAGAAGAAGACGAAGAAAGAGGAGGAAGAAGAAAGAAGACAAAGAAGAGGAGGAAGAAGAAGGAAGAAGCTTTCATTATGATGTATGATCTCATTTGTGATATGAACTTGCTATCAGCATTTTTTTTTGTCAGTTCTTGACACATTTAAGTACAATTTTTTCTTGAAAACATTTTTATTTAATGTAATATGCATTTATGAGAGGGTTACATTGAAGGAGAAAAAAGCGGCAATTTGGTCTTCTAAAACTCTTATCGTACTGTTTGATTTTAATCAGATGAAAAGAATGTTTTAATACGATCCAGTCTGTGTTGCAGAGAGAGAGAGAGAGAGAGAGAGAGAGAAAGAGAGAGAGAGAGAGAACTTTGTCTGCTCTGAGTACTGCCTATTTAGAATAGTCTTCAATGAACAAGTCCCCTTGTATGTTTTACGATCACATTAAAGTTCCTACCTCCTTTCTACGCCATGCGTGGCGGTTTTTTTTTTTTTTTAATGTCCCAGAATATCTTTCTTAACAGCGGATTTCATTCATTTTTCCAAACACTGCGCATGCCATTATTGTAGCTACATCCTTGATATTTTATAGCTAACTTGTAATGTTTTATGGAACATTAAGTTTACGAAGAAAGGAGGAGGTACCTTTTCTTGAGCGGAATGCAGCGGAACTGCGTTGTACTAGCTCTTTATTATATTACTGTGTTTGTAATAATCATTTTGAAATCACCACCGCTCATCTTGATATTTATAGTATTCTTCTGGACTGCTTTTTTTATATTGTAGAAATTTTTAAAAAAGGGATGTACATACAATGGATCAAATGGAAAAACGTGGATGACGCAGCGTTTTATGTCGATGCTGTCAAAAGTTCTGAAAATACTGAATAGTTTCTAATTCAAAAACATTCTAAGCTGATATATATAGTCTGTGACAATTCAAAAACGTTCTGATCTGAGTTCTGAAAATACTGAATAGTTTCTAATTCAAAAACATTCTAAGCTGATATATATAGTCTGTGACAATTCAAAAACGTTCTGATCTGATACATATAGTCTGCGACAATTCAAAAACGTTCTAAGCTGATACATAAAGTCTGTGACAATTCAAAAACGTTCTAAGCTGATACATATAGTCTGCGACAATTCAAAAACGTTCTAAGCTGATACATATAGTCTGCGACAATTCAAAAACCTTCTAAGCTGATACATATAGTCTGCGACAATTCAAAAACGTTCTAAGCTGATACATATATAACGCAAAGAATAGGAATTAATGAAGAATTAGAACGGACTTGATGGTAAAGGTGTCATTTAGAAGGAGGCTTTCCCTGGGCACTCAGTATTACTAAAAGGAGAAGAGTAATCTTACTATCAGTCTTTCTGAGTAGACTCAAAGATATAGTGGATACTACTACAAAGAGAGAAAAACAAGGAGGATTTCGAAAAGGGAGAAGCTGTCTCGACCAGATCTTTAAGAATAAAGTTTTGAAGAACGTATTGAAAAGCACAAACCATTAATCCTGAACTTCATAGACTTTTAAAAAAGGCATTTGATAGCATACGCAGAGATTTATTGTAGAGAATTTTAAGACTGTATGGAATACCATCTAAAATTGTTAACATCCTTAAGGATCTCTACAAAGAATATGTTTGTGCAGTCAACACAGAAGAAGGAATGAGTGAATTGTTCCAGAATGAAACAGCTGTGAAACAAGGATGTATACTATCTCCCTTGCTTTTTGGAATTGCCATAGACTTCATAATGAAAAAATGCTTCACAGGTAACACAAGTATTGATAGGGTACATGGGACCCAACTCGAATATCTTGATTTTGCTGATGACATAACTCTTATTACTGACAATATGAATTTCATGCAAGAAAAAAACAAATACACTGTCTTCAATGACTAGGAAAATATAACTTGAAATTAACAAGGACAAAACAAAAATAATGAAACTTCATATTAATCAAAATAGAAAAATATACATAGAAGGGACACCTGTTGAAGAAGTCAACCAGTTTGCATATCTTGGCAGCTACAAGACCAAGATGGCGGCATCAGAAAGGTTGTTAGAATTAGAATTCCAAAAGCAGCATCGATCTTCAAGAATCTTGAAAACATATGGAATTCAAAAGTTATAAGCACAAAAACCAAGTTAAAACTATTCAATTCAAATGTAATATTCACCCTCATTTATGCACGTGAAAGCTGGAAAACAACTAAGAAACAAGCAACAAATTAGACTTGTGAAAACAAATGCCTAAGGAAAATACTCAGCATAAAGTGGAACGAATTCAACAACGCAGAGATAAAGCAACTGGGCAAACAACAACCAATCTCATGGATGATCAGGAAAAGGAGATGGACATATGTCGGTCACTTGATGAGAAGAAATAGTCAGAGGATCCCAAAACAAGCTATCAAGTGAAGCACAACAGGACGAAGAAAAACAGGTCGGCCACGTGAAACTCTAAAGAGGACACTGTTAAAAGAGACCAAATTAGTAGGCATAAAATTCCCTGATGACGATGAAAAGGTCGCCGAAGACAGGAAAGCTTGGCAAACTACCATGTGAGCCCTATGTGACGTTTAATGCCAAGGGAAGGATGTAAGATGTAAGATGAGCGGACTCAATATCACCAATATAATCATTACTATGAGCGGACTCAGTATCAACAATATAGTCAATATTATGAGCGGACTCAATATTAAAAAAATATGTTCGGTCTTTACTACAAATTAAACAGTAAAACTTTACTTTAAAAAATAAAATAAATTTGAGAGTCAGTCAGTCAGTCATTCAGTTGCATATCCCTTGCGGAACTTTGCCTCCTTGACAGCACTCCTGTAGGCCTCTCGATTTTAAGCAAGATGACCTGCTGCTGATGCATCCAACTGCAGATTATCAACGATGTCTTGCAGCCATCTTCGGCTTGGTCTTCCTCTCTTCCTTTTTACCATTATGTACCCTTCCAAGACGGTCTTCTCTAAATTATGACGTTTAATGTGTCCAAAATATTTACGTTTCCTCTGTTTAATCCTCTTTACTAGCACATCTTCTTCAAAGTTAAGCTCTTGTAGTATGGATATAAAACAACTAAAGAAATAGAAAAGAAATTAGACTCTTTTGAAAACAAATGCCTAAGGAAAATGCTAGGTATATAGTGGAATGAATTCAAGAACAATGCAGAGATAAGACAGATGACTGAACAACAACCAGTCTCACGGGTGATCAGGAAAAGGAGATGGACATATGTTGGCCACTTGATGAGAAGAAATGAGCAGAGAATCCCAAAACAAGCTATCAAGTGGAACATAACAGGCCGAAGAAAAAGGGGCAGACCGCGTGAAACTCTGAAGAGAACATTATTAAGAGAGGCCAAGTTAACAGGCATAAAATCCTTTGTTGAGGTTGAAAGACTCGCCGAAGACAGGAAATATTGGCGAACTACTTTGCGAGCCCTATGTGACGTCTAACGGCACGGGTAGGATATAAGATATAAGATAAGTATGGATATATTTGTTATTTTTGCAGTTCTGTCTGTTCCTCCCCACAGCTTCTTTAGTTGTTTTACTTTCTGAAGAGCGATAGATGTTCTACTTTTAATTTCCCTCATTATTAGTTAGAAATGATCCAAGATATTCAAAACTCTCCATCTCTTCATATATATATATATATATATATATATATATATATATATATATATCACCTGCATTATTTCTTGTGTCAGTTGTCATCAATTTAGTATTTTTCCCATTAAGATAGAGGTTTTGCTCTTCGCTCAAGAGCTGACATAATTAGTTTTTCCATTCCTTTTTGTGTAGTAGACAGTAACTGTGCCATCTAATATCTAATCTCTAGTATTTCATAACGTCCAATTGTTATGGCATCGTAATATTCTTTGTCTACATTTTCTCTATCATTTCTCGTTATATTTTCAGTATACAAGTTAAATAAGTAAGGCGACAATATGCACCCCTTTTTTTATGTCAAACCAAGTTGTTGTTTCACCATTTATTCTTACTGCTACTTATTGGTCTAGATACAACAGTGATATTAATTATATCACTTATGTTGGGAATGCCATTTTTTCTGTTATTTCCCATAGTTTCTGGTGTTTGAATAGTCTATAAAAGATGAATATAGATTCACATTAAAGTCTCTGTATTTCTCTTTCATTAATCTTATAGTGAATATGTGATCTCTTTTTCCTTTTCCTTGTCTAAAACCAGCTTGGACCTTGAAATTATGCACAAACTACAGAACCTTTGCCCTGAGTAGTAATGCAAGTAAAATTCTATTAAAAGTCATAGTGCGTAGACTTCATAAGAAAATAGAAGAATCTGGGGATATTGGCACAATTTATTCACAGATAACTAAAATAGATGAATCTGGGGATATTGGCACAATTTATTCACAGATAACTAAGTCAAAATCCTCACTGGAAACTTTACGTTAGCACTAATCTGTACAGTTGTAACACAATATCTCTCTAGGGCGCAGGAAGACAGTTACAGAGACAGATTAAAGGAAATATTTATTATAACCCTGTGGCTGTTTAACATTTTAAAAAAAAACTTCCGTGCAAAATAGAAAATAGGCACTGAAAATTCACGGCCCCTGCAAATAATGTGCATTAGGACGTCCCTCCACGCCCACCTGTCTTTGTTCTCGAAAATACAATCGTATGTTAGCAAGACTCCACGGGCGAAATGAGGGCATATAGGGCAGAATCTCATCATGTGGGATCAAAGGAATTCTTTAGCATAACTTGGGGTGTAACACAAATACTGACAGTGCTAGAGTACAGAGAAACTGAGCAGGTCTAGGTTCAGATAGAACAGACACCGTTCATGAAGGGTTTTCTCTTCTACATCAGAACTGTACTTATACAGTAAAAACTGTATACACGTCTGCCTGCCTGTCTGTCTTTCTGTCTGTTTGTCTGTCTATCCGCATTCGAATAGGTTGCAATAAATATTTCCACTTCAAAAATTAGTCTGTGCTGAGAAAGATGACGGGCTTTGGAGGTGATGTGTATGTAGGATGGGGGGTGCGGTGGAGAATATGGAGATGAGGTTATTTTGCCCTTGTTGTTTACGGTAACCTCATCATCTATTAGAAGTCATTGCCTGCTGTTTAGTAGTTTACAATGACTTTGTGAAGACATCATCATCATGTTCCATCTCCCCGTGTAATGTTGGCTGCAATGATTCTACAGTTTTGCTCCGCCCTTTGTTTTCACGGCTCAGTCGGGCAAATTGAATCCAGTCCTTCTTTGTTCATTTCTTCACAAGTTTGTACCGTTGTTTTACTCTTTTTCTTTCTACTTTTCCCTGTAATATCTTCTTCTTTTTCTTACTTGAGCAGCTACTGAATTGAGCAGCTTTTCAGGCCATTGAGGATCATTGCTGCAGACAAAACTTGTCTCCATTCCTCCCTGTTCTTAGTCTTCTCCTGCCAAATGTCCACTCCAGGGGCTCATAGGTCTTCTTCCAGGTCGTCACGCCTCTTGGTCTGTCTCCGTTTATCACTTCTGTTTGAGACCTTTTTCTCTGTCTGTTCTTGGTTATCCTCTCTAAGTGTATCATCTCAATCTGGTGTTTTTCATAATGGTAGTTGTAAGTGGAGACTGGAATAGCGTATGTATGGTTTTCCCTTCTTGTAATATACGATCTCTAATCGGTCCAAAAATTCTTCTCAAGACTGTTTTCAAAGATTAGTGATTGTCCTTAGCCTTGTTTTATAGTGCGGCATGTTAATCCCTGTAAGATGATTTTCATTATTGTATTATGTTTCTTCTACCACAAAAAAGCACTAAGATGGACACCTCAAGAGAACAGAAGTAAGGGTAGACCAAAGGAGACGTGGAGAGGAACAACAGAGAGGATGTTGAGCAATAGAGGGTTCACTTGGGCAAGAGCGGAAAGGAAGGCTAAGGACAGGCGTTTGTGGAAAACCCTTGCAGAAGCCCCATGTGCCTAAGGCACTTAAGATTCAGAGAAGAGATAGAAAAAGAGAAAGAGAGAGAGAGAGAGAGAGAGAGAGAGAGATGCTTTTTTATATGACCGAAATATTTTAACTGTTTAATGCTTATGTTTCCTCTTATTTCTCTTTTCAGTTTTAGTTCATTTACTACTTCTTTGTTCTCTTTTCTGTCCTCGGTATTCTCTCTGTTCTTCTATACATCCTCATTTTATGACTCTCCATGTTCTTTTCCTCTGTCTTATTTAACGCCCATACTTATACACCATTTTTAATTGCTTGCCTCTTTCCCATCGCAACATATGCCTGTGAGACCTGGAGACTCAACAAAGCAGCGGAGAAACACATAAATGCCTTTGAATTTAAATGCTACAGAAGAGTTCTTAAAATCTCATGGACACAAAAATGAACAAATATACCCATACTACAAGAACTTAATATTGAAGAAGGTTGGCTAGTATAAAGGATTAAACAGAGAAAACTTAAATATTTTGGACACATTAAACGTCATGATAATTTAGAGAAGACTGTCTTGGAAGGTTACATAATAGGAAAAAGAAAGAGAGGAAGACCAAAGCGAAGATGGCTGCAAGACATCGTTAATGATCTGCGAATGGACGCATCAGCAGCAGAGCATCTTGTTTACAACCGAGAGGCCTACAGAAGAGCTGTTAGAGAGGGAAAGTTCCGCAAAGGACATGCAAATGACTGACTAACTGACTTCTACACCACAGATCAGTGTAGAATGTACATAACATTTGATGACTCTCAGCTTCTGTTTGTTGTGTTGTGTGTTTCGATGTTAGAATCTTTTTTTTTTGTTTCATTTTGTTGAATGTACGTTTGGTAATTCCTTTTCTTTTTTTATTTTCTATTTCGTATTTCCCGTCGTCTGTTATCATGTGTTGCAAAGATAAGATTCTGCTGGCGATTGCTTCTCTGCTCGCGTCTGTGTTGGTGTTGCTTCCTGTTGTTTACCATAATCACTGTCTTTTAAAAAAAATTATTACCTGTTCATAATTCGTCGCCTTTGTCGTTTATTTGTGTCACAACATTCTGAATGTCTTTTAGACGTTTTGCTATTAGTATCATCTGCACTATCTGAGGTTGTTAACTGTTGTTCTATTAATGATTAATCCAGACATCCTAAATGAAGTCCTTGAATATTGTCTCTGAATACAAGTAAAACTAACCAAGTGTGAAAGCAAATATTCTTGTCGTGAGGGGGGAGGAGGGTTTGAATGGGTTTTGAATAGCCAGTGCTAGATCTTGCAACTGCTGTCTGTCTCCAAGTTCAAGCTGCGTATCCTTTTGATGTGTTCATCCTCAGTATCTTCCAGACATTCAGTTAAGATGTTCACAACACAAACATAATCAAAACTAGGAAGGAGCATATAAATGAACTGTTTTATGATACAAGGAATAAATATGAGAATGGCCCCAAAAAAATCTTAAAATTAGTGGTGGAGGCAGCTGCAGGTCAAGATAATATGGGGATGTTAAAAGCATTTGAAGAATTAGGTCACAGTGTAAACATCCTATTGTCAGCGACTGGGACATTAAGCTGTGAACGCTGTTTAGTAGTTGCCAGGATATTTACCAGTTAGTTCGGGATATCTCTCGGTGGGCATGATGTATAGCGCTGGTTACTATGTATAGATTACAGAGTGCTGGTTACTATGCATTGATTAAGAGTGTTGGTTAAGATGTACAGATTGCAGAGTGCTGGTTACAATGTATATATTACAGAGTGCTGGTTATTATGCATAGATTACGCAGTACAGGTTATAGTTTGCATCTGGGGTGTCCTACCTCTACTGGTAACAACGGACTGAATCAATGCATTTCCAAAAATCTAGGTCAGTATCCCATTCCTGTTTGTTACAGGCGCCTTTCGACCACGTGAAATGTATCATTTCATGACCCCCGGGAGAATGTATTCTTCGAGATATTCCCCTTTGTAGGTCTCTGACTTTGAGAATAGATCCCTTCATGTGACGAGAGGCCCATGTAGAATTTGCACCACTTGGTCGGGGTGTCAAATGTATGATGAATTACCAGGTTTCCGTCTTTCACCAAGAAGATAGTGGGCTGAAAGAGAAGTATTGCATGTAATTTAATAACTCTTTTGCCCTTGTCACCGCACTCAAATTGTGCATTTGAAATTATCCACACCGAGCGTTGCAAAGTGGCAACTGTAACAAGCAAAAGGGGAGCCCTCTTATTTTCTGTAGTTTTAGAGTTCTCACGTTACGTGTTCATCTTTTCTAATTTTCTCTCAATATAAAACCCCTTCCGGGGCAAACTGGCCTGATCTTGTCAAGTACGACTGGGGAGAAGGTGTGGAGATGACGCCCACTTGAATAAGGAGAATACCCTTAGGCCATGCTGTGTGATGTGAATCGGCAGGATCCAAAATCTGAAACCAGAGTGACATAGATTATACACCGCTCTTTTTGGAAATATGCGTCGCCCAAACTCGAAACTAGGTTTGTGATCGCGTGCGCTCGAAACTAGATTTGTGACTGAAAACTCGAAACTAGGCTTGTGATCGCGTGCGCTCTAAACTAGATTTGTGACTGTGAAAACTCGAAACTAGGTTTGTGATCGTGTGCGCTCGAAACTAGATTTGTGATTGCAAAAACTCGAAACTAGGCTTGTGATCGCGTGCGCTCGAAACTATGTTTGTGGATGAAGTTTGAAAAGTTCGTAAAACAATATGACATGAAGAAATGGTAGAAATATTTAATTTGCTTTTTCATACCAAAACATTTACTTTTGATAAACATTTTGTAATAGTCATTTTAGGAAAATTGTTGTTTCTCAGCTTTGACAACTCATAGGAATGGAATCGTTCTGTACAACCTCATAGGAAAAAAAACAACAACATTAAGTTGCAATTCTGTTAGCATGTTCCTTATTTCCATAGAATTCTGTTAGCCTGTCTGTTTTTTTTATTTCCATGGAATTCTATCAACCTGAATGTTTCTTATTTTTATAGAATTCTGTTGCCTGAATGTATCTTATTTACATATAATTCTATCAGCGGATCTTATTTTTGTACCCTTTTTTTCAACCTGCCTGTCTCTTATTTCTCTAGAATTCTGATAACCTGTCTATTTCTTATTTCGTCTGCCTTTTATTTCTCTAGAATTCTGATAACCTGTCTATTTCTTATTTCGTCTGTCTCTTATTTCTCTAGAATTCTGATAACCTGTCTATTTCTTATTTCGTCTGTCTCTTATTTCTCTAGAATTCTGATAACCTGTCTATTTCTTATTTCGTCTGTCTCTTATTTCTCTAGAATTCTGATAACCTGTCTATTTCTTATTTCGTCTGTCTTTTATTTCTCTAGAATTCTGATAACCTGTCTATTTCTTATTTCGTCTGTCTTTTATTTCTCTAGAATTCTGAAAACCTGTCTATTTCTTATTTTCCAAGGATTCTGCAATGGTATCGGATTTATGGAATTATAGTTTTTAGTTTAATACACATGAAAGCCTGGATTTAGAATCGGAGCTGATAAAGGAGCTTATAAGTTTTATGTAGGGCTGATGGTAGCACACAGTGTATTATAATTTGCGTATAAAGCAGTCAATATTTCTGCATTCACGTTATACAAATAGTTATTAAAAGCGTCTACAGACGTTGACAATGTCTTTACATTTTAACTCGTACATGAAGCAGACAATACCCACTCTCGTTAGTTTGATTTTTATATCAGGCCCAAAGTACCCATTTTCTCATACAGACTAGTACACTTCAAGTGTGAATAATGGCGTGTGTGATGAATCTCAGGATGAGTGGCTGCAAGACTAGAACTGAAATATTTCCTTTGATGCCTCTCGTGGCATTGCAAATACAGGTCTCAGAGCTTGTGAAAGAGAAGGCGAACACAAGCCAGCTCGTGCTGTGGCAACACAAAGACGTAACCAAGAGAGGAATGACAGAAGAAAGAAGAGCCCCCTTGCGTACGGGGGTCTGTTATTAATTTTTTTCCTATTGACTCTCAGGCAACTTTAGGTTCACACTGGGAAATATTCCCTTGTAGGGCAACCAGGTTCCGCTTTCTTCACCGTCTACTACACAATACACAGGGGGAAAAACGTAATGATGAACTCCCATGGACGATATAGTCAGTCTGCGTAACTGATGATGATGACGATGATGATATGAATGACAGATTTTTATTTCTTTCGTACTTCTTTGCAAAGTCAATGCCTGCGACTTTAAGCAGATTATTTTGCCCTTATTAGATTTAGTTTTTCCTCTTATTAGTTTTATAACTTTGTTCCTGATGTTTTATTTTCAACTTTTGTAAAACCTGCATTTGTCTCAGTGAATGTGGAGCAGCTTTGCTGCTTGAGTCTCTGTAAAATATGGGGCGCTAAATTGTTTATGTCTTTATGGATGTGGGGTACTAGACAGCTTGTGTCTCCGTCGATGCTGGGGCGATAAAATGTTTATATCTTTATGGATGTGAGGCACTAGACAGCTTGTGTCTCCGTCGATGCTGGGGCGATAAATTGTTTATGTCTTTATGGATGTGGGGCACTAGACAGCTTGTGTCTCCGTCGATGCTGGGGCGATAAATTGTTTATGTCTTTATGGATGTGGGGCACTAGACAGCTTGTGTCTCCGTCGATGCTGGGGCGATAAATTGTTTATGTATTTATGGATGTGGGACACTAGACAGCATGTGTCTCCGTCGATGCTGGGGCGATAAATTGTTTATGTATTTATGGATGTGGGACACTAGACAGCTTGTGTCTCCGTCGATGCTGGGGCGATAAATGCGATAAATTGTTTATGTATTTATGGATGTGGGGCACTAGACAGCCTGAGTCTCCGTCGATGCTGGGGCGATAGGCCCTCAATCATTTATCTCCTTTTACGACCATTCAGGAGTTCCCAGTTTGCACTGAAAAACGTGTATTGATATTCTTTACTCTAAATACAGGTAGTCTTTATCATCTTCTAAACGCTGTATTTAGCTTCTTATACATGGTTCTCCAGCCAGCCAGAGCTTATATAGTGAGGGAAAATGGTTGAGTGTCCGCACGCAGCATGCTTGTAACATACATAATACAAATATGGCATTTGGTTGCATGTGCATGCTTATATAGGCAGAAAGATATCTGAGATGAAAAAACTGACACAAGTTTGATAAATCACCAAAGACTGTACTTTTTTCCCGGTGTTTTACCCCTTGTGGTCAAAACGGGGGTGGGGTGGGAGGGGGAGGGGGACCTGGGGAGAGGAGGCGAGGGAGAGCGTCCTGGATCTGTAGCAGAATGTTTCTTTTAAGGTTATAATTGGTTCTAAAGAAGCAGAATACATTAATGCTACATTTATTTAATATGTTAACGATCTTTCAGTAATTTAATATTTCATGTAAAATGAATTATCCCCAGTGGAAAGGGATGACCAATAACGATTATTTCCACTAACAAGTGAACGACAATTGCAGTTATTCACACTGAAATGAGAACATCAGTTCCATTTGTTTTATTGAAATGGAAACACCAATTACAATTACTCCCACTGAAACATGAAAACAAATTTCAGTTGTTCTCACTGAAATGGGAACACCAGTATCAACTATTTAAACACCGAAATGGAAACACCAATTACAGTTATTTCCATACTAAATTGAAACACCAGTTAAAGTTATTTCCACCCTGAAATGGGAGCACCGATTACAGTTATTCATACTGAAATGGGACTACCAGTTACAATCATTTCCACACTGAAATGTGAATACCAGTTACAATTACTTCCACACTTAAATGGGAACACCAACTGCAATTATTTCCTCACTGAAATGAAAACCAAAAATATAAATATTTCGACATTGAAAAGGGAACACTAGTTACAGTTATTTCCACACTGAAAAGGAAACACCAATAACATATTCCAACAGCATTAAAAAAAAAAAAAATTCACTTCCTGAAATAGTTGACTTTTTTTTTACAGACTTTACTAACACCTCCAAACTCGGAAAGTGAAGTGAAGATCGCTGTGATGTATTGACCATTATAACAACTTTTCCTGTAAGTTACCCATCACAGCTTCAACAGCTTAGAATTTCTAGTCATTCGTTACGGAGAGATTCTGCAGCATCTATGCAGATATGAGCAGAAAGCTACAGACGTCAGGGAATCTCTAGATAATATAAATGACTCTACGCTTGGCAATGATAATGATCATGAAGATAATAATGGTAAGTGTTTTTTGAGCATGATAAAATTATTTTACTGATAAGATTATGATCGTTGTATTGATGTAGGAGATTTTTAAGATAAAAATATCAACGATCGATCCCACTGGAACAGGTGGAGAGTTGTGAATACCTTGGATCATTACTAACTAATAGTGAAGATACAATGAGGGGAATTAAAACAACCACATATATCGCTGTTAAATAAAAATAGAACAAATAGAGAAACTGGAGAGGAACAGACAGAACTGCAAAAATAAGATTTTTAAGGGCATACATCTTTCCCATCGCAACATATGCCTGTGAGACGTGGAGACAAAACAGCTGAGAAACACATCAATGCCTTTGAATGTAAATGCTACAGAAAAGTCCTTTAAATATGGAAACAAAAAAGAAAAAAAATATGCAACTGTATTCTTACTGCAAGAACTTAATATTGAAAAAGGTTGTAAGTAAAGACGATTAAACATAGAAAACTTAAATAGTTTGGACACATTCATTAAACGTCATGAGAATTTAGAGAAGACCGTCTTGGAAGGGTACATAATGGGAAAAAGAAAGAGAGGAAGACCAAGGCGAAGATGGCTGCAAGACATTGTTAATGATCTGCAAATGGATGCTTCAGCAGCAGGGCATCTTGCTTACAACCGAGAGGCCCACAGGAGTGCTGTTTGGGAGACAAAGTTCCGCAAGGAACATGCAAATGACTGACAGACAATGATAACTGTGTATGACTTTGTGTTTACAGAAAAGGAGATAAGAAACTTATGAGAATGATCAGATTTCTGTGAATGGCGTACCTTGTTGCTGACGTGTGATGATGATGGTGGTAACTGAATTGAAGACGACAAAGATAATGACGAGTCTCTGGAGTTGTGTTCTTCTTCCTAAGCATGGCTAGACTTACACAAAGTATGGTGGATGTAAGAGTAGTGGACTACTTTCAGAAGCTGAAGATTTGACTACAGTAAGGTGATTGTGTGTGTGTATGTATTTGTGCGTGTCGAGAAAGAGAGAGGGAGAATGAGAGAAGACAGAGGAGGAAGAGGGAGAGAAAGAACGAGAGGGAGAGAGAAGAGGAGAGAGGGGGAAAGAGAGAGAGAGAGAGGGAGTGAGAGGGAGAGAAGGGGAGGGGGAAAGAGAGAGAAAGTGAGAGGGAAGAGAGAGAAAGAGAGCGAGAGAAAAAGTAGAGAAAGAGAGAGGGAGAAAGAAAGAGAAAGAGAGAGTGAGAAGGAGAAAGAGAGAAAGAGAGAGTGCAAGAGGGAGTGAGCGAGAAAGAAAAAGAGAGAGGGAGAATGAGAGAAGACAGAGGAGGAAGAGGGAGAGAAAGAACGAGAGGGAGAGAGAAGAGGAGAGAGGGGGAAAGAGAGATAGAGAGGGCGAGAGAGAAATAGAGGGATAGAAAGGGAGAGGGAGATTGAACTTTATTGAGCTTTATTATTACTTTTCACTTTAGAATGAATGAACGAGTGGTCTTTATTTTTAAAGGGTAAAGAATTGGGCACGCAGGCCCGTCTTACATTCTGCCCTTCATCACTCCAAAATTCATTCTTCCCACACACTCAATTTAATTCAATTTACAATTACATGAGGAAAAAGACATATCAAAAGAGTGCAAAATGAAACTATTACATTCACAATATAAGAGAAGAGGTAACTAGCCTAACAAAATAGCGCGCGCTCACACACGTAAGCACACGCGCGCACACACCCAGGCATATACATAAATAAAAGTACATTTTCAGTATAGTTCTTCTAACATACATTCTTTAACATTCATTAAAATAACTTCTAACAAGATCTAACAAGTCACTTTGAGAACTACTTGTATGTCCTTTTAGAACTTCATGGCTAGCTAGTTGAGGCACTACTGGTCTCTGGGAAGGAGAGAAAGAGAAATAAAGAGAGAGAGAGGGAGTGAGAGGGAGAGAAGGGGAGGGGGAAAGAGAGAGAGAGAGAGAGAAATAGGTAAAACTCATTCTAAAGTTACTTTTCACTTGAGATAAACTAGTTTCGAAATAGAGAAAGAGACAACCAAAGTTGATCATTCTGGACGTGAATGAGAAAGTTAAATTTGAGTTTTCTTTAGAACTGTTACCGTCCTTTCTTGTGTTATTTTTGTATAAATTATGTCCATACTCTTTTCTTGCGGGGAACGTAGTTAGTATTTAGTGACGAAGTGGTTAGTTCACTAGCCTGTCATGGTGAAGACTGTTGCTTCGAACCTGGCCAGAGGCACCCCTAGTTCCCCCCCCCCTCCCCCAAATCTGCATCTGGAGCTGGGGAGGGAAAGGCAGCTAGGCGAGATACTGATCTCAAGTGTACCGACAGGTCAAGGACACTAACACCATTATCTCGCAGGTGCTTTCGTGGCATAACAGGGTTATCTTTACTTATCTTTATTCCTTCCATCTCTCGTATATATATCATCATTGCTTACATTTTGTCTTATGGTCAGGGATTAAGACGTTGTCACATTGATCCCATCAGTAACACACAGTAGTAGCTGCAGTGGTGTCTGTGGTCTGTTTAAAAGCCAGGATATTTCAATATCTTGCCACTCCCAACAGGCGGCCCATAGATTACACCTGTGATGAGTTTGTTTATGTGGTAGGCATGTGTCGTGAGGTGAAACGTTGTCCCTCCCTTGGGATTAATGTAATCTATTGGAGGGATAAACAGCGAGGATTGCGCTGAGATTACTAAAGACTGGAGCATGCGCACTTCAACCTATCATGGAATCATCCGCTGGAGGTTCGCCATAAAACAAGTCAACTTTTGGTCCTCGAGGACATTGTGAGTCTGACAAACAGAGGAAATCAAGAGATTCGTTGTTCTTTCATGTGTGTCTCTACTGGCACTATGCCATGTTGCGTGGTAACTGTCATATGATTTAAATGCGCTGACAGTTTGTTAGACGAGACTTGTTCAAAGTGAAACCACTCTAGTGTGATTAATGCGCGCATGTAAGGATGCGTGAGATTTTTGTCAAGTTCTGCGGCTATCATAACTGAAGAATTACCGCTGTGGAGGATATTTCATTAGATTATATTCATTATTTTACCAATGTACGGAGGATTAAATGAAACGAACATTATTATTGACTTTTCTAGAATCATGAAGCTTTTTTTTCTTTACTGATTCTCGTCTTTAAATTATTTATTTCTTCAATATTCCCACCATGTTGTAGCTGTCGGCTGGTGGTTCTTGGTGCTAGTTTGCATTTTCAATGGCTGAAAGGATATCAGTGTGACCTTCTTCTTCTTCTTCTTCTTCTTCCTCAGCTTTCCGAGCCATTAAGGCTCATTTCCGCAGATAAAGTTCGCCTCCATTCTGTGCGATCATATTTTGTTGCAATGTCGCTTGCTTTGTCTTCATTTTTGTTTCCCATATAAGTTGGTGATTTAAATGGAAAATTGACCTTCATTATAATAATGGGTCTTAACTTTTACAGAAGAAACTCTCCTAGTTTAGCAGATCTATACTTTTAGCATAAGGAAGAATGAGGAAACTCGCAGAACCTCAAGAGCAGTGTACACCAAAAGAGAAAAACAATCAAATTCCTATGGTATAGTACAAGAGGAGAGCAGTTTGAGCAAATCCTAGATAGACATATCTAGATAAGTTTTTTTTCACACATCATTTGACCCGCTAAGGTAAGTACTTAGGGATACGAAAGACTGTTTGTGTTACCCCAAGACTGCGAACACGAAACTTCATGATGATGTGTTAAGATGCACATGCATGATAGAGTCCGCGAGGTGATACTCGTGTCAATATCTCAGATGTAAATGATCGGTGTTTTATGATAGACATAAATCTCAGCCCCTCCCCCTCACCCACAACCACATCCCCATTCCCTATTCCCCAATCCCCACCCCCTTTTATTACCACATAAGTGCTTTTATCTATGAGTGGCCCATAAGGCTTTTGTGAATTTGCCTCATGTTTTTCTTCCTTCTATCAGACCCAATCTCTTCACTAAATCCGAAATCAATTGTTCCCAGCGCTTGCTGACAAACGCATTTAACAATGCTCAACATGCCACCCAGTATCACGTTCACAACGTTGTGTACCATAATCCATCATGATCTTCACATCCACGGAAGTGGCCCTTGAAAAGTGAATATTGAGGGCCCAGGCATTTCGAACAATGAGACAAGTTTATCCACTTAAATCTTATCGGCCGCCGCTGCATGGTCCCTGGCTCGTGCATGCATTATCAGTCTCACAAGCTTTTAAGGTAATTTTACATACAAACGATAGTCCTAGCTCAGTGCCTTGTGTACTAAGCGGTTAATATCGCCAAATATATTAGTCTATGTCACACTTCCGCAAGATTCAGGCACATGAAAAAGATCAACTATTTCCACCCGTTTTTGCATTTAGTCTCTTTTTGTCCTTTTCTGTTGTCCCACAACCAAGCGTTTTAGTGGTATATTGGCTCTGATTATTGTCCTTGGTCAATTTTTTTTGCACTCAGCGTTTCATCCCGCGCCTGTTTTTCCTACTTGTTGTAAAACCCTACACTTTCGCCCATCTTTATTTCAAAATACCAGTTTTTATCATCTCAGTCTCTTCTCCCAAATGATATATTATCTGAACAGATAATAGGTTCACTAAAGTTGTAAACAGTTTATAGAGACCATCTGTTAGATCTAAGGGCAGGAGCTGAGGAAATATACTGTTCTGGTAGCAGGACTCATTCATTCATTTGCATGTCCCTTGCGGAACCTTGCCCCCCCCCCCCAACAGCACTCCTGTTGCTGATGCATCCATTTGCAGATCATCAACGACGTCTTGCAGCCATCTTCGCCTTGGTCTTCCTCTCTTTCTTTTTACCATTATGTACCCTTCCAAGATGGTTTTCTCTAAATTATCATGACGTTTAATGTGTCCAAAATATTTAAGTTTTCTCTGTTTAATCCTCTTTATAGCCAGCCTTCTTCAATATTAAGTTTTGTAGTATGGATATATTTAAATATATATATAGCAGGACTACGCGGTTGAAAAGATCTCTAGCTCGAATTCATGCTTTGCTCCTACAAGAGACTGTCTAACAACAAGCTAGTCAATGATTAATAAATGATACAAAACAAGAAGGTAGGGCTGAAACAAGATTTTATCGCTGAATCAAGATTTTATAGCTGAAATAAGATTTTATAACTGAACCAAAATTTTATAGCTGAATCAAGATTGCTTCT
The DNA here is from genome assembly GCA_009760885.1 of Achatina immaculata. NCBI lineage: Eukaryota > Metazoa > Mollusca > Gastropoda > Stylommatophora > Achatinidae > Lissachatina > Lissachatina immaculata. Next base: position 16,338,429 of record CM019692.1, read on the forward strand.
TGTTTGTGACTTTCTCCTTTTTTTGTCTAATCTCCGCCATCTTCCACAGCTCTCTTTCATGTCAGCTTGTCTGAATTGTCTGTCATGTAAATGTGTGACAACTGTCATGTCACAACGTTCTGTCATGTCACAACTCTTTGTCCTGTAAGCTTATCAAGTCTCTGATATGCGAGTGTGTAACAGCTCTCTGCCATGTCACAACAATCCGTCGTATAAAAATGTCTCATCTCTCTATCATATAAGCTTGCCACAACTCTCTGTCATGTAAGCTTGCCACAACTCTCTGTCATGTAAGCTTGCCACAACTCTCTGTCATATAAGATTTCACAACTCTCTGTCAAGTAAGCTTATTTCATCTCTACGTCATGTAAGGTTGCCACAACTCTCTGTCATGTAACTTTGTTTCAGCTCTCTGTAGCAAAGACTCATAAGCTTTTCCTATTCTTGTGTTACGTAAAAAAATTATTATTTATATACAATTTATACAATACTTCCCATGAAATTCTCTCGATCCAAGTTAATCATCTTCTCTTGGCATTTTCTACTCCCATGATTTCATATGCACAAGCACATTCCCATTCCTCCTTCATCATTTGCATTAATTTTCCCTTCCTCCTCCGTTCACTTTTACACTAATTTTCTCTTCCTCCTCCGTTCACTTTTACATTAATTTCCCCTCCTTCTTCATCCATATTTACACTAATTTTCCCTTCCTTTTTCATCCATATTTACACTAATTTTCTCTTCCTTCTTCATTCATATTCGCACTAATTTTCTCTTCCTCCTCCGTTCACTTTTACACTAATTTTCCCTTCATTCTTCATCCATATTTACACTAATTTTCCACTCCTTCCTCATCCATATTTACACTAATTTTCCCTTCCTGTTTCTTTACTTTAATCTTGACTATGTCACGTCTATTCTCCCCCTCCCGACTTTTCATCCTACAACATTTTATTCTCATATTGATTCTGTTTCAGAGATGATAAATGTCTGCTCACATCCATCTTCTCAACCCGTCGTCATTATTTTCTACCTGCCTCTGTCCAGCTGTTCCAAGATCAGGGTTTGATATTTCCCAGCGCTTGCCTTCAGCGGAGCGACTAGTGGCAGCTCTCTCAACATTATCACGGTTACCAATCCGTCCTGGTCTCGAATGCCGACAGTTGGCAGCTTTGACGTTATGAAATCCGAGAAATGAATCTTTTATTGTACAGAAAGACCTGCAAGTTTCGTGGGGCCTCCTTCCCATCTGTTGACCGTTAAGTTCTCACACAAGCCCACATGGCATGGTGCCCTAAGAATGAACCCCGACTGACTTTGTGATGGTTGGGGTGGGGTGGGGGGGGGAGGGACTATGAGGCTAATTGAAAACTAAGAGCAGCTGTCAGGTCGAAGAGGCTTTGGAGAGAGGAAGACATGAACGTTGCTTGTGTGAGGGCAGTGATGAGGGCAGTGATGATGCTTCAGTAAGGGACAGGGCCAGCAACAAAATGATGCCTGATGGAAGTAGAAAGAAGACACCGTAAAAGTTCATAAGAAAGCACGCAGAACACAGAGAGATAAAACGCAGAACATTGGTTAAATAACACACAGAACATAGGTGATATAACATATTGATGAGAAAACACGTAGAACATAGGTGAGAACACACAGTACAGAGGTGAGAAAACACACAGAACATAGGTGAGATAACACACAGAATATAGGTGAGATAACACACAGGATATAGGTGAGAAAACACACACAATAAGAGAGATGAGAAACACACAGAACAGAGGTGAGAAAACACACATATAAGAGAGATGAGAAGCACTCATTTAAGGGAGATGAGAAACATACAGGTGAGAAAACACACATATAAGAGAGATGAGAAATATACAGACAGAGGCGAGAAAACATACATATAAGAGAGATGAGAAATATACAGACAGAGGCGAGAAAACACACATATAAGAGAGATGAGAAATATATAGACAGAGGCTAGAAAACACACATATAAGAGAGATGATAAAACACATTTAACAGAGGGATAAGAAAACACAGATCACAGATAAAAGAAAACACACAGAAGGATAAGAAAACATAGACCAGAGATAAAAGAAAACAGAACAGACAGCAGCTATCCATGAAGTATAGATGTGAACTAACCAGCTATCACTGAAGTATGGAGATGAACTGACTAGCTAACCATGAAATATAGAAGTGAACTAAGAAAAGTAGAAAAAAAGAAGTAAATGCGGGAGGTGGAAACGACAAATTTAACAAACTATACGAGAATTAAAAGCTGTTTGTTTGTTTGTTTGTTGTAAATACTTACTTCATGGGAATTTCAAAATGGTAAGTTTAAATCCCGGCAGCCTTGACCCTAGACAGAACTGGCACTGAGTAGCACTGAGTAACTACAGAGTCAAACAGTCTGCACGTCGCTAATGGTAACCCTTTTTTTTTTCTTCTGAAAGCTTAAACAAAGGCCCTCCTCTAGATCAAACTTTTAATGGATTAATGGGCTATACGGTTTCATGCCAATCTCTTGACTCCTTGCTTTCTATAGTGTACTCTACACTTCAGACACCGTATGGCGGTTTTTATTACTGTTAACACTTGAAGGAAATTCTGAGTTTTTTTCCCCTCATAAAACATCCTGGGTAACTATGTTATATAAAACAAAATGTGTATTATGTCACCTTGACCTTGTGTGGGCCACAAAATAATGACAAGTTCCCAGTTATGTTGGCTTTGATCGTGTGTGGCTCACAAAATAAATGACAAGCTCCCAATTATGTAGCGGTTGATTGTGCGTGTGTCACAAAATAATGACAAGTTTCTAGTCAGGTTGGCGTTGATCATGTGTGGGCCACAAAATATTCATGGTTCCCATTTCATGTTGGAAGAACATGACATCATAATCAAACAGATCAAAGACATTTGAGCCAGAAAGCAGCGAAGATGACATGCTATTTTCAAACGAGTTCATTTAGTATATGCAGGCAAGCCATGAACATTTTATTCACTGTTCCCATATTCACTAAATTTTATTCTCTGTTCCCCCACATTCACTAAATTTTATTCTGTTCCCACATATTCACTCAGTTTTTTTCTCTATTCCCCCATACTGACTAGATTTTGTTTGTCCCCTATTTTCATTAAATGTTTTTTTATCTATCCTATATATTCACTAAATGTTTTTTTATCTATCCCCTATAGTCACTAAAATGTTTTTTTTTCTCTATCCCATAAATTCACTAAAAAGTTTTTTTTCTCTATCCCGTATATTCACTAAAATGTTTATTTCTCTATCCCCTATATTCACTATTTTTTTCTCTATCTACTATATTCACAAAAAATTTTTTTTCTCTCTCTCTCATAGATTCACTAAAATGTTTTTTTCTCTATCCCCTATATTCACTAAAATGTTTTTTTCACTATCCCCTATATTCATTAAAATGTTTTTTTCTCTATCCTCTATATATTCACTAAAATGTTTTTTTCTCTATCCCTTATATTCACTAAAATATTTTTTCTCTATTGCCTACAATCACTAAAATATTTTTTTCTCTATCCCCTATATATTCACTAAAATGTTTTTTTCTCTATCCCCTATATATTCACTAAAATGTTTTTTTCTCTATCCCCTATATATTCACTAAAATGTTTTTTTCTCTATCTCCTATATATTCACTAAAATGTTTTTTTCTCTGTTCCGTATATTCACTAAACTGTTTTAATCTCTGTTCCGTATATTCACTAAAATGTTTTTTTCTCTGATCCGTATATTCACTAAAATGTTTTTTTCTCTATCTCATATATTCACTAAAATGTTTTTTTACTCTATCCTCTATATATTCACTAAAATGTTTTTTTCTCTATCTCCTATATATTCACTAAAATGTTTTTTTCTCTATCCCCTATATTCACTAAAATGTTTTTTTCTCTATCCCCTATATTCACTAAAATGTTTTTTCTACATCCCTATATTCACTAAAATGTTTTTTCCTCTATCCCCTATATATTCACTAAAATGTTTTTTTTCCTCTATCCCCTATATATTCACTAAAATGTTTTTTCTCTATCCCCTGTACATTCACTATAATGTGTTTTCTCTATCCCCTATATTCACTAAAATGTTTTTTTTCCTCTATCCCCTAAATATTCACTAAAATATTTTTTTCTCTATCCCATATATTCACTAAAATGTTTTTCTTCTCTATCCCTATATTCACTAAAATGTTTTTTTCTCCATCCCTATATTCAGTAAATGTTTTTTTCTCTATCCCTACATTCAGTAAAATGTTTTTTCTCTATCCTTATATTCAGTAAATGTTTTTTTCTCTATCCCTATATTCAGTAAAATGTTTTTTCTCTGTTTCATATATTCAGTAAAATGTTTTTTTCTCTATCCATATATTCAGTCAAATGTTTTTTTCTCTGTCTCATATATTCATTAAAATGTTTTTTTTCTCTACCCCTATATTCAGTAAAATGGTTTTTTTTCTCATCATCATCATCATCATCATCATCATCATCAGCCGTGCCGACTGGCGTTTCTCCAGAGTACATGATCCTTCATGGAGGCCATCAGCTCAGTTGATGATCTCCTCTGTATTCCTATATTCACTAAAATGTTTTTTATCCGTCTCCTATATTCACTAATTTTGTTCTCTGTCCCCTATGTTCACTAAAATGTTTTTTCTTTGTCCCCTATATTCACTATTTTTTTCTCTATACCCTATATTCACTAATTTTTTTCTCTGTCCCTTATATTCACTAAATTGTATTCTCTATCCACTATATTCACTAAATTTTACTTTCTATCCCATATACGGCCATACCGCGTGAGAATACCGGTTCTCGTCCGATCACCGAAGTCAAGCAAGGCCGGGCGTGGTTAGTACTTAGATGAGTGACCGCTTGGGAACACCACATGTTATAGGCATATTTCTCTTTTCACTGGCCTCTCATGGCGAAGGTCAGGGGTTTGAATCCGGCCGGAGGCACTCCAGTCACCCAGCTGCAGAAATGAGTACCCGACTCCTTATGGAGTTGGGGAAGGAAAGGTGGCCAGACGTGGTACTGACCAAATTACTCTCTAGTGTGCTTGACAGGTCAAGGAAAATATGGGCACTAACACCATATCCCTATGTGCCTCTGTGGCATGACATGATTACCTTTACCTTTACCTGTATTCATTAAATTTTATTCTCTATTCCCTATATCCACTAAATGTTATTCTCTATCCTCTATATTCACTAAATGTTATTCTCTATCCCCTAAATTCATTAAATGTTATTCTCTATCCCCTATATTCACTAATTGTTATTCTCTATCCCCTATATTCACTAACTGTTATTCTCTATCCCCTATATTCACTAACTGTTATTCTCTATCCCCTATATTCACTAACTGTTATTCTCTATCCCCTATATTCACTAACTGTTATTCTCTATCCCCTATATTCACTAACTGTTATTCTCTATCCCCTATATTCACTAATTGTTATTCTTTATCCCCTATGTTCACTAAATGTTATTCACTAAACTGAATAGAAGTGGCTTCAAATTTATATGATTTCATAGTAGTAATTTAACTGATAGTAAAAATCAAGGGAAGTCCAGTTTCAAGATCTCTCTCTCTCTCTCTCTCTCTCTCTCTCTCTCTCTCTCTCTCTCTCTCTCTCTGAACCTTAAATGCCTAGAGCACATGGGGCTTCTGCAAGGGTTTTCCACAAATGCCTGTCCTTCGCCTGTTTTTCTGCTCTTGCCCAGGTAAGCCCTCTATTGCTCAACGTCCTTTCTGTTGTTCTTCTGCATGTCTCTTTTGGTCTACCCTTACTTCTGTTCCCCTGTGGTGTCCATCGTGATGCTATTTTATTATTATTATTTTCAAGATATAGAATGGTTATAAATGATATTTTTGATGTCCACGTTAAAGATTATGTCAAAGAACTGATTGAAACTGATTGTACATAAGTTAATCACAGCTGGAGTTTTAAGAGGAAAGTATTAGAAACTCATATTTTTAGGAGTAATTGACTGCCATGGCCAGATCGTTGGAAGCTGCTACTGGAAATCTCCATATGACATGGACATCTCGCTATAAAGATAAGTTGTTACTGAGAGTGTGGTTATACTGATGATGACGACGACGATGATGACGACGACGACGATAATTATGGTGATTGATAAGTTGAAGGACATCATGGCTACTTTTATCTTCGAGTTTTACTTTCAAGAATGGTGTAACTCTCCTTGTTTCTCAGAGAAAAACTTCACAATTTCTATCACTTAAAATTAGATGCCCATCGTAGATTGGACGTAGCCATGACAACGTAATCATTACAAGGAGCCAAACAACGGCTAATGATCTGTATAACTTACTTCTGCGCTGTATTACTGCCTAAACTGAAATTACAGTCCAAAGGTTTCTTGAGAAATTAACGGAAACCCTGACCAACAGCGCAACGGGTCTTCGTCCTTGTTAGAACAAGTCCTTTAGTTTCTCATCAATCAGATCACAATGCTTGACGGGAAAACAGTGTTGGAGCTAAGGGTTGGATATAAATACAGAGTTAGATCAGAATCAAAGAGCAGGTAAACATATATCCACACAATCGTTGAAAATGGCTGAACAATTTTTTTAAAATTGGGTTTCTATTATGTAGTTTACTTCATATTTATCTTGTTGCTAGGGAACGAATCACTTTGATCTTCTGTCCGGTAATTTTGAGAGTGGTCTGATTGAGAATAGGTAGGCTGTCAGAGTGGTCTGATTGAAAATAAGTAGCGACACTGGTAGGCTGTCAGGATGGTTTGATTGAGAATAAGTAGCGACACTGGTAGGCTGTCAGGGTGGTCTTAGTGAGAATAGGTAAGCTGTCAGAATCGTCTTAGTGAGAATAGGTAAGCTGTCAGAGTGGTCTTAGTGAGAATAGGTAAGCTGTCAGAGTGGTCTTAGTGAGAATAGGTAAGCTGTCAGAGTGGTCTTAGTGAGAATAGGTAAGCTGTCAGAGTGGTCTTAGTGAGAATAGGTAAGCTGTCAGAGTGGTCCTAGTGAGAATAGGTAAGCTGTCAGAGTGGTCTGATTGAGAATAAGTAGCGACACTGGTAGGCTGTCTGAGTGGTCTCATTGAGGATAAGTAGCGACACTGGTAGGCTGTCTGGGTGGTCTCATTGAGGATAAGTAGCGACACTGGTAGGCTGTCTGAGTGGTCTGATTGAGGATAAGTAGCGACACTGGTAGGCTGTCTGAGTCGTCTGATTGAGGATAAATAGCGACACAGGCTGGCTTAGAGAGGTGATTTGATTGAGGATAAGTAGCGACACTGGTAGGCTGTCACGGTGGTCTGATTGAGGATAAGTAGCGACACTGGTAGGTCGCACTACCATTTGTACTACCATTGCTGACTGACAGCTTTAAGGCCAACTGTTGAGTAGTAACACGCCTATCAGTAAGAATAATGCCATTAGCGCATTTCAACATTTCTGCACTGGTGGCTGTGGCAGGACGTCCACAACGCGGCCGATCATGCAGCTCCTTTTCTTCAGTTATTGATTCTTTGATTCTCTGAACCCAGCGACTGACTGTACTCCTGTCGACTGCAAAACTTTCATACACATCACATAAACACTTATGAATGCTCACAACAGTTTCACTCTCTGCAACGAGAGATTCAGTCACAATTTGCTGCTTATACCGCAAGTTGCTAACACGCTCCATTTCAACGGTTATTTATATTTTTTGGCCGGCTACGGTGCAATTTAGTTCACACAGTCGGAACATGCCATATTTAAAATGTGCAAAATTTCATGCGTCTATCTTTATTATTAGCTGAAAAAAAAAACGATGTGGTGCATTACTTCCTGAAGGCACTTCGTACGTAATAATATTTATTCGTTTGGATATATATATATCTGAACTTTAAGTGCCCAAGGCACATGGAGCTTCTGCAAGGGTTGTCCACAAACGCCTGTCCTTTGCCTTTTTGTCCACTCTTGCCCAAGGGAGCTTTCTATTGCTCAACATCCTGTTTGTTGTTCTTCTCCATGTCTCTTTTGGTCTACCCTCACTTCTGTTCCCCTGTGGTGTTCATCTTAGTGCTGTTTTTTGATAGTGAGTTGTCAGTCATTCGGAGCACATGTCCCAACCAATCGCCAGCGTCTTTCCTCAATAATTGCTGTCAGTGGCTTCATTTGCACTTATGCCAACAAGATGTTATTTCTTAAGGTGTTTGGACACACACATGCGCGCGCGAACGCACGCACATACACACCCACCCACCCACCCCACCCCCAGTAAGAACACCGATCTTGCACTTTAATTTATTTAACACTAAGTTTATACCAAGTAAATAGTTATCAAGTTTGAGAATTCTTTTATGTAACTTTTTAATTTACTTTTTAATATGCTTTATTTTTAGTATAAAATTCAACTGTTCACATTTTTTTCCACATTTTTGATGCATGTGGTGTCCATTTTCATAATCAAACAGTCGATGTTGTCTGAAACATGATTAAATAAACTCTACAAAACGTTCATTAAACACTTCTAAACAACTGCTCGGTATGTTATAGGCCAGAGCCCTTTTTTGTTCATGATAAGAGCTACATAGCATAGGTCAGGGTCGTAAACAGTGGTTCATATGATGAAGATTGTTGTCATGTCCCTATTATCAGAGTAGTTACGACAATAGTGTAAACTTAGCTGGCGCTAAATTTACATTTTATGGATAGATTGGGAAGAAATAGATCAACTCAGTAGATTGGGAAGAAATAGATCAACTCAGCAGATTGGGAAGAAATAGATCAACTCAGCAGATTGGGAAGAAATAGATCAACTCAGCTACTTCATGCATTCCTGTGGCATGTACTACCATACTGCGTGGCCAAGATCTCGCGACCGCCACGACCGCCAACCCAGATTCTCCCCTCCAAGGACACTGCATGCCAGTTAATTCAGCATCTTACACACATTCATACATCACATCAACATGAATTACATATCACCAAGTCAGCAATCAATTTACATTCATTTATTAACATATATCTCAACATATATCAAAGTGACGCCACCACAGACATTACAACACAAGACATCATCATGTATTATCATCATAATAACAAGGCATGACATAAATGCAGTGTGTTATCTCTAAGTATCAACTACATCAGTGGACCAGATTGGCCTGGGCTCCTCTGGCCCTACTAAGTAAGTATACATATATCTCAATATTGTGCCAATGCACTGCATACATTTCAGCCGCTGCTGCCATGAATTCCCCATCCCCTATCTCACATAAAACGTCCCTGTGCCAATGCACATTATTTTCCATTATTTCCCAAAGTTTCTGGTGTTGTACACAATCAAATTTCCACTTGTGTGAAATGCAATGAATACATATTTGCATTTTTTGTGCTAACGCACTGATTCTCACCCTATCTCTCCTCCCATCTCAAGGAATCACCATGTGTTATGCATATAATTGATGATGCAGCTGCCTGCTGCCGGGTTAGTATCTCCTGATACCTTGATATAGTATTATCCATCCAAACGAAACATGATCGACTTAATGTGTGCGCATCGCACATGACAAGACTCAACAGAATCAGCGAAATCTTCACGTACGATGACAGTAACGATAATCCAACAGCATAGTATGAATTCACGACACATCATATAATCCACAGTACATTTGAATCAAACATTGTGAGGTCGGCAGAACTAGCTAGACGAGATGAAACTAGCTCCCTGACCTATCCTCTGGTATTCTGCTCTCCTTTCAGCTTCATGAAGTTCACATGAAATTAACATCATGATGCCATCCCCCGTGCCATTCAGAGAACATTAATCATCATGAATCACCAATACATATCTGCTGCTGGCGAGATTCTTCAGCTGCCGTGCGTGGAGCGGTGCTCCTCCCGGACAATGAAGAAAGGTGCAAATGGGGTTGCCGCGAGGCATCACTGCGGAAAAGGTGGTATAAAGGATAAAGCGAAGCAAACAGTCAAATCATGGCACCTCTGGTCTGGAGGTCGGCCACGTCCTGAGTGCAGTCATATCGGGTGAAATGCAAGAACCAGCTTAACCCAGAGGTTAAGACACTGCTGGCGAGACTCTTCGAATGCAGCGCGTGAAGTGAAGCTTCTCCCGGTCAAGGAAGAAAATGCGGAAAAAGAAATAAAGGTTGCTGTGCGGTGCTGATGTGAAAAGGTGAAGGAAAGAATAAAGTGAAATTTAATCGGTATGTCCAGTAGTATCACTACGAGAGCTACACATACCACGGCACCTCTGCCCTGAAGTCGGCCACGTCCGAAATACACCTACACTGGTGAAATATGCCTAAACCGGCACACACCAGGGGTGGAACTTGATGGCCAGGCATGTCACGCCACCTCCGCTTTAGAGGTCGGTCACGCCCGATATACACCCATACTGGTGAAATATGCATAAACCGGCTCATACCAGGGGTGAAACTTGAAGGCTACGCATGTCGCAGTACCTCTACTCTAGAGGCCGGTCATGTCCCAAACACGCCCATACTGGGATAATATGCCTAGACTGGCTCAACCCAGGGGTGGAAGTCACTAGTGGCGAGGATTCGTCCTCCTGGACAAAAGCTCCATCCTGGTCACAACTAGGAAGGGTAGCGGCCACGACCACAAAATGCTGAAGTCGGAGACACTGGACCAGGGCAGTCTAGATAGGCAACCACCTCTCACCCGGCGGGGATGTTTGCGTATCCTAATCACGTTGAGGTTTTCCGGTGAGAAAGTCCAATACTGGGCTGGATGGGCAACTACCTCTCACCCGGCGGTGATACACGGGTATCTCAAAACACGTCGAGGTTTTCCGGTGAGAAAGTCCAACTCTGGCCTGGGTGGGCTACCACCTCTCACCCAGCAGGGATGCACTGATATCCAAAACACGTCGAGGTCTTCCGGTGAGAAAGTCCAACTCTAGACTAAACTGGTGCAACGAAAACCACGGTGTCACGCAATCCCGCTTCTGAGACCCACCAAGAATACAGGCTCAAGCCCTAAGATACTCTGAACCTCCTGTGGTCCTCTCGGGGATCTCGTGTGGTCCTTTCGGGGACCACAAGGGGGACCATGGGACTTAACGAGGATCACAGGAGTAAATTCAGTAGGATCACAGGGCGGTCTAGGTGATAGAAGCGATCGAAGAAGAAGAAGAAGAGACCAATACATATGTATATATATATATATATTCATTCATTCATTCATTCATTCATTTACATGTCTCTTGCAGAACTTTGCCTCCTTAACAACAGTCTTGTAGGCCTCTCGGTTGTGAGCAAGATGGCCTGCTGTTGATGCATCTATTTGCAGATCATCAACGATGTCTTGCAGCCATCTTCGCCTTGGTCTTCCTCTCTTTCTTTTTCCCATTATGTACCCTTCCAAGATGGTTTTCTCTAAATTATCATGACGTTTAATGTGTCCAAAATATTTAAGTTTTCTCTATTTAAATTCCTTTACTAACCAGCCTTCTTCAATATTAAGTTCTTGTAGTATGGATATATTTATTCTTTTCTGTGTCCATGATATTTGAAGAACTCTTCTGTAGCATTTACATTAAAAGGCATTTATGTGTTTCTCAGCTGTTTTGTTAAGTGTCCAGGTCTCACAGGCATATGTTGCGATGGGAAAGATGCATGCCCTTCAAAATCTTATTTTTGTAGTTCTGTCTGTTCCTGTCCACAGATTCTTTAGTTGTTTTACTTTCTGAAGAGCAATAGATGTCCTCCTTTTAATTTCCCTCATTGTATCTGCATTATTAGTTAGCAGTGATCCAAGATATTCAAAACTCTCCACTTCTTCCAGTTTTTCCTCATTGATAGATATATCAGCTGCTTTGTTTGTTTTGTCAGTTGTCATCAATTTAGTTTTCTTCGCATTAAGATAGAGGTTTTTGTGGTCACTATTTTTACGGACTGACATAATTCGTTTTTCTATTCCTTTTTGTGGCTGTGGACAGTAATACTGTGTCATCATCAGTATATCTAATCTCTGGTATTTCATAATCTCCAATTTTGATGGCATGGCTATATTTTTTTGTCTACATCTTCTCTAACATTCCTCATGATATTTTTAGTATACAAGTTAAATAAGTAAGGCGACAATATGCACCCCTGACGGACCCCTTGTTTTATGTCAAACCAAGTTGTGTCACAATTTATTCTTACTGCTGCTTGTTGGTCTAGATACAGCAGTGATGTTAATTGTATCTAATGTGTTGAAAATCTTATTTTTTCCATTATTTCCCAAAGTTTCTGGTGTTGTACACAATCAAATACCTTTGAGTAGTCTATAAAGGATAAATATAGATTCGCATTAAATTCTTTGCATTTCTCTATTATTAATCTTATGTTGAATATATGATCTCTTGATCCTCTTCCTTGCCTGAAACCACCTTGGACCATATTGACTTCTTCTATTTTCTTACGAAGTCTACCCATTTTGATTTTTAACAGAATTTTACTGGCATGACTAATCATGGCAACAGTTCTGTAGTTTGTGCACTATTTCAGGTTATCCTTTTTTGGCAGTGGTATGAATATAGTTCTTTTCCATTCTCTTGGCCAAATACCTGAATGCCATATCTTTTTACATAGTGCATGATAAAGTGTTGCACATTCCTTTCCTCCTTCTTTATATATATATATATATATATATATATATATATATATATATATATATATATACCATTAATACTGAACTTCATAGATTTTAAAAAGGCATTTGATAGCATACACAGAGATTCATTATGGAGAATTTTAAGTCTATATGGAATACTATCTAAAATTGTCAACATCATTAAGGACTTATACAATGAATATGTTTGTGCAGTCAAGACAGAAGAAGGGATGAGTGAATGGTTCCAGATTGAAACAGGTGTGAAACAAGGATGTATACTGTCTCCTTTACTTTTTGGGATTACAATAGACTTCATAATGAAAAAATGCTGCACAGGTAACAAAGGTATCGACTGGGTGCATGGGACCCAACTAGAATATCTTGATTTTGCTGATGACATAACTCTTATCAGTAATAATGTGAACTCCATGCAAGAAAAAACAGATAGCCTGTCTTCACTGGCTAGTAAAATAGGACTTGAAATTAACAAGGACAAAACAAAAATAATGAAAATTCCCCTTAATCAAAATGGAAAAATACACATAGAAGGGACAGATATTGAAGAAGTCAATCAATTTGCATACCTTGGCAGCTACATAGACCAGGATGGTGACACTAGAAGGGAAGTTAGGATCAGAATTTCAAAAGCAGCATCAATCTTCAAGAATCTTGAGAACAAATTGAATTCAAAAGTTATAAGCACAAAACCCAAGTTAAGACTATTCAATTCGAATGTAATATCCACCCTCATTTATGGACGCGAAAGCTGGAAAACAACTAAAGAAATAGAAAAGAAATTAGACTCTTTTGAAAACAAATGCATAAGGAAAATACTCGGCATCAAGTGGAATGAATTCAAGAACAATGCAGAGATAAGACAGATGACTGAACAACAACCAGTCTCATGGGTGATCAGGAAAAGGAGATGAACATATGTTGGTCACTTGATGAGAAGAAATGATCAGAGAATCCCAAAACAAGCTATCAAGTGGAACACAACAGGCCGAAGAAAAAGAGGCAGACCGCGTGAAACTCTGAAGAGGATATTGCTAAGAGAGGCCAAATTAACAGGCATAAAATCCTTTGATGAGGTTGAAAGACTCGCCGAAGACAGGAGAAATTGGCGAACTACTTTGCGAGCCCTATATGACGTTTAACGGCATGGGAAGGATATAAGATATATAAGATATATAAGATATAAGATAATGTACGTAACACAATATTTGGGCGGCTGGGGCTAAATATTTTCATATCAAACACTACACACACCAGATCGAACTATGCTGAGTGTGACTTTCCCGCACGTTTTTTTCCGTTTTAATAGGTCTTCCCTGCCCTCCCCCCCCCCCCCCCCGCAACATGTGAACTGCATTCCTCCGTCCAAAACCCCTACACTGTTCTGGGCTTCGAAAGGCAGTTCACACTAGAGAGAAGTGCGTAAGCACTGATTAGCACTATTAACCCCGTACTTGAAATTACGAATCGCCTGAAAACCACTAAAGTTTCATAATTATCACATTATAAACGTGGAAAGAGACAGAGTCTACACCTTTTCCTCAGACATGAGATACAGATTATGTGCGCGGTAGTTTCTTTTTTTTTCTCTGCCACTCATCACTGAAAACTAGACTAGCTGAAAGCTTTCTCTCTTGCAGTTCTCGACAAAAAACTAGACTGGCTGAAAGCTTTCTCTCTTGCATGCTATTCACGGAGAACTAGACTGGCTGAAAGTTTTATCTCTTGCCCGCTGTTGACCGAAAACTAGACTGGCTGAAAGATTTTTTTTCTCTTGCCCCTACGGACCGAAAACTAGACCGGCTGAAAGTTTTCTCCGTTGCCCGCTGTTGACCGAGAACTAGACTGGCTGAAAGTTTTTTTCTCTTGCTGTACTAACCGAGATCTAGATTGGCTGACTGCAGCTTTTTAGCACTCGAACGTAATGAACTTCTCATGTGTATCAGTTAATGTCTCTACGTATTTGAATTTTAATAAATACAATAGTCTTCGTTCACTGACGGCGCACAACTCCGACACTTCAAAATAACGAAAAGACCACTTGAGTATTTCTTCATTGTCCCAGGGAAGTTTCATGTGAAAGATGCATCAGGCTGGTGTCTGCTGGACCGAACATGAGAATCTGGTTACTTTCAAAGCGTAAAGTCACTGAAATGGAACACAAGAACGTATGTTTAGAATTGACATTCCAGGCAAGAGATGGATCGTTTTCTTCTAATTGTGGCAGTACGGGGGTACGGGGGTTGGTGATGATGGCGTGTTGGGGTTGGCAGTGTCTTCGGAGTCAATAGATCTAATGCTTTCCATCCTGCCTTAGTACAGTGTTTCCTTGTACTAGCCCGACCAGTACGGCTGTGTCCAATTTTTAGAACTTACTCTTATGACTTGTTTATTTAGTATTATTTCCTGAGGTACAGAAAGTCATCGTAATCTAACCAAATCTCAGGTGATGCCTTCGTTCCAGGACGTTCACCTGACAGCTGCCAAGAACATCGCACTTGCAGCTACAAGAGGGGGGGGGGGGCTGCAGCAGCATCAATATAACAAAGCACCATTCATGAACATCCGTAGTTTGTGAAGAAAAACAAAAGAAGTAAAATTAAACTTCTGCCACCATTTATAAAATGATCACAGTACCTCATCTGTAACTAATCATCGCATCAAGAAAAGGCAGCAGAGCAATGTACATAAACCTCTATGGTCAACATCCGCGTTCGTATTCTTAGTATTATGTCAGTGCATGTTTCTGCTTTAATATGTGGCACGGTGGTTCACATAGATCGCAAAAATAAAGCTGCATGGACTACGAGTACTCAAGAAGGCGGTAAAAAATAGTGGTAAAATTCCCGTTTCCCTGCCATTAAGGCATATATGGAATACGGTTGTGGGCCCGTGTTTCCACGACCTTCGCCACATGAAAGTCTGATGTGGTCAGTATCACGCCTGGTCGCTCTTACCTTCCCAGAATTCTCTGGTACCCATTTCTAGAGGCTGAGTGGACTCCAGGACTGAAGAGAATTACAAAATGCTGTCGTACTCAGCACTGGATCGGAAACAGCAGCCACAAAGTTTTACTAATTCAGTTTCTGTAGGGCAGTCTGTGTCTTCACAAAAATCAGTATCTGCTGCACTCTTAAGATCTATCACCTCGATATTCCGAACAGCAGCAGTAATGATTGTGTGCTGTCCAGCGTCGGTAGCTAGAGCAATCCACCACCGATCTCCGAACAACAGCAGTAATGATTGTGTGCTGTCCAGTGTCAGTAGCTAGAGCAATCCACCACCGATCTCCGAACAACAGCAGTAATGATTGTGTGCTGTCCAGCGTCGGTAGCTAGAGCAATCCACCACCAATCTCCGAACAACAGCAGTAATGATTGTGTGCTGTCCAGTGTCAGTAGCTAGAGCAATCCACCACCAATCTCCGAACAACAGCAGTAATGATTGTGTGCTGTCCAGTGTCAGTAGCTAGAGCAATCCACCACCAATCTCCGAACAACAGCAGTAATGATTGTGTGCTGTCCAGCGTCAGTAGCTAGAGCAATCCACCACCAATCTCCGAACAACAGCAGTAATGATTGTGTGCTGTCCAGCGTCAGTAGCTAGAGCAATCCACCACCAATCTCCGAACAACAGCAGTAATGATTGTGTGCTGTCCAGCGTCGGTAGCTAGAGCAACCCAGCCACTCTGAACTAGAGACATCAGCAGGCGGAACACCAAGAGCGGCCATCATCATCATTATGCCTGCCAGCAGTAACAACTAGGCTCGCAGGCACAACCAAATGTTTTGCTGTGATATCTGCCAGAGTTGGCTGACACTGCGGGCGCACTCAGAAACTCAATCACGCGATTAAAGAACGCGAATATCACCTTCTTCCTCAGATATCCAGTTGCGCATAAAACCACAGGACCCAGGCTTATAGGACACTAGAAGACAGCAGGTGACTGCATAATCCTACATGTAACAAGGAAGATATCCTTACGTACAAGTCTAAGCCCCAGGTTAGGACTCTCACAATGGGGGGAAATACACTTTATAAACACAGGCACACGTGCGCTGTCTGGGGCGGCATCTCTTGTTACAGTACATCGCACATACATGTACACACACCCACTGAAATGGAGAAGATTTGACAAAATGAAAAACATAGATTAGATTTCTGGCGTTCAGATTTTTTTTCCCTCGCGTGTTTTCGAAATGATTCTGCAAAGATAGCTCCGTAGGTTTAGGATTTAATGCCGTGTGTAAGAAGTAAATTTATTGGTTAAATGAAAATAATAACAATAATAATAAATGTTGTCATTTCCGGCTGGTTACTGGTCTGTAGGGATACTGTCCTAGGACAAAGAATAGAAATATTTTTCTTCGAGTTTTAAGGATAACTCTCGGCTATCTATCTATCTATCTATCTATCTATCTATCTATCTATCTATCTATCTATCTATCTATCTATCTATCTATCTATCTATCTATCTATCTATCTATCTATCTATCTATCTGTCTGTCTGTCTGTCTGTCTGTCTGTCTATCTAATGATAAACGCACTGTAAATCTGAGAGACATTTTTGTCCCGTGCGTTTTATAATTCAGATATTATGCATACTTAAATTTATTATATAATAAACCAGGCTGTAAAGTAAGAATAAACATAGCGAAGAACTCTCTAGTCGCCCGTTCTCCCTCTCCCTCTCTCTCCCAATCTCTCTCCCTCCCTCTCTCTCTCTCTCTCTCTCATCAATCCTGTACTTCTCTTAAGTTCAAACTGTCACTGCTGGCAGAGGATGAACAAAGCTGCTCGTATTTATCTGGACAAAGTGCTATGCACAGATTATCTCAGGCCAAAGCTCACACTGACAGGACGCCATATTTCCTCAGCTCTGTCTCTTTTGAATATCCTTAACAAGCCTTTTTAAAAGTCTGGACTCATCCCGCGATGCCCGCTCAAGGAGACTACTTCTCTATTGTCATCCTCCGCAGGGCTGGGTCTTAAGTCCACTCCTTCTATGCTTTCTGTGGACTTTGAATTTGTCCATTTCTGACCCATGTGACCTCTTGCGGGTCACGAAGGCTGGTAAAGTGGATGCGTCGGACGGGTCTGAATCCACTTTTACCGCCTGTATGTGGAGTAGTGGAGAGTGGCCCAAAACTGAAAACCTCTAAACACGGCCAGATAATGCCCCGCCCGGTCTTCACAAAGCAGATGGTCAAGGGTTAAGAAGTCTCAGACTTCATGAGTGCCACTAAATATTAACATTTTCCTTTTCTTTTCATCTGGTTTGTTTTTCTGTTGCGTTTTCTGCCTTTCTTTAAAAACTACATGCCTTGTAGGACACAATTATTTCATTTACAGTGTATACTAAGAGCTGTAGTTTTTTGTTTGTTTTTGTTTTGTTTTTGTCAGTGTATGGTTATCGTGGTACAGCACTGTGCGTAACTTGGCCTAACGTAAATCTAAAATAAATATCCCATCTTAAAGAGTAACAGTTTCTTCTTCTTCATCATCGTTCTCTAAGACATCGACATCAATCTCTCTCACAGATGCAGGAGTTGGTCTCTGGCTTTCAGCATCCTTGTAGAACTTCTCCTGAAGGGGGAAGTGGGTTAAGGTCATGACCTTTGCTTGAGTGGGTTGTGTAGCCGCCATCTGTGGAGGATATGCTGTGCTGCCTGTGCTCTTTGCCGCAGGCACATAAGGTTGAGCCAAACTGAAGTTTATGGTATAACTGCAGTGTCAAGTTTTCAGTCGGAAGATTATAAATTGGTCATTTCTCGGAGGTTTATAATATTCCTCGTCCATTTTAGCAACCTGTCTCATGGGTGATCAGAAGAAGAAGACTGACATACAAGGTATATCGGTCACGTGATAAGAAGAAAATCCCCGAGAATCCCAAAACAAGCTATAAAGTGGAACACAACAGGCCGAAGAAAAAGAGGCAGACCACGTGAAACACTAAAGAGGACATTGTTAAGAGAGACCAATTTATCAGGCATAAAATCCCTTGATGAGGTTGAAAAGTTCGCTGAAAACATGAAAACTTGGTGAACTACCATGCGAGCCCTATGTGACGTTTAATGGCACGGGAAGGATGTAAGATGTAAGATAAGATTTAGTATTTGGATGTTGTTTTATCTATTTAAGTTTATATATAGTTTTAGTCTGTTCTTTGTTTCTTCGCATGTTAAGCTTCTGTCAATATATCTATTGTTTCATGTAATGAAACGAGGCTTTCTTGGTATTTCTCCATATAATCCATCGTCCAACAAGTGATTCTGGAAACAGTCTCCTGTCAGTGCTCCCTACCTGAGAGCATGCAGTGGCAGGAGAGTCGCCGATTGAACAAATCACTTAAGGCATTCATACTGAATAGCAGTCTATGCAGAGGAGTGATCTTCAGCGGCCAGAATAACGAACCTATAGCAGCCTCATCTGAAGGATAGACCTAGAGCGGTATCATAACTGGAATGTATGTCTGATTCCAAGAGTCCATTTATACTTATACTGTACATTCCTCCCTTATCGCTCTACTTATCAACGTCTACCAGATGAAACGAGCGCTGCATTTTTAATCGCCTAAAATAATCATTTGTGAACATTTATCCAAAATTCAAAGAAGTCATTCTGCTCCAGCATTCGTTGTTCAAATAGCGGCTGAAAAGGAACAGTAACTGCAGGTGAAATGTTTATCAGCTTTTACTGTCAAATGAAGTTTGTAACTACGTCGGACCAGTTAAATAAATAGAATGGCATCTTCAGTGTACATATCAAGAGTTTGGTATACTGTATGAAGTCCGGTCTCAACCGCAGGACTAGGTCACTTTTACTAATGGCACCGTTACCTGATGACGTTGCTGTGGTTGGGGTTTTGTCGCATACCTTAGTGGAAGTACAGGTGAGGAAAGTACGTGTGCATATGATATCACAGCTTGCAGTTTGAGGATGGAAGTCGAAACCGCCACTGCTTAAAGTCACTTGGTTGAGCTGAACAGCAAATGCGCTTAGCTGTCACACTTAACGATTCTCAAAACACACTCCGTAAGATCGACAAAGGCATGCTTTGCAGAGAGTGGACCAACTTTGTTGTTCACGCTCAAGCTGCAGGCTTCACATGATCTACTGTCCCGGGCATGCTGGAGTGCATGGTAATGAGAGGGCCCGCCGGCTGCTGGAAAGGCCCCTGTTCAAGGTGAGGTGAAGCTGGACAAGTTGGACATCTGGAAGGCTGTTGTGGACAAAGTGTGCGAGGAGAAAAAGCTGGAATGGGAGAATAGCCCCTACACCAGTAGAATGAAACATCTCGAAGTGAAGCAAGGGGAGAGAAGGATAAGCTCCTTCTGTAGACAGAAGCGATGGACCCGCAATCAACGAGTGACAGGGACAGTATACACACCTTACATTGCTTACTGGAACGGGCGACGGAGCAGATATGGGAATGTCTTGACTGCGATTATGCTACCTCTTAAAATCAGTAATCAGTGTTGACCACAAGATTATTGCAATATGTATTTTAATCATGATAAGGTTGCAAGAAAATCATCAACTTTAGCATACTGAATCAGCCAGATATTTTTCATAAAAGACAGGATTGTTCGCAGCGCTGCTCAACACTGAACGTGCCATTATTGAAACAGCTCTTCATGTTAGTAATAGTAATATTTATTCAACCAGTTGGAAATATAAACTCACAAATAAGACACAGACTAGTCACTTTGTTGACAGATTTCTTTTAAACAACGAAAGTCGCATTATAAAATACATGTGTACACATGACCACGTGACGAAGATTTGTCTAGAAAGCTGAAAAATTTCACAATGTGGCGGGATCGATACTTAATGAAAAGAAAAGACTTCATGAAAGTTGTTTGAGCCCGTAGTGTTGTCGTTCTTCTGTCCAGTTAACTACTGAAAACTCGTGTAAAGAAGTCTTGAATGAAATAAATCTCACTAAATGACACTAACAAATATCATGGAATGAATTCTTCCGTCATATTCTCGAAATAGTTAAATTCCTTAGTTCATCTGCTAGAAGGGTACACTAGCTAAAGAGATAAACTGAGATATCTCAACTCCCCTTCAGAGAAGCAATGAACCGAAGGCTCTGCCCACTATTCGCTTAGACGGCAGCTTCATTTTTGTTTCTTAAAAGATCAGACTGGGATACAATTCCACACAGTCCTAACATACGTAGAGACAAAGGTCTGTGTCTAGGGGTAGAGACAAAAGTCTATGCCTAGGGGTAGAGACTGCATATCTAAGGTAGAGACAAAGGTCTATATCTAGGGGTAGAGACAAAGGTCTATATCTAGGGGTAGAGACAAAAGTCTATATCTAGGGGCAGAAACAAAGGTCTATACCTAGGGGTAGAGACCCAGATTTAAGTCTAGCGGTAGAGACCTAGGTTTATGTCTAGGAAGTAGAGACCTAGATTTATGTATAGGGGTAGAGACCTAGGTTTATGTATAGGGGTAGAGACCTAGGTTTATGTCTAGGGGTAGAGACCTAGGTTTATGTCTAGAGGTAGAGACCTAGGTTTATGTCTAGAGATAGAGACCTAGGTTTATGCCTAGAGGTAGAGACCTAAGTTTATGTCTAGGGGTAGAGACCTAGGTTTATGCCTAGGGGTAGAGACCTAGGTCGTGGGGTGAAAAAAGACTGAACAGAAGAATTCTAAGCGTGAACCTGGCTTAGTGTATACCTCTGAGAGTGAATATAGGCATACTTCTGAAAATAAACTAAGAGTATATGTAGGAATGTTTTGATTAAAAAAAACCAGGTATATTTATCTTGTCTTTGAAAGTATACAACTGTAGGCAGTTGTTTAAGTGTGAACCTGATCTATCGAAAGTGTGTCTACTACCTTGTTCGGTATTCTGCGCCTTCCTGTGTATCCTCTCTTTACAATCATTAACTTCCTACCCAATTTATTTCCATTTAATCTAAGTCCGTCTGCTCGGCCTTAATTCTAGGGCTCTCCAGGCATGTTTACCAACTCCTCGCGCTACAAGACTGTCCGTTGAAATAGAGGTCTTTGGTCAGAAGGCCTTTTGTGGTAGTCTGATGAATAGCATACAAAGAAAGCTCTTCAGTCTTGTGATGCGCACTGAATATGGGCTACAGAATCCAAGGCCCAGCGGCCTCTGTGGCTTAGTCCTTGCATTAGTCTTCTCTTGAGTGGCCATTATTCACACAACAATGAGCAGACAATTTGTCAAATTAACTTCAGATTTTATTTTTGTACTTCAAGAGTTTCGATTGTGGATAAAGGTGAAGAAAATGACCGGAGAGAAAGAACGATGGAACAGAGCGCAAAAAATGAAGATAAAGAAGAGGTGGAAGGTTCTCATCTGTTGAGCCAAGTGCTGCTCTTGTGCCTAGACAACAGTCCGCGACCTGGACAGGTCATCATACTAAATTGCTCATCAAAAACGGATCGCAACCGGAAGCTATTCATACTTTCCTAGCGCGCATGCTCGAACAGATAAGGCCGTGCAATAACGGGTGAGAATAACTGGACGATATGAAACTAAACCTGGATTTTAAATGCCCTTTTCAATCAGCTGCCCTGATTTGTTTTCCAATTTTAGTATAAGATTAAGAAAAAAATGTTCACAAATTTACATTTCCCAATTCTTTCATTCTTACAAGCAAGGAACTTGAAAAATAGTAAAAAAGAAACAAATAAAAAATGGCAGCACTGTAGGACAGTTCAATCTGGTCATTGCAAAATTTGATTAGCGTGTTCACAATTTTGTACGTTTTCATTTTTTAATGAACTAAGTGAGACATGCATCTGTACTTTACTATGGTTGATACAGAGTCACTTAGTTCCCATTAAACTACTGGGCGTTACGCATTGAAATCACAATGTATGAAATAACCAAGTTCCCACTAATCTACTGGATGTCATATTTACCAATACGCGGAATCACCAGGTTACCGCCAGACCACTGAATGCCATACACTTATGTTATTATACTTTCACAGATTTCTTTTTTCTTCTGCGTTCGATTTCATATTCTCACTATATAGACAAGAAAACGGCGGCCCCTATCAATCCCACTATTAGAGGTAGTTATGAGCCTCCCACCCCCCCCCCCCCCCCCATGTCATTAATTCTTTCTTTAAGTGGTTGGAGCTTTTATCTTTTAAATCGGTTTTTGGCGAGTTCCTTGCTTTTCTTATGCATAGGATAGTGTTTTAAATGTTTGAATTTTTCTAGTCTATAGGTTGTCTTTCTTCTCTCTGCTTCATCTATACTTAGTAGTCATACTGTTGTTTTCATTGATGTTATTGGTGTTATTCTTTAGACTGCTGTTTTCGCTGTTGTGTTATTCTTTAGACCCTCTGTGATGATTAGGAGTCTTGCATTTTAGATTCTGTTCAGCTTCTTAAAGTCTGTATTTACTGTAAGTGCTCTTTGTGTATTCTAGAGCAGGGCTGCTCAGCGAAAATAAAAATAAAACAAGACAAAAATAAACCTGCATCAGGCATACATTTCTTCTTCTTCTTCTTCTTCTTCTTCTGCGTTCGAGGTTGGTGGTCAAATCAGATCCTGATCCCTGTCGACATGGCAAACCCCGCAGTCCTCTCTAGATCCTGACCTCTGTCGACATGGCAAAGCCCGTAGTCCTCTCTATATCCTGACCTCTGTCGACATGGCAAAGCCCGCAGTCCTCTCCAGATCCTGATAGGAGCCCCAAAGCTTTTGCCCCAAACTTGTGTCCTCTGGCCATATCTCATGCTTCAGGTCCGCATGGTTTGGGCACTCTTGTAGGATATGTTCTGGAGTCTGGACTCCACTGCCACGTGGACATTCCTCTGTGTGAGACATTTTGAGTCGATGTAGGTGGCTCAGTAGTCTGCAGTGGCCTGTCCGCGGACGAAAGAGGATGGTTTGCCGAAGGCGGAGTGTGTTGGGTGCGGCGCAGTACCAGGTAAAACAGGACACACGCTCATTTAGAAGGTTAAGAATGCTCTTGATACTGGCATACATGAAATATGCTGTAAGTTTCCATCGTTTTCTCCCGACTTGTCCCACGCCTGAAGTGGGTTTTGAATGTTTTACCCTTCTAAACCTAAAGAGGAGCCCGTTACTCACATTTTCCAGAATGAAAGGAAGAACTTTGGCGAGAATGATTGGTACAACTCTGGCGAGAATGATTGGTACAACTCTGGCGAGAATGATTGGTACAACTCTGGCGAGAATAAATGGAACGACTCTGGAACAACTCTGGCGAGAATGAATGGACACCTCTGGAGAGAATGAATAGAAAGACTCTTGAACAACTCTGGCGAAACTGAAAGGAACAACTCTGGCGAGAATTAATAGAACAACTCTGGCGTCAGTTACTGACGTGAGAAAATGGTGTCAGATCCCAGAACTTATAACTGTGTGCACTTCAGAATCATATACATGCTGGAACTAAGATGACTGTAACAGAGAAGATAATTGACACGGAACTAAGATGACTGTAACAGAGAAGATCATTGACACTGAACTAAAATGACTGTGACAGAGAAGATCATTGACAAGGAACTAAGATGACTGTAACAGAGAAGATCAGTGACACAGAACTAAGATGACTATAACAGAGAAGATCATTGGCACGGAATTAAAATGACTGTAAAAGAGAAGATCATTGACACGGAACTAAGATGACTATAACAGAGAAGATCACTGACACAGAACTAAAATGACTATAACAGAGAAGATCATTGACACAGAACCAAGATGACTATAACAGAGAAGATCACTGACACAGAACTAAGATGACTATAACAGAGAAGATCATTGACACGAAACTAAGGTGACCGTGACAGAGAAAATCACTGACACGGAACTAAAACTGGCTAGAATTAGATACGCGGGAGACCACGTGGTGCTCTTCTTGAAAGACTGCTACATTTCCAGAGCTTTGCTGGCACGTGAGCTAGAGATCAACGAAAGCTCTATAAGAAGCTTGTTTGTTCTTTCAGGCCAGCACAGAAGTGATCGTCGTACACTCCTCCCCCGACTTCATGTCTTTATTCTACTTTGACCAGTTTCGTATTATTTCCAAGAAGGTTCGGTTCGAAGCGACACGAAGATCTACCATCAAGAACAGTCAGAGGGAAAAAAGTCCATACACTTAGTAATACTTCACAAAGCAAAATAGCAACTTTGTCTTACTGCTGTCATGCCAGGTGGTGCTGTCACGTAAGGCAGTGTTGTCATGTCAGGTGGTGATATTATGTAAGGTAGTGTTATCATGTCAGGTGGTGATGTAATGTAAGGTAGTGTTGTCATGTCATGCAGTGATGTAATGTAAGGTAATGTAATTTCTTTGGGTTTTTTTTTCAGAAATCCTCTGAACTTAGAACTACACCCATCCCCTCGCCCCCTCTATTTTTCTCATAGAAATCTGTCTATTTTCCCATTTATATTTCAACATTTTGCTCCATATTTTTAAGTTCAGTAAGTCCCGAAATCACTATGCAATTACTGAAACTTGGAAGGAAATATGAAATCTCTGACAACAGATATCAAATACGAACTAGAATGACTTAACGCGAGGCAACGTGTCCTGGGGATAAATTAAACGGAACTAAGCGTTAACATGCCCTGTAAGTGGACAGTAACACTTATCCGTTGCAAGCTTAAGTTCTGTCACCAAGAATAGCAACAAAAGATAAGAAAAGTCAGCAAATGCAGGAAGGATAAAATCGCACGACATTGCAGTCCTTGATCAGCTTGTAGGATAAGGGCTTCAGAGAGGTATCAACAACACCAGTACGAAAGGAAGCAAGCAGGCCACAGACGTACTGGTTTGTGTGTTAATTCACAAGAGATGTAGGGCTGATTGAACGGCAGCTTTCTTACCCAGTGTAGCTACGGCCCTAGATTTAGGAGCGATGAAAATAAATGAGTTATCCGAGAAGGCGGGTCGCGAGTGAACAAACATCTTATGGATTCCTCTATTTATATCAATGAATATAGTCCAGCCACTCCAACTGGTGATCGTGAAGATGTTTTCAATGCGGTGATGAAACATATACGCCCTCAATTACATGCAGTTCTCTGAGTGCTTTGCTTCGTGTAGTTCTTTCACCGTGACAGCTGGAGGTGTACGGTTACATATGTGTACACACAAATGCATAAAAAAAGATTTGTGTTTTTATGCACGTGGGGATTTAAACAAGTTTGTTAAATATTTTATACAGGCTATCTCCAGCCCACCGCCAGTGTCTCGTGGTTAGGCCATTATTAAAGGAGCTGCACTTACATGGCAGACAAACTGTAGGAATCAAGGGCTGTGCACTTACCAGCTTTCATCACTGCTCGGCATATACAGGGATTTACTGGCAACGTGAAAACAACCTAACATGTTCTAATGTTTACTTATTTCACTGAAAAAAGGCACGATTTTATTTTTGAAAAATGCACTCTGAAGGTTGTAGAGAATTAAGACAATATATTTCATAATTTGTGTGCACAGGAGAGGAGGATGTTGTCAGTATCAGTCCTGATCATCTTTCCTTCTCCACTTCCGGTAGGTAGGTAATTCATTTCTATAGCACTTCTCATCTCTGAGACCTTCGCCACGAGAGACGTGAGCTCTGGCCATTTCACTGGGGGGGGGGGGGGGGGGAGGTGAAGACCCTGTCCCGATTAGGCACTCAGGGTTAGCGAACTACAGCTGACCAAGACCCTATCCCACCTCTCCGTTGGTACCCCCCAGTAACAGACATAGCCTGGCTAACGGGACAGGGATCACCATAGTTCCCATGGTGGTGGAATCTGCTAAAGAAGCATGGCACACCCCCACCCCTGGTATTTAGCTGCACTCCTGGACTGAAAAAGTAGCTGCCATAACCCGCCCCCAAGCCGATACGATGCTGTGCCTTAACACCTCCACAGCATCGGCTACAAAGAACACCAGCTCGCAGTTACAGGGAGATAGAGCAATACAAGACCACTTCACTACCCAGGCGACCAGACAAGATAAGATAATATGAAAATTCAGAAAACGATAAACAAGGGCAGTAACAAAGGAAAAGTAGATGCTGAGTTAAGAATAAATGATCCTACAGGTGGAAGAAAGTGAAAAGTTGACGGCCAAAGGGAAATAACTGTAATATTTTTCGGAGAAAACTGACACCGCGGAACTTGTAATAGCTTTAAAAAATCGGATACGGAAGTAGTGAAATGTGAAAATGTATGGTTGCATCTCAATGAATTCGAATGGAAAAGTATGCAGAACTAAAAATCTTATTTCGGGGCACAAAATGTGTGTGTGTGTGTGTGTTTTTTTTTAGCAATACGCCTTATAGGACGAGCAGTCTGAGCATGCGCAATAACTCGTCCAACATGGCCGCTCCACTGTCATCTTGCACCGTGGAAGAGCAGCGAAGAGTTATTCATTTTTGTTTTTTATGATCAGAGAGTGTGAAACTTTCTGAAATCTACAGTAGAATGAAGGTTCAATATGGAGGCAGTTGTCTGGGTAATGGTAGAGTCTATGAGTGGGTGGAAAGATTTAAAAAACGGAAGACAAGACGTCAGCGATGAACACTGGATGGTAGACCAATTAGCTGAGACATGAAACAGCTGATCGAGCTGCTAATCCGTAACTACAGGCGAGTCGTTATTGACGAACTTAACAGAAGTCTTGACTCTGTGTACAATATTGTCCATGACGACCTCGTCTTCTGTCACACTTCAATAGAGACAAGCACTTTCTCCACGAGACTGGCGGTCCAAATGCTCCTGCCGTGCACGCTTGTGATCATTGAACAGTTGCCTTGGTACCAACCTGCTACACACTTTCCTATACCCGAGGTCACACACACACACACGCACACATATATACGAAGGGCAAGGACGCTGTCCGACTTAGCATGCTTGAGGTCAGAGCTGGCACACCATAGCAAGACCCTGTCTCACCTCTGGGCTGCTTCCCTCAGTAACAGGTCTAGCCTGGTTAACGGGTCAGAATTCGTCACAGTTCCCATGGTGGTGGAGCCTGCTGAAGAAGTATTGCACACCCCCTGCTGTTTAGTTCCACTTCAGAACTGAAAAAAATGTAAGCCGCTTTCATGGTGGCACAGTGCCTTGTCTTCATGGTGGCACAGTGCCTTGTCTTCATGGTGGCAAAGTGCCTTGCCTCAATATTTTCACTACATTTGCTGCAAGAACATCAGATGGCAGTTCCAGGGAGGCTGAAGAAAATACAAGTCTTGCAGACTTCTCGGCATAGTTTACTTGCAGACTTCTCGGGCATAGTTTATTTGCAGACTTCTCGGGCATAGTTTACTTGCAGACTTCTCGGGCATAGTTTATTTGCAGACTTCTCGGCATAGTTTACTTGCAGACTTCTCGGGCATAGTTTACTTGCAGAGTTCTCGGCATAGTTTACTTGCAGACTTCTCGGCGTAGTTTACTTACAGACTTCTCGGGCATAGTTTACTTACAGACTTCTCGGCATAGTTTACTTGCAGACTTCTCGGCGTAGTTTACTTACAGACTTCTCGGCGTAGTTTACTTGCAAACTTCTCGGCATAGTTTACTTACAGACTTCTCGGCGTAGTTTACTTGCAGACTTCTCGGCGTAGTTTACTACTTGACTATTTACTATGAGCTCAGTTTGGAGGTGGAACGTGGTCTTGATCAATCCTAACTGAACTCTCTTTAATAGAAATATTATCTCACCTAGTGAAACTTGAAATTATGACATCAAAAATGGAAGTTCATGGATCAACACTTGTTACTTATACCCAAAAACTGTTCCGTCTCTATTCTCAGTGAAGGGTTGTATAATACGACAAAATCTTTTTTGTCAGTAATGCTCTCCCCTGCTGATCTATATTTCGGTGAAATCGGATGCTCGGACAATAAAACCAGATACAATAAATTGTTTCCAAAAAAAAAAAAAGAAAACACGAAGAGCAATTACTGGATATTTCTCCAGGCAAAGGGTACAAATATACCACTTATTCCTTTGTGTTGATCTCAGCTCTGCGCATGAAGAACTAGACATCTTAACACTAAAATTTACATTCAAATGTGTTTCACACAGCGGGAGGCAGGTTCAGTTATTTTCAATCGTCTCCACAGAGTAGCTCCCCTTGCACGGGCCTTGCATACTGGGTGAACTGTTAGGATTCATGTACTTAAGATGAAATTCACAGACTGTATTAGCCACCCTACATAATAATCGTACATCCTTCCCGTGCCGTTAAACGTCACACAGGGCTCGTATGGTAGTTTGCCAAGTTTTCCTGTTTCCGGAGAGCTTTTCAACATCATCAAATGATTTTATGCAAACTAATTTGGCTTCCCTTAACAATGTCTTTTTTAAGAGTTTCACGTGGTCGATCTCTTTTTCTTCGGCCTGTTGTGTTTCACTGGATACCTTGCTCTGCGATTCTCTGATTGTTTTCTTCTCATCACGTGACCGACATATGTACATCTTTTTCTGATCACCCATGAGACAGGTTGTTGTTCGCTCATCTGCCTTACCTCTGCGTTGTTCTTGAATTCGTTCCACTTTATACCGAGTATTTTCCTAAGGCATTTGTTTTCAAAAGAGTCTAATTTCTTCTCTATTTGTTTTCCAGCTTTCGTCTGCATAAATGAGGGGTGGCTATTACATCTGAATTGAATAGTCTTAACTTGGTTTTTGTGTTTATAACTTTTGAGTGCCATATGTTCTCAAGATTCCTGAAGGTCAATGCTGCTTTTTTTGCAATTCTAACTTTCCTTTCTGATGTCACCACTCTATACATAATAACAAGCACTATGAAAGTACACTTCTTTGACAAGTCCAGAATATTAACAACAGAGCTCAAGCTAAGCAAACACTGAATGAAAGCAAACACAGACAGAGTTCTTTCTAGTGACTGTATTGTTAAACAAGACTGTTCATTCTAAAAGTGAAGAAGTAGGAATTAGGCACATGAAAGCAAAAAAAAAAAAAAAAACACAACTCAAACAAAAGAACATTTAGACGAGACTTCAGTGAGTGCACAATATGTCACATGCTTTTATCAAAATGAGTGTATTGCAGAAAAACAATGTAAGGAAAAAAAACATAACAGCCTGTTATCAAATTCAAAACATCAGCTTCTGGATTTTTTTTACTTAAAAAAAAAACATTTTTAAAAACTGACCTTGTCCACAAACAAAACATAGTTTATTGCTGTAACGAAATCTTACTACATCTTGGAGTGTAATTTTATTCATCTCAGAATATCACTACAGTGACTGATTTTGGCTGACCTGTGGTTGGAGAGTCATTAGGCAACCATAATGGGTTTGGTGATGTGACCTAATTTTCCTCTCAATTTGTAACTTCTAAATCATCACATACATGGAATTTGCCACAAAAATGGAGTCAGGATTTTTTTTTTTTTAATGTTGACAAAACTATTATTTTCACACCTACAGCGTTTTAAAGAAAGTCTGGAATAAGTGTGGTACAGGAAGACTGTCCCAGCATGCACTAGTGTCAGTTTATTGTACACGCTCGTACCAAGTCTTCTTGGTTCTTAGAAATGCTGGTAAGAAAGAACAAAAAATGAGCATATCTATACATTTTCTGCTCTCAACATTGTTTGCTGCTTCATACAGCAAATAACATGTACAACATTGTTTGTTGCTCTCATACAGCAAATTACATGTATGACATTGTTTGCTGCTTCATACAGCACATTACATGTACAACATTGCTGCTCTCATACAGCATATTACATGTACAATGTTGTTTGGTGCTTCATACAGCAAATAACATGTACAACATTGTTTGCTGCTTCATACAGCAAAATTCACTGAGTTCTCACCCAACCAGCCCAGACCTGCTCATTAATTTTTTTCATAAAAACACCCAAAAACCTGGCATAAAAATGATATAATGAAGAATATATGAAGATAAACAATACTATACACAGCTTCCACTTTGAAGGTCAGGCAGCCTGCAATATTCCAAGTACAAAAAATATATATCTGATGGTGACAGAAAAGTTCACATTAACCTACAGTCTGTACAAATAAAATGTTACCCCTGATAGTTTTTCTCTCTTACATCTTCACTGACTTTACACATGACAGTCTTTCTCTCTTACATCTTCACTGACTTTACACATGACAGTCTTTCTCTCTTACATCTTCACTGACTTTACACATGAAAGTCTTTCTCTCTTACATCTTCACTGACTTTACACATGACAGTCTTTCTCTCTTACATCTTCAATGACTTTACACATGAAAGTCTTTCTCTCTTACATCTTCACTGACTTTACACATGAAAGTCTTTCTCTCTTACATCTTCAATGACTTTACACATGAAAGTCTTTCTCTCTTACATCTTCAATGACAAAATCCAGTATTCTCTGGATCAGAAGTGAAAAATTTGGTCACCAATCACCATTTGTGATGAACAGGCAGTAAATTCATGTTTTCTATAAAACAGGTAGTACACCTAAATATTTACTTTTCTGCTGAGGCATGTCCTAGTTACTACTTGAAACAAAGCGCTGTGCTATCATGGCTCGTGTAAATGAA
This sequence comes from Achatina immaculata, assembly GCA_009760885.1. NCBI lineage: Eukaryota > Metazoa > Mollusca > Gastropoda > Stylommatophora > Achatinidae > Lissachatina > Lissachatina immaculata. The sequence goes on from CM019692.1 coordinate 16,369,638, forward strand.
ACAAACATATAACTTCATGGAATAGGAAAATTAATATTGTAGGATATTGTAGACCTCCTAGACAAAAGTGAAACTTCTTCTGCTACAACTCTTGCGAGAATGAAGGATGTAAGATGACTTAACTTTTGTAGTACAAACTCCAGCATATGAAATTACACAACAGTAATTCAGCTGAAATTCAACTCAAAAGTGCAAAAGTCTTGCTGGAAGGATATCCTCCCTTTTATATCCTATTGGAAGGATATCATCCCTTTAATATAGTGTTGGAAGGGTATCATCCCTGTAATATACTGTTGAAAGGGTATCATCCCTGTAATATTCCATTGGAAGGGTATCATCTCTGTAATATTCCATTGGAAGGGTATCATTCCTGTAATATACTATTGGAAGAATATCATCCCTGTAATATACTGTTGGAAGGGTATCATCCCTGTAATATTCCATTGGAAGGGTATCATCCCTGTAATATACTGTTGAAAGGGTATCATCCCTGTAATATTCCATTGGAAGGGTATCATCCCTGTAATATACTGTTGAAGGATATCCTCACTTTCATATCCTGTTGGATGGATATCCTAACTTTAATATCCTGCTGGTCCTAAGGAGGACTGTTATAGCTGGAGGTGGGGTGGAGGATATGCTCTTCACTCCAATTAAAAAGGCATGTGTCTCAAATAGCCTCTGACAGTCAAGTCCAGCTCCTGGCCTTCTCGTGGTGGAACTGTTTTTTAAACTGACAGGAGAAGGGGTGAAAGCGAATATCTGGTGCCTGAAAACCAGACGCTTCGGGTAGATAAGAGTCTTGGCTGGTAGCTCATCTAGGAGAAGGAAAACTCTGATTTAAAACCCTCTGCTGGCGAGATTCCACAGCTGCTGTGCGTGGGATGAAACTCCTCCCGGCCAACGAAGAAAAATGTGATTAGGGTTGCTGTGCGGCAACGCCATGGAAAAGGTGAAGGAAAGGATTAAGTGAAGTAACCAGTGGTCTCGAGGTCAGGGCTACTCAAATCATGGCATCTCTGCTCTAGAGGCTGGCCACATCCTATATACACCCATACATGGGCAGATTGCCTAAACCGGCTTAACCCAGGGGTTAAACTAAGACACTGCTGGCGAGATTCTTTGGCTGCCACGTGTGGAGTGAAACTCCTCCTGGCCAATGAAGAAAATGTGAAAATGCAATTAGGGTTGCCATGCAGCACTGGTGTGAAAAAGGTGATAGAAAGGATAAAGTGAAGTTTAATTGGTATGTCCAGTAGTCTCACGGCAAGAGTTACTCATACCATGGCACTTCTGCTCTAGAGGCCAGTCACGTCCGATATACACCCATACTTGTGAAATATGCCTAAACTGGCTTAACCCAGGGGTGAAACTTACTAGTGGTGAGGATTCATCTTCCTGGACAAAAACTCCATCCTGGTCACAACTAGGAAGGGTAGTGGCCACAACCACAAAATGCTTAAGTCGGAGACACTGGACCGGCGCAGTCTAGATAGGAAACCATCTCTCACCCAATGGGGATATATGTGTATCCTAATCACGCTGAGGTTTTCCAGTGAGAAAGTCCAACACTGGACTGGATGGGCAACCATCTCTCACCCAGTAGGGATATACTGATATCTAAAACACATCAAGGTTTTCTGGTGAGAAAGTCCAACTCTAGGCTGGATGGGCAACCACCTCTCACCTGGCGGGTATACACTGATATTCAAACTACATCGAGGTGCGATCTTGGTGAAAGAAGAAGAAGAAGAAGATATCCTGTTGGATGGATATCCTCACTTTAATATTCTATTATTTATGTCATGCTGGGGCAGGCAACATAACCAACGTGTGCTGACTGTGAGAAACAGTGTGAACTGACACAAATAAAAGTCTTCATGCTTCAGTCTTCCTTCCATGTTTATGCTCTATATACAGTACAAGTTATCAAATAAATGTTGCCAACTCTGCGGGTACAAAAAGACTACATGTCCTTCTGACTGCATGTTACATATAACACATATATAGTCTCCTGTATTGGGTAGCTACCACTTCTGGTTAGCAAAAAGGCAGGTAATAATCTTATTTCTTACCCATCAACAATTTGTAAACAGCAATATTCAGTAATACTCATTTAAATACATCATCCACATATAAAGAAGGCGAGGAAGGAAGGAATACATGACGGTGATACTCTTACACTGACATGAAATAAATCATGAAAAACTGCTTATTGCAACAAGAAACAAAAAAGTTAAGACTTACAGTTGTTAATTTACAACAAAAAAAAAAAAAAGAAAACTTTTACAAAAGCAAACTGTACAAATAAGCTGAGGATATTTGGCACATATACACTGACTGAACATGTCAGGTTGCTAATGTCACAGTGAACAATCATTCTTTAACAGCTTCAAACTTGACATAAGATAAATATTTTGCTGGAGAACAAAACTGCTACCATTCATAGTTAGGTTTATTCATGCTTCTTCTTATCACTGACACGTACTTTCAGCTGCTCCACTCCTTTAACTAACACGTACTTTCAGCTGATACACTCCTTTAACTAACACGTACTTTCAGCTGATACACTCCTTTAACTAACATGTACTTTCAGCTGATACACTCCTTTAACTAACATGTACTTTCAGCTGCTCCACTCCTTTAACTAACATGTACTTTCAGCTGCTCCACTCCTTTAACTAACACGTACTTTCAGCTGATACACTCCTTTAACCAACACGTACTTTCTGCTGATACACTCCTTTAACTAACATGTACTTTCAGCTGATACACTCCTTTAACTAACATGTACTTTCAGCTGATACACTCCTTTAACTAACACGTACTTTCAGCTGATACACTCCTTTAACTAACACATACTTTCAGCTGATACACTCCTAACATGAACTTTCAGCTGATACACTCCTTTAACTAACACGTACTTTCAGCTGCTCCACTCCTTTAACTAACACGTACTTTCAGCTGCTCCACTCCTTTAACTAACATGTACTTTCAGCTGCTCCTTTAACTAACACGTACTTTCAGCTGCTCCACTCCTTTAACTAACATGTACTTTCAGCTGATACACTCCTTTAACTAACACGTACTTTCAGCTGTGCTCCACTCCTTTAACTAACACGTACTTTCAGCTGATACACTTCTTTAACTAACATGTACTTTCAGCTGATACACTCCTTTAACTAACACGTACTTTCAGCTGCTCCACTCCTTTAACTAACATGTACTTTCAGCTGATACACTCCTTTAACCAACACGTACTTTCAGCTGATACACTCCTTTAACTAACACGTACTTTCAGCTGATACACTCCTTTAACTAACACGTACTTTCAGCTGATACACTCCTTTAACTAACACGTACTTTCAGCTGCTCCACTCCTTTAACCAACACGTACTTTCAGCTGATACACTTCTTTAACTAACATGTACTTTCAGCTGATACACTCCTTTAACTAACACGTACTTTCAGCTGATACACTCCTTTAACTAACACGTACTTTCAGCTGCTCCACTCCTTTAACCAACACGTACTTTCAGCTGATACACTCCTTTAACTAACATGTACTTTCAGCTGATACACTCCTTTAATTAACACGTACTTTCAGCTGATACACTCCTTTAACTAACACGTACTTTCAGCTGCTCCACTCCTTTACCTAACATGTACTTTCAGCTGCTCCACTCCTTTAACTAACATGTACTTTCAGCTGCTCCACTCCTTTAACTAACATGTACTTTCAGCTGCTCCAGTCTTTTAACCAAATGACAAAATATGTACCTCTCTGTCCACTGGTAAGTTACAAACTGAAGTTATAATACAAAAATACAGTTATCAAAATAGTATTTCATGTGTGTATAAATCTCAGCAGCACATGCAGCCATTTCATAGCTTAATCTTCATATTAATAACAAATTATTTTAGCAAAAGAAAAAACTTTTATCCACAGCCGCTGTATGAAATGTTCAATGGAAATAAACTTTATGAGGCTGGACATGATCAAGATAATGAACAATACGTTTGTTTTTGATATATATGAGCTGCATCTTTATCTTCATACCATCCATCTCTTGAGGCAAAGCTGTGTTACTGAGATATTTAGTTGAGCAAAATTACCTGCCAACTGCTGACAAGACAAAGCTTCACTGTGAAGTCATGTGACATAACCTTTCAATAAACTTTCAGATGAACAACCCTACTGCACACACTGACTCTGAACTCTGCCAGCAGACATACACTGACTCAAGTCTAGAACACTGCCACTAGACATACACTGACTCTGAACTTCTGTCATCATTATCAAATCCTATTATGCTCAAGGAGATAAAAACTCTCCATATAAACCAGCCAAGGTTTCTACTTTCCACTTCATTTTTCCAGTTATATCTGTAAGGTTTCTATCTAAGCCTAGTTTCTACCTGAAAGGTTTCTATCTAAGCCTAGTCTCTGCTTGCAAGGTTTCTATCTAAGGCTAGTCTTTTTTCTTGAGCAGTCATGTCTACCTATTGTCTTCTTCCCGGTGAAGTGTGAGATTAATCCATGTATCTCTATTTCCTCTGTTAATCATAAAGTTTAAATTATAAATAACAATGCACTGTCCACACTCAGGACACAATGTGCACACATCTGCCAAATAATATGGTTTCAACAGTGGTGGAGTTTACTGAGAAGCTTGTTACCACACCTCTTTGGGAAGGGACTAGCGAGTGGAGATGCTGTCCAACTAGGCAATCAGATAATATGCTAGCATCAGGGTTAGTGAACCACAGCTGACCAAGACCCTGTCCCACCTCTCTGTTAGTACCCCCAGTAACAGGCACAGCCTGGCTAACAGGGCAGAGACTGCCGTAGTCCCCATGGTGGTGGAGTATGCTAAAGAAGCATTGCACACCCCTTGCACTTTAGCTGTACTTTGGGACTGAAAAGGTAGCTGCCATACCCCGCTCTCACGCCGATATGATGCTGTGTCTCAACACCTCTACAGCATCGCCTGTAAAGAACATGGGCTCGCAGTTATAAGGAGATAGCACAAGACAAGATGAGACGAGGGAAGGCATTACTCCAACTTCTGTAATTCCTGGGATAAAAATGAAACATGTCAGCTATTATTGCCATCTGTCATCACCACACTCACAATGACCAGAAGAGCACAGAATTCTATCCACTGGAATTCAGAGGAAGAACAAAGAACATTACACTGTAAGATTTCCATGTTTCTCATTCTATCTTCTTACACTACAAAGTCTGTGGTAACTTACACTTTGCAACATGACTGATTTCTCCATGTACCCAACTACCTGGTCAGATCACACTTTCAAACTCATATCTCTCATGACTCATGAATTTCATGTTTGGATCTTTGGGTTTTATTTCAATTTATTCTTTCCTGTTCCTGCACAGCTGCCTGTTTCTTTCATTCTGCTAGATCTCTGCTGCAGGCTGCCTTTGTTTTAACTAATAATGTATACATCACTGCTAAATTTAAATGCTTCAGGTATGCCTTCTACAGTTTAGCGCTCCAGGTATGCCTACTATAGTTTACTGCTCCAGGTATGCCTACTATAGTTTACAGCTCCAGGTATGCCTACTATAGTTTACCACTCCAGGTATGCCTACTATAGTTTACTGCTCCAGGTATGCCTACTATAGTTTACTGCTCCAGGTATGCCTACTATAGTTTACCACTCCAGGTATGCCTACTATAGTTTACCGCTCCAGGTATGCCTACTATAGTTTACCACTCCAGGTATGCCTACTATAGTTTAGTGCTCCAGGTATGCCTACTATAGTTTACCGCTCCAGGTATGCCTACTATAGTTTACCACTCCAGGTATGCCTACTATAATTTACTGCAGGCCACACCCATTTATTTCTCTGTAGCTTTTTTAAAAAGTGAAGATCATCCTATTTGGGTACAGAAAAAATAATAGTAAGAAGTGTTTAGAACATATGATGAAACATTTAACACGGAGGTATGTATCATTTAGTTTTTCCATTTATAATCCCATTACAGTTTTCACAGTAAATGGACAAAGTATTTATGATTAGCAAGCCAAGATACACCATACTGATGCAATATCATGATTCAACAACCACACACTCAGTCACCAACTTTTTGTTTTATGCTGCCCCAGAGATAATCTGGTTCATGAAATGGAAAACTACAAGAAAGACTTGCGGACTTTTTACATTTAACACAGCATGTGTTAAGCTCAGCTCACAGCATTCAACAAGATGAGGGAGAACACTGTCCTGGCATTCATCAAGATGAGGGAGAACACTGTCCTGGCATTCATCAAGATGAGGAAGAACACTGTCCTGGCATTCATCAAGATGAGGGAGAACACTGTCCTGGCATTCATCAAGATGAGGGAGAACACTTTCCTGGCATTCATCATAATCTGTCTTTCATGTCTTTGTCTTCTTCCTCATCTTCTTGTGCCATCACCATGGTAATATTTCCTGGACCAGAACTGCTTGATGGCCAAGAAACATTGTAAGTGACCTGCAAAATGTTTTAAGTTACTAATATTAAGTTTTTGTACACAAGGTTCTTTCAGACATCGAAATGATTGACTAAAATATACAATATATGGATGTCAATATATGTATATTTGGACTTGTGTAAAAATGTTACAACATACAAAAACAATTTACAGAATTTTAAGGAATGAACTGATAATATAAAATAATTTACAAGGTACATAATAAACATGGCTCCAAGTTACATAAAAATGAATATATGAGGGGCGTTCAGAAAGTAATGCACCACATTGTTTTATGTGCTGATTGTGTGAACAAAATTGCACCAAAACTGGCCAAAGAATATGGCTGCCCTAACCACTGAAATGGAGTGTGTTAGCAACTTGTGGTACAAGCAGCTAATTGTGATAGAATTTCTCATTGCAGAGAAGGAAACTGTTGTGAACAATCACAAGCGTTTATGTGATGTGTATGGAAGTTTTGCAGTCGATAAGTGTACAGTAATACCAGAGATCAGATATGCTGATGACACAGTATTACTGTCCACAACACAAAATGGAATAATTAATTATGTCAGTCTGTAAGAATAGTGAAGACTCTATCTTAATACAAAGAAAACTAAACTGATGACAACTGACAAAACAAACAAGGCAGTTGATATATCTATCAATGAGGAAAAACTGGATGAAGTGGAGAGTTTTGAATATCTTGGATCACTGCTAACTAAAAATGGAGGAAATCAAAAGGAGGACATCTATCGCTCTCCAGAAAGTAAAACATTTAAAGAATCTGTGGAGAGGAACAGACAGAACTACAAAAATAAGATTTTTAAGGGCAGGCATTTTTCCCATCGCTACATATGCCTGTGAGACCTGGACACTTAACAAAACAGCTGAGAAACACATAAATGCCTTTGAATGTAAATGCTACAGAAGAGTTCTTCAAATATCATGGACACAAAAAATAACAAATATTTCCATACTACAAGAACTTAATATTGAAGAAGGCTGGGTAGTAAAGAGTATTAAACAGAGAAAACTTAAATATCCTGGACACATTAAATGTCACGATAATCTAGAGAAAACCACCTTGGAAGGGTACATAATGGGAAAAAGAAAGAGAGGAAGACCAAAAAGAAGATGGCTGCAAAACATCATTGATGATCTGCAAATGGATGCATCAGCAGCAGGCCATCTTGCTCACAACCAAGAGGCCTACAGGAGTGCTGTTAGGGAGGCAAAGTTCCACAAGGGACATGCAAATGAATGAATGAGGAGTACAGTCAGTCGCTGGGTTCAGAGAATCAAAGAATCAATAACTGGAGATAAGGAGCTGCATGATTGGCCGCGTTGTGGACATCCTGCCACAGCCACCAAGGCAGAAATGTTGAAATGCGCTGAGGGCATTATTCTAACTGATAGGCATATCTCTCTCTCTCTCTGAACCTTAAGTGCCCAGGGCACATGGGGCTTCTGCAAGGGTTTTCCACAAATGCCTGTCTTTTGCCTTTTTTTCTGCTCTTGCCCAGGTGAGCCCTCTATTGCTCAACATCCTTTCTGTTGTTCTTCTCCATGTCTCTTTTGGTCTACCCTTACTTCTGCTCCCCTGTGGTGTCCATCTTAGTGCTATTTTTGGTAGTGAGTTGTCAGTCATTCGGAGCACATGTCCCAACCATCGCCAGCGTCTTTCCTCAATAATTGTTGTCAGTGGTTTCATCTGCATTTCTGCCAATAAGATGTTATTTCTTATGGTGTTTGGCCAAAATATTTTTTTAATTCTACGTAAACATTTAGTCTGGAAAGAATTCAACTTGTTTTCTATGGTTTTGGTGATTTTCCAGCATTCACTTCCATAGAGTAGTACACTTAGAACATTACTCTTAAATATCCTGATTTTTATATTTATGCTTAGTTTATTTGATTTCCATATATTCTGCAGCATTGCAAAAGCCTGGTTTGCTCTAGTAAGTCTGCTGTTGATGTCCTCTGTGCTGTCTCCATTTTCTACTACTCTGCTGCCAAGGTATACAAATTCGTTGACCTCCTCCACTAACTTGTTATCTACTCTGAGTGATAGGCATATCACTACTCAACAATTGGCCTTAAAGCTGTCAGTCAGCAATGGTAGTGCAAATGCTCTAAGACTGTCTAAGGTTTGTGCAAGATGGGTTCCTCGAAGTCTCACAAATGACCAATGATTGCAAAGGAAAGCAATTTCTTCTGAATTGTTTCTGAGCGTTTCAATGCTGATGGAGAGAGAACTTTTTGGCTAAGATAGCAACAGGTGACGAAACCTCGGCACATCATTTTGAACCTGACACAAAAAGACAGTCAATGGAGTAGCATTATCTGCAAACACTACGAAGAAAGAAATTCAAGACAACTTCTTCAGCTGGAAAGGTCATGATCACTGTCTTTTTGGATATTGAAGGTGTGATTCTTGTAGATGTTATGCAGAGAGGAGAGACAATCAATTCGCAAGCTTACATTAAGACATTGAAAAAACTCAATCAACATTTTCGCAGAGTTCGGCAGCACAAGAATCCAGCAGACCTGCTTCTCCTTCATGACAATGCACACCCTCACACAAGTCTGGCAACACGAGAAGCAATTACCAAATTGGGTTGGACTGTACTACCATATCCACCCTATAGTCCTGATTTGGCACCCTCTGATTTCCATCTGTTTGGTCCACTTAAAGATGAGGGGTAAGATTTGAAGATGATGGAGTGACTCATGCAGCGAAGAAATGGCTACACAATCAAGAGAAAATCTGGTACGGGCTAGGAATAAATGAACTGGTTTCACAATTGGTGCAAAGCCGTACAAGTTGATGGGGATTATGTTGAATAATACCAATGTTTACATGACATATCCATGTATATTGTGTATAAATTTCATGCTTTTTTGAATAAACAGCTCCTGAGAAAAACGATGTGATGCATTACTTTCTGAATGCCCCTCATATATATATATATATATATATATAATGTAACTTATGTCCGAGACTTTCTGTATGTAAATAAACTACTGAAATATGTAAACAAATGGATAGTAAAAGGATGTAAATAGACACTGAAAATATATGTGTTACATATGTTAGACCTGAAACAAATATGTCATAAGACTAACAAATTATGGATATGACTGCAGACAGTAAGTCTGTAATAAACTTTCAGGCTGTCTGTACACAATGTTTGGGCCACAACATTTGTAGTTTCCAAAAGATATGTGTGTTTCAGTGAAAACTATGGAGTGCTAGTGCACCTTGTAAAGATTTTATAGCTTCCTGCCTTCATTTCAATGACTTTATCACTGTGTTTATGAAATGAATATAACCCAGATCATTCAAACACTGTGTCTATGAAATGAATATAACCCAGACCATTCAAATAATGTATCTGTTATCTCTGTGATATACTGTCATGTTCTCCACTACAGATGGTGGTAAAAAGAAAGAAAGCCAGCCAGCTCGCAAACAAATTTCACAATTTGGAGGTGAAGTTGCAAATCATATGGAAGTATGAAGGTGGACAAAGTTTATCCTTTGTCACATATAAACTAGGTTTCACGGTATCAACTGTGAACACTACAGTGAAGGAAGCTTCTTGCCATCATATGTAAAAATTGATTTATGTAAAGGGTTATGGAATATATTACTTTCAATGCCAGAAATCACACATATACTGTAAATAACCTGGACACTACAGAACAAATTTAACCTGAACTATTGAAACAGTGTTGAAAGCTGAATTTTAGGTTCCCCCCCCCCCCCCCCTTATTGATACAATTTCTTGTACAGTTAAGTATCCTCATTTAAAAGAAATGGCAATGTTAAATGCATAAGGGCTGATCAGGAAAAAAAAAAAGGTTACATGTGCAGGTATGCAAAAGAAACAATCCCAGTGTAAAAAAAATGCATATGGAATGTTAAAAAGATACACACACACTGTTTTTCAACTGAATCACAAGTTGATTATGACACCTGTCTGCATGCAGGACCAAGTTTTCCATCTTGATTCTGTGAAAGTCACAATCATGCTGATAGCCATTTTTGCATGCTCAGATGATGCATGTGGCATACATTTGGCAAAAGTCTTTATGTAGCACATCCACCATGAAGTACTGAACTCTGCCACTGGTCACTCCAAGTTGGGATGCAATATGATGCAAAGCTATCTTTCGGCCCCATTGAATCAGCTTCTCAACACTTGTTGCATTTGACCTTTGCTGTCAACAAACTTCAATGCCCACTGTTTCCAGTGTGTCTGCCTTCCACATCATCACTGTCAGAATTAAACATGTGACACCATTCTGCCACATGCTGTCTACTCATAACTTTTTTCACCATAGGCCTCAATAAGCTGGCAGTGAATTTCAGCTGTAGATATGTTCTTGTATATATTGAAAAATAATGAAACTACTCATTAACCAAGAAGGAAAAAATATACATAAAAGGAACAGCTGTACACTAATTTATATACCTTTGCCAGCTACAAAGACCAGGATGGTGACATAAGAAAGGAATTGAACTGCAAAAGCAGCATGAACCTTCAAGAATCTTGAGAACATACATTGTCACATTTGTGCCCTTATACATGCTTGTATGGTATTCAAAAGTTATAACCACAAAAACCAAGCTAACATTACTCAATTCAAATGTAGTATCTACCCTCATTTATGCATGTAAAAGCTGGAAAACAACTAAAGAAATAGACAACAAATTAGACTCTTTTGAAAACAAATGCCTAAGGAAAATATTCAGTATATAGTGGAAGGAATTCAAGAACAACACAGAGATAAGGCAGATAAGCAAACAACAACCTGTCTAATGGGTGATCAGAAAAAGGAGATGGACATATGTCAGTCACATGATGAGAAGAAACAGAGAATCCCAAAACAAGCTATCAAGTGGGACACAACAGGCTGAAGAAAAAGAGACTGACCATGTGAAACTCTAAAGAGGACATTATTAAGAGAGGACAGTTTAGTGGGCTTAGCATCCCTTGATGAGGTTGAAAAGCTTGAAGAAAACAGGAAAACTTGGCCAACCACCATGTGAGCCCTGTGTGACATTTAACAACACTGGAAGGATGTAACCTTTTATTTTCTGTTCAGCCTATGCAAATGCTGTAAAAAAAAACAACAAAAAACCTGAGAGATAATCAACCATGTCAGACCACTCCATATATGTATACCGTAAAAGACAGATAACCAACCTTAAAAGACCACTCTATATGTGCATACTGTAAAGGGCAAGTTAGACAACCAACCCTTTCAGAATACTCTGTATGTGTATATTGTATAAGGACATGCACATTATCAACCTTATCAGACCATTCTATATGTGTACTTAAGGACAAGCAGATAACCAACCCTGTCAGGCCACTCATTATGTGCATACTGTAAAAAATCATGCAGATAACCAACCCCATCAGACCAATCCATATGTGTATATCGAGAAAGATCAGGCTGATAACCAACCCTATCAGACCAATCCATATGTGTATATCGAGAAAGATCAGGCAGATAACCAACCCCATCAGACCACTCCAAATGTGTATATTGTAAAAGACCAGTCAGATAACCAACCCCATCAGACCACTCCAAATGTGTATATTGTAAAAGACCAGGCAGATAACCAACCCCATAAGACCACTCCATATATGTATATCGTGAAAGATCAGGCAGATAACCAACCCCATCAGACCACTCCAAATGTGTATATAGTAAAAGATCAGGCAGATAACCAACCTTATCATCTGAAATGACTGTAACTGTATCCATCTTCTCTTGAAGCTCTGCCCTGGCCTGAGAATAGGCTTGCTGTACCAGTATGTCCCTCTGAGATCTCTCTGCCAATACCATACGTGACATATTCACTTGGGCTTCAATTCGAGTTGCATTCAGTGCCTGCAAGACAACAACACTTCATAAGGTTCACAAACTTTACCATGGATTAGAGAAAGTAGTCTTTGGGTGCCAAACACACATATAAATCACAGACTGAGAAGTAAAAGAAAGTATACTCATGGAAAAAAGTGTGCCGTGCTTACGGTCCCGTATGAAACTAGAATAGAGGAACAGCATTTATTCAAATTGGAGAAGTACAATGATCTGGTCAAGCAACTGAGGCAGGGGGCAGGAATCAGGGCAAAAGTGATAGCTGTAGAAGTGGGAGCTAGAGGATTCGTAGCAACATCAGCATATGACCTATGTAAGCAAATGGGCATAAAGGGACAAGCAAGAGCAAGGGCATTGAGAAACCTTTCAGAAACAGCAGAAAAGGCCTCATGCTGGCTGTGGAGTTCCTCTGTGAGGGGGGGGTACTTCCTCTGATGATCTGAAGGAGTTGTGTTGTTGTTCCGCTTTCTACAACAGAGAGTTTCCTGCACACCATGAACATGTTCATGCAATGACTGAAATAAAATTTGGCACACATTATGTTTGATTATCCAATAACAGATAAAATGATAACTTTCAGGCCAGTCATATGTCACAAAAAAGTGAAAAAAAACTCACCTAATGTGGCTCACAACCCCAAGAAAAGAAAATAGGGTTTCAATGTCATGTGTGTTCTCCTCGGGCAGTTATCACTGCTTGACGAACCAATGACACGTTGTATCACTTGTTGGGGCATGTTATTCCATTCTTCTTGCAATGCTTGGGCTAATTCTTGGCGGTTTCCAGGACGACTGTGTTGTCTTTGAGTTCATCTCAAATGTGCTCAATAGCTGACAGGTCCAGTGAAACTGCTGGCCATGGCAAGACAGTAATCTGATGCTGCTGAAAGTGGTCCCTGGCCACACGTGCAATATGTGGATGAGCGTTATGCTGCTGCAGTATCATGCCTTGTCCATTAGCATCCAGAAAAGGCAATGATTTCGTCCTTATATCGTAAACCTGTAAGGTTGCCATTGAGAAAGACTAGGTTTGTTCAGCCAGCATAGGAAATTCCTCCCCAAACCATTACACTGCCTCCTCTCCACCTCTAGCACACAGTTATTCGCAAACCGTTCTCCTCTTCGCCTGTACACTAAAGCACACCCATCAAGCCCTTGCACTCAGAATTTGGACTTATCAGGGAATAGGATCCGTCTCCATTGATAAGGCCATGCCATGTGGTGCCTGGCCCAGGTCAAGCAAGTTTGTCTGTGGCGAACCATTAGTACCAGTCTAACTGCAGGCCTATGAGGTAAGAGATTTACCTCTCTGAGTCTGTTCCGCATTGTCCTGCCCAACACATGTCTTAACCCTGGAATGTTGCTGGCAGTCCATGTTGCCTGGAGAAACCTGTTACAAAGGTGCATGAGGTGGATGTAGCAGCCTTTTGAAAGGGTGGTAACTCATGGTCTACCGCTTCTGCGGCAGTCAGCAACGGAACCATTTTGGTTAAAACGACACTGAAGGAGTGATATTGTGTTTCTGTGAACATTAAAATATTGAGATATGGCTGGTCCAGCAATTAACATTACAACAGTTATTTCTCGCTGATGTTCGTTCAATCTTGGCATGATGAAAAAAGATGTTTATGTTGGAATTCCACTACTCCTTTCCTCAACGATTATGTGAAGAGATCTCTGAGAATAGAATTACACAATTACCCTCATTTTATCTATGGTCAATAACCAATCATGGATCACTGCACATGACTTCACTGGAGCTGTGGTTATCTCCCCATGAATAGTGTGATTAACTTCGTGCAGCACAGTGAAGTGTACAACACTCAGACAAAACTTCGCATGCCAAATTTGATTTCATTTCACTCATGACAATGTAACTGGTGCACTTGACACCACTGCACACTTACTTTTTTCCATGAGCGTATATAAAAAATAACAGAAAATAAAATGACACTTCCTACTGAAAAAATAATAAGCAGCAAAACATCTACCACAAAAAAAAAAAAAAAATGATCTTAAAAAATAATACAACTGATATCAGCTTATTACCACTGGCGGCCTGCGATCTAAAGCAGTCTATGTACAACTCACATCCTGTTTCTCTTTCTCCAGCTGCAGCCTTTGCTGCTGCAGTGCTGTGTCTTTAGCTATAAGACTCTGCTGTTTGACCTGCTCTATCATAATCTTCAGCTGCTGAGCCTGTTGCAGCAGATTGTTGGCCATCTACATGAGAAAAATAACACTCTATGAAAGAAACAGCAAGCATATATTTAACATACTACATATTTGTCTAACTCACATATTACAACAATAAACTGTTCTGTACATATTTGTCTAACTCACATATTATAACAGTAAACTTTTCTGTACTTTCTAATTAGTATTCAAGTTGCGGTCATACTAAACCTGGGAGCTGTATCATCAGGATAAAGTTCTAAGGATCACTTCACATCAAGACTCTTCTGGTGTGGTCTCTGTGCATACACTCCAGTTACATGTATCTTCAGTACTGTGCTCTTCTATAGACATTCATTTACTATATTGTGCACTGATCAGTTGGTTCATTTTTTTTCTTCTGTTCAACTAATGTGACTTGGGCAAACTCTTATATTCATGATTTACGAAAATGAGCTGTATGTGATATTTTATTCTCTATTCACCCCCTCATGGGCATGTATCCAATGTAATCCAGTGTACCTCATCATGCAGGCATACATTTTTCCATTTTTAGCAGCAGTTTTCTTCAACACAGGATGTTGAGCACCCTTTTTTTACAGCTGGCTGACTACATGAAATAAAACTGTCTTCTTACAGGGAGACAATGTCCATTTTAATTCCGCCACTGTAGTCCACACAGATAGTAAATGATGACTTTTCACCTCCTGGTTATTTACAAAGCAGTTGAATCTTTCTACTATCTGTGTAAGAGGCAGCTTTTTAAAAAATTTCCTGCAATCTCACTGCAGAAGGAAAGCTCATGTTTTACACCTGCTGTTGGTCTTGTCTGGTTGTGGAAAATGTTGAATGTGTTGTGATTTCATGCAAATGGTTCATTTTCAATCTTCCTTAATGATTTCATTTGCGATCTGCAGAAAGTGAGAGACACTAAATCTTCTGTGGTGGTTGTGTTTAGCGAAAGGCCTGAATAGTTAAGAAGTGCTACTGTTACTCCTCTGAAGATGGAAGATATTCTCTCAGTTGGGAATGACTATATGTATATGTTTGCATCTCACCAATATACAGTCGAATTTGTTTAATGTCACATTGTCGGGACCGTCAAAATGTGATGACAATAAGTGGAGCTGACATAAACAGGAGTTCATTAAAAAGGATTTAACTGGGCCAGTGTGTGTGCATGTGTATGGCCGTCCATCCCACATTTGCCACATTAAGCACATAACAAACAGAAAAAGCTATCATCATCAGACATAATATGTATTAATCACAAAATATAATAGTCACAAAATATATTAATCACACAATACAGTAAGTCTTAGTCTTACAAAATATAGAAAACACTATAATTAAGCAGCATCTGACTTGTCAGCAGTAGTACTTAAAAAATGTGTGATTTTGCGTTGTGTAGTGATATCTGGTCTATTAATAAAAAAGTCATTTAAACACAATGGAGCACTAAAAACGTCCTGCATTACATCAAGCATACTGTAAATGAACGAGCGCAGTCTCGAACGTGCTTACAGACTGAGCGTAAGAAACAGTTTTGGTGGGTGTCTGGTCTGTGGACTCACTGACGTCATCAGCACTATCCTCGGTGTCACTGTCTAGCTTGCTTTTACTGCAACTAGCGACGATCTCTTCAATTGAATACATTTCCACTGATAGCAAGCCGTCATCAGGTGAAACGAACTGATCAAACGTGACACCTCCATCAGAAACTGCTGCCCACTCTTCTCAAGTCCAGGGGAACGTCACAAATATCACTGGCATTTGTACTGATCACTGGCTCGGGCAAGAAAGTAAACCGTGATTTACAAAAGCAGTTCACAATCGTTGACTGACTGATGCTATTCCATGCCGTATGCATATCTTGATGTCCATCTTGGCGACATGCTTTTGTTCCACAGCACACTATTCGCTTTCTGTACTGTTGCTTGAAGGCGTAAATGATATTTGGTCGCGAGGCTGCAGTACACTGGTTGTGTTAGGTGGCAGGAAAACAAGCTTTGTAGCCATCAGATTGGTGACGTCAGTGTGTGCCGGGCAGTTGTCAAAGAACAACAAAACTTCTGTTCATTTTGTTGTTGAAAGAAATAACCCAGTCCTCAAACAGTTCACTTGTCGTCCAAGCATGCTGGTTGGCCTTGTAAGTGATGGGCAGGCTTTTTATGCTCTTGAAGCACCGCGGATTTCATGACTTTCTGATAACAAGGAACAGACTCTTCTCAGTGCCAGATATGTTACAGCACATGACAGCTGTTAAGCGATCTTTAGAATGTTTGCCATCGTAGCATTTCTCATCACGAAAACACAAAGTCCTGTTTGGTAGCAGTTTATAAAACATGCCTGTTTCATCCATGTTAAAAATGTCATCTGGGCTGTACGCATCCAGAAATTTTGGCAAGCGAGAAATCCAGTCATTAATGACATCGGTGTTAACTTGGGCTGTTTCACCTGAAGTGACCTTAAATGTTATATTGTGGTGTTTTTTAAAGCGCTCAAGAAAGCCATTTGAACACTTCCAGTCAAGCATATCTATTTCTTTTGCAAAATGTTCTGCGATTTCTGCCAGCATAGGACCGCACACAGACAACTGTACAGAACGTGTCTCTTTGAACCATTTCAGCAGAGCACACTCATTATCCAAGTAGGAGCTCGCACGCCTTCGCTTACAGTCTGACCTAACTAAAGATGAGTGAAAGTCTCATTCAATTTTGTCTTGGTTTTTAACAAGTTTCAATACAGCTGAAATGTCCATTTCAAATTTATCCGCTATGTCCTTTCTTATAACTTTTTCATCAACTTGCTTCAGAATATCCATTTTACTGTTCAAATCTAGATCAACATGTTTGCATTTACTAGCCATTATCGATCACAACGAGAACCAGAGAGAAGTTCCCGGCTATAAGATTCAGAGTACGCTATTCGAGTCTGACTGTCACCTCACATTGCCAATTTAACACCGCCCACATCTTGATAAAGAAGCCAATGACCCAAAAAAGCCAGATTTTAATCACAAAAGGGCAGCCGTGGTAAGCCTTTCATTCACACCACGTGAGTTTCAATGCCCACCTGTTCAAAAGTTTGATGCGGCAATTATTCAGTGTTCAAACACCTGGCCCCTTCTTTGATGAATCACAAAGCTGATAACGCTTTGTGAGATGTTTGTAGTTTGTACTCGCCCAGTCTGAGATACAAAGCAAGGTCTTTAGCTCCTCCAGGTGCAAAAATATCGTGACATTAACCAATTTGTAGAAATAAGTGGGGTGATATTAATGGGAGCAGGCCCATTAATTACTTATGGGAGTTTGCCAGGGATATAAATTTATGTGACAATATCCAAGTGATGACATAAAGCAATGTGATATTAAGTGGGTTCGACTGTACTTATAGATAGTAACTGGACTTCATTTCACAAGTCAAATGCCAGATAAGTCATGACTGATTCAATTTCAGTTTCTGATATCACCAAAAGTGCTGTTTATATTTCACTGTGTTACTGAATTGTGTAATCAGAAACATAGATATACACCACTAAATGACTATATATGGTTTCGATCAGGCAGTTACAAAGCATTGTTGTTCAGTGGAGACACATATATTACTGTCTGCACATACATTTTATATAGTACTGTACACTGCCTAACATGACATTTTTGTTGTTCTGTAATACAACAACAAATAGGAACTTCTTCTTCTTCTTCTTCGTTCACTTCTACCACCAAAAACCGCACTGTGAACCTACTGAATTCACACATGTGGTCCTCGTTAGGTCCGGTGGTCCCCTGTGTGGTCCAAAATAGACCACATGAGTTCCACGAAGGACCACAAGGGGTTCAGAGTATCACAGTGCTTTAGCCTGTATTCTTGGTGGGTCTCGGAAGCGGGATTGCGTGACACCGTGGTTTTCATTGCACCAGTTTGGTCTAGGGTTGGACTTTCTCACCGGAAGACCTCGACGTGTTTGGAATATCAGTGCATCCCCGCTGGGTGAGAGGCGTCAGCCCACCCAGGACAGAGTTGGACTTTCTCACCGGAAAACCTCGACGTGTTTTGAGATACCCGTGTATCACCGCCGGGTGAGAGGTGGTTGCCCATCCAGTCCAGGGTTGGACTTTCTCACCGGAAAACCTCAGCGTGATTAGGATACGCAGACATCCCCGCCGGGTGAGAGGTGGTTGCCTATCTAGACTTCCCTGGTCCAGTGTCTCCGACTTCAGCATTTTGCGGTCGTGGCCGCTACCCTTCCTAGTTGTGACCAGGATGGAGCTTTTGTCCAGGAGGACGAATCCTCGCCACTAGTGACTTCTACCCCTGGGTTGAGCCGGTTTAGGCATTTCCCAGTATGGGCATGTTTGGGACGGGACCGACCTCTAGGGCAGAGGTACTGTGACATTCATAGCCTTCAAGATTCACCCCTGGTATGAGCCGGTTTAGGCAAAATTCACCAGTATGGGTGTTTATCAGGCGTTACCGACCTCTAGAGCGGAGGTGGCATGACATGTCTAGCCATCGAGTTCCACCCCTGGTGTGTGCCGGTTTAGGCATATTTCACCAGTGTAGGTGTATTTCGGACGTAGGCGGCCTCTAGAGCAGAGGTGCCGTGGTATAGCTCTCGTAGCGATACTACTGGACATACCAGGTTAAACTTCACTTTCCACCACCTTTTCCCATCGGCGCCGCACAGCAACCTTTATTTCCGCATTTACTTCCTTAACCGGGAGGAGCTTCACTCCACGCGCGGCATTTGAAAAGTCAAGCCAGCAGTGACTTAACCTCTGGGACAAGCCGGTTCATGCATTTCACCCGATATGACTGCACTCAGGACGTGGCCGACCTCCAGACCAGAGGTGCCGTGATTTGACTGTTTGCTTCGCTTTATTCTTTCAACCACCTTTTCCGCAGTGATGCTGCACGGCAACCTCATTTGCAAATTTCTTCATTGGCCGGGAAGAGCACCGCTCCACGCACGGCAGCTGAAGATCTCGCCATCAGCGGCAGATGAGCTACCAAACGTGACACTCATCTACCCTAAGTAACTGGTTTTCAGGCGCCAGATATTCGCCCTCGCCCCTTCTCCTGTCAGTTTAAACAGTTCTGCCACGGGAAGGCCAGGAGCTGGACTTGACTGCCAGAGGCTGTTTGTGGCGCATTTGCAGTCCTTAGAACCCATAGGAACAAATAATGGGTAAAAAAAATATACTGTTAAAAAAAAGAAGCGCAACAAATATGATGTTGCGATTTAAACTGAAGTTTGTTGATCAGACAATGGCAAATTGCCTGAAACGTTCACTTGGACATCAACTTCACGTGCTGACCTGAACTGTACATAGCAGATGATTCATGAGCACAGAAAAGCAACACTAGTCAAAACAGCATTTTTGACAATAACTCATGCCAGGTTCACGAGAATCCTGTGAAACTTACTGAATGCAAAACTCACTGATCATGTTATTGAATGCCTATAAAAGATTGACGCTCCTCGAATATTTTATTTGAAAATTCAATGTGCAAGTATGGGTCATCTCACTACAGAACAATGACTCAACATCACTGGACGTTTACAGACTGGACAGACACAAAGTGTAATGGCCAGACAATTTAATGTGGTTAGAAGCACCATTAGTCGCCTTTGGAGACGATTTCAAGAAACTGGCTCAGTTGCAGACCTGCCGCGCAGTGGAACACTCATAGTCACAACTCCTGCAGAAGGCCACTTCATATGGCTGCGTCACCTCAGGAATCGATTTGCATCTGCGTCCTCAACAGTCCAGTCAATGACAGCAGCTCATCGAATTTCAGATCAAACAATCAGGCACTGGCTGCACGACGCTGGTCTTTGGGCTAGAAGACCCCACAGAGGTCCTGTTCTTATGGACCGGCATCGCCAGAACTGACTGCAGTGGGCGAACCAGCACTGTCATTGGACCGCTGCGAAAGACTGGAGAAGGGTTTTGTTTAGTGATGAATCATTCTTTCTGCTGCAGTGATGCGATAGACGGAGAAGAGTTTACCGGAGAGTTCGTAAGTGCTATGCCCAGAACTGCGTGGATGAGGCTCCTCCACATCGTGGTGGAGGTGTACTGGCGTTGGGGGGGGGGTTATCAACTTCATGGAAAGAAGCGACCTGGTGCAAACTGAAGGCCCAACGATACATCGCTGAAATTCTTTGTCCTCAGGTCCTTCCACTTCTGGCTGCACAAGGGTCGATTTTTCAGCAGGATAACGCTCAACCTCATGAGGCACAACTCACCACCTAGTTCCTCGCTGACAACAACGTCCAGACCATTCCATGGCCATCCATGTTATCAGACATGAACCCAGCAGAACACTTATGGGATGAACTCAGCAGACAAGTCCACCAATCAGACATGGCGCCAATCAATCTCCAACAGTTGTCTCTTGCACTGCGGAAAGAGTGGGCAGACATCCCACAACAGATCCAACAGCTAATTGGATCCATGTCAAGGAAATATTGTTCTCTGATTCAGGCCAGAGTAGGCCATATATCTTACTGAAACGGAGGCCTCAGTCGCAAATAATAAAAGTCCAAACCAAATTTAATGAACATCATTTCATTGTTAAAGTCTTCAAGTTTCTTCAAGCCAAGATTGAAACATTAATTCCTTAAAATAAAATTCTGATACAAGTTTGAAATTTGGTGTCCATTATGACTACAGTAGTGTTGCGTTTCTTTTTTTGAACAGTATATAAACACTTTTTAAAGCACCGAATTATTCTTAGTGGTAAACAGCACATCATACTGAGGACTGGCCTTTTTTTTTTTTTTTAAACATTTTGAATAGGTTCAGCATCTTTACCGTGATCATCAAAGTGCTGAAAGAGGATCTAATTTTGGGTCTAGTGCTCTATTCTGCACATAAGCAATTTTTCCATATCTGATACAGGTCCCTTTCACCGTTTTGTTACTTTCATGGCCGCAGAGCCTTTCACAGCTTCGAGAATCTTGGATTTATCCTTGAGAATAGTCAAGGTTGTGAAACATGCCATACCTAACTCACATCCATTTATATTAACATGTTTTCCTTTTTTGTTCTGTTTTGTTACTTTTAATTTAGTTCCAAGGAATGATATTTTCCTTTGTACCTTGGGAACACGCACAGAACTTGTCTGAGGGTGTTTGGGGGCCACTGCAATAACCATACCAATCAGGGAAGATCTCACAGTGACTGCTTTAGTTTACACTCAGCTGAAAGTGTGGTACATAGGTCGCTATGTGCTAGTCTTTACATTCATCCCAAGAAGCGACCTATAAGGGCTTGGTCGTTAAGCAGAAGGCCATTAAATCATGCATGTCTGTACATCCTTTTGCTACATTATGCTAATTTTTAATATGAAATGCTTCATTCATACAAAGCTATAAGACAAGGGTGAAATGTGTTAGCATATTTACCTCCTCCAACTGCCACCAGTTTTTTTGTTCCATGACATCAAGGGTAATGATTTGATTTCCAGGTTTCTGAGTACCCTGAGCTATAGCAATAGGAGTCATAACCACAGCATCTGAAACGTAGAAATCAGCCTTGTTTAGACTAATAACAGAATAGGATGATGATGATAATTTTTAGAAAGATGCCTGAAAATCGTTACATTTAGTGATGTAGAGTAGGCCTGCTTTGTTTCTACGTGAGTTTCTAAGACTGTGCTGTCCGAAATTTTAGAGTACACTAAATGATGTGTTGTTAGAATATAAAAGAACAAATAATTAACTGAGAAGTCTTTCATTAACCTGGGTCACTAGTGAACATGCCTAATATTCAATGACTAATTCGTCAAACTTGAGCCACTATATATGACTGAAATATGTGACCCTGTACTGTGGAGAGCAATCTTGTTTGAAACTTATATCAGCTCACTCTCATAGCCTCATACCACTGAGAACAATCTTGCTAGAAATGATAAACTCTAGCTAACTCCTGTGGCCTTGTATCACCGAGCAGTCCTTGTAGAAGTTATGAACCCTAGCTCACTTTCCAGCCAATGACTGGGACTGCAACATGGTGTAGAACAGTGGTTCCCAACTGGTGGTCCACGGAACTTGCCATGGGAATCCATGAAAACGCAAGATCCTTTTTTTCAAATTTTCATGTGAAATGTTTTAACACTGAAGCTTTGGATTATAAGAAGGTTGGTGAGAAAGCGTTGAAGCATCTCATTCCCTTTCATTCCACATACTTTTGTGAACAAATGTTTTCGACATGAAGAAAAAACAGAGGAATTGGCTTGATGTTGATCTAGATTTGAGATTAAAAACAGGAAATACTGAACCAGATATGGAAGCAATTGTTCAAAATAAAAAAAAAGAGACATGATTTCTCTCACCATATTTAAGCTGATTTGTTAGTTGTCATAAAAATTTCATATTCTTTTCAACTGCCAGAACATGTAGGATGTTAATTGCTGTCAATTTTTTCTTAATTACATCATTGTCATTTTGAAAATTCACAAAGTTTGTACTGTTTTTTAGTGTAGTGTAGCGTTTACTCATTAAAGGTCACTCACATTTCCGAAAAAAAATTATTTTGCATTTAAAGTACATTGCTACCATACAGATATGAAACTTTTCCTAAATATGAGGGTTCGTGGCCTGGATTTTAAAACAGAAGGGGATCCACAGATTTTCATTAATTGGGAACTACTGATGTAGAATAAAATAATGATAATCTGGTTATGAAAAGCTTGTTAGTAGTTTCTATTTTTACTCAGTGGGCCAGGTAGGATAGCATGAGTCATGCACACACACAAATATATCAAACTGATTCTTCCATGTATCTGGTCTAAACAGTTTGCTTGTGGTCTTCCACTCCTCTGATGAACTAATGCTTCATCTTCAACTTTCTCAATCAGAACATTTCAGCTTCTTGTAATTTTCTCAGATCATTTAAACCTTTTCTAATTTGTTTTTTCCTTCAGCGAATGAAAACTCACAAGTCAATATGAATACACACATGTTTATATCACCAGAATACATACAAGTTTATATCATCTGAATACACCCAAGTTTATATCATCTGAATACACCCAAGTTTATATCATCTGAATACACACAAGTTTATATCACCTGCATACATCCATTTATATCATCTGAATACATACACGTTTATATCACCCGAATACACACAAATCTATATCATCTGAATACATACAAGTTTATATCATCTAAACTCACATTTTCTAAACACCTACTAACCTCCTGTTACCAGATTTCCCTGAGCATCTGTGGCCACAATATGTACCATTTCTCCTTTTCCCTCTGGAGCATGATGTAAGGAAACACCCTGAACTGTTGCAGTTGTGGCAATAGTTCCAGGACCAGACATGACAGGCACCATCACCTGGGTTGCTGCTAGAGTAATTCAATCAAAATAATACCACAGTTAACACAACAGGATTTTACTGTAATATACATGAGGGGGTGCTGAAAAGTTATCACTCCGTTCAAGAAGAGAATGATTCAGAGTCATTAAACCTGAACATTATTCTACACAGTCACCCCAAAGTTCAATACACCTGGCACATGGTTTCTCAAGTTTATTTAACCCTTTCAAAGAAATATCTCCTATCTGGTTACTGAAATGCTGCTCCGCTGCTGCAATCATTCAAAAATTTCTTCCCTTTCAAACACTTTTTAAGGTTGGGAAACAAGAAATAGTCAGATGTGGCATCATCTGGTAAGCAGGGTAGACGATCTATGCGCTCAGACCCCAAATTCTTAAAAACATCCAATGTCTTGTGAGCAGATGCACCGTCGCATAACAAGAGAACGACTTTCCACAGATTTCTTTGGCATTTTTCTTCCATTTCATCCTTTAATCAGCACAGCAAGTTAGAGTAGTTTTCTGCACTAACTGTTTGGCTCTTTGGAAGATGAAGATAGTCAATCATCAAAATATACTCCTTATTCCCCCCCCCCCCCCAAAAGGCAGTTTCAAGAAATTAACTGCAACCAATTTTTTTTTACAGGCTACTGAAGTGGTAAGGGGTGGCAGAAATTGAGAAAGATAAAATTTCTCATCAAGCAGTCATTCGCTACCTCTGCATCAAGGGCTTATCATCGAAGGAGATCCAAGAAGATATGGTGGAGATTCTAGGGAAGAGTGCCCCTTCTTACAGCATAGTGAGGAAATGGGCAGTTCAATTCAAACAAGAAACGGAGAGTCTGGAAGATGATCCCCGTCCAGGAAGACCAAGAACGGTAACCACCAATGAAACCACCGGCAGAATCCATGACATGATAATGAAGGATCCACAACTAACGGAGCGGTACTACTGAGTTTGGCATCTATTAGGAACGTGTTCATGCCATTATTCACAATGATTTTCAAATGACAAAGGTCTCTGCTCGATGGGTCCCGAAACTTCTTGGAATTGATCACAAATGACAGCGTCTCAACATGTCAAGAGACAATCTTGGCCATTTTTCTGCAGATCCTGAAAAGTTTCTTCAGCAATTTGTGACCATGGATGAGACTTGGGTTCATCATTTTCAACCAGAAACCAAAGAACAGTCAAAGCAGTAGAAACATCATGGATCCCTGCCTCCAAAGAAAGCAAGGGTGGTTCTTTCTGCGGGCAAAATGATGGTTTCCATCTTTTTGGGATTCAGAAGGTGTGCTATTGGTAGACTATCTTCAAAAGGGCAAAACGGTCACTGGGGCCTATTACACTAATCCCATCTTCCGTCTCCGAACAGGACACAGCCGACTCCGAAGTCATATGTATACAAAGTTTAAGGTTGGTACTACTAATCTATGTACATGTGCCCAGGTGCCCCAAACCGTGGAACATATCCTCCAGAACTGCATCAACTACGAGACACTGAGAAATAATTACTGGCCCAGTGAAACCACTAAAGAAGATAAGCTCTACGGTTCCATACATGAGTTACAAAAAACAGTGAAATTTATCCAAGAGACAGGACTGCAGATATAGACAGACAGTGCGAACGAAGAAGAAGAAGAAGAAGACTAATCTTGTGAAGCAACTGTGGGTCAAATTGAAGGAAAAGCGTCGAGGGAAATTGATGAGAGGAGTCATCTTTCAGCAAGACAATGTTCCAGTTCACAAGTCGCCGGTGGCATTGGCTGCCATTCATGAATGCAGCTTCCAGCTTCTTGAACATCCTCCTTATTCCCCAGATTTGGCCCCTTCGGACTATTACCTGTTTCATCATCATCATCAGGTGCCGTGCCGACTGGCGTTGGCTATTATGCTTCTCCAGAGTATCCGATCCTTCATGCAGGCCATCAGTTCAATTGGTGATCTCCTCTCACACCATCCCGTCAGACTGTCCAGTATCATTTCTCTTGGTCTTCCTCTTGATCTTCTTCCTTCTATTCTTCCTGTTGTTATAATATTTTCTATGCTCTCTCTTCTCATTGCATGTCCTATGAAAGTACATTGTCTCTCTCTTATCTTTTTGACAAGGTTTTTTGTCTCTCCAGCTCTTCTCATACATTCTTCATTAGTTATTTCTGCTGTCCAGGGGATTCACAACA
Organism: Achatina immaculata; assembly: GCA_009760885.1. Classification (NCBI taxonomy): domain Eukaryota; kingdom Metazoa; phylum Mollusca; class Gastropoda; order Stylommatophora; family Achatinidae; genus Lissachatina; species Lissachatina immaculata. The sequence goes on from CM019692.1 coordinate 16,395,720, forward strand.
TTCTTCTAATAAACCACATTTCTGCTGCTTCCAATGATTTTTGTGCAGACTTGCCTATTGTCCATGATTCACTTCCATATAACAAGATAGGTTCAATATAGCATTTTAGGACTCGTTTTCTAACATTCATTGATAAAGATGTGTTAGCTAATATGTTTCTCATTCTCTGAAATGCAGTCTTTGCTTGGCCTATTCTGTTCCTAATTTCTGTTCTGCATTTCCCATCTGAAGTTATTACTGCTCCAAGGTATTTGAATTTCTGCACCTGCTTTAGAATAGTTCCTTTTAATTTAATACTGCATGCTGGTGGATTCTGTTTCTTAGATATAACCACAGTCTCTGTCTTTTTGATGTTCAAAGTAAGGCCTTTCTGTTCACTTTCTTTGGCGACTTTATCCAAGAGATTTTGCAGGTCTTGTTGGTTCTCAGCTATAAGTACTGTGTCGTCAGCATACCGAAGGTTGTTAATATTGTATCCTCCAATTTTTATGCCTGGTTCTGTGATGATTGTTCTTAGAATATTCTCGCTATATAGAGAAAAAAGGTCTGGAGATAGTACACATCCTTGTTGCACCCCTTGTTTTATAGGTTGATATTTCCAGTTCTATTTTCAACTCGAACTGCTGCTTTTTGCTGCCAGTATAGATGTTTTACAATCCTCAGGTCTTTGCCATCTATACTGATGTCTTATTACCTGTTTACCAAACTTAAAAAGGATCTCAGTGGTTGCAAATTTGCTTCAGATGATATAATTCATGCTGTAGACCACTTTCTACTAGTACAAGATGCTGACTTTTACAAAGAAAGGATCCGTATGCTCCAGGATCGCTGGACTACGTGCATAAACTTGCAAGGGGACTATGCTAAGAAATAACCCAAAAAAATTGTCAACAAATAATCCGTTGTACCTTGTGCTGAGAACTTATCAACCACCCCTTGTATCACTACATCGCTCAAAATACTGCAAAATCAACAGGTATACATCCATCAATTTTGTTTCTCATTAATATTAAAACATTTACGCACCCATCTGACCAACAATTTCTGCAAACCAAATATTCATGAATTAAAAATCCAACACACTTCCTGGATATCTCTAGTGTCTCAGCATAGTTTTAGCTGAAATACATCTTCTTTTACATCCTTCCCGTGCTGTTAAATAGGGATTGCATGGTAGTTTGCAAAAATTTTCCCGTCTTCGGCGAGCTTTTCAACCTCATCAAGGGATTTCATGCCTACTAATTTGGCCTCTCTTAAGTGTCCTCTTTAGAGTTTGATGTAGCTGATCTCTTTTTTTTTCGGCCTGTTGCATTCCACTTGATAGCTTGTTTTGGGATTCTCTGACTATTTCTTCTCATCACGTGACATATTTCGCATACATAAATGAAATACATGGATCTGCCAAAATCAGGTCATGAACATGAGCAAACAGTGTCTACAGTTTACATCGTTGAGGGCCTTCCAAATCTTGCGGCATCGATTGTCTCAACCTCTACACTAAAAGTCAGACACACCACTTCCTCATGGTTCAGCCTGATGTATTTGTCACTCAACTTCAGAAGCACTCATGGATTTCTTCTGGAGTTTCCTTCTGCAGGAACAGAAACTTCATGATGGGCTAGAGCTCTACACTTGAAAATTCCACACCTTTCACTGACATAGTATTGCTACTGATCTTAAAAAAAGTAAAAAAAAAAAAATTAGTGCCATGATCTTGCAAACTGACACTTTACATTATAATATTCTTTCCAGTTATAGTGACAAAATTACGCTCAAGTTTTTTATTATGGGCTGGGTAAGTAACTCTTCAGCATCCACTTGTAGTAAAACAAAAACAATTATAATGTGTAGTTATTTACTCTGTTTCTCTGTAACACAATAATTGGTGTATAAGTATACAACTATACACTAAGCACTGCAGTAAAGCTGTGATACCAGAATGTATAAAATCGGAAAAAAGTAGGAGCAGCTTTATTACTTAACGATTACAAAGTTGTGACGTTTCGGCGTTAGCCTTAATCATACAAAAACATACAGGACGAAGAAATAGAGAGAGGAGATAAAGTATAGATTCACATGAATACTGTTTAAAAAAAAAAAAAAAAATTTTTTAAAGGAGTACTTAGCTGTAAATTGCAAGGAGTGGCTTGTCCGGCGGTGTGTGTCAGGAATGGATCTGGTAGGACGTGGAAATTGTTTAAATAGAGACCTGTGACATGTGGTCGGTGGGTTGTAACTGGGGGTGGTGGATGGGGAACCGGGGAGGGGAGAGAGAGTGACGCACTACTCTGTTTCTCTGCTCATCAGAGTTACTTTCATCAAAAATATCTGTTATATTCACTTTTGACATATTCCAACACTAACAATGCCATCCTATTCATACACCTCAGTTTCTCAATACTTAAAACTAGCAAACAAATTCAGTTATAATGTAAATGAACAGAAAAATACAAAACCTTTGTAATTTCAATGTTTCAATTTTTGCAGTTAAATAACAGAAATATTCAAACATTACTTTGATCAACACCAATTTTAGGTACTGTCATTCCAATTTGTGGGGCAATGGGTGATTTCACAGAAACTGATGGCAGACGTGCTTTTTTATTCGGTGACAGAACTGGTTCAGGCTCAAGGTCTTTCTTCCGACGTTTGTAAGGCACGAAAAGTCTAACAGGTCCTGTCTGAAAGAGAGACGTTTACAATCTGATTATTGCAACAATGCAATGGCTTTTACTGTATCCAAATTTTTTAAAACTATCAAATTATTTCAAACAGGACTGTTAACTGTATGAAAGATCTAGCTGGCCCTGTCTGCCTGCATTTTTCACTATAGATATTTATACTCTGCACCTCACAAGCAGTTTCTCATGATTCATGTGCAAAAGATTGGTCTACTCAGTAGCTAGAATCCGAGTATGCATTAGTCACGCTGATTTCAGATTCCCATCACAGAAGCCTATATGACAAATATGACTGGCTTTCAAAATGTGTCCCTGCCGATCTATAATAATTGTAATGAATTTTGTTTATCTTCTGTACAATGCAACAGCTAATGTGCAATACAGTACTGTTAAAATACAGTGCAACACTAACATCTATAATTTAGTTTAAACTTAATGACATGCAATATGATAAAGATGTCAACAACTTATAAGTCTTTCTCAGTGCTGTGGCCAGCATCATTCTTTCTCTCTCCCACCTTTCTCCCCTTCAAAAAGTGAGCGTCTGTGAAAATAATTACTCTTCCAATCAGGCTGCAGTTTCATACATTAAAGTAGTAACGGTAAAATCCCTATTTCCAAGCCAATAAGGCATTCTGGGTAAACCGTGTTAGACTCTTACTTCCAAGACCTTCAGCACATGAAAGTGTGAGATGGTTAGTAACATGCCTGGCCTCATTTACCTTCTCAGATTTCTGGTACACATTTTTTGGAGGCTGGGTGGACCCCAGGGCCTTTTTTGGCTGGTGGTATGAATGTTATAGTGCTAAATGAAAATCCATAAATATTGGCCTTTGTGAAAACTCTTATATGTGAAAAACAAGTACTCACCACAGCTTCATCATCACAGCATGAAGCACAGGTGCAGGATGTAGCATGGGGCTGAAGAATATTGTCTTCTATCAGGCATTGTAGAGTACGCCCGCCATATCTAATGCTGCGTTTCCAATCTTTGCTGCTTGCCCGCCCTGCAATTGCTTCAAACTCATTAGGTGTGTACCACTCATTGTCTGTACCTTTAATGCATTTCCCCCTACCACCTGTTCGGCATTAGAAAAAAAAGATATAGTTAAGGACTCTTACCTTGAAGTTTTTCATTTTCTTCATTATAGACTGCATGCAACTAAACAAAATCAGTACACATATCTAACAGTGCTACTTTACTTTCTTTCCTATAGGAGGTTGTGTTCAACAACACACTCATATTTTCTAGCATCCTGCTTAGTCACATATGCTCTCAGTCTCTCACATATACTCTCAGCTGCTCTCTCAGATACATTACAGTTTAATGTGTTTTGCTTGGTCTTGTAATGGGAATCAGAGTGTTTGCTGTAATATGTTCAATAATCATATTCTCATAGTCTTCATTTTCACTGTGGCAAAGATAATTGCTGTCTATTCCTATAGATTTTTCATTATTATCAGAGGAGCACTGCAGACACAAAGGCCACTTTGTTTTCTGCACAGTTCACAGCTAAAAATATCTGTGCCTGGATTCATGAAAAACCACTTCTGTCATGAAATGTATGGTAAAAATTTGTTTAAAAACTTAAATGAGCTGGTACATTTTAAAAATAAATGCATATGTATATTAACATACGAGGGGAAGTCACTAAGTAACTCGTAAATTGAAATATTTTATCAGTGGCAGTTATCAGGTAGCATTTAAAGATAGCTTTAGATAGTACCATCATCCAACTTTATAACAGTTGTATGTAGGGGGCACTGGGAGTTACGTGTACATGTGCAAAGCAATAACAAAATGGCTACCCAACTGTTAGTGTGTACCAAAGAAGAACAGAGAAGTGTAGTGTGATTTTTGTGGGCTAAAGGACATTCAGTTCGGGACACTCATAAGAAAATGATTACAGTTTATGCTGAAAAGTGTTAATCATATAAAGTGGTCTATAACTTGGTAAAAGAATTTTTTCAAGGACACACCGAAACTGTTGACAAAGTCTGACTTGGTCGTCCTGTTCAGATTGCAACAGAAGCAACTGTGCAACGTATGAATGAGATTATCAGAGCTGACAGACGAGTAAGGATAGACAGTGTAGCAAGTGCAATTGGATGTTCACATGGCTTAGTCTACAGAATAATGCATGAGCAATTGAATTTTCGGAAAGTTTGCTCACGTTGGGTACCTAGAGATCTGAATGATGAACACAAAATGAATCAATTCGGTTTGCCACTGCAACATCTCTGTCATTATGCATATGGAGGTGAAGACATGCTCCAAAAGATTATTACTGGAGACGAATCTTGGATGCACCACTACCAACCCGAATCAAAACATGCCTTAGTGCAATGGAAACATTTGTCATCGCCATGTGCAAAAAAAATTCAAGATTATGCCTTCTGCGGGGAAGGTTATGCTGACAGTGTTCTGGGATTATCAAGGAGTGTTGTTAACCAAGTTCCAGATGTATGGTGACAGTGTGAATTCTGTATCGTACTGTGAAGTTCTGTTGATGCTATGGGATGCAATTTGAAGAAAATGTCCTGGTCTGCTGACTAGAGGTGTGCTTCTCCTTCATGACAATGCCAGACCACATACAGCTCGGTTAACCCAAGAGAAAATTAGCCAGTTGGGTTGGGAAGTTCTTGAACATCCTATAGACCTGACTTAGCTCCAAGTGATTTTCACTTGTTTGGTCCATTGAAAAACCACCTTGGTGGGAGAAGATTCTCAAGTGACAAAGAGGTGGTAACATAAGTAAAAAAATGGTTCAGAAATCAGACTCCTGATTTTTATGTAAAACATGATGGGACAAATGTATCAATGTTGGTGGCGATTATGTTGAGAAATAGGGGAATAATGTAGGTTCAAAAATTAAAAGTTTTCAAACTACTGTCGCATTTAGTTTTTTGTAACAGTCATTTGTGAGTTACTTAGTGACTTCTCCTCATATATAAAAAAAGAACAAATATATCCATACTACAGGAACTATTGAAGAAGGTTGGCTAGTAAAGAGGATTAAACAGAGAAAACTTTAATATTCTGGACACATTAAACATCATAATAATTTAAAGAAGACTGTACTGGAAAGGTACATAATGGGAAAAAGAAAGAGAGGAAGACCAAGGTGAAGATGGCTGCAAGACATTGGTGATAATCTGCAAATGGATGCATCAGCAGCAGGGCATCTTGCTTACAACTGATAGGCCTACAGGAGAGCTGTTAGGGAGGCAAAGTTCTGCAAGGGACATGCAAATGACCGACTGATATCAACATGTAAGATTCATGGTGATTCAACTCTTTTACTCCAAACCAACACTGGCAGTGCTGGTAGATCTTGCACACCTATGTCAATCAATGCTCATAGTGATGCTTAGACAAATTCTAAATAAAATGAAAAGTAGTGCATCTCTAACCTCAACCCATATTTTTAAATTACAGAGTAACTTCTTTCCAGTTTCTTTTTTACCAAAATTTCTCATCATAACTTAATCTGGTAGAACATTGAAATTAATACAGGAATGATGGAGTTGAACAAGTGCACTCTGCAGGAAAATTTGTTTCTAGAATATGATTATGCGTAACACAGAAACAAACACTCATGATATAGCAGAAGTTCATGATAAGTGACATGCACGCTGTATAAATATGAGGGTGCACATCTGTTGTTTAGTTATAGCTGTTACTGACCATCTTAATTAATGGTACATTGATATTTTTACTCTGAAACTTTTTCTTCCATATTTGATAGCAGAGTTTTCATTTATTTGATTCAGGTTAATTGGGGGCTGACATGAATCTGGGACAAAACATAAATAACAGAAATAAATCCAATATTATCTAGAATTATCTATCTTCAGTGAATCAACTAGCCACTTAAATGAATACAAAGCACAGAAGAAAACGATTTCTGTTGCAACTACTAAATAATGCACCTGATCCAAACTTAGACTTGTATAGCTCTCCATTTGTGTGCTTGCATCTAACAGGCAGAACTTCATTGTGGACCGAGTCATCCCACTGATAGCGGAACCCTTTTTCTTTGCTGTGTGGGGTTGCTGGAGTCGGGGGAGGTAGGAGTGATGTTGGAGATTTCAGTCCTCCAGCCTCCGCCAGCTGGTCCAAAGTCTGATCGTGAATAACGATGTGAGTCGTCTTGATGCCCCCTGAAGTGGCCGCCTGGAACTGTTGAGCACTGATGAGTCCCTGTGAAGTCGCAACGAAAACATGATCAGCTGATATGGCTGTTGCAGGAGAGGAAACAGTTACTGTTGCCGTCTCTGGCGAAGTTTCCGGACCATGATGATTCTCGTCCACGAAGGCAGAATCGTCACCATTCGGTAGATCTCCGGCGATATCGACTTCAGACATCACCTGGCTGCTTCAAATATGCCTCTTACCAAAACCTTACATCCTCATCATTTATTATCACAACAAAATGTTTTAAATCGAATCTTTGAGTTTCAGATAACAATAATTTCCATAAATGAACAACAAACTGCAATTATATCTCCTTCTTTTGCCGTTATCACGGAAAATTCCGTTCTTTCACGAAATATGGCGGAAAAATCGACCGGAGGAGAATCTTTAACCTCAAACAAAAAGTCACTAGTTTTATGATATGTTACAGAGTATTTATTTTGAGTAGAAAACATTACTTAGAAGAATTATTTATAATATTCTTTAGTATTATTGGGCTGACAATAATATATAGTTTTCCATCTTAATATGATTACAGAAGGAGAAATTGAGAGTACTGGGTCAAATGTCATAAACATGGCTTCCTCATACAGAACTTTTCCGTGTATTCTAAAACCTGCGGCGTTCTTGAGATCTCTTCATCGTCCACGAAGCTTAACTAGAAAGAACAAGCGAAAGACTTCTACCATCGAAGATTCATACACAATGACGTTTCTTTTGTGATGAGGTAATGGAGAAACTGTGAAACTCTGAAGAGGAATTTAAGAGAGGCCAAATTAACAGGCATAAAATTCCTTGATGAGGTTGAAAGACTCGCCGAAGACAGGAGAAATTGGCGAACTACCATGCGAGGCCTATGTGAAGTTTAACGGCACGGAAAGGATATAAGATAAGATAATGGGGATGCACCAGAAAGACAAAGGTCCGTGCAACACGCACATTGTTTGCTAGTGTGGCAAGACACGCTATGAAATATTGCTAGTATCAGCTGAAGATAAAGATAAAAAAGATAGTTATGGGATCAAGACCACTCCGCTTTGACCTTACAAATATACCAGAACAATACGGTATAGAAGTGAAGAACCGTTTCGAAATCCTGATGGCTGTACAGGAAGAGATGACACCAGATGAATTGGCTACGCAGGCCAAAGATATCTTAGTAACAACAGCTAAAGACATGGTTCCAGTAAAGAAAACACAAAGGAATAGATGGATCACAGCAGGTACACTAGAACTGATAAAACAATGTAGAGAAATGAAGACGCAATGGAGAGTGACAAACAACAACAAAGATAAATATAAAACTTTAACAAAAGAAGTACGAAGAAACATAAGAAAAGACAAAAAACAATACATACAAGATTGTTGTGAAAGAATGGAAGAACATCAGAGGTGTGGAAGAGATAGTGATATGTTTAAAGAAATGAAGACATTGACGAGAAATGTCACACCTAAGCTAAATGTAATTTGTGATGAGATGGGGAATACCCTGACAGAGACAGAGGAAATTCTGGAAAGATGGAAGGAATATTGCAAAAGAATGTATGAAACAACCGACTGTGGAAGCAGAAATCAACAGTGTGAATTATTATTGGAGGAGAAAGAACCCGAGCCGACAATGGAAGAAGTTTTATGGGCAATAAAGAGTCTGAAAAATGGTAAATCACCAGGATGTGATGAGATAACCGCTGAATTTATTAAAGCAGGAGGAAAGGAGTGTGCAACAATCTATCATGCACTATGTAAAAAGATATGGCATTCAGGTATTTGGCCAAAAGAATGGAAAAGAACTGTATTCATACCACTGCCAAAAAAGGGTAACCTGAAATTATGCACCAACTACAGAACTGTTGCCCTGATTAGTCATGCCAGTAAAATTCTGTTAAAAATCATAATGGGTAGACTTCGAAAGAAAATAGAAGAAGAAGTCAATATGGTCCAAGCTGGCTTCAGGCAAGGAAGAGGATCAAGAGATCATATATTCAATCTAAGATTAATAATAGAGAAATGGAGGGAGTTTAATGTGAATCTATATTTATCCTTTATAGACTACTCAAAGGCATTTGATTGTGTACAACACCAGAAACTTTGGGAAATAATGGAAAAAATGGGATTTCCAACACATTTGATACAATTAACATCACTGCTGTATTTAGACCAACAAGCAGCAGTAAGAATAAATGGTGACACAACAACTTGGTTTGACATAAAACAAGGGGTCCGTCAGGGGTGCATATTGTCACCCTACTTATTTAACTTGTATACTGAAAATATAATGAGGAATGTTAGAGAAGATGTAGACAAAGAATATTACGATGCCATAACAGTTGGAGGTTATGAAATACCAGAGATTAGATATGCTGATGACACAGTATTGCTGTCCACAACACAAGAAGGAATGGAAAAACTAATTATGTCAGTCCGCAAGAACAGCGAAGAGCAGAACCTCTATCTTAATGCAAAGAAAACTAAAGTGATGACAACTGACAAAACAAACAAGGCAACTGAAATATGTATCAGTGAGGAAAAACTGGAAGAAGTGGAGAGTTTTGAATATCTTGGATCACTACTAACTAATAATGGAGATACAATGAGGGAAATTAAAAGGAGGACATCTATTGCTCTTCAGAAAGTAAAACAAATAAAGAATCTGTGGAGAGGAGCAGACAGAACCACAAAAATAAGATTTTTAAGGGCATGCATCTTTCCCATCGCAACATATGCCTGTGAGACCTGGACACTTAACAAAACAGCTGAGAAGCACATAAATGCCTTTGAATGTAAATGCTATAGAAGAGTTCTCCAAATATCGTGGACACAAAAAAGAACAAATATATCTATACTACAAGAGCTTAATATTGAAGAAGGCTGGCTAGTAAAGAGGATTAAAGAGAGAAAACTTAAATATTTTGGCCACATTAAACGTCATGATAATTTAGAGAAGACCGTATTGGAAGGATACATAATGGGAAAAAGAAAAAGAGGAAGACCGAAACGAAGATGGCTGCAAGACATCGTTGATGATCTGGAAATGGATGCAGCAGCAGCAGGCCATCTTGCTCACAACCGAGAGGCCTACAGGAGTGCTGTTTGGGAGGCAAAGTTCCGCAAGGGACATGCAAAGGAATGAATGATCAGCTGTAACAACAGTTGATGCACACAACCAGGGCCGGCCTTAGCAAATGCAGGATCCTATGCAGTGTGACAGTATGGAACCACATTCTCTTCCACACCCCCCCCCCCCCCATTTCAATTGTTGAAAGTAGAAGGCAAAAAGAATATAAATTTCAGGGCTACACATTTATTAGAAACATAAAATGAGCCAGGTTTTTGTAATATAGTTTAGAGACTAAATTATCTTGCTTTTCATTTAGAAAATTCATTTCATAATATATCTGTCTTGGGTTATATTACTTTTTAATTCATTTTAATTTTGAGAAACTACTTTATTTCAAATGCACCTGGAATTTACTGATTTTTTTCTCTGCCGGAAGTGTTTTATTTCAGTGTTAGAACATTAAACTTCAGATCTGAAATATTTTAATTCTGTGTTAGAGATGTATTTTGTACAAGATACTCGTAAAAAAGTAGCTCTAATATATGTTTATTATCATAAATTGTACAAATATGATTGAAAGCTCTTACTGCTATTCAACATAGTCCCCCATCTTCTTCAAGCTAGATGCTATCATTTGACTAACTAATACGTTGATTCTTGAAGAAAGAAGATTCTGTGTCTCCCAGGTAATTCTCTTGTCATTTTTCTTTCCCTCGCGTCCAATATGCTTTGTATATGATTTTTTTTCGAGGTCTAACCATACAACACTGTTTTCTATTACTTTACTGTACGAGTCCCTCGTTCTGTGGTATTTGTAAAATTTTGTATATCTTTTGTTTTATGGAATAGGAGCGCACTAAGTCCAAGGGAATTAACTGGAGAAAATATTAATCATTCGCAGTAATTGGCCTTTACAAATCCGTTTTCTGATTGTGATCTAGAACTTCATCCCACTGAGATTTAATTAAGAAACAAGTATGTAGTAGAAAAAGATATATGTATACGTATATGTAGTAGAAAAAGATATATGTATACGTATATGTAGTAGAAAAAGATATATGTATACGCATATGTAGTAGAAAAAGATATATGTATACGCATATGTAGTAGAAAAAGATTATATGTATACTCATATGTAGTAGAAGATTATATGTATACTCTTATGTAGTCAGTCAATCAAGTGCCATGCCACGTGGCGTAGGCGATCATTTCTTGCCACAGTTCCCTGTCTTTAGACTTGATTATGAGATCCGCTGGTGACTTTCTTCATAGCCACACTGACAGCCCACCCAGTAACTTCTCTCTCTGTCTTCCTCTATCTCTTTCTTGCTCACTTTTTCCAGTTGCCACAATGTGTTCCGGTTTTCCTCTTCTCAGGAAATGTCCTACAAATCTCACATGTCTGCCTCTGATCTTTGCTGTAATTTGCCTTCTTATTCCAGCCTCTCTTAAGACTTCATCGTTGGTTTTCTTAGCTGTCCATGGTACCTTCAACATCCTTCTTACGAACCACATTTCCATGGCCTCCATTTCTCGCTGTACTCTCGTATTCATAGACTATGCTTCACATCCATCCATTCATTCATCCATATGTCCCTTGTAGAACTTTGCCTCCCTAACAGCACTCCTGTAGGCCTCTTGGTAATGAGCAAGATGACCTGCTGCTGGTGCATCCATTTGCAGATCATCAACGATGTCTTGCAGCTATCTTCACCTTGGTCTTCCTCTCTTTCTTTTTTCCCATTATGTACCCTTCCAAGACGGTCTTCTCTGGATTATCATAACATCTAATGTGTCCAAAATATTTAAGTTTTCTCTGTTTAATACACTTTACTAGCCAGCCTTCTTCAATATTAAGTTCTTGTAGTATGGATATATTTGTTCTTTTTTACGTCCATGGTATTTGAAGAACTTTTCTGTAGCATTTACATTCAAAGGCATTTATGTGTTTCTCAGCTGTTTTGTTAATTGTCTAGGTCTCACAGGCATATGTTAGGATGGGAAAGATGCATGCGCTTAAAAATCTTATTTTTTGTGGTTCTGTCTGTTCCTCTCCACAGATTCTTTAGTTTTACTTTCTGAAGAGCGATAAGTGTCCTCCTTTTAATTTCCTTCATTGTATCTCCATTATTAGTTAGCAGTGATCCAAGATATTCAAAACTCTCCACTTCTTCCAATTTTTTCTCATTGATACATATTTCAGCTGCCTTGTTTGTTTTGTCAGTTGTCATCAATTTAGTCTTCTTCGTGTTAAGATAGAGGTTTTGCTCTTCACTGTTCTTATGGACTGACATAATTAGTTTTTCGATTCCTTTTTGTGTTGTGGACAGTAATACTGTGTCATCAGCATATCTAATCTCAGGTATTTCGTAACCTCCAATTGTTGTGGCATCGTAATATTCTTTGTCTATATCTGTTGTTTCACCATTTATTCTTACTGCTGCTTGTTGATCTAGATACAGCAGTGATGTTAATTGCATCAAATGTGTTGGAAATCCCATTTTGTCCATTATTTCCCAAAGTTTCTGGTGTTGTACACAATCAAATGCCTTTGAGTAGCCTATAAAGGATAAATATAGATTCACATTAAATTCTCTACATTTCTCTGCTTCACATCCATAAAACAAAATTGGCTCATATATAATAGAAAAAGATATATGTAGTAGAAAAAGATATATTCATCATTTTAGATTTGACCGTATGTGACAAATTCAGAAATAATTCCTTTGTTTTTCCTAATCAAGTTTAGTATCCTTCAAGTTATGTACATTAGGGTGAAATAATGTGTCAGAGTTTCTGTATTTATAATTATATGCAGCACACGTCTACAAGGTAACTTATGTTCATATGTGTAAGTCATTGCATTTATTTGTTACCCTGTTGCCAACTACAGTCACAATGACCAATTATAATGCTTATTTTAGGAAATGGGCCACGTTGAATACATAAATGTTAGCAGTTGTATGAGTGTCCTTTAAAAGAGAGACAGAAAAGTCACATGAGATTTACATATGGATTATGTTGCTGAACTGTGAAGAAATGTTGGCAGAGCTGCTAGACAGTTGTTCCTTGACTTGTTGGCAGAGCTGCTAGACAGTTGTTCCTTGACTTGTTGCCAGTTCCTCAGTATCCTTGCTCTCGTTTCCGTGGTAGGATTTGCTATAAAAAAACTACCCAGAAAATATTTTAAATCAGTACTGGATTCAGAATTATCATCATCATCACATCACAGTCATTATCATCAGTTATCTTACAGAATACCAGTCCCTTGTCATCAAATCATTTTGAACAGCACATTTTTAAAACTAGTTTATCAATGTTGGTTTTCATGTTAAATGATGTGAAAAATATTTCAAACTGATCAAAGTCACAAACAGTAAACTAGCTGTAGCACATTTTCATAAGCTGTCTGTGGTATGGTAGAATGATAAGCTGAAAGAGACTGTAAAAGAAAAGAAAAATAAATATAAAGAATGGATGAAAAGTAAGGACGATCTAGATTACATTGAATATCGAATTGCAAGAAGACACTCTAAGGGGGTAATAAAAGAAGCAAAGGTAAAATAATGGCAGGAATACAGTGAAGTATTAAACAACAATCACAAAGAAGCTACGAAAATCTTTTATAAAAAGATCAGTTCAATGAGAAAGCAAGCAGAGCATTTTCGACCCAACAAAGATTGTGAACGATAATAATTGCGTTCCAGAGAGGTTGGTACAGTGGTAGAGACATTACTTTGACAAGTTACTCAGTATACCGTCTGAAGCAAGCCAAACCCATGATAACAACACGGCTGCCTCCATAGAACTGGAACCAGACATAAAACAAACTGAAATCAGAGAAGCCATCAAAAAGGTCCCATTGAACAAAGCCCCAGGATGTGATGGAATACCCAATGAATTAATCAAATGTGTGAAAGAGGTTGGAGTAGCTTGGCTTCACAGACTGTATAACTTGGTATGGGAAAAGCAAGAAACACAAAACTGGAGAAATGATGTAATTATCTAATATGGAAAAAAATGCAGTAAAAGGGACTGCAACCAATACAGAGGTATCTCACTGCAAAGTCATACTGGGAAAGTGTTCTGCAAGATCCTAAAGAACAGACTGTGACCAGTGATTGAACCACAGTTAAATGAAACTCAGATGGGATTTAGAAAAAAATAGAAGCTGTACAGATGCCATCTTTTCTCTGACTAAAAGCTGTACAGATGCCATCTTTTCTCTAACTAACAGAAAAATCAGTTGAACACAATCATATACTGCACATAGCTTTCATAGATCAAGAAAAAGCATTCAATAGAGTAGATAGATATAAACTGTGGGAAATCTTACAGCATTATGGAGTTAGTACACATCTAATCAACATATGTAAAAACCTATATGAAAACAGTCAGTGTACAGTCAGAACAAATGCTGGACACTCTGAACCACTCATCATAAAATCTGGAATGAGGCAAGGCTGTAAACTGTCTTCCTTACAATCATAACATACATTGACAACATCTGCAAAGAAGCTAACATACATAGTAAAAATTCCACAACAGAGCTGCCCAGCAGCCCAACGCCAGCAAGAATGCAGATAAACCCACAACACTTTCCAGAAGGTATACCCAATAGGAGGACCATAAATGATAATCAAGCACTTATAGCCACATCAGAAAAAGACCCACAGCAGAACATGGATAACTTAACAAGGGCATTATAAAAGCCACAACATGAAATCAGTGCTGGAAAAACAGAAGTCATAACCATAGATAGAGAAGAAATCCAAACAAAGATCTTCCTAGACAACCAGCCCTTCAAAAACCTAATTTAGGTACTTGAAAAGTAGCATAATAAAAAAAGGTAGCATAATATCATCCTCAGGGACATTTGACACTGAGATTGAGAACAGATGCAATAAAGAAAATCGGGTCATTGGACTCCTTTACTGAAAAACAAATACATCACAACTGAAACAAAACGGGCACTGTACAACACAATTTTCCTCCCAACTCTATGCTATCATTGTCAAACATGGATGCTAACAGCTAAGAACAAAAGAAAAAATTATCACAACAGAAGTGAGATGTTTAAGGAGAATACTAAATATGACGTGAAGAGACCAAACAAGAAATGACACCATCAGGGCAAAAGTTTGAGTGACACCAGTATTACACTATATCCAGAAATAACAACTCAACTGGTTTGGCCATATTACACGGTTACCACCAGACAGTACATCACATAAAACGTTCACACTAAAATTTGTAGGGAACAGAGACCACCCATGCAGGAGATGAAAAGAGGAAATTACAGTAGCATTAAATATACCATTATATGAGGCAAATCATCGAGCCCTATCAAGGTGTCTATTTGTCCCTTCAGCACCAAAAAAGTATATGAGGAAAGAGACAAAACAAGACATAATAACAGTGATCACTACAGTACCTTCTGCTACTCTCTGTAATCCCCATCTCTCTCACACAGATAGTGGTGATGATTGTCAACAGTCAGTGAGCTTTGTAGACTGGCAGTGATGGTTGTAGATTGGTAGTAATTGGTTATGGATCGATAGTGATGATATAGGCCAGTATTGATAGTTGTTGATTGATTGAGTGATTGATCTCAGGAGGTAATGACACTGCATTCGGGACATTCCCAAATCTGCTTCACCATCCTTTCCAGGAACCAGTGTAAGATGTATATGCTGATTGAATACAGGTAGTGATGGTTGTCGACTGACAGTAATGACTGTGGATCCACGGTGATGGTTATTGAGTGGTAGTGATAGTTTTAGGTCTGCAGTGATAGTTGTAGAATGGAAGTGATGGTTGTAGAATTGTAGTGATGATGGTAGACTGGTAGTGATGGTTTTGTGATTTTTTTTTAAAGAACACTAAATCGCTGCTGGCAAGATTCTTCAGCTGCCGTGCGTGGGGTGAAACTCCTCCCGGGCAGTGAAGAAAAATGCGATTAGGGTTGCCGGGCGGCGCCGTCGTGGAAAAGTGATGGAAAGGATTAAGTGAAGTTTAATCAGTATGGTCAGTAGACTTCTGGTGAGAGCTACTCATATCATAGCATCTCTGCTCTTGAGGTTGGCCACGTCCTATATACATATATACTGGGGCAATATGCCTAAACCGGCTTAACCCATGGGTGAAACTTGATGGCTACGCATGTCACGGTACCTCCGCTCTAGAGACCGGTCACGTCCTATATACACCCATACTGGGATAATACGCATAAAGTGGCTTAACCTAGGGGTGAAACTCACTAGTGACGAGGATTCGTCCTCCTGGACAAAAGTTCCGTCCTGGTCACCACCAGGAAAGGTAGCGGCCACGATCATAAAATGTTGAAGTCGGAGACACTGGACCAGTGCTGTCTAGATAGGCAACCACCTCTCAGTCGACGGGGATATAGTGATATCCAAAACACGTCGAGTTTTTCCGGTGAGAAAGTCCAACTCTAGGCTGGATGGGCAACTACCTCTCACCTGGCGGTGATATACTGATATCGAAAACACGTCGAAGTTTTCCTGTGAGAAAGTCCAACTCTAGGCTGGATGGACGACCATCTCTCACCCGGCGGGGATATATTCATATCCAAACCACGTCGAGGTTTTCCGGTGAGGAAGTCCAACTCTAGATTAAACTGGTTTCAACGAAAACCACAGTGTCACGCAATGCCGCTTCTGTGACCCACTGAGAATATAGGCCCAAGCCCCACGATGCTCTGAACCTCCATCCTAAATGGGACTATTGCGAGAACCACAGGAGTAAATTCAGTAGGATCACGGGGAGAACTTGGTGGTAGAAGCGAACGAAGAAGAAGAAGAACACTAAGCATTTAATTTTTCATCTGTTTATCATGCTTTTATCTGTTGTGTTGTTTTTATATAAGATAATTGTAAAAAGCTTTCACTGAAATATTGGATTGTTATATATTTTTCATTTATACGTGCTCATCTTACCTTCTATCATCCTTGTTTCTTCACTTTCCTCACTTTTTTCTATTTGTTTGTAAAACTCAATCATACGCCTTTGTCTGCTTCATTTGTATAAATGGTTATAGAAATGATTATAGAATGGTAGTGATGGTTATAAAGTGGTAGTGATGGTTACAGAGTGGTGGTGATCATTATGGAAAAGTAGTGATGGTTATAAAGTGACAGTGATGGTTATAAAGTGACAGTGATGGTTGTAGAATGGTAGTGATGATTGTAGATCGATAGTAATAGTTGTAAATCAGTAGTAATGGTTGTACTTGTAGAATGGTAGTGATAGTTATAAAGTGGCAATGATGGTTATAGAATGGTAGTGGTGGCTGTAGAATAGTAGTGGTGATTATAGATCGATAGCAATTGTTATAGAATGGTTGACACACAAAGTAATATGATCACCCTGCCCGTATGTATGGGAACACACAAAGTAATATGATCACCCTGCCCGTATGTATGGAAACACACAAAGTAATATGATCACCCTTCCCGTATGTGTGGGAACACACAAAGTAATATGATCACCCTGCCCGTATGTATGGAAACACACAAAGTAATATGATCACCCTTCCCGTATGTATGGGAATACACAAAGTAATATGATCACCCTGCCCGTATGTATGGAAACACACAAAGTAATATGATCACCCTTCCCGTATGTATGGGAACACACAAAGTAATATGATCACACTGCCCGTATGTATGGCGCTGCCCCTTCAACATTTCTGTGTAGGAGTTCATTCACTCATTCATTTATTCATTTGCATGTCACTTGCGGAACTTTGCCTCCTTAACAGCACTCCTGTAGGCCTCACGGTTGTGAGCAAGATGGCCTGCTGCTGATGCATCCATTTGCAGATTATCAACGATGTCATGTAGCCATCTTCGCCTTGGTCTTCCTCTCTTTCTTTTTTCCATTATGTACTCTTCCAATACGGTTTTCTCTAGATTATCATGACGTTTAATGTGTCCAAAATATTTAAGTTTTCTCTCTTTAAATCCCTTTACTAGCCAGCCTTCTTCAATATTAAGTTCTTGTAGTATGGATATATTTGTTCTTTTTTTATGTCCATGATATTTGGAGAACTCTTCTGTAGCATTTACATTCAAAGGCATTTATGTGTTTCTCAGCTGTCTTGTTAAGTGTACAAGTCTCACAGGCATATGTTGCGATGGGAAGGATGTATGCCCTTAAAAATCTTATTTTTGTAGTTCTGTCTGTTCCTTTCCACAGATTCTTTAGATATTTTACTTTCCGAGGAGCGATAGATGTCCTCCTTTTAATTTCCCTCATTGTATCTCCATTATTAGTTAGCAGTGATCCAGGATATTCAAAACTCTCCACTTCTTCCAGTTTTTCCTCATTGATAGATATATCAGCTGCCTTGTTTGTTTTGTCAGTTGTCATCAATTTAGTTTTCTTCACATTAAGATAGAGGTTTTGGTCTTCACTATTCTTACGGACTGACATAATTAGTTTTTCGATTCCTTTTTGTGTTGTGGACAGTAATACTGTATCATCATCAGTATATCTAATCTCTGGTATTTCATAACCTCCAATTGTTATGGCATCGTAATATTCTTTGTCTACATCTTCTCTAACATTCCTCATTATATTTTCAGTATGCAAGTTAAATAAGTAAGTAATAAATAAGTAATATACACCCCTAACGGACCCCTTGTTTTATGTCAAACCAAGTTGTTGTTTTACCAGTTATTCTTACTGCTGGTCTAGATACAGCAGTGATTTTACTTGTATCAAATATGTTGGAAATCTTGTGTAGGAGTAAAAATGCAAAAATCGTCAAAATTTACCCGCTAATGGTATTTTTATCACCATAAATACTGCTATTACCGCTTTGTGCCCGCATGTTACAGCTCTCAAAAACCACATTACTACCACATTTCCCTCCACGGTTAGAAGTTTCTACCTGATACTGCATTGTAGACATGGTGAAATTACCTCAAGGTTGAGTCTGCAGAAAATTATTACTGTGTCTGAGTTGGTTTAAACAGTTGTAATGTCTTCTTCTTCTTCTTCGTTCACTTCTACCACCAAAAACCGCACTGTGAAACTACTGAATTCACGCCTGTGGTCCTCGTTAGGTCCCGTGGTCCCCTGTGTGGTCCAAAATAGACCACACGAGATCCACGAGAGGACCACAAGGGGTTCAGAGTATCACAGTGCTTTAGCCTGTATTCTTGGTGGGTCTTGGAAGCGGGATTGCGTGACACCGTAGTTTTCATTGCACCAGTTTAGTCTAGGGTTGGACTTTCTCACCGGAAGACCTCGACGTGTTTAGGATATCAGTGCATCCCCGCTGGGTGAGAGGCGGTAGCCCACCCAGGCCAGAGTTGGACTTTCTCACCGGAAGACCTCGACGTGTTTTGAGATACCCGTGTATCACCGCCGGGTGAGAGGTGGTTGCCCATCCAGTCCAGGGTTGGACTTTCTCACCGGAAAACCTCAGCATGATTAGGATACGCAAACATCCCCGCCGGGTGAGAGGTGGTTGCCTATCTAGACTTCCCTGGTCCAGTGTCTCCGACTTCAGCATTTTGTGGTCGTGGCCGCTGCCCTTCCTAGTTGTGACCAGGATGGAGCTTTTGTCCAGGAGGACGAATCCTCGCCACTAGTGACTTCTACCCCTGGGTTGAGCCGGTTTAGGCATTATCCCAGTATGGGCGTGTTTGGGACGGGACCGAGTTGTAATGTATTACAGAATATCATGCGGTGCCAAGAAGCTATCTGGTGATGACGCTTTGCAACAAGTGCCAGAGATTCGTTAAATTCTGTATTTATGTGTAGGCTATGCCCAGGCCAGTAATCCACGTTGACATGAGATACTCTTCAGTGACGCAGAATGCAATAATAAGTGATTATACAACACGTTCGCGTAAACCGTGAAAGCTACTAACACAGTTAACAGAATTTTTTCCGTCTTGCAAAGTATAACAGAAATCTTCTCTTTGAAGGTTTAATGAAGTTCGCCACACAATTCTGCTCAAAGCTACGTCGGGTCTCGTTATCGCTGAACAGTCTTTTACTGGGAGGGCATGCATTGAGCCATCTTCCTGGGAAGCCAAGAAAACCGTCACAACCTGCTTTTTATCATCACAGAACATGAAAAGAACATAACCCCATCTCTCAGAACAGGGGGAAGACACACACACAGTTATACATATTCTCTCTAGCAAAGCTGTATCCACGCGCACACAAATTCTGAACGTTGGGAAATTTGCTTAAGGAAAAAAAAAACAAACAGAAAACAACTAATACTTGTGGTCTGATACATGGGCTTTCTGCTGTGGAGGAAACAAGATGACCGACAGAGTGAAGAAATTGATTGTGCAGAACCGGTATGCAAATCATGAGACTGGTCTTCACAGGCCACATGAAATGTTACATTTGTAGAGAGAAAAATCGGAGCGGAGGAAAATCAATATCTTTGTTCAGCGAATGTAACCCTGGCATGCTAGCCAAACACTGTACGCCTCATCTCCCTTACATACGCGCAGTGCTTGTGGATCTACAGTATAAAATTCTAGGAAGTTGGAAACTTGTATTTCTGTAAAATAAACTATTGGAATACGGAACTAGAGAAATGTATAAAAGTTTGTTTTAACTAAAGACTGACTGTGGGAGAGCTCGAGGCAAAGGAATGAGGAATATTTTGGGGAATAAGATATGACACAGGGTAAGAAGGCTGGAAATATGTGATAGAGCAGGAGTGAATGACAGAAACCTTGAGCACAAACACGCCCATTCAAGTAGCAACCACGAGATATAACAAATGACAGAGAAACAATGAGCTGAACCCAACACGGAAATAAAAGAAAATGTGCACGTGTGTGTGAGGGGGGTGGATTGGGGTTGTTGATGACAAAAACACACACACATGGAAATGAATTATTCAGACAAAACTCCATGTGCAGACAGGCGTTTCTGTATGCAAAGAGATTGGATGTAGAAATGTATTATCTATTATCCAGGTCCCTTGCTCGACATCTTTGTTCAGCTGGAGGCATACATTTCAGTCAGAAGACGATTTCCTGCTATCCTTTGCTCTTTACTGTACAACACAAATATGTCAGCTTCGAATACATTCTGCTGCCAGAAAGTAACGAATCATGTTTTCTTATTTACTTTTAGCTTCAGTTTCTGTTGTCGAAGCAGACTTCAGACAGAAAATTAGATAGAGTAGTCTGAAATAAAACATTAGTCCTGTATAAAGAGTCACATTTTTCATCCAAACCATGTATTCCTAATGTTTCTCATCAATAATATCTCTGAGTGACTCCAAGGAACTTTCGACCGACAAAAATTCTAGAATCTTTCATATCTGGCAATACACAACTTTCATTTATCTTCTATTTTTCTGGATTTCCGCACATCTCTCATATCTGTCTGTCTGCAATGTCTGTACTGTAGTACAAAGTCCGAAGTTCGCTAACTTAACCAACTGAGCACATTTTTACAGTCTGTCTGTCTCCTTCTAAAATGTGTTCCTAACATCACACACGAGACGTACACTGGATTATCACAATATATTCTGCTGCAATGACTTTACAACTAATTCTTAGACAGGCAGTAGTCGCTTGTTACGCCAGTGTCAAATTCCTTATATAACTCTTTTGAATAACTGAACATTCGTAAAAAGAATTTCCTCTCTATCAGTTGTCCTTGCCAGTTCTTCGTTGTAGATCCTTATGTCTGGGATACAGCTCTGCAGCTATTTCCTAGCCCGGGGCAGATATATACATAAATATATCCGGTGTAAATTATAGGGCGTGCTTTGGATGAGCGATAAGTTTTCCAGGTTTTGACAGCAAAACTATGCATTTCATATGGATGGTCATTTTGCTTTTCGAAACAGATAGCTCCTAAAAGCTTACCTTGTTCGTCACTCTATCGATTTTGCAGCATTTCCTGGAATAAACTGCAATCACTGATAGATGAAAGATAGATAATGTATTTTTATTCCCAGCTGCAAATCAATCTCCCCACATCTCACAAGTGTTCTCCCTACATCTACACATTCCACAAGTGTTCTTTCTACATCTACACATCATTCCACAAATGTTCTTTCTACATCTACACATCATTCCACAAGTGTTCTTTCTACATCTACACATCATTCCACAAGTGTTCTTTCTACATCTACACATCATTCCACAAGTGTTCTTTCTACATCTACACATCATTCCACAAGTGTTCTTTCTACATCTACACATCATTCCACAAGTGTTCTTTCTACATCTACACATCATTCCACAAGTGTTCTTTCTACATCTACACATCATTCCACAAGTGTTCTTTCTACATCTACACATCATTCCACAAGTGTTCTTTCTACATCTACACATCATTCCACAAATGTTCTTTCTACATCTACACATCAGTCCACAAGTGTTCTTTCTACATCTACACATCATTCCACAGATGTTCTCCCTACATGTACACATCATTCCACAGGTGTTCTTTCTACATCTACACATCAGTCCACAAGTGTTCTTTCTGCATCTACACATCATTCCACAGATGTTCTACCTACATGTACACATCATTCCACAGGTGTTCTTTCTACATCTACACATCATTCCACAAGTGTTCTTTCTACATCTACACATCATTCCACAGGTGTTCTCCCTACATGTACACATCATTCCACAGGTGTTCTCCCTACATGTACACATCATTCCATAGGTGTTCTTTCTACACTACACATCATTCCACAAGTCTTCTACCTACATCTACACATCATTCCACAAGTGTTCTTTCTACATCACATCAATTTTACGAGTATTCCTTCTAAATCACACCTAATTTTATTCCTTCTGCATCACAAATAATTTTACGAGTGTTCCTTCTACACCACACCTAATTTTACGAGTATTCCTTCTATATTACACCTAATTTTACGAGTATTCTTTTTAGATCACACCTAATTTTACGAGTATTCCTTCTACATCACAAATAATTTTACGAGTATTCCTTCTACACCACACCTAATTTTACGAGTATTCCTTCTATATTACACCTAATTTTACGAATATTCCTTCTACATCACACTTAATTTTACACGTGTTATTTCTACATCACGCCTAATTTTACAAGTATTATTTCTGCATCACACCTAATTTTACAAGTATTATTTCTACAGCACACCTAATTTTACAAGTATTATTTCTACAATGGAAGCCATAGAAATCTGGTTTATAAGAAGGATGTTGAAGGTACCATGGACAGCCAAGAAAACCAATGAAGAGGTCTTAGGCTGGAGTTAAAGAGAAGTTACTGGATGGGCTGTCAGTGTGGCTATGAAGAAAGTCACTGGCGGATCTCATAATCAAGTCTAAAGACAGGGAACTGGGGAGAGAAATGATCGCCTACGCCACGCAGGACGGCACTTGAATTATTTCTACATTACATGTAATTTTACAAGTGTTATTTCTACATCACATGTAATTTTACAAGTGTTATTTCTACATCACATGTAATTTTACAAGTGTTATTTCTACATCACATGTAATTTTACACGTGTTATTTCTACATCACATGTAATTTTACAAGTGTTATTTCTACATCACATGTAATTTTACACGTGTTATTTCTACATCACATGTAATTTTACAAGTGTTATTTCTACATCACATGTAATTTTACAAGTGTTATTTCTACATCACATGTAATTTTACAAGTGTTATTTCTACATTACATGTAATTTTACAAGTGTTATTTCTACATCACATGTAATTTTACAAGTGTTATTTCTTCATTACATGTAATTTTACAAGTGTTATTTCTTCATCCAAATCTCGCTACACAAGCATTATCTCTACATCCATAACTCATCCAATCAGTGTTCTCTCTACATCTATGACTCATCCAATCAGTGCCCTACATCCATGAATCATCCAATCAGTGTTCTCTCTACGTCCATGACTCATCCAATCAGTGTTCTCCCTACGTCCATAACTCATCCAATCAGTGTTCTCCCTACATCCATAACTCATCCAATCAGTGTTCTCCCTACATCCATAACTCATCCAATCAGTGTTCTCCCTACATCCATAACTTATCCAATCAGTGTTCTCTCTACGTCCATGACTCATCCAATCAGTGTTCTCCCTACATCCATAACTTATCCAATCAGTGTTCTCTCTACGTCCATGACTCATCCAATCAGTGTTCTCCCTACATCCATGAATCATCCCACTAGTGTTCTCAAACCATCAACTTGTCAGTAATCTCTCGACATATACACATGATTCAACCATACGCTCTCCACATCTTCGCGTCATCTCGTACATATTCCCCTCCACATCCACACGTCGTCTCAAAAGTACTCTCTCCACATCCACAGGCAATTTCATACGTACTCTTTGCACATCTATACATCATCCCATAAATACTCTCTCCACATCGGAACGTCATCCCTTATGTACTCTCTCCACATCGGAACGTCATCTCTTATGTACTCTCTCCACATCGGAACGCCATCCCTTATGTACTCTCTCCACATCGGAACGCCACCCCTTATGTACTCTCTCCACATCGGAACGTCATCCCTTATGTACTCTTTCCACATCGGAACGTCATCCCTTATGTACTCTTTCCACATCGGAACGTCATCCCTTATGTACTCTCTCCACATCGGAACGTCATCCCTTATGTACTCTCTCCACATCGGAACGTCATCCCTTATGTACTTTCTCCACATTGGAACGTCATCTCTTATGGTACTCTCTCCACATTGGAACGTCATCTCGTACTTAACATTAACAGTTTTTTCCCATTAGATCCTGTCCAGCTCCGACTGTCACTTCCACCTAGTCATAAAGATCTTCTCTTTTCCTTCTTGTTTCCACCATCTCCGTGTCAGTCAGTTAGTCTTTAGCATGTCCCTTGTCGAACTTTGCCTCCCTAACAGTTCACCTGCAGACCTCCCGTTTGTAAGCAAGATGCCCCGATACGGATGCATCCATTCGCAGATAATCAACGATGTGTTGCAACCATCTTCGCCTTGGTCTTCCTCTTTTTATTTTCCCCACTATGTACCCTTCCAAGATTGTCTTCTCTAAATTTTTCTGACATCTAATATGTCCAAAACATTTAAGTTTTTTCTCTGTTTAATCTTCCTTACTAGCCAGCCTTCTTCAATATTAGTTCTTGTAGTGTGGATATATTTGTTCCTTTTAGTGTTCGTGATATTTGACGGACTCTTCTATAGCTTTTACATTCACAGGCATTTATGTGTTTTCTCAGTTTCATTATTTGGTTACGTACATATCTGTCTGCCAGGGAAGTGTAAAGTGTCTATGAGCCTGCCATATTTCATTACTTGCATCCTGTTATATATATCATATACCAGGAAAGTGTGAAGTGTTTATGAGCCCGCTATATTTCATTACTTGCAGCCTGTTGTGAAGTGTTCAGTTTGACTCAGGCCGGCCGTTACCGAAGCCAATTGAACACTTCACAGTTGTATGAGCCGTGCATACTTCATTACTTGCAGCCTGTCATATATATCTATCTACTAGGGAAGTGTGAAGTGTCTATGAGCCCGGCATACTACATTACTTGCAGCCTGTCATATATATCTATCTACCAGGGAAGTGTGAAGTGTCTATGAGCCCGGCATACTACATTACTTGCAGCCTGTCATATATATCTATCTACCAGGGAAGTGTGAAGTGTCTATGAGCCCGGCATACTACATTACTTGCAGCCTGTCGTATATATCTATCTACCAGGGAAGTGTGAAGTGTCTATGAGCCCGGCATACTTCATTACTTACAGCCTGTCATATATATCTATCTACCAGGGAAGTGTGAAGTGTCTATGAGCCCGGCATACTACATTACTAGCAGATGCTCATATTTATCTATCAGAGAAGTGCTTTTGGTGCGTATTAAAAACGATATTTCTGATAATTCTCTCATTCTCTTGAAAACTTGCCTTTCTGAGATGCAGTCACAAAATAATAAACACATTTCAAACAAAATATGTTCCAAAATTCAGACGCAAAATCAACGAACAAAAAAAAAAAAAAACCCAGAACACGAGTGACATGCTAATGCAGTTCATGACGTTATCGAGCAGCTGGACGATTTGAAGCTAAGACCGATTTCCATTTAAAAAAAAAGAAAAAGGTAGATCACATACGTAAGCCTGCGTATAAAACATACGTAAGCCTGCGTATAAACATACGTAAGCCTGAGTATAAGATTTAAAAAAAAGAACTTATTTGTATGAAAAGAACACTTTGTCATGGAGTTTATAATGGAAGAAAGTACAGAAAGATCGAAACATATAACGAAATAAATAGACAATATGTAAAGAAAAAGAATAGAAAAACATGTCAGTGAACATCTGTAAGAAGGAAAGAATGAATGTCAGTGAACATCTGTAGGAAGGAAAGAATGAATGTCAGTGAACACCTCTAGGAAGGAAAGAATGAATATAAGTGAACACCTCTAGGAAGGAAAGAATGAATGTCAGTGAACACCTCTAGGAAGGAAAGAATGAATGTCAGTGAACACCTCTAGGAAGGAAAGAATGAATATAAGTGAACACCTCTAGGAAGGAAAGAATGAATGTCAGTGAACACCTCTAGGAAGGAAAGAATGAATGTCAGTGAACATCTGTAGGAAGGAAAGAATGAATGCCAGTGAACACCTCTAGGAAGGAAAGAATGAATATAAGTGAACACCTCTAGGAAGGAAAGAATGAATATAAGTGAACACCTCTAGGAAGGAAAGAATGAATGTCAGTGAACACCTCTAGGAAGGAAAGAATGAATGTCAGTGAACATCTGTAGGAAGGAAAGAATGAATATAAGTGAACACCTCTAGGAAGGAAAGAATGAATATAAGTGAACACCTCTAGGAAGGAAAGAATGAATGCCAGTGAACACCTCTAGGAAGGAAAGAATGAATATAAGTGAACACCTCTAGGAAGGAAAGAATGAATATAAGTGAACACCTCTAGGAAGGAAAGAATGAATGTCAGTGAACACCTCTAGGAAGGAAAGAATGAATGTCAGTGAACATCTGTAGGAAGGAAAGAATGAATGCCAGTGAACATCTGTAGGAAGGAAAGAATGAATGTCAATGAACATCTGTAGGAAGGAAAGAATGAATGCCAGTGAACATCTGTAGGAAGGAAAGAATGAATGTCAATGAACATCTGTAGGAAGGAAAGAATGAATGCCAGTGAACATCTGTAGGAAGGAAAGAATTAATGTCAATGAACATCTGTAGGAAGGAAAGAATGAATGTCAATGAACATCTGTAGGAAGGAAAGAATAAATGTCAATGAACACCTCTAGGAAGGAAAGAATTAATGTCAATGAACACCTCTAGGAAGGAAAGAATGAATGTCAATGAACATCTGTAGGAAGGAAAGAATTAATGTCAATGAACATCTGTAGGAAGGAAAGAATAAATGTTAATGAACATCTATAGGAAGGAAAGAATTAATGTCAATGAACATCTGTAGGAATAAATAATGAATGTCAAATAATGAACATCAAAGACTGCTGAAAAGTGCACGTATTATAAATCTTGGAAATACTTGAAACAAAACAGCTGAGAAACACATAAATACCGTTGAATGTAAATGCTACAGAAGAGTCCTTCACACATCATGGACATAAATAGAACAAATATATCCATACTACAGGAACGTAATATTGAAGAAGGTTGGCTAGTAAGGAGGATTAAACAGACAAAACTTAAATATTTTGGATATATTAATTAAACGTCATGAGAATTTAGAGAAGACCATCTCGGAAGGGTACATAATGAGAAAAAGGAAGACCAAGGCGAAGTTGGCTGCAAGACTTCGTTGATTATTATCTGCGAATGGATGCATCAGTAGCAGGGCATCTTGCTTACAACCGAGAGGCCTACAGGAGAGCTGTTAGGGAGCCATAGTTCCGCAAGGGACATGCACGTGACTGACTGACATTTCAACTGTTGTTAAGTATAAATACAACATATCAATTTTCCTAGCAAAATTGCGTTTGTGATATATGAAACGTGGCCGGTTGAAATGACGTCTAATTGTACATGGAACCTGGAGTTGGACTAGTTTCTGCATTATAAGGCCCGTGGCTCTGTTTTCCCTTTACTTTCTTTGTTGTGGTTCCCTTTATATGAAGTTCAGTTAATTTTGGCTCGCTTTTCCTTTGTTCGCCACTCGTCTTGTCAAAGTGAGTAACACCCGTTCCTGGAACCCAAACGCTGCATGGCCCGAGACTAAAAATGAAGGGCTCGCGAGTGACGAAATGAGGGCTCCACCGTCTACAGCACGCGCTCAGGATCGCTTGCCACTAAACGCATAAGCCGTTGTCAGAAATATTGAATGCGACCGTCTCGCAGAGTTCCCATGTCGTATTTCTTGCCACAGCGGAATTTGTGCTGACTAGTTCATGAGATACTAGTTATATATTGTACCAAAATCCAAAATGAGGAGCAGCCTATAGCTGATCGTAATATTGTTTCTTTATAATTCTATAGCAAAATAGCAGCTTTTTTTGACCGAATAGTGTTTTTTGGTGGTTGTTCAGTGTCTTTATTCAAGTTTTCTACTGTTTAGTTTAACTGGGCGAATTGTAAATTTACCAGTCCATGAATTTATGAATGCCGTTGTAGGCGAACAAAGTGCAGTTCGTGTCTATGTTTTAATGGTATCTTGATGGCGACCTTTTGGAAGAAATGTCCGAGTTGAATTTCGGAATAAGTCGTTTGAATATTTTTCTTGCCTTTCTGAAACAAGCTACGCCCTGAGCTGTGAGCTTCATAAATGAGTGTACTTCATACGTGAGCCGTGAGCTACATAAATGAGTGTACTTCATACGTGAGCCGTGAGCTACATAAATGAGTGTACTTCATACGTGAGCCGTGAGCTACATAAATGAGTGTACTTCATACGCGATTGCATTTAATAAGTTCTTGGTGTGTAGAATAATAGTCTGCTGAAAGTTAATGCTTTATGTGTGCTAACAGTTTACATGCAGTGCACTAGAGAACAAATTTACTTGCAGCCATATGCTTAGCCTCTCCCGTACCATTTTGCAGTAGGGTAGTGTCATTTTCTGATACCTATATATCCTTCCAATAGGGGCTTTGAATTCATTCATTCACACACACTCATATATATACATATATATGTGTGTGTGTGTGGGTGTGTGTACATGCACAGATTTATGTAATGAGGATGTATCGATGAATACGAAACTATGATAGAATTCTTGACTGCGGATAATGTTGTCCAGTATTGCCAGATAGGATTATGATAGAATTCTTGACTGCAGATAATGCTGTCCAGTATTGCCAGATAGGATTATGATAGAATTCTTGACTGCAGATAATGTTGTCCAGTATTGCCAGATAGGATTATGATAGAATTCTTGACTGCAGATAATGTTGTCCAGTATTGCCAGATAGGATTATGATAGAATTCTTGACTGCAGATAATGCTGTCCAGTATTGCCAGATAGGATTATGATAGAATTCTTGACTGCGTATAATGCTGTCCAGTATTCTCAGATAGGATTATGATAGAATTCTTGACTGCGTATAATGTTGTCTAGTATTGCCAGATAGGATTATGATATAATTCATGACTGCAGATAATGCTGTCCAGTATTGCCAGATAGGAATGCCTACTGTTTTCACGCGGCAATTCTCCACAACCGAGAGCCCTACAGAAGAGCTGTTAGGGAGGCAAAGTTCCGCATGGGACATGCAAATGACGTAAAGGCGTCGGTGTATTGTGTCTTTCAGTACATAACCCAACCTGGCTCTGTCCAACTGCCATCGTGCTCAAGACCAAAAGGACGTCACTTTATTTCTGAAGACATTACTTCTGTTCTGTTTAAACAGTGAACATCCAGCTACCCGAAATGTGGCAGCTCACAAAGCTAGTGGAGCGTTGTCATAAGTGCGTTGGACAGCCAAAGAGTCTAAGTGGAGAAGTAAAGTGAAGAGGAAAATCCCTGAAAGTTATTTGTTATTCTTTTGTTTGACCGCTGGCTGCTCTTTCTAAGGAATTAAAAAAAAACAGATAAGATATTAGTTTTCGGCATTACTTTTCAAATCCTGTTTATCTAGATCAGCATCTGGATGAGCCAAACATAACGGGTTGTTTGTATCTGTTGCGTTTAATTTCAGGTAGCTTTTATTCAATGTGCTAGACTCACCCTTTAATTGTGCAGCTATAGCTAAGAGAGAGTCAAAATTGTTGGACAGTTAATATCGAGTTATCTTCAGGACACTAAGCGTTTCCAGACCACTAGGAAAGAGGACCTTTTAACAAATTAGCACATCCCGGGTTACACTTACAGCCAGAAGGGATCAGAGAATCTCCTGTGATTACGGTAGAGGACGGAGGACGTGAGCAGAAGAATTCTTGTCTTTGGTGAGTAAGGGGTGGTCCTTGCGGTGTCACGTGTTGTCAGTGTTGTTGTATGTGAGCAAGGGGCGGTGCTTTAGGTTTCACATGTTGTTAGTGTTGTATGTGAGTAAGGGGCGGTGCTTCCGGTGTCACATGTTGTCAATGTTGTATGTGAGTAAGGGGCGGTGCTTGCAGTGTCACATGTTGTCAGTGTTGTATGTGAGTAAGGGGCGGTGCTTCCGGTGTCACGTATTGTCAGTGTTGTGTGCGAGTAAGGGGTGGTGCATCCGGTGTCACGTGTTGTCAGTGTTGTATGTGAGTAAGAGGCGGTGCTTGCAGTGCCACATGTTGTCAGTGTTGTTGTATGTGAGTAAGGCATGGTGCTTGCAGTGCCACATGTTGTCAGTGTTATATGTGAGTAAGGGATAGTGCTTGCCATGTCACGTGTTGCCAGTGTTGTATGTGAGTAAGGGATGGTGCTTGCAGTGCCACATGTTGTTAGTGTTGTATGTGAGTAAGGGGCGGTGCTTCCGGTGTCACATGTTGTCAGTGTTGTATGTGAATAAGGGGCGGTGCTTCCGGTGTCACGTATTGTCAGTGTTGTGTGTGAGTAAGGGGTGGTGCTTCCGGTGCCACGTGTTGTCAGTGTTGTATGTGAGTAAGGGGCCGTGCTTCCGGTGTCACGTATTGTCAGTGTTGTGTGTGAGTAAGGGGTGGTGCTTCCGGTGTCACGTGTTGTCAGTGTTGTATGTGAGTAAGAGGCGGTGCTTGCAGTGCCACATGTTGTCAGTGTTGTTGTATGTGAGTAAGGGATAGTGTTTGCGGTGTCACGTGTTGTCAGTGTTGTTATATGTGAGTAAGGGATAGTACTTGCAGTGCCACATGTTGTCAGTGTTGTTATATGTGAGTAAGGGATAGTGTTTGCAGTGTCACGTGTTGTCAGTGTTGTATGTGAGTAAGAGATGGTGCTTGCAGTGCCACATGTTGTCAGTGTTGTATGTGAGTAAGGGATAGTGCTTGCAGTGTCACATGTTGTCAGTGTTGTATGTGAGTAAGGGATAGTGTTTGCGGTGTCACGTGTTGTCAGTGTTGTTATATGTGAGTAAGGGATAGTGCTTGCAGTGCCACATGTTGTCAGTGTTGTTATATGTGAGTAAGGGATAGTGTTTGCAGTGTCACGTGTTGTCAGTGTTGTATGTGAGTAAGAGATGGTGCTTGCAGTGCCACATGTTGTCAGTGTTGTATGTGAGTAAGGGATAGTGCTTGCAGTGTCACATGTTGTCAGTGTTGTATGTGAGTAAGGGATAGTGTTTGCGGTGTCACGTGTTGTCAGTGTTGTTATATGTGAGTAAGGGATAGTGCTTGCAGTGCCACATGTTGTCAGTGTTGTTATATGTGAGTAAGGGATAGTGTTTGCAGTGTCACGTGTTGTCAGTGTTGTATGTGAGTAAGAGATGGTGCTTGCAGTGCCACATGTTGTCAGTGTTGTATGTGAGTAAGGGATAGTGCTTGCAGTGTCACATGTTGTCAGTGTTGTATGTGAGTAAGGGATAGTGTTTGCGGTGTCACATGTTATCAGTGTTGTTGTATTACGTTAACAGTGACGAAATGAAAAAAAAATCACTCATAACTTTGTTATAGCGGCCTGGTTGGCTGAGTGGTTGAGCGTTCAGTGTATTAATCCAGTAGTACCGGGTTCAAATCCCAGCAGTAGTTTTCTTCTTCTTCCTGGTACTACCACACCAAAAAAAAAAAAAAAAAGCCCCTGCTTCCGCCCAGCCTCAAAAAATGAGTAACAGAGAATTCTGGGAAGGTAAATGCGGCCTGGCGTGTTACTGACAACACCACACTTTCATATGCTGAAGGTCTTGGAAATATGGGCCTAACAGAGTATCTCTAACATGCCTTAATGGCATGGAAACGAGAGTTTTACCTTTTTAAAAAAAATTTATAATTTTTTTTAATGTTTGGATAAACACCGTATTCTTTTATATGGGATCAGTTGTGTTCAATAAGTAATTTAAATACTTGTTTGTTTTTCAATATATATTACCTCAGCAAAACATATTGTTCACTGGAGGGACAATATGGAGGGTTTACCTTATTCGTTTAAAGAAGGGAGTCTAAAATGTGTTTCATGTCACAATCGAACTAAAAAAAGAATCATTCTTGCACGGATGCATACGCTTAAGTTGAAAGTCATGGATAACTTATTCCTCCGCTGAACTGTGACGGTAAGCGCTGATGTGTATCCGCGAGACGAATGTGTTTTCATCAACAAACGTACACAACAGACGCACACGTTCCAGAGAACTTCCACTAAAATTTAAAAGCGGTACGATTTTGTCCCCCCGCTTTTTCACGTAACCATTTCGTGTGTTTTCAAACAGGTTTCAAACCGATACGGATTTATCTACACTTATCTTAAAAACTCTGCTCTGCTAGTCTGGACATGAGCAGTCTTTGATCTCTTACACCTACATGTATAAACTAGAAAAAAGTAGGAACAGCTTTATTATTTAACGAATACACAGTTGTGACGTTTCGGCGTTTGCCTTCGTCAGACAATAACAAACAGGACGAAGAATAAGATAGAGGAGACAAAGTATAGGATTACATTACAAGAAATGTCTGCTACCAGGGTGAGGGCGCGTACGATCTGAAAGGTGTAAAATAGTACATGACTGAGTATAGAAGTGTTAAGAGAAGAGGTATGCGCAGAGAAAGAGTACAGGACTCTATAAAGAACAGTGATGTCTGGAGAGCCAATATCTTAATGTATATACCACTTTTCCCTCCCTTATGACCATCATCCACAGATACTGACTCACCAGACATCACTGTTCTTTGTAGAGTTCTGTACTCCTTCTCTGCGCATTCCTCTTCTCTTAACATTTTCTATACTCAATCATGCACTATTTTACACCTTTCAGAACATACGCGCCCTCACCCTGGTAACAGACATTTCTTGTTTACATTTGTGACGCCGAAAAAGGGACACCTCACAGAGCTCTCAACTATTCAAGCTTAGTGTCGTTTAATTTTAAAGTTTTATTTTGTATTTTTCATTCATTTTTTTCATTTTTGTGCGTGTGGTTATTTCATTAACTTAGTTTAATGTAATCCTATACTTTGTCTCCTCTATCTTATTCTTCGTCCTGTTTGTTATTGTGTGACGAAAGCAAGCGCCGAAATGTCACAACTTTGTATTCTTTAAATAATAAAGCTGTTCTTACATTTTTCTAGTTTATACATTTTGGTATCACAGCTTTACTGCAGTGCTTTGTATATAGTTGTATACTTATGCACAATTTATCGTGTGTTACACCTACAGAACGCTGGCATATATTTGGATGCGAGTGATTGGCTACTGCAGGGGTCGGCAACTTGCGCGCAGCATCACACAAATTATCGCGTCACTGTTGCATAATATTACACAAGGGAAAGAACTATTTTTCGTAATTTTAATAATATTTTATTAATATTTATTTTCGTAAATTAGCTGTCGACATGAAGATAGTCTCATATAGCTGGCATCTGATCTATTTTGTAAAAAAAAAAAAAAAGGTTGGAGTTGGAGTCACTTCTAAAAAGCAATGGTTATGTCCCTTTTGATTTTCATTTTCATGCTTTTGATGGGCAGATTGCTGACCCTTGGGGTACGGCAGCAAAATTTAATCAAGCTCTGTAAAGTCTCTGTTCTCTTACACTTTAAGTATCACATTTTAGTTGGAAGAGTGCAAATATTGTGACTGGAAAATGAAGTCTGGCTGAACGTGTGTGCCATCTCTTGTGGCATGCATCAGAGCCATGTTTGGGGGGGGGGGGAGGGGCGAGCTAATTAAAAAAGTGAAACTACAAAGAATGAAGAAAGTATGAGACAGGATTGAAGAAGGAAGGAGAGCGGGAGGAAGGGAGGGAGGGAGAGAGATGCATGTGCAGGAAAATGGAAGATATAAACTCGCTGAAAGCTACCACAGCATTTCATATTGGCACTAGATACTGACACAGTCGCACAATTATATGATAATTAACGTGAGAACAGAATACCGAACCTAGAGCTATATAATTTCAAGTATAATTAACAGGAATTACCATACTAAAGCTCGTAAATGTACAATATATGTGTAATTAACAAGAACAGTTTGGTAATGCCTTTCATGTGTGTGTGTGTGTGTGTGTGTGTGTGTGTGTGTGTGTGTGTGTGTGTGTTGGGGGAGGGGGGAAAGCAAAACTGTAAAACTGTCACTCACTGTTGACTGAGAGAGTTTTTTTTTTAACTGTCTCGCTTCTTGTTTATGTCTGGATTCTCGGTTCTGTTGGAAGTGCTAAGTTAACAATTGAGTATGTTGGTGAAACGTGGTCAATATATAATTGTATATGTATAATTAGCAGGTAATCTGAGTACTAGAACTACAATACAAAGCATTTTATTCTTTTCTGCGCGGCCTTCCCCGCACTGACATCTGGAACAAAATTGTGTGATGTTTGTCCTCCTTGTATGCTATCACTATATCAGTATTAGAGCTATGCCTTTAGTTGCTAGATACATTGGCCTTTAGTTGCTAGGTACATTCTGTGATGAATGACTATCAACTATAAATTCACTGGATCAAATGTAAAGCTACCATAGCTTTCAATAATGGCTATGATTTTGAATCGGCTCCACCAACATGAATCTTTTTCTTCACTTATTAATTTTATGATATATTTATTATTATCATATAATATACGAACCTATGAACCTACAAATCAGGTCTAGGAACTGGAGGTGGATTGGCCACACTCTGAGGAAACTCGACACCAACATAGGCACTGACATGGACTCCTCAAGGAAATAGAAAACGAGGAAGACCTAGAAGAGAAATTATGACAGTGCTCAGAGACAAGGGATGCACATGGAAAGAAGTAGAGAATAATTCCAAGAACAGGGATGACTGGAGAGCCTTTAACCGTGCCCAGTGCTATCAAGGGAGTGAAAGGCGATTATTATTATTATCGTCATCATCATATCTGGTTAAAGAGTGACAATTCATACCAGTTGTGATTATTGTTAGAGATGATTCAACCATGGTTTTTTATTGTCTCTCATGAAGTTGACTGAGCGTGTTCAACATTAACCTTGTTATCAACTTTCTCCATTTCATGCTTTATGTCAATTCATCACCTCGTGATATTAAGGACTACCGGCTAAGCCATCTTGTTCAGCTTGCAGATTATAAACATTTACTTAACACTTAGCCAAACCGGCAAAGGAGGTAGTAAGTTATCCTGAAGTTAAAAGGCCGAACAGGTTGGGCATGCCCCGAATGTAATGGGGGCGCCTGCCAGGATCAGCATTAGAGTTAGGCCGTTTACAGATAATTATAGATTACAAGTAGTAGGTTATTCCATTATCTGAAAGAAAAAAAATGGGATAGAAAGCCGAGGATGTTTGGCTGAGAGATGTTTTCGTTAACTTCTATTCTCATTGAGGAAGTTATTTTAACGGCTGCCGGTACAACAACCCCTCCGTCTATTCGCTCGATCGGTTAGTGCTTAAGACCGCTAGTTCAAACAGTCATGCTTGCCTCCCCTGACAACTGACTGTAGAAAGGTCATGAATGTGAACTTTCTTTTCTGATCAAAACTTCTTGACCAATGAATGACATGTGTCAGTCAGAGAGATAAGACATGCTTGCTGCCACACCTTTTTCTGGACCAGTCCGGGGCTTGCAGTGTTATAATCCGCACTCACACATACACATACACACGTATACACTCATATATCTCAGACAAAATAAATAACTGAAACATTCTTGCCGATAGAAAACACAAATGACGCGGATTTGTTCAAATAAATGAGAACTGAACATGATGATGATTTAATTTTCATTCTTGTTACAATAGATGTGCAGGCATTGTTCTCAACAACATATACGAAAAATAATTCCGCAGCAGTAGTCTGTCTGTCTGTCTCTGGGCTATGCCAATCAGACGTTGGTCGTCATTGATTTCCACAACCATCTGTTCTTTCTATAAGATATGTGTTGGATCGTGCTATATGCCACTCTTTTAGTCCGTCGTGTATCTTATTTCTTTGTCTTCCTCTATCCTTTTGTCGTTCCACTTTTCCTTGGTGTCACTAGGTGTGCTTGCAGTTTGCCTCCTTTAGACAGATTTATATTAAATATAAACTTTTAAGGTTTACCATTTCACGCACATGGAAACAAACGCGCGAGGTGGGGGGGGGGGCGGAGAGGAGGAGGACACGGCTACACGCTCACAATAAATAATCACCCCAGCTAGTCACAGAATTCTTGCATCAGTCTGTATCAGTTGTTCTCTCTCTGCTGCTGCACACAAGAGACAGACACCATAGTTCATATAGGAATTGAGCACAGAGCAAAATTAGACCTCGAATTCTCCCTCAAAGCGAGATGAGCAATTCCATCATGGCTGGCCTGATATTTGCTCAAGCTTCTGGACTCACACAACTGTTTAAGCTACTGTTACGCCATTAAAAAAAAGCGAGGAAAAAAAAACCGTTTGACATTTTCGATTTTTGCTTCGCGCTAGTTACCTTTTATCTGGGAAAAAAGGTGTTCTTTGAGAACTGTTCTTGCGAGACACCATTTCTAGCAGATGAAAATTAAATAAAATTAATATAGTGAAAATGATGGATATTTCTGTACGTTTTGTACGCATTTTACAATCGTATTTTACGTAAAAGAAGTTGATGGCCGTGACGTAATGTAAAGAGGAATGTGTGTTAAGAAAGTCATTACAAAAGGGGGGGGGGAAATGAGACAAGAAACGACGAGGAATGTGATGGAGACTTTATTTTAGCACATGATGAGATATCTGACATGATGAGATGACAAAATCACGAAGTGAGTGAGCTAATGGAAAATATGAAATATCGACTTATATGAAGAACAAACGAACGAGTGAGTGGAAAATTTTGCAGGCAGGTCGGTCTGACATTCTACGCTTGAAGAAGCATGATCACATATAGAAAAATGCACGTCACATGATGATGATGATGAGAAATGGAGAGTTTTGCATTATTCCCCCCCCCCCCCCCCCCAAATAAATGACAACAACATATTGTCAAATCTCCAACAAGCCTCAGATTTTTCTATATTCCACACAAATCTCAGCCTTCGCTATATTCCACACGTCTCAGCCTTCTCTATATTCTAGACAAGTCTCAGCCTTCTCTATATTCCACGCAAGTCTCAGCCTTCTCTATATTCCGGACAAGTCCCAGCCTTCTCTATATTCCGGACAAGTCCCAGCCTTCTCTATATTCTGGACAAGTCCCAGCCTTCTCTATATTCTGGACAAGTCCCAGCCTTCTCTATATTCCACACGTCTCAGCATTCTCTATATTTCACGCGTCTCAGTCCTCTCTATATTCTAGACAAGCCTCTGCCTTCTCTGTATTCAAGATAAGTTTCAGCCTTCTGTGTATTCCAGACAAATCTCAGGCTTCTCCATATTCCAGACAAATCTCAGGCTTCTCTATGTTCCAGACAAGTCTCTGCCTTCTCTATATTCCAGACAAGTCTCAGCCTTCTCTCTATTCCAGACAAACCTCCGCCTTATCTGTATTCCAGACAAGTCTCAGCCTTCTCTCTATTCCAGACAAGTCTCAGCCTTCTCTCTATTACAGACAAGCCTCTGCTTTATCTGTATTCCAAACAAGTCTCAGCCTTCTCTAAATTCCAGACAAGTATCAGCCTTCTCTAAATTCCAGACAAGTATCAGCTTTCTCTAAATTCGAGACAAGTATCAGCCTTCTCTGTATTCCACACAAGTCTCAGCCTTCTCTAAATTCCAGACAAGTATAAACCTTCTCTTTATTCCACACAAGTCTCAGGCTTCTCTAAATTCCAGACAAGTATAAGCCTTCTCTATATTCCACACAAGTCTCAGGCTTCTCTAAATTCCAGACAAGTATCAGCCTTCTCTATATTCCACACAAGTCTCAGCCTTCTCTAAATTCCAGACAAGTATCAGCCTTCTCTATATTCCACACAAGTCTCAGCCTTCTCTAAATTCAAGACAAGTATAAACCTTCTCTTTATTCCACACAAGTCTCAGCCTTCTCTAAATTCCAGACAAGTATCAGCCTTCTCTATATTCCACACGAGTCTCAGCCTTCTCTAAATTCCAGACAAGTATAAACCTTCTCTTTATTCCACACAAGTCTCAGCCTTCTCTAAATTCCAGACAAGAATCAGCCTTCTCTTTATTCCACACAAGTCTCAGCCTTCTCTAAATGCCAGACAAGTATCAGCCGTCTCTATATTCCACACAAGTCTCAGCCTTCTCTAAATTTCAGACAAGTATAAGCCTTCTCTTTATTCCACACAAATCTCAGTCTTCTCTATATTCCAGACACAAAAGGAACATCGCAGCAATCAAAAAGGCCGGGCCTGTGAAAGCATGTTAGAAATGTTAGCAGTGAACATGCCTCTAAGAAACAACTAGTACACTATGCCTATCATTCAGATTGTACCACAAATAACCATGAATATTTATTACGTTGAGCAAAGTGGCCAGAGAAGAAATAGACGCATTTATTTTGCGGTTCCTTGGTAGTGTTGTGGATCTAGGACTTCCAGGTGTAGTACATCGTCTTTTGACTCTGACATCCATTGGCCAAAACACATCGGTTCTACCCTCCACTCACGAGGTAGACAAAGCTGTATGGTTCAGTTTTACAAGAAGATAGAAAGAGTGAGGAAAGTGGACAGAAACAAATGACAGAAGGTATGATGAGCGCATATAAATTAAGAATATGTAGTAATCCAATATTCGGCAAAAGCCATTTTCAAAGATCATATATAAAAACAATGCAACAGATAAAAACACGAAAAACACTTAGATTTCTGGTCTCCCTTTTGTAAGAAAGATGGACACAAAATGCGTCCAGATGGACGTAGGTAAGCACGACGCGTAAGCAAACTGTTAAATTACAGAATCTTGTTTCTGCCCACTTTTCTCGCTGAGCCATACGCCTCTTTCTACCTTCATTACTAGAATCAGTAATGTTTTACCGTAGTCGTCATTTCTCATATCTCTCCCATTACCCTCCACACATCACTGTCTACAGTGCTCTGTTTCTAGCCTTCTGTTCTCTGTTTCTTCTTAGATAAAACCACGTAAACACTAAAACGGTTATTTGAAAATGGCTCTTGCCGAGGCTGATTTGTAAATTACCCCCTTTCTTTCTTTCTTTCTTTAACTGTGAGCTAGTGTTCCTTTCATCCTATGCAATGAAGATGTTGAGTCACAGCATCGTGTCGGATAGAGAGTAGGCTACGACGACTGTTTTTGTCAGTCACTGAGAGGAGCTAACAAAGCAGTGAACTATGACGATCCCTGTCCCATTAGCTAAGCTAGGTCTGTTAGTTGGGGGTACCAACGGAGAAGTGGGACAGGGTCTTGGTCGGCTATGGTTCGCTAATTCTAAGGCTATCGTGCCAATATAGGCTGCTGATTGCTAAATCGGACAGTGTCTTTGATGCATCCAGTGACGAATTTTCATTTTTCTTTGTCTGTTGCAAACCTCCTTTGGTTGCTCACAAACCGTAAGGAAACTGTCCTTCTACGTAGACGTTTTCAGACCACATGACTGCACAACTATGACCTAATTCTGATTGTTAAATCTTGATAAGCTTTACACCAAGACACCCCCCCCCCCACCCTCCAATGTTAAAAAAACGAATTTATTATTCAGCGGTTGCACTTTATTATTATTTAAAATTCTTCTTTCTCTACTTCTTGTCTTGTCTTGTCTTGTGCTATCTCCCTGTTAACTGCGAGCTGCTGTTCTTTAACAGTCGATGCTGTGGAGGTGTTGAGGCACAGCATCGTACTGGCGTGGGAGAGGGTTATGGCGACTACTGTTTCAGTCTTGGAGTTCAGCTAAAAAGCAGGGGGTATGCAATGTTTCTTTAGTAGACTCCACCACCATGGGGACTATGCCGATCCCTGCCCCGTTAGCCAGCCTAGGCCTGTTACAACGAAGAGGTGGGACCTGACACTAGTATATCAGCTGTTGGTCGCTAACCCTGACGCTAGTATATCTGCTATGGGTCGCTGATTGCCTAATTGGATAGCGTCTTCACACACATCCCCCTCTTTCTCTACGTATAAATACATAAGTAACATCACCACAATCACATTATTATGTAATTTATATTTGCCACCTCAATCATTCCTTTTATTATTCACTTTCCATTCCTTTTATTATTCACTTTCAGGAAATAAACATGCACAAAATTTTCACAAGAAAGTTTTGAGTTTTCATGCATGTTTTTCTCATATGAAAGAAGGAAGAATGAACCACCAACATAAAATCAGCATCTAGAGTCTTTTAATTTAGCGTTTCTTGGAGTTTTAAGTGAGTCATTAATTTCATTGTAACGTTGGCCAATGATATCAGGTCTAAAGCACTGGCTATCGTGTATATTCGTCCCTCAGGGAACGCATTAAGGTCTTTCGAATCAAGAATCAGGCAGTATGAACTCTTGTCTACATATCTCTCTCTCTCTGAACCTTAAGTGCCCAGGGCACATGGGGCTTCCGCAAGGGTTTTCCATAAATGCCTGTCCTTCGCCTTTTTTTCTGCTCTTGCCCAGGTGAGCCCTCTATTGTTATATAACATTGTTATTTATAACATTGTTATTATAATATATATTATAATATTAATATATATTATATATTATATTATATATATTATATATTAGATTATAATATAATATATATTATAATATTATAATGTTATTATAACATTATTATAATATTGTTATATAACGTGTCTACATATAGTTGGAGTATTTCTAAGCTATGTCAGTATTTTGCACATACAAAAAAAACCATCCCGGTATCTGGTTGCGGCAACAGTATAAGCTATGTCTATAGTTAGAATACCGGCTAGAAAAATACTGTTAGATAAATATAGTTAATATAAATATAGTTAGCAAAATATAGTTAGAATACTGGCTAGCTTCACTGGCTAGCAAAATAGGACTTGAAATTAACAAGGACAAAACAAAAATAATGAAAATTCCCCTTAATCAAAATGGAAAAATACATATAGAAGGGACAGATATTGAAGAAGTCAATCAGTTTGCATACCTTGGCAGCTACATTGACCAGTACCCTAATTTATGCATGCGAAAGCTGGAAAATAACTAAAGAAATAGACAAGAAACTAGACTCTTTTGAACACAAATGCCTAAGGAGAATACTCGGCATCAAGTGGAACGAATTTAAGAATAATGCAGAGATAAGACAGAAGACTGAACAACAACCAGTCACATGTGTGATCAGAAAAAGGAGATGGACATATGTTGGTCACTTGATGAGAAGAAATTATCAGAGAATCCCAAAACAAGCTCTCAAGAGGAACACAACAGGCCAAAGAAAAAGAGCCAGACCGCGTGAAACTCTGAAGAAGTCATTATTAAGAGAGGCCAAATTAATAGGCATAAAATCCCTTGATGAGGTTGAAAGACTCGCCGAAGACAGGAAAAATTGGCGAACTACTTTGCGAGCCCTATGTGACGTTTAACGGCACGGGAAGGATATAAGATAAGATAGTTAGAATTACAATCCAGCTAATATCTGGCCGTGTTAACAGCCTAAACTGCGTCGGTATTTATAGTTTTAAAAATCGGCCAGCATGTGGCCATGATAACAGCCTGGGCTGTCAGTATTCAGAATTAAGAACCCCGTCAGTATCTGGCCGTAGTAACAGCCTGAACTGTGTCAGTATTTACAGTTTAAAATACAAAATCAGGTAAAGTCAGGTCGTGGCAACAGTCTGAACTGTGTCTGTAATTTAGAATTAAGAACCTGTCAGTACCAGGTCGTGGCAAACAGTTTAAGTTATGTCAGTATTCAGAATTAAGATTCAGCCAATATCTGGACCTATCAACAGCCTGAACTGTGTCAGCATTTAGAATTAAGAACCAGACAGTATGTGACCACGGTAAAAACACATACATTTCATCATATACAGCGTTCTCTGATGCCAGAGATGTTTTGTTATTTAAGTTATATAATATTTATAATTTATTATTTTCTAGCGGATATTTTGCACATGTATGGAGGATTGCATGCTATTTATAGATATATTACATTTACATTAACATTTTAAAACTGACAATTTTATTTCTGTTGAGGATTTTTTTTTCGTTTTTCTCGAAATACCCCCCCCCCCAACACACACACACACACACTCTATTCTTCTTTCTTCCCTTCCGTCTGATGACTTTTTTAGCCGGTCTTTGTAGATCTTTGGATTCAGTATTAATTATTCCTCGTAAACTTGAACAGAGTAGAAGAAACTGCTGCAAAGTAAAGTTCTTCCAAGACACTGTATTCGACTGTGTCCTGTCGATAGCACGATCGTAGTAGATGACATGATGACTCTTTTCGGCGCTTTCTCTCTCTGTCTCTATCTCTCTCTCTCTCTCTCTCTCTCTCTGTCTGCTAGTCATGTGTCGGTTAACTGCCTGCCTGTCTGTCCGTCTGTCTGTCTATCTGCCTGTCTGTCTGTCCGTCTATCTGTCTGTGAGACTCACTGTCTTTTAGCCATGTGTCTGACTGTCTGTCTGCTTGGCTGGTCTCTACCTGGCTGTCTGTCTGTCTTTTAGCCATGTGTCTGTTGACTGTGTCTATCTGCCCGGCTCTCTTTCTCTCTGTCTGGCTTTCTCTCTGTGTGTTAGTTATGTGTCTACTGGCTGTCTTTCTGTCTGCCTGGCTGTCTCTTTGTCTATCAGTCTGTTAGCCTTGTTTTCGTTGACTGCCTCTCCGTCTGCTTGGCCATCTGTGCCTAACTGGCTGTCCCACTGTTTGTTAGTCATGT
This sequence comes from Achatina immaculata, assembly GCA_009760885.1. Classification (NCBI taxonomy): domain Eukaryota; kingdom Metazoa; phylum Mollusca; class Gastropoda; order Stylommatophora; family Achatinidae; genus Lissachatina; species Lissachatina immaculata. Next base: position 16,438,916 of record CM019692.1, read on the forward strand.
GTTTGTGGGCTGCCTGACTGTCTCTTGTCTATCTGGCAGACTTACTCTCTTTTAGGCATGTGTTTGTTGATTGCATCTCCTTCTGTCTCGTCTCACCAGTAGTTTACTACCTGCTAGCCACGTGTCTGTGTTGTCTCACTACCTGTTAGCCTCGTGTCTGTCTTGTCTCACTACCTACTACCCACGCATCTTGTCTTGTCTCACTACCTGTTAGCCACGTGTCTGTATCAGAAGCCTATCTTTTTATCGGAATGTCTAATTGAATGTCTCACTGTTATCTGTCTGACTCGGAGCTCTGATTTGTGAGACTCCTATGACGTGATAGTCTGTCTGTGATGTAAAAATGAACAGGAAAAGAATAATGCATAAAACGTCATATTCAAATATGCTTCTTGGAACATTTTCAGACGTCCTCTTGTATACTTTTGAAGTAGTTGGTGATCATCCGGAGGGCGTGGACATTCCCAAATACTGTAGTTTGTTTTGGACTGGTGTAGTAGTTGGCCATATTTGCCTTCTCTATTGTTCATATGTTGGGCACTCCTGCAATACGTGGTCTGCTGTCATCTCATTGGTGCCACATGCACAATCATCAGTTGATCATATCTTGAATATGTTGTACAGATGGCATCTTACACTGTTGTGCCCAGTAAGTAGCCTCGGGATGATGACTTGCTCTTCTCTGTTTTAGCTGGTAGTTTTATATGGTGGTCTGCGCGCTCTTTCCCCTGTTTCTTCTTGCAGTTGAGATTTATCAACATTTTGACCTCCTCAGATGATATGTCGGTGTCTTTCTGTAGTAGTTTACATCCTTCTTTCGCTAGAGTGTCTGCTGTTTCGTTTCCAGGTATACCACAGTGGACTGGGATCCCGTGCATTACTAAATTTACAACGTAGCACACCTGACTTGTTGGTGTAAATATAAACATTGTACTAATACCGCCACAGGGAAAAAAAAGTGTTAAGGGAGTTGTAAATATGCATATCTGTAGTTTTTATAGACGAAAAGGAAAATAATGTTGAGAAGTCTTAAACTAATCACGAGACGATGTCATTTTTTTCTGCAGAACTTGTAATATTTTACTTACTACTTTACAGGGGGAAAAAAGCTAAGTTACGGCTAATCGCCTTATTGAAACTAATTACACTATTTTTTTTATTTATAAGTTAGCTTGCACAGAGCAAGGGGGGAGACAAGGCGCGGTAAATATCTGCCACGTGTCCACACTGGAGATAATTTGGCAAGGAGCAATCAGTGCGCAGGAAATATTGATTCTGAGAAATTGATGTTTTAAGAAATGTCAATTTCTCTACATTAAAATGATATAGTTCGTGTGCTTCAAATATGCTCGGGGATGCATTTCTCTTATAATTGGATGAATTCATGCAGAAAATGAGGGATTTTTTCAGAGAAGGAGGCGAGGAAAAGAAATTTCATTATGGAAGTAAGGGACAAAAAAAAAAAACTAGGTTGCCAAGTTAATTGGGTTGTTGTGACGATGTAGAGTTCGAGAAAAAAAAAGATAAACAGAAAAATAACATCAGATTACACAAAGAGAACGGATGAAAATATAGAGAAAACAAAGAACAATTACATCGACTGTTGCTTTTAGAAAATATCAGAGGCTAGCAAAAAGAGTAAGTTATGGTTCTGTCAAGTTTTAATTCTCAAATGTTGCTGGTTAAAAAATGCGTTGTTTTGCGCATATGTAACAAACTTAACGTAAATAAAGACTGAGATATATTTCAATAAACATGATATAGATAAAGTTTAGGAAATATTTAATAAACATGTCATAGATAAAACTTGGAAAAAATTTTATAAACTGTATATATATATATATATATATATATATATATATATATATATATATATATATATATATATTATAAAGTTTACGAAATATTTAATAAACTTGTCATAGATAAAAGGTAAAGGTAATCCTGTCATGCCTTAGAGGCCCATAGGGATATGGTGTTAGTGCCCATATTTTCCTTGACCTGTCAGCACACTAGAGGGTGATATGGTCAGGATCACGCCTGGCCGCGTTTCCTTCCCCAACTCCAGAATAAGTCGGGTACCCATTTCTACATCTGGGTGATTGGGGTGCCTCCGGCCGGATTCGAACGCCCGACCTTCGCCATGAGAGACCAGTGCACTAATCACTTCGCCACTCGTCTTAGATAAAGCTTGAGAAATATTTAATAAACTTGATATAGATTAAGTGTAGGAAATATTTAATAAACTTGTCATAGAAAGAGCTTGAAAATTTAAAGATTTTTTTTGTGTCGAGATCGTTTTATTCATTTGAAAGAATAAGAAAACAGGACAGTTTGCAAGTCAGTTAGTGCTACAATGAGAAGTCTTCTTAGATAGGTTACACTGAGTTTATACAAGCGGTTCTCAGACCCTTTTGCTGCACGGCCCACATTTAAAAGTGAAACATTTTTGCGGCCCACTAATAAAGTGCTTTATATTTTGCAAGGTATAAATCTAATTTTATAAAGTATTATGTAATATACATGTTTAACTGCATATTCATTGCTACACAAAAGTTCTTTTCATTTACCTTAAAGATGGCACTGTCTCCGGTTGGACAACATGTCTATTCTGGCTGGAATTTGTGACAGACACACTCGAAGATATCCTCCACGTTCATTCTTGAGCGATATTTCGTTTTCATGGCACTCAATGAAGAAAATGAAACTTCGCATAAATAAGTTGTTAAAAAAGCTAGAAGAACTTTCATCGCCAGGGATGACAACAACAGATATTCCAGCCAAACAGTGCACAAAAAGGAAGAGATATCCACAGCGGGGTCGTTACATTTGATTTTTAATTTGCGATCTCTAGACAGTTCCGCTAATTCTTCTTGTGCACGACCGGTTAATTCAGATAATGCACACTGAAAAGGATTACGAATCGTACGCTTTAATGTCTTCGAGCGTCAAGTATTTGTCAAAATATTCAGGAAGAGATGACAGATACCCTTTTATTATACCAGTGACCCCTTCCAGAATATCTCGTCATTAACTTCATTGCACTCTATAAATTCACAGAACAAGTGAAACACGAACTATTTCATCGGCCGTCGTTCTCGCTGGCATTGACTTGAAAAAAAAATTCCTCTTGCATACTAGTTTGCCAACAATAGCGAACATAAACAAGCAGCTGTGACTCGCCGGCAACGTCAGTTGACTCATCTAACTGAATAGCAAACTTAGTAGATTGTAATCGTTCAGTTAGCTGCGCGAAAATTTTCTCGGACATTTCTGATATTCTTCTGCAGACAGTATCGTTCGAGATGGGAATGTTTTCAGTTTTGTGGCGTATTCTGAGCCGAACAATACGTCACAAATGTCAACAGCGGCTGGCTTGATAAGATGATCTTCTCCAAGTGTGTGCGGTTTCTTTGATTTTGCGATTATCTGGTACGATGCATTAAGAGCTTTTTCGTTGTGAGTGGCTCTGGTTTTTAACAATGTCTTCTGTTTACTATATTCCCCGGCTTTTCGTTCGAAAAATTCTTTGCTTTCATTCTGTAGATCTGGATGTCTTGTAGTTAGATGATGACACAGTTTCGTTGGCTTCATTGCCTCATTAGAGAGGATTTGCAAACAAATAACACCCTGTGGCAGATTTTGGTAATTTGTTGATGGAACGAAACTGTACTTAATATACTCCACATTATATTTTCGAGCGTATTTAGTTTTCTTACAAGTATCAACGTTAACGTCATCTCGATTACAGTGACTTTCTCTGCCATTACTATCAATTTGTTTGCGCGAAGTCGAAGGCTTACGTTTCACAAATCGATCCAGTTTAGCGCCTAAAGTTTTAAAGTTTAAACAATAAAAAAGGCTCTCCCAAAAGTCTCCACGATCACTACGTGGGTAACTGGAATCCGTTGATTAATCCAATGCGAATTACACACAGCACCAAAACGGAATAGCGGCTCTCTAGCCAACGAAATATGATTTTTAAACTAAAACACAATTGCTGAGAATTATATTTCAGTTCTGCTCTCTCGCACAATCTACGCCAACTGTTCTCCAAAATTACATTGTAAAACTGCACGTTTCAGCATTACGGTCAGAAAGACGCCGGTGTCGCACTTCAAAAGCGATGCCTTCTTTTTATGTACGTCACATTTCCTCTGCTGGAAGAAACGCTGTCTGGACCATCCTTTCCCCAATAGCCGCACTGTGGACATACTAATAAAGCGACTTACAATTCTGCGGCTTGCATCCGTGCAGTCCGCGTCTATAAAAATGCAGAATAATTTTGTAAATGTATCTACTTTTTTCTCTCTTTTGGCTGCTTTGAGACTTCAGCGCGGCCCACAATACTCCCTGTCACGGACACCTTTGGGCTGCGGGCCCATGGGTTGAGAACCACTGGTTTAAACAACTTCTTACCAGGTGAGAATGAATGAGAATGAGATTAAGGTAACAAACGTGAGAGTAGCTTTTGACACGAAGAACTTCTCCTTAACGCACCGACAGGTGTTTAATGGAATTTTGCCTGGCTCAACTTGCAAGCTTGGATTCTTTCATCCCAGAAACAGTTTTTTCTATAGAAGTATTGGAAATGCCCATTGAAATGATTCCAGCGCCGGTAACGAGTCTACAAGGGACTGATGTCGCTAGTTACATTAGATCTTTCATATCCGCGAGCATTTGGTTCCGCGCCTTCACGTGGGTGCTTGAAACAACGGATAATACCGAACCATATAACATATGTTTAAAAACACATACATACATACATACATACATACATGCATGCATACAATTTAATTAAAAATATATCATGAACAAAACAATTAACATAGAAATGGAATCATTTAGCTATGAAAAATACAGCTCTGTGACAGACAGACAGAAAGACAGACAGACATACATATAGACAGACAGACAGCACATTCATATACATACACACCAAGATTTAAGTACATACGTTTGTGAATGTGGTCTCTCTCTCTTTCTCCATCTGTCTGTCTCTGTCTCTCTCTTTTTTCTCAGAAACGAGGAAATGTTAGATGAAGCTGCTTCGTGACGCCCTTGACAGAATAGGGCGCGCATGAAATTTATGAATTAGAATTTACGTATTTCTAGTTTGTTTTTTTTTCAAACCGCGGATCGCTGTATTAGCAGTCTCAGTATTACTCTTACGCTAGAAGGACTGTGGAATATATTCCCTATTGGACACATACCAGGGCAGCACTGGACACAGTTCACCAGAGGGAACTGACTAAATGTTGTCTACAGCAGTGAAAACAATTCCCAAGCTGCTCATAACAACGTTTGTGCAAGGAACGGTTCAGCTATGAAAAAAAGGCTTTTTGTTTTCTTTGTGACTCATCAACCATCACAGGAATGGGGTGACCAAGATCCTTCAAAAGCAGATATGTAAATTATCTGTGTAGTTTGGGACTATTATGACAAGTAAATTGCAGTTTTTTATTTCCCGGCAAATTGTTAACCCCATACACGTCATTTCCCCCAAATGTCTGTTTATTTTATTTGCGTGTATTTCACTCGTTGAAAGAAAATAACAAGATTATCTCCCTGTGTTTGTTTGTTTACATTCCTGCTAGCTCCAATGCTTCTGGCTCTTATCCAGTTTCTGTGCTCGATGGCGTAGTTGTGTGTCGCTGAGCCGTTTTATATTATCTAATGTCAGGAAAGACAACTTGTCCTGTAGTGTTGTGAGGCTTCTCCGAGTGCTGTAGTGTTGTGAGGTTTTTTTTTTCTAGTCCTGTAATGTTGTGAGGCTTCTTCTAGTCCTGTAGTGTTGTGAGGGTTCTTCTAGTCCTGTAGTGTTGTGAGGCTTCTTCTAGTCCTGTAATGCTGTGAGGCTTCTTCTAGTCCTGTAATGTTGTGATGTTTCTTCTTGTCCTGTAGTGTTGTGATGTTTCTTCTTGTCCTGTAGTGTTGAGAGGCTTCTTTTTGTCCTGTAGTAATGTTAGGTCTTTTACTTGTCCCATAGTAATGTGAAGTCTTTTTCTTGTCTTGTAATGTTGTGAGACGTCTTTTTGTTCTGTAGGTGTGTGAGGCTTCTTCTTGTCCTGTAGTGTTGTGAAGTCTTTTACTTGTCCCGTAATAATGTGAAGTTTTTTTCTTGTCCCGTTGTGTTCTGATGGTTTTTCTTGCCCTGTAGTGTTGTGAGGCTTCTCCTTGTCCCGTAGTGTTGTGAAGCTTCTTCTTGTTCTGTAGTACCGTGAGGTCTTTACTAGTCCCGTAGTAATGTGAAGCCTTTTTCCTGTCCTGTAGTGTTGTGAGGCTTCTTCTTGTCCTTTAGTGTTGTGAGGCTTCTTCTTGTCTTGTAATGTTGTGAGGCTTCTTCTTGTTCTGTAATTATGTGAGGTTTTTTCTTGTCCCATAGTGTTGTGAAGCTTCTTCTTGTCGTCTAGTACTGTGAGGTCTTTTACTTGTCTCGTTGTGATGTGAAGTCTTTTTCTTATCTTATAGTGTTGTGAGGCTTTTACTTGTCCTGTAGTGTTGTGAGGTTTCTTGTTGTCCTGTAGTGTTGTGAGGCTTCTTCTTGTTCTATAGTGTTGTGAGGCTTCTTCTTTCCCTGTAGTGTTGTGAGGCTTCTTCTTGCCCTGTAGTGTTGTGAGCCTTCTTCTTGTCCTGTAGTGTTGTGAGCCTTCTTCTTGCCCTGTTGTACCTTGACGTCCTTTACTTGTCCCGAAGTAATGTGAAGTCTTTATCTTGTCCTGTAGTTTTGTGAGGCTTCTTCTTATCCTGTAGTGTTGTGGGGCTTTTTCTTGTCCTGTAGTGTTGTGAGTCTTCCTCTTGTCCTGTAGTGTTGTGAGTCTTCCTCTTGTCCTGTAATGTTGTGAGTCTTCCTCTTGTCCTGTAGTGTTGTGAGTCTTCCTCTTGTCCTGTAGTGTTGTGAGGCTTCTTCTTGTGCTGTAGTGTTGTGAGGTCTTTTAGTTGTTCCATATTAATGTGACAGATAAAAGAGATGGCGACTGCAGTAAAACTGGTTTAAATAATAAAGGTAGATAGAGGTGTATGGTGCAGTTTTACAAAGTGAGGGAGGGAGTGAGTAAAGTGAGAAAAAACGAATAGAATGTATGAGAATGTATAAATGAAAAACATACAACATCCGATATTTCGGCGTGAGCCCGCCGAAATATCGGATGTTGTATGTTTTTCATGTTCTGTTAGTCTTACTCACTCCCTCCCTCACTTTGTAAAACTGCACCATACACCTCTATCTACCACATTAATGTGAAGTCTTTTTCTTGTCCTGTAGTGTTGAGAGGCTTTTCTTGTCATGTAGTCTTCTTCTTCTTCTTCTTTTTATTCGTTCGCTTCTGCTACCAAGACCACCTCGTGATCCTACTGAATTTACCCCTGTGGTCCTCGACAGGTCCCGTAGTCCCCCGTGTGGTCCCCGAAAGGACCACAAGAGGTTCAAAGTATCGCAAGTCTTGAGTCTGTATTCTCGGTGGGTCTCAGAAGCGAGATTGCGTGATACCGTGGCTTTCGCTGTACCAGTTTAATCTAGAGTTGGACTTTCTCACCGGAAAACCTCGACGTGTTTTGGGTATCAGTATATCACCGCTGGGTGAGAGGTGGTTGTCCATCCAGTCCAGACTTTCTCACCGGAAAACTTCAGCGTGATTAAGATATGCAAACATCCCCGTCGGGTGAGAGGTGGTTGCCTATCTAGACTTCACTGGTCCAGTGTCTCCGACTTCAGCAGTTTCTGGTCGTGGCCGCTACCCTTCCTAATTGTGACCAGGACGGAGCTCTTGTGAGTCTTCCCCACTAGTAAGTTTCACCCCTGGGGTAAGTCGGTTTAGGTATATTTCATCAGTATAGGTGTATATCGGACGTAGCGGGCCTCTAGAGCAGAGGTGCCGTGATACGAGTAGCTCTTGCCGCGAGACTACTGGACATACGGATTAAGCTTCACTTTATCCTTTCCATCACCTTTTCACAGCAACGCCGCCCGGCAACCCTAGTCGCAGTTTCGCATTTTCTTCATTGGCCGGGAGGAGTTTCGCTCCACGCGCGGCAGCCGAAGAATCTCGACAGCACTGTCTTAGTTTAACCCCTGGGTTCAGCCGGTTTAGGCAGTCTGCCCCAGCACGGGTGTGTATAGGACGTGGCCACCCTCTAGAGCAGAGGTGCCGTAACTGGAGTAGTCCTGACCTCGAGACTACTGGTCGCTTCACTTAATCCTTCACCTTTTCCCCGACGGCGCTGCGCAGCAACCCTAACAGCATTTTTCTTCATTGGGCGGGAGGAGTTTCACCCCACACACGGCAGCTGAAGAATCTCGCCAGCAGCGGTAGATGAGTTACCAAGCATGACTCTCATCTACCCGAAGCATCTGGTTTTCAGGCGCCAGATATTCGCCTTCACCCCTTCTCCTGTCAGTTCGAACAATTCTGCCACAAGAAGGCCATGAGCTGGACTTGACTGTCAGAGGCTAGTTGAGACGCACGCCTTGGAGAGCGTATCCCCCGCCCCATCTCCGGCTATAGCAGTCCTTAGAACCATGTCCTGTAGTGCTGTGAGGCTTCTTCTTGTCTTATAGTACTGTGGGGTCTTTTACCTGTCCGGTAGCACTGTGAGGTCTTTTTCTTGTCCTCTTTTTCTGCGAAGTCTTTTTCTTGTCCTGTAGTATTGTGAAATTTTTTCATGTTTTGTAGTGTTGTTAGCCTTTTTCATGTTCTGTAGTGTTGTTAGCCGTTTTCATGTTCTGTAGTGTTGTTAGCCGTTTTCATGTTCTGTAGTGTTGTTAGCCTTTTTCATGTTCTGTAGTGTTGTTAGCCTTTTTCATGTTCTGTAGTGTTGTTAGCCGTTTTCATGTTCTGTAGCGTTGTTAGCCTTTTTCATGTTCTGTAGTGTTGTGAGCCTTTTTCATGTTATGTAGTGTTGTTAGACTTTTTCATGTTCTGTAGTGTTGTTAGCCGTTTTCATGTTCTGTGGTGCTGTGAGCCTTTTTCTTGTTCTGTGGTGCTGTGAGCCTTTTTCATGTTCTGTAGTGTTGTGAGCCTTTTTCATGTTCTGTAGTGTTGTTAGCCGTTTTCATGTTCTGTGGTGCTGTGAGCCTTTTTCATATTCTGTAGTGTTGTGAGCCTTTTTCATGTTATGCAGTGTTGTTAGCCGTTTTCATGTTCTGTGGTGCTGTGAGCCTTTTTCTTGTTCTGTAGTGTTGTTAGCCGTTTTCATGTTCTGTAGTGTTGTGAGCCGTTTTCATGTTCTGTAGTGTTGTTAGTCTTTTTCATGTTCTGTAGTGTTGTTAGCCGTTTTCATGTTCTGTAGTTTGTGAGCCTTTTTCATGTTCTGTAGTGTTGTTAGCCTTTTTCATGTTCTGTAGTGTTGTTAGCCGTTTTCATGTTCTGTAGTGTTGTTAGCCTTTTTCATGTTCTGTAGTGTTGTGAGCTCTTTTCATGTTCTGTGGTGCTGTGAGCTTTTTTCTTGTTCTGTGGTGTTGTTGGACTTATTTTCTTTATTTTCTTTGTTTTCTTTCTCCCTGTGCTTTCTTCTACTATTGTCCAGCATTGTTGATATATAGAAATATTCTCATTCTTGATCGACTCAGATGTTAGATTATAGAAAGTGAACCGGTCTAGTTAAAGTAACCTGCAGGACATGCACTACAGAAGTGATTGAAAGTTTGGTACCTTGAACATAGGCACGTGCATGAGAAGTTAAGAATAGGACCACTGTAGCTTATCAAGTATGATCGTAAAAGACGACTAAGGAGGGTTCAGAATAGAACAAGCAACCCTACCTGGTTTAAAAAAACCATTAGAGTGCTACAGAAACATCAACAAGAGAGTCTACACGTCTATCTTTGGCGGAGCAGCGAAGAACACCGGTAGTGGTAACCCAACTTGTTCAGGACAGGCTTCGCTGGAGAATCTTCGCTGATGCCTTATGCTCCATTGAGAGTACAGAGAACTGATGATGGTGATGATAATGGTGGTGATGATGACTGAAAGTAGATTTGTTGTGCATTCATCTTATTTTTTGGTATAAGCAATAAGGCAGAAAATGCCACACGAAATGAAGAACACTAAACAAGTTAGCAGAAATCATAAATGCTTATACGTGTTTGTTACGGTGTAACATGTATAAGCATTTATGATTTCTGTGTGTTACGGTGTAACAAACAAAAGTACCCCTGAAGGATGGAGCCTATGTAGTAACTTTCTGCACCAGTCCTATCTATCGCAGAAGGTGGTAGCTACATATCTGTCGCAGTACGCCTTGGTTTGAGGGCAGCAAGACACGTGGCTCATATTACTAGGCCTTCTTGAACATTTGCTGCTCTTCTCTTTGAGATATGCAGCCTATAGACATCGATCATCAAGGAATCCTGCTTCATAGCTGAGCACACTGTCATGTGCAATATTCCCAGTTTACACTTTGACTGTGCAGTAGCTTACACTCCGATTGTGCAGTAGTTTGCACTATGACTGTACAGTAGTTTACACTATGATTTTGCATTAGCTTACACTCTGATTGTCCAGTAGTTTACACTATGATTGTCCAGTAGTTTATACTCTGACTATGCAGTAGCTTACACTCTGATTGTGCAGTAGTTTACATTATTATTGTCCAGTAGTTTACAATCTGACTATGCAGTAGCTTACACTCTGATTGTGCAGTAATTTACATCATAGTTGTGCAATAGTTCCACTCTGACTATGCAGAAGTTAAACTCTGATTATGCAGTAGCTTACACTCTGATTATGCAGTAGTTTACACTTTGTGCAGTAGTTTACACTTTGTGCAGTAGTTTACACTTTGAATGTACAGCATTCCCTTCTGCCTGTAAAATCTGTTATGACCTTGAAACTATGTGCTCATTCACAAAATGGTCGAAAAAGAATAAGGTAAACAATTTTTCTGTTCTACAATTTTTGAGCACGAAGAAGTATGTGACCATTATCGTGGATTCTCTTCGGATAATTACTCTTTTCGTATCATGTAACAACATAATGGCTCTCATTTCTTGCTATAATTTGCTGTGGACCTGTTAGTTGCTAGTTTGACTCCACGATAATTGGCAAGATGCTCTTAGGTTTCAGTTTCACTGGTTAACTTTGGGTCGTATTAGAGACTGCCAAGAAGTGTTTTTTGAACGGATCTTTCCAGAACATGTCTCTCTCGCTTCTTCATGAATCTCAGCAGGAGGTAACTCTTATTATTTGAGTTCATACTCCAGCCAGATCAAGTCTACTTTGTGAACAAATAAATCAGAACTTGTCGGCTAGGGACTGGGATAATCCGGAATAAGAAGAAATCACAAGTGGGATATCACAAGCGAAATAAGAATGTTTGGTTTGGTTAGTGATGCTTCCATTGCTTTGATGTTCAGTTGCTGAGGAGTGGAGTTTCTTCTTTAGTTTCCTATGCTCAGCTTTCGAAGCAGAGAGTTGGGCTGCCTCCATAAATCCTGCTACCAGCAGGAGGTCTATGTAGGAAGCTCAGACTTTCTCCCCCGCGCTTCTCTCTCTCTCTTTCTCTCTGTCTGTCTGTATATATATATATATATATATATATATATATATATAATACTGTAAAGTGTGTGTATGTGTGGGTGAGAGCTATTTTATTAGGTCAATTACTTCTTCTCTTTTACTTTGAATGTAATAGTTAAATCTTACACTCTTTTGATATGCTTTTTCCTCATGTAATTTGTATACTTGTATTAAATCGAGTGTGTGGGAAGAATGGAAGATGGAGTGATGAAGGGCAGAATGTAAGACGGGCCTGCGTGCACAATTCTTTACCCTTTAAAAATAAAGATTATTCATTCATTCATTCATTCACTCTCTCTCTCTCTCTCACCCACTCTCTCTCTCTCTCTCTCGGGGCCTAACCTCGACTCTGAGGTCTACATACGTTGCAGGTCTATAGTAAGTGTTCAAGTGTCTGGATGTCGTTTTGGTACACACACTGGGCTGTTGCCTGTGGCTTTTTTTTTTCTTGTGGATAAATTTTCAAAGAAAAAAAATAATGGCCCTCAGCAAAAGAAAAGCCGGTTGCGGTTAAGCCTGAAACGAATGTTAAGAAAACTATGAACGAAGCACGCTCATGATATTGGATGGCGGGAATTCCATGAATGTTACAACTGTTACTTACGATTGTTACTATTACTGGTACTAGGTTAGGAGGGAAACTCATCGATCGTCTGGAAAGTTATCTGTACCGCGTGATGAAGCGGTAGTCAGTCTCTCATCTTATCCGGTTTTCGTCCCTCTTTTCTATCACCATTGCAGTGGTTCTCAAACTATCTGTTTTGTAGCTGGAGTGAGAAGTGGGATTTGTAAGAGTGAGTTATGACGGTTATTTTGTCTGCGGACCCGGAGTGTAGCTAAAAGGCAGGGAAGTGCAGTCCTTCTTTAGCAGACAACACTGCCACGGGGACGCAGCGATCCTTGCCTCGTAAGCCAGGCTCTGACTGTTACAGAGAGGTGAGATAGGGTCTTGGTTGGTTATGGTTCACCAAGCAATCAGCTTTTGGTTGGTGATGGTTGTCTCGAAACTTACTGACCATATGTAAGTTCACTAGTCCTGGGTCTTCGGAGAAGATGGATAGACGGAGTTATAGAAACACTCAAGAATTATGACAGGAACATCACTGACGCTGCTCATGTGGCCCGAAGAAACAGGCTGCGTCTTCCATCGACACCTCACGGTACAAGAGGAGGGATAAAGTAAAGTAAGGAAGTTAAAGATCGCTTGAAAGGCATCATAGCATCTTCTTGTGTATATCTTCAAGCTAGTAAAAAGAAATCATCATCATCATCACTGGTCTAATAAAAGCGAAGAACTAGGTTCAGACAGTATGTATGGGAAAAAAACAAAACAAAACTAAGGACTGACGGTAAACGACGGAGTACGAACGAGCATTTTCAATTTTTTGGCCATGAATGCAGTACCCGGCATGGCCCCCCCCCCCTCTCTCTCTCTCCTCTGAGAAGAGTCTAAGAAGCGCTGGAGGAGGGAGGGGGAACGTTTTCCGGGAGATTCTGATCTCAGATAGATCAGAACTAACGCTCTTCTTCATTTTCCTCCTTCATTTCCTCAGGCGGGAAATGTCTTCTTTTTATATGTCACAAAACGACGTCAGATAGCAGTGTCTAGTAGGCAGACATAAAATTCGTATAAAAAGGCACTGCCTTATCCGAAGAGTAATACAAGTCGATGCTCTGTGAACAGGGTGAATGTGTGAATGTATTTCCGACTGGTGAATTCAGGGGGAGAAAACTCTTGACTCGGTGCTCGGGAACCGCAGGGATGTTGTCCCTTCTTTTTTTCTACTATTTAAATGTGACTAAGGAGATGCATAAGAGAGAGAGAGAGAGAGAGAGAGAGAGAGAGAGAGAGAGAGAGAGAGAGAGAGACGTTTTATTCGGCCCACAAGAGATATTCCACGCTTTCCAATCAGTCTAATGCTTTCTTTGTCTTCGCTGCGCGCAAGGAACAAGGAAGTCTTCAGATAAAGTTAATGAGAGAAAGAAAAACAGTGAAGAAAGGCGATTAGATTGCTCTGTCTAATGGACGACTTTAGAACTTTAAATCATTCAGTTTTGTGCGTATATGTTAGCATGTATGTGCACGTGTGTATCTTCTTACATCTTACATCCTCCGCATGCCGTTAAACGTCACACAGGGCCCGCATGGTAGTTCGCCAAGCTTTCTTGTTTTCGGCGAGCTTTTCAACCTCAATTAAGGAATTTTATGCCGACTAATTTGGTCTCTCTTAACAATGTCCTCTTTAGAGTTTCACGTGGTTGACCTCTTTTTCTTCGGCCTGTTGTGTTCCACTTGTTAGCTTGTTTTGGGATTCTCTGATTGTTTCTTCTCATCGCATGACCGACGTATGCCCATCTTTTTTCTGATCACCCATGAGACTGGTTGTTGTTCGCTCATCTGTTTTATCTCTGCATTGTTCTTGAATTCGTTCCACTTTATACCGAGCATTTTCCTGAGGCATTTGTTTTCAAAAGAGTCTAATTTGTTGTCTGTTTCTTTAGTTGTTTTTCAGCCTTCGCATGCACAAATGAAGGTAGATATTACATTTGAATTGAATAATACGTGTGTATGCGTGGATGGAAAATCAAAAGATCACAGCTGGAATGATTTAAAATATGATTTATGCTCAGTAATAAGTGAAATGTAGAGACATACTGCCGCGTAGAACGTTGGCAGAATATACAAGTTCATTCAAACCATTATTTCACTTGGATGGTGTGAGAGGAGATCACCAACTGAGCTGATGGACTACATGAAGGATCGCGTACTCTGGAGAAGCATAATAGCCAACGCCAGTCGGCACGGCACATGATGATGATGATGATGATGAGTCAATAATCAACAAAAGTGGACAGCTTATATATTCTATATGTCTCTTGGGCTATTTGCTGCGACCATAATAGATGATCATTTTCAGTTTTAGAGACCCTCCCTCCCCTCCCCGTCTGTCTTTTACCTGGGACTGGCAGAACGGCGACAGGGGCTTTATGCTAGAGGCTGTCGGATAAAAACACTCCATTGATTTCTGCATACAGACTTTGGACAGAAGAAGAAATGTACATAAAGTTAGCGAGGAGAAAAAAAAAGAAGAAAAAGAAAACTGAGCCGTGAAATCTGTAGAAGAAATTAGAAATAAATATAAAAAGAAGATTTAGAAAGCTGTATCCACACAAGATTTTGTCGTGAACGTCAGAAAACTGGCAAGTAATCATCCACAATATGTGTTTTTTAAAAATATGCCACAAATCAAGTCAGGGGAGGTAAATTTAACTGCTTCCCTGGGTTGTGTTAACTAAACAGAGCGTTTGCCTCTTGGGTTAAGCCCGGAATCTAAAGCACACCACCCATCCCCGAAACCTGTCTCTGAATTAGACAGAAAACGTTAGTTGAGTGTCACACGTTCATGAAATCTGCCGCTACATTACATCCTAGAAAACCATTGTTGCACACTACATAACTCAGACACCTATTGCTGCACGTTCCGTATCCCAGACACTTATTATTATATGCCATTTATCACATAAAACCACTACTGGATATCATCTCTCCCACAAAACCACTATTGCATATAATCTATTCCATTAAACCACTATTGCATATCATCTGTCCCATAAAACCACTATTGCATGTCATCTGTCCCATAAAAACACTATTGCACAATATCTGTTCCATAAAATCATTATTGCATACCACCTGTCCCATAAAACCACCATTGCATGCCATGTGTCCTATAAAACCACTATTTCATACCACATGTCCCATACAACCACTTTGCACACTGTCTGTCCCAAGTGAAACCCATGTTCACAAACTGTTCGCTGAGTTCGTTGCCATGAATTCCTGCTGTGCAGAAAGTGAGGGATTGTACAGCAGTAATACAACCACTATTTTAGCTTGCATGTCCCTTTGTTTTACTCTAACGTAGGAGTACAAGGAGGTAGATGAGAAGTGAAGCAGAAACTGAACCTTCCAATTGAAATTAAAACACGTTGGCAAATACTACGACACCAGCAGGACAAAAAAAAATTTAAATTAAAATCTCTGGTCCCGTTTATTTAGGAGGAAAAAAAAAACGTATAATTCATCACTGCACACAAAGTTCAATTATAACAGCTCAGTCTGACATTTCATTAAGTTAATCTCACGCTTGGTTGAAGGTTTTATGTGCGGAATATCTTGTTATATAATTTGATTGATCTGACCGTATGCACTAATTGTAGTGCGTGTGCGAGTTATTATAAATTCATTTGGTGTGTATTTGCTGCAGTGCAGTGGAAAATGAAGCGTGCCTTAGCGCCCACCGTAATTTACAATTTTTTTAAAAAATCAATGCGGTACGCTTGTGCTTTTACGATAGGTCTGACTGTGCGACTACATTCGGTACAACTGGAGCCAGATATGGAGCCGATTTCGCCAGATAAACTACATATCCAACCCCGTGGTCCATGGCTGCGTACATTCGCCAAGATCTGTATTTGGATACACATGAGGCAAATCATCATTCATTAAATAATGAAATGTAGGACCAAATGACACAAAAAATGAATTCGCTCAGTAAAAATAGATTTTAAAACTTTAAAAAATTTGTTTTATCCAATTTAGTGATTTTATTTCCAAAAGTTTATCCATACCTGGAAATTAGTGAAAAGCTGTACAAGGTGGTAAGTTTAAAAGAGAAACATGTTTGTTGTGTCATTTGTTACAGTTACAGCGAAGTCCGGGACAAATGTTGAACATTGTTTCGGATAACGAGGTAGCACATCTTACTTTACTTTATCCTTACTCTTGTACTGTGAAGTGTTGAGGGGAGATGCAGTTGAGGTTTCTGGGCCTAACGGGTGGCCCCATTGACGGCCATGCTAATAAGCGAGTGCTTTCTCTTATGCCATCTATCCATCACCATTACCAAACCGAATCATATTCTAGGAATTTTGTAGCATGTTATTGAATTACAGTTATTCGTTAAATCCACCTCCGTTACGGAATATCATGAAACACATGACTAAATGCCACCGTACGTATGTCTAGTCCCAGCAGTGGGTTTTTTTTCTGGTACCGCCACAACAAAAAGCCAAAAGGCTCCCCCCCCCCCAGCCCCTAAAAATGGTTACCAGAGAAATCTAGGAAGGTAAATGCGGCCAGGATAAGAAATAACATCTTATTAGCAGAAATGCAGATGAAACCACTGACAACAATTATTGAGGAAAGACGCTGGCGATGGTTGGGACATGTGCTCCGAATGACTGACAACTCACTACCAAAAATAGCACTAAGATGGACACCACAGGGGAACAGAAGTAAGGGTAGACCAAAAGAGACATGGAGAAGAACAACAGAAAGGATGTTGAGCAATAGAGGGCTCACCTGGGCAAGAGCAGAAAAAAAAAGGCGAAGGACAGGCATTTGTGGAAAACCCTTGCGGAAGCCCCATGTGCCCTGGGCACTTAAGGTTCAGAGAGAGAGAAATGCGGCCAGGCGTGATACTGACTACATAACGCTTTCATGTGCCGATGGTTGCGGAAAATACGGGCATAACATCATATCCCCAACATGTCTTGATGGCAATTAATAATAATGGGAATTTTACTTTTGTTTTTTTTTTACATATCTAGTTTACTTCTGTTTCATAAGCTATGGGCGATAACAAAACCGTTCCAGAACTCATATGAAGCAGGTGTAGTGTCTCACAAGAAAAGGTTCCCTGGATAACTACGATGACAAACAAGGAATGTATGGCAAGACCAGTGAATAGAAGGAGAATTAAATAAGGAATCTATTTAAAACTGCAAGAAGCTGGCCAGCCTTACCCCTGTGAGATGAGTCTGGAATGGGTGTGGCGACGTACTGGTGTATCTCTCTGACACATGTCAATATTCAGTAGTTGAAAAACGACCCTTTGATGCAATTTTGTTTATGAACTAAATGTTCTCACTTACGGCTTTGTTCTAGTTAGACGAGACCACGGTCAGGGGAGGTAATCTGATTGTACTAGACTGTTGTTAAGAACTTACAAGGTAACCGGTCAAAGCAACGAGGGACAGTCTGACGCGGGCAGCCGTTAATTTAACAGCGTCAGCTAAATCTGGCGAATTTGCACGGAAGAACCAAGCCCTTTCTCAGCCAAAATCGTCGGCTCACATCGTCCGTCACCCTGAGTTCAGTTCATTGTGTTATTGCTTTGATTTGTAATCATTCTTTACAAGTAATGGAATAAACCATTAGCTGTTTTCCCGGTTTGGCAGAGTATTAAGTAAATGTTTATGATTTACAGTCTGGACATGATGGCCTTACCAGTTGTCTTTAATATCACGAAGTGACGGACTTGACACAAAAACAGAGAAAATAGACATATTCATAACAACGTCAATGTTGAAATGAGAACAATAAATAATAAAGTAAAGGATTTGAATCAGAAATATTGTCTTGTCTTGTTCTTCCTCATCTACTGTTAGGTGTAGAGTTGAAGTGCAATTGTCTCCCAATGGCTTGCCTGTTGGCTTCGTACATTGAGATGTTCAGGGACTCTGCTATACCATCGGTCCATCGTTTGCATGGGCGGCCCCTTTCTCTGCCTTTGTGTGGTCTGTAAAACATTGCTCTCTGTGTGGTACACGTTCTGTTGGCAGTCGTGATACATGACCGAACCATTTTATTTGCTGTTTTTTTAATATAGTTCAGAACGGGTTCAACTCCTACTTTATTTCTAATGACACCATTTCTGATTATGTCCATTCTTGATATTCCAAGAATTCTTCTCAGGAATCTCGTTTCATTTGTTGTAATTTTCCTTTTGTCTTTTGTTGTCAGCGTCCATGCCTGGCATTGGTAGCACAAAGTTGGTATGATCATTGTCTTATAGAGAGTTCTTTTGGTTTCCAGTGAGACATGCTTGTTGTTTAGTATGCCCGATAAGTTGGTTCGCTTTGTTACATCTGTTCTCGATCTCTGTGTCTATTTTCCTTTTGTTGAGAAAATGTTTCAGAAATAAAAACTTATACAAAATAATTCCAATTCGTATAAACTATAACTCCACTTTGGATAAACTATAATCCACTTTGGAAATAATTTATATTTTGGTAATGGGCTTCATTACGCATTAAGCATTTGGCTGAAAAGGGAGTACTTCAGAGCATAACAATATGGCAGATAAATTCTTAAGTCTGAAAGTAGAGTGACTCATACGTTTAGCTGAAGAAAAGTGCCAGAGAATGAGTTTTGTGGAGAGAAATATTGGCCGTCGAATTATGCACAGCACATGATGATGATGATGTAGGAATCCAGCGGCGAAATATATACTGTTAAAAAAACAACAAACAAACAAAGAACGCAACAAATACGATGTTGCGATTTAAGCTGAAGTTTGCTGATCAGACAAGGGCAAATTGCCTGAAATGTTCACTTGGACATCAACTTCACGTGCTGACCTGAATTGTACTCAGCAGATGATTCATGAGCACAGAAAAGCGACACTAGTCAAAACAGCATTTTTGACAATAACTCATGACAGGTTCACGAGAATCCCGTGAAATTTACTGAACACAAACCTCACTGACCATGTTATTGAATGCCTATAAAAGATTAACGCTCCTCGAATCAATTCATTTAAAAATTCAATGCGCAAGTATGGCTCATCTCACTACAGAACAACAACTCATCATCACTGGACTTTTACATACTGGACAGTCATAAAGTGTAGTGACCAGACAATTTAATGTGGTTAGAAGCAACATTAGTCGCCTTTGCAGACGATTTCAAGACAGTAGCTCAGTTGCAGCCCGGCCGCGCAGTGGAAGACCCATAGTCACAACTCCTACCAAAGACCGCTTCATACGGCTGCGTCACCTCAGGAATTGATTTGCATCTGCTTCCATGAAAGTCCAGTCAATGACAGCAGCTCGTCGAATTTCAGATCAAACGGTCAGGAACCGGCTGCACGACGCCGGTCTTTGGGCTAGAAGACCCTACAGAGGTCCTGTTCTTACGGACCGGCATCTCCAGAACCGACTGCAATGGGTGAACCAGCATCGTCAATGGACTGTTGCGAATGAATGGAGAAGGGTTTGGTTTACTGATAAATCATTCTTTCTGCTCGAGCGACACGATAGATGGAGAAGAATTTACCGCAGAGTCCATGAGCGCTACGCCCAGAACTGTGTGGATGAGACCCCTCCACATAGTGGTTTAGGTGTAATGGTGTGGTGGATGATCACCTTCATGGGAAGAAGTGACCTGGTGCAAATTGAAGGACGCCTGAAGGCCCAGCGGTAGTTCGCAGAAAATCTTTGTCCTCACGTCCTTCCACTTCTGGCTGCACCAGGGTCGATTTTTCAGCAGGATAACGCTCGACCTCATGTGGCACAACTCACCACCCAGTTCCTCGCTGACAACAACGTCCAGACCATTCCGTGGCTATCCATCTCATCAAACATGAACCCAATAGAACATTTATGGGAAGAACTCAACAGACAAATCCGCCAGCGAGACGTGGCGCCAGTCAATCTCCGACAGTTGTCTCCTGCACTGCAGAAAGAGTGGGCAGCCATCCCACAACAGATCCTTGTCAAGGAGGTGTTGTTCTCTGATACAAACCAGAGCAGGCCATATACCTTACTGAAACGGAGCCCTCAGTCGCAAAGAATAAAAGTCCACACCAGATTTAATGAACATCACTTCATTGTTAAAGTCTTAAAAGTTTCTTCATGCAAAGATTGAAACATTAATTCCGTAAAATAAAATTTTGATACAAGTTTGAAATTCAGTGTCCATTACGACTACGGTAGAGTTGCGTTCTTTTTTTTTTTTTTTTTGAACAGTATAATTATCAGAGGAAATAACGCTGCTGAAGGCTATGAAGAGAGAAGGCAGTTTGTCTTGCATGATGCACTTTCGAGTTTGTCATAGAAGCAAAGACAACCCGTTGTTTCTGACCCTGGCGGGCCACAATGCTACCAGAAAAGCGGGCCGCCGATTACTCACGCCGAGTCCATCTAACATAATTTCCCTTCATGGGCCCCGGGGACAGGCCTGGAAACACGTGCCGAATGTTATTGCATGTCCCGGAACGTCAGCCAGAATTTGTGAAGACAGCATTTGCTTTCTTTTGGGTTTCCAGTTCAGTTCGTTGTTTGGCCTGTCCATTTTCTCACCGCTTTCAGGACACGAACATCTGTAGGAATCACGGAGGTGCCCCGCATTCACAAAATGTGTTTAAACAAAATGGATGATCGGAGCCGGGACCAGTAGCGGGTACAGGAGACCACAGCAAAAATCAATAGTGTTGCGTGGAACAGCTTGGCCTGTACAGAAGTCAAGCTGTGCAGAAAAAACGCGATAAACGCAGTGAAAAGGTACACCAAGGGCTTTTTTTTTCCTCCTCACAAACGCCACATCGTGGTCCATCATCTTCAAGTTGGGATGTTGCTGATTGCAGGAATTCATGCACGCGAAACATCTCCTTATAACAGAGTTTTCGGAGAGGCTCCATCAAATGAGACCGCACAAAAGGGAGAGAAATGAGCGTCACACTAGGAAATTGAATGACAAATGGGTTGAGATTATAGAATTTATTAAATTATGTCCCTGTGCCCGCGCTCATGTCTGTGTTTATATTCTTAAGTGTTTTTGCTCGTACCCATGCACATTTCTGTTATATAGTATCACAGGGGTACTTCCGCTGATGATCTGAAGGAGTTGTGTTGTTGTTCCGTACTCTACGGCATATTGCTGGAACTTAGCTCTATAGCATGTCAGATTTTCATTCAGTGTGTTTCCTATGAAAATTCTCTGTTCGAGACTTAGATGTCACCCATCACACAGTGAGATCTATTCTTATGAAACACAGGACACTATCAAAGCGTCAAAACTGCAATAGATCAGAAGACAACGTCCAGTACGCCAGCATCATTAGCTAGCGAAATAACAAATTAAAACTATATTTTTTTACAGCAAAGAAAAGCAGAACAAATAGTACAAAAATTTAAGTTCCTTGCATTATTATTATTTTCTTCCTGTAGCGTATGGAAAATACACCTGCATGTTTCTTTCACGCAGAGAATAGATCTCATTGTGTCATGGATAACATTTAAGTCTCACTCAAAGAATAGATCTCGTTGTGTCATGGATGACATTTAAGTCTCACTCAAAGAATAGATCTCATTGTGTCATGGATGACATTAAAGTCTCACGCAGAGAATAGACCTGTAAGAGTATCATCGCTGGCATGACATAGCTCTTATTTAAGTTTGCTGTTGATGCACATCTCTTTCATAATTGTATTAAACTTTGCTGTTATGTTCCTGTACGTATTTTAAAGTGCCTTTTACGTATCTACGTGTATGTCTATAATCGACATTTGAAAGACAGAGAAAATAAGACTGATAGAACACAGAATGAGAAGAAATGTTGAATCTGAGATGGACAGTACGGAGCACTGCTGGACATTATACAGAAACTGGCAGGCAGATCGAGAGAGATGGAAAGACTTTGTTGCTGCCCTCAAGACACAAGATGCAGATGGCGGTGATGGATTACCCTTTGAGAGCCGTGGATGCAAGGATGAATATCCACAATATTAACTGCCACTGCGAGTGTGAGCAGTGTTTGTTTCTATTTTCTTATTTGGCCTTATAAAATAATGTTTGTTACATTGTGAGATTCTATTTTTCTTATCATATTCTGATTTGATATTCGCTCTGTCTGTGTGTGAGGAGCATATCTAATTTTCTCTCTTCCTGTGTGTGTGTGAAGGCGGTATCTAATTTTCTCTTTTCCTGTGTGTTTGTGTGAGAAGGCGGTGTCTAATTTTCTCTCTTCCTGTGTGTCTGTGTGAAGGCGTTATCTAATTTTCTCTCTTCCTGTGTGCGAAGGCGCGTATCTAATTTTCTCTCTTCCTGTGTGTGAAGGCGCGCGTCTAATTTTCTCTCTGCATGTGTGTCTGTGTGTGTATGTACTTGCATTTCATTAGTCTCTCTGTCACTTCTACCATTCATTCACATTTCAGCCAAACCATCTGCAATATGTTTATATTTTTCAATTCAACCATTAATTAATATTTCCACTAGTCTGTCTAAATATCTTTCTAGTTTTCTATCCATTTATTCGTGTGGTAGATCTGCTGTGATCAATGCATGTATCTTGTCCCTTCATAGTATCTATATTTTAGATCTTTCTATTTTCTCATCTTATCGCGTCCATTTTTAATATCTACTCAGTACATCTTTCTATTTTCTCATATACTCATTTATCATGTCCCTTCATAAAATCTACCAACTAGATCTTTCTGTGTTCACACTCAGTCATTTATCCTGTCCCTTCATAATATCTTCCCCATATACGAATATCTTTCTATTTTCTCTGTCATTTATCCTGTCTCTTCATAATATCTTCCACATATAAGAGTATCTTTCTATTTTCTCTGTCATTTATCCTGTCTCTTCATAATATCTTCCACATATAAGAGTATATTTCTATTTTCTCTGTCATTTATCCTGTCCCTTCATAATATCTTCCACATATAAGAGTATCTTTCTATTTTCTCTGTCATTTATCCTGTCCCTTCATAATATCTTCCACATGTAAGAGTATCTTTCTATTTTCTCTGTCATTTATCCTGTCCCTTCGTAATATCTTCCCCATATACGAGTATCTTTCTATTTTCTCATGCACTCACTCAACGCTACCAATGCCACACATGGGCACTTACTAAGAAACAGCAGAATAAAATAACCACATATGAAATGAGATGTCTTAGGAAAGCAGCAAACATCACCAGGTCTGACAAGCTAAGAAATGACACCATTGGACAGAAGGCAGGAACTACATCATGTCTACGATACACAGAGAAGCAAAGAATCAAGTGGTCCGCTCTCTTAATGAGCATGACACACTCACAGCCAGCGGCGAGACCCTTCACACCAAAGAACTACAGGACACAGATCAAGAGGAAGACCCAGAAAGAGATGGATAGATGGTGTCAGAGAAGGAGATGGATAGATGGTGTCAGAGAAAGAGATGGATAGATGGTGTCAGAGAAAGAGATGGACAGATGGTGTCAGAGAAAGAGATGGATAGATGGTGTCAGAGAAAGAGATGGATAGATGGTGTCAGAGAAAGAGATGGATAGATGGTGTCAGAGAAAGAGATGGATAGATGGTATCAGAGAGACACTCGCTAATTATGGCACTACCGTCAATGAGGCCACCCGTTTGGCCTAAAAACGCAAATTGCATCTCCCCTCTCCACATCGTGGTACAAAAGGAGGATAAAGTAAAGGAAGTAAAGTATTCATTTATCCTGTCCCTTCATAACATCTACGCAATAGATCCTCCTGTTTTCTAATCCAGGCATTTATGCTGTCCCTTCATAACATCTACGCAATAGATCCTCTTGTTTTCTAATCCAGGCATTTATGCTGTCCCTTCATAATATCTGCCCGACAGATCCTCCTATTTTCTAATCCAGGCATTTATGCTATACCTTTATAATATCTACCCGATAGATCTATTTTCTAATCCACGCATTTATCCTGTCCCTACATAATATCTGCATTATAGATCTTTCTAGCATCTATCCCCCTCCCCCTTTTTTTTCTCTCATAATATCGTGTTCTTAGATTTTTCTATTTTCTCATCCACGCATTTATCCTGTCCTTCCATTATAACATAGATGAAATAAACACCCCCATGAACATTCTAGCCAACACTTTCTGTTTTTCCTGTTCAGCTAGAATACTGCAGGCATGAACCATGTTCATCGTCATTAACATCAAATACTTGCCTGGCACGTAACGATCGTTTCAGGATTTCCTTACATTCAAACATCTTCGGGGGCACTGTGTCAGGAATTTAAAGTTTTTTATTGTGCTCGAGGGTACATTTTATTGCGCTCCAAGAAACAAGAGGTTTTTTTTTTTGTTACTTTCTTTCTCCAATGTTATATTTTTACCATTCATGCGTTAAAGCGTCATTGAGAATATAACAGTCTGTTATATTCATTTATTTCTTTGCTGTAACATGCTTCTTTACTTGTTCTGATAATAGTTCTTTGCTTGTTATTATATTGTTATTCCTTCTGTCTAAAATACAATCACTGAAAAACCACGTTTTTAAATATACCGGAGTCTTTGTGTACTTGTATGTTAAATTTATTTATCCTTCGGTGCAAGCAACTCCTAAGATTTCTCACCTGAACAGAAATCGTAAAGTGTACATATTTTAAGTTAAGTTGGTTATTGTTGTTAACTTGAACATATTAAACTATCCAAGAAGTTCATTGACGACAGAGATGTTCATTCATTGCCATGGTAGATGTTCATTCAGTGTCGAGAAGGATGTTCATTCATCGTCGATAAGGATATCCAATTATAGTCGACAAGGATGTTCATTCATTGTTAAGAGAGAGAGAGAGAGAGAGAGAGAGAGAGAGAGAGATTTTCATTAACTGTAGAGAGAGATGTTCATTCATTGCCGAGAGGGATGTTCACATTACAACGCTGAAAGCCACGGTTCTTGCTAACACCCTGTGTTCGCTGCCAAACTTCCAGGGGTAACAGTCCAGTTCTTCGACATCTTCACAAAAGTTAGATGCCCTGTCCTTAATTATCGACATAAAAGCGTGTGTTTATTAATGAGCAAATCAGTCAGCCTAATCAAACGTAATTTTTAACTTGCCACCGTTACTAATTAACGCCGGAATGAAAGATTATAAGTTGCGCTATCAAGCTTATAACAATGAAAGAATCCTATTTGTTTCTAATGTGACGTTGGCAGATTGATAAATCTATGCTATCTGTCACACCCACTATTAAACTTTAAGATTATGCCTCTCCAAGTGCTGCTGTCGGGTCAAGTATACAAACAGAGACCTTGAACATCCAAACAAAACGTGGGCTTTAAGAGACGGAGATAGCAAATGGACGACGCAGATTGGAACTTCGTAGTTGAAGTCAACGCTTCACTAAAAATAATGTACTCATAATGTGGTAATGAGGTCCCCTCTTCTCAAACTAGTCCGCGATCTCAGAAAGTGCTCACTGAAACCGTTGATTCAAGTTCCAGCCGTCATCGTATTACACCCAAAACCGAAGCGAGACAAAAGAGAAACTGTCACTAGAGGTCGGACTCCATGAATACATGTTTCTCTGCCAATATGAAGCTCTAACATGATAAGAATAGCCAGGGTAAAACAATGAAAACTATACGTGCATTTTTTCAAACCGACAATAGAGGGAGTTAAAATTAAGAGAACCAATGAAAAAACTGATAATCTTTTTGCTGTTAAAAGTTTGCATCCGTTGATTTTTTTTTCGCCTTTAATTTTACGCGTGGTCGCCTCGGAGCTGACGCAAGTTTCATTTTTCTGCACGTGTCAATTTCCGTGCTGCATTTTTTATCTCTAAACAAGTGGACAATTCCAAAATCAACCTCCGATTAGCTGGACAAAAAATAGTAAACCTTTGCCATAGCGACAGGCACATGTCCTGTAGTAGCCACTAAAGTGTTGCCTCGATAACTGTCAACTCACATTCCATTTTGTTCAGATGTGTACGAGTAACGATCGAGTAAACACGGATACCGTAATCAAAATTCCTGCCAGATGTGATTCTTTTTCTGCAGGCAGAAAGGATACAACGCGACCAAGGTTCATTGTTGATTGTGTTCGGTGATAACGTAATATGGAGGCGGGGAACAAGAACAACACTCAGTTCTGACTGATGCTTTACTCGAGCACTTCAGTTAGGAGATTTTCGACCCCCCCCCCCTCCCCCAATCCCTCTTTTCAACCCGGACTTGGTGCCAAGCGATTACCATCTCTTTAGCAAGATGAACTTCTGGTTGGCTACCCAGCTGTCTTCGAAACCAACGAGGAGGTCATGGACAAAGGGACCAACTGGCTGGACACCCTTGGGGCGCTGATCTTTGACAAGGAATTTGCACAAGCTGGTGCTGCGGTACGACAAGTGTTTGAAAACGGATGTAGACTATGTGAAAAAGTAATGTAAATATGTAAATAAAGTTTTGTATGTAATAATTGACTATATGAAAAAGTAATGTAATTATGTATGTGTAAGTTTTATGTAATAACTCATTACATGAAAAAGTAATGAAAATATGTATGTAAGTTTTGTATGTAATAATTGGCTATATGAAAATGTAATGTAATTATTTATGTACGTTTTGTATGTAATCATTTTTTTCTCCTATTTCTGATTTTTTAAAAAAATGGATTAGCTTTCGTATTTACATATTTCTTGATAGACTGCATCCTTGGTTTCATTTTCCATCTGATTTCTTGAGTGACCCTGAACTTACTGTATGCAGCCTTGATTAACAAATTTAACGATGGATTGTTTTCGTCTTTTTTAAAACTTTTGTTTTCATCTGCTGTCTTATAAATCTTTATTTTACTGATTTTTTTTAACGTTTCGATTCGTTTCTCTGTCTTTCTTATTTAATTTCTACAATTTTATCGCGTCCTTTTCTGAATGTGCATAGCTTGAAATGTTTTTCTCCAGTGTTAGAACGTGTTTCTCGGCTTCAGGTTTCAATAAAAAAAACACTTCAAATGAGGCTTGTTCTTGCTGTTCTTTGTGTGTCTTTGTGTATATTCTAACATGAAATTCATGGCAGGTGAGGAATATTTTGAAATAGTCAAATGCCGGAAAGAAACGGATAGGGAGTTGGTTGCAGTGGTTTTCTTCTATTTCCAGAATGGAAGATCAAGACGTAGTGTGTCCGAGAGATTGGGAAGAGCAAGGAGGGGAGGAACCCTAGCAAATATGTCAACCTCTGTATCAGTTTTACCACAGCCATCGTCACCACGCTGATCTCTGCTGTCTGTTATATTCCACAGCACTTTACTTTATAATGAGACTATTAACATGTAGGAGCAGCTTTATTTATTAACAAGATCTGAGCCAGACATTGTTCGCTGGCCCTGGCACTGCTGTCGTTCTAGCACAGTTTTGGGACGTGATTTCTCCCCCCCCCCTCCCCCTTGGGGGCTGTACTGTCAAAGCATCCTACTAGAAAGGGTAGTGGGGGTGGGGTAGCACTGATTGAAGCAAGTTTTTCCATCTAGGTCAATCATTGTTCCTGACAGCTGAGCTAGTGTCCCCGTCTCTAACACGGCCCCCCCCCCCCCACTAAATGTCTGCATCCGCTTAAACCGGTCATCCAACTTTCTGTGACCCCTACAAGGTCTGCCCCCCCCCCAACATTTCCACTGATCCTTGACCCTCTTCATGAAGCCACACTTTTCTCACCAGGTCTAAACCTCTCTCTCTCTCCACCCCCCCCCCCCCGATTCTTGCCGTTATCCCGCACTTTTTTAAAAATCGATTTTCCTCTAGTACCCTCATTAGGAGAGGCAAGCAACCCTCCTTCACCCCTCACACTCCTGTCTTCTGGTGTTACCAACAACCTACCACATGTCACTGGTAAATAAACTGGAGATAAGCTTCCAGGCTAACAATACAGTTTTTAAAAAAAAATTTGCAGTTCTTCTCGTTATCTCCTAATGCCGATTTTCCATCTTTCTTCCCATCTTTTTTATCTTCTTGCAAAAACTTATCCATACACATAAAATCCGCTCCTGGAAAATAGCGGGAGTTAGGCGGAGTCTACAGCGTCTCTTCCTTATTTCGTTCTAGAAACTTTACTCTTTCAGTCCAAAACAACACTGACGGTGCTGGTAGATCTTGCGCACCCAAGAGAATCAACGAACAGCGGGTTAGGGCGAGGTCTAAGTAAAATTAAACGTAGACAGGAGGCTGTTGTAGAGAGAGAAAAACAACAACAACAACAACACAGCTCCTCATATCCTCTCTCCCCCGCTCCCGTCAACCCCTGAGACAAGTGCTCCTCATATCATCAGAGAAGTACCTCCTCCCCCCACCCCCTTGAGACAAGTGCTCCTCATATCATCAGAGAAGTACCTCCTCCCCCACCCCCTTGAGACAAGTGCTCCTCATATCATCAGAGAAGTACCTCCTCCCCCCACCCCCTTGAGACAAGTGCTCCTCATATCATCAGAGAAGTACCTCCTCCTCCACCCCCTTGAGACAAGTGCTCCTCATATCATCAGAGAAGTACCTCCTCCCCCACCCCCTTGAGACAAGTGCTCCTCATATCATCAGAGAAGTACCTCCTCCCCCACCCCCTTGAGACAAGTGCTCCTCATATCATCAGAAAAGTACCTCCTCCCCCATCCCCACCCCCACCCCCTGAGACAAGCGTTTTGGCCCTTTAAGCTTCTGACGCTCTAAGGAGGGGGGTGGGTTGGGCCGCTGTGGGTCATAACTCCCCGAGGTCTGTGAGCTGTTGGTTTATAACTGCTTCTGGAGGCTGAAGATACTGCTCGAGTATTCTCGCCTATAACGTATAAACTTTCCTAGTTGTTTGTTCGGTGGATTTCGATAAGCTTTCTTATGTGAAAAGTAGTGTATATTTCTAACCCAAACACATTAAAAAATTATAGTGTAACTTTCTTCAGGTTTTAAGGGAGTGGAGACGTCCGTTGAGGCAATCAGCGACCCATAGCTAATATGCCAGCGTCAGGGTTAGCGAACCATAGCTGATCAAGACCCTGTCCCACCTCTCCGTGGTATCCCCAGTAACAGGCCTAGCCTGGCTAACGGGGCAGGGATCGCCATAGTCCCCAAGTTGGTGGAGTCTGCTAAAGAAGCATTGCACACCCCCATGCTTTTTAGCTGTACTCCGGGACTGAAAAAGTACCTGCCATAACCCGCTCCCAGGCCGATATGATGCTGTGCCTCAACGCCTCTACAGGATCGGTTTGCAAAAGAACAACAGCTCACAGTTACAGGGAGTTCGTACAAGTCTTCATGTTTCTTTCTTGTAAAATTTCTCAACAAAATTCACCGTAGGAGAGCATGGAAATGAATTCAGGAGTAAAAGAATGAAGAAAAGAAACTTCCTCTGTCCGACACCAAGAGTGCGGTTTAAAACTTTCATTACAGTAGCAGTTGCCAAGCATTTCATGTCAGAAGTTACAAAAAGACACTTCAACAGCAGCAACAGCAATAACGCTTTGAAGCCTTCCTCTGAAGTCTTTGATTTAGCTCTGTAGCCGAGAAGCAAGTTACATGTTTAAATCCATAACTTCTCTGACTTTTTTTCTTCTATTCTTGTGTATACTCTTTCATGTATACACAGATCTTAGTTCCTCATTTCTAGTGTCTGTTCTTGTTTCATTTCTCTTTGTGCGTTGATGAAGGTGACATTGTTGCACAGATGAAAAAAAAATTACGTTGCTTGAGTTTGTTTTTTTTTTGTTTACTTTTGATCAGTGATGGCGGTAGGTTTTTTTTTTTTTGAAACCGGGTACAATTGTGTCCGTCTTTCACATTACATGAAGTACTTTCCGAAATACCGGGCTTAGAGTATTGGTGCTATATTGGTTTCTCTGTTCACATTAGAGTATAGTCCAATAGGTTTTGCTGTTAACATTAGAATATTGATGGAACAGGGTCTACTGTTCTCACTAGAGAACTGGTGCTAAGACGATATTGGCATTAGAGTATTAGTTTTATAGGTTCTAGTGTTTTCATTAAGGTATTGGTGCTGTTATGTTCTACTGCTCTAATCGGCGTATTGGTGTTATTGCTCCTTCTGTTCTTATCAGCGTATTGGTGTTATTGTTCCTACTCTTCTAATCAGGATATTGGTGTTATTGTTCCTACTCTTCTAATTAGGATAGTGGTGTTATTGTTCCTACTCTTCTAATCAGCATATTGGTGTTATTGTTCCTTCTGTTCTTATCAGCGTATTGGTGTTATTATTCCTACTCTTCTAATCAGGATATTGGTGTTATTGTTCCTACTCTTCTAATCAGGATATTGGTGTTATTGTTCCTACTCTTCTAATCAGGATATTGGTGTTATTGTTCCTACTCTTCTAATTAGGATATTAGTGTTATTGTTCCTACTCTTCTAATAAGAATATTGGTGTTATTGTTCCTACTCTTCTAATCAGCATATTAGTGTTATTTTTCCTAATCTTCTAATCAGCATATTGGTGTTATAATTCCCACTCTTCTAATCAGCGTAGTGGTGTTATAGTTCCTACTGTTCTAATCAGTATACTGGTGATATATGGTCTAATTATAAAGCAAAAAGATCTTAAGATCCACTAATACATTGGCGTATTTTTCTATCATACCTGAACATTGTTTTTCTTGTTAATATCTTGTTAATAAATAGAAACATGTTGACAGAACGTGTTTCCTTCTTAAAATCCGGCGTGAGAAAGAACCAAAGGATGTTGTAAGCTTCAGAAATAATCTATATTAACACTAAGGCATTCAGAAAGTTGAAGCCATTAGAAACATTTTTTTATAACGAGCATATTAAAACATGGCTGGGAGATTTGTGAAATGAAAGCGAAGGAAAGAGGAGCCCGTGAAATTGTGCTAGTTATGTGGCACGACAAAGCTTGTCAGAGCCATAACTGCCCCAGAAATAGAAGAAGCGCGGAATAAATCGCCAATACAAGCATTTTTTTTTACAATTTGATTTTGTTTTTAACGTTTTCAGATTCGTGGGAGAATGCTATACAGTACTCGCCCAGAGTAGCATGGCTCATGTATGTGATTATGCTTGTCAAAGAGAAAGAGAAAGAAAGCTGGGCCTGTGGGGACTTGCAGAAAATATCAAACGGGAGAGAAGTGTCAATAAATGAAAGAAAAAAACTCCTGTTTAAGGAAACACCCTACAGAGAAATCCAGCTGAAGGAAAACAGTAATAACCGAAGGAAAGAATCACGTCTCTGTCTAGCTATCTTGTGCTCTGCCGACACCCACTGGTGGTCAAGCTTTGTCCACAATTCTCTTGTCTGAGGGCTGACTATGAGCTGTGCTGGCGCTCTCTGTCCGTCCCTCATTTTCTTTGTCTATCTCGATCTGCCGTCTATCTTTCCCCCCCGTTATGTATTCTAGCTTGCCTCGCCGTAGAACGTGTCCTATGAATTTGGATTGCCTTTTTTTTCCCCTGACTTTTGTTATTGCTTGCTTCATCTCTCTAGCCTCTCGGCAGAACCTCCTCATTTGATTTCTTTGCTGCCAGAGCATTCTTCTAAGGAACCACATTTCAGTGGCTTCCAGATGTCGTTGTGACTGTTACGAAAAGTAACAGAAATTTTCAAAAAATTAATTAACAAAGGCATTGAAAATCACAATTAGATGGGAATGTATTTGTTAAAGCCAGGCTTTTTGGCACAGCTAGACTGACAGAATATTAGAGAAACAATCAGGGTACCCAACAACAAAAAGTAATACGGATTTTGTTAAAATGCTAATGATGTGAGCAGAAAAGACGAGAAGATTGATGAAAGATGTCCAATTGACATTCATCAGGAATACGCTAAGGAGAAGAAAGCGAGGAGAAGATGGGGGAGATGAGTGCAAATAATAATAAATGACCGCTGCCTGAGGTCAAGGTTGGGCTGTACAGAAACAAAGAGAGCCGAGAATCGATCTGGGGGCTAAATTAGAAGCCGAGAAGCCAGTAAGATAGGAGGAGAGAGGGTTGGGGAGGGGTGAGTGTTCTTAACATTGTTGTGGCCTTTAGAAATCATCACAGGTTGTGCCCCAGCTCGTATAGAAATATTACTTCTTTGTGGAGAGATGTCCCAGCTCGTATAGAAATATTACTTCCTTGTGGAGAGATGTCCCAGTTCGTATAGAAATATTACTTCTTTGTGAATTGATGTCCCAGCTCGTATAAAAATATTACTTCTTTGTGAAGAGATATCCCAGCTCGTACAGAAATATATATATATATATATATATATGTTTTTGTTTCGTGAAGCGATGCCTCAGCTCAAACAGGAATATTACTTTTTGTGAAGAGACGTCCCAGTTAGTATAGAACCATTACTTTTTGTAACGAGAGGTCTTAACTCATATAGAAATATTACTTTCTGCAAAAGAGACGTCCTAGCTGGAAAATACATTTTGTGGGAGATTTTTCTTTCATTTTTTTTTTGTGAAGAGACATCTTAGTTGGAATATAAATGTTACTTTTTCGTGGAGAGATGTCCTAGCTCGTTAGTAATTTTACTGTCTGGGGAGAGGCGTCCCAATTTATATAGAAAAATTACTGTCCTGGAGAGGCATTCTAGTTCACATAAGGACGTTACTCTCTGTGGAAAGACGTCTTAGCTCATATAGAAACATTACTCTCTGTGGAAAGACGTCTTAGCTCATATAGAAACATTACTCTCTGTGGAAAGACGTCTTAGCTCATATAGAAACGTTACTGTCTGTGGAAAGACGTCCTAGCTCATATAGAAACATTACTCTCTGTAGAAAGACGTCCTAGCTCATATAGAAACATTACTGTCTGTGGAAAGACGTCCTAGCTCATATAGAAACATTACTCTCTGTGGAAAGACGTCCTAGCTCATATAGAAACATTACTCTCTGTGGAAAGACGTCCTAGCTCATATAGAAACATTACTCTCTGTGGAAAGACGTCCTAGCTCATATAGAAACATTACTCTCTGTGGAATGACGTCCTAGCTCATATAGAAACATTACTCTCCGTGGAAAGACGTCCTATCTCATATATAAACATTACTCTCCGTGGAAACACGTCTTAGCTCATATAGAAACATTACTCTCTGTGGAAAGACGTCCTAGCTCATACAGAAACATTACTCTCTGTGGAAAGACGTCCTAGCTCTTATAGAAATTTTTCATGTTGTGAGTGTGAGGGAAGCGAATCCAATGTAAAGGAAAGTGGGAAGAAGATAAGAAAAAAAGTAGCCAGACACGTAGAAGAAATGAGTAGGCGACATTATGGAGAAAAGAGGAGAAAGTGTTAAAGCTACACAAAAGATGAGACTTACTTGAACATGACATTATGAGATATATCGGCCAGTTTCAGTCCCACTCACACTGTATTTTATATAATCAATATTCCCAGGCAGTGGGGGGTTTTTTTTTAGCAGAAAGGAAGTGATAAAAATAGAAGCCAAGAAAAATTCCCATTGTTTACTTGGTGTAGATAAAAACAGAACAATTTCAAGAAGTAGATAAAAACAGAACAATTTCAAGAAGTAGATAAAAACAGAACAATTTCAAGAAGTAGATAAAAACAGAACAATTTCAAGAAGTAGATAAAAACAGAACAATTTCAAGAAGTAGATAAAAACAGAACAATTTCAAGAAGTAGATAAAAACAGAACAATTTCAAGAAGTAGAAAAAAACAGAACAATTTCAAGAAGTAGATAAAAACAGAACAATTTCAAGAAGTAGATAAAAACAGAACAATTTCAAGAAGTAGATAAAAACAGAACAATTTCAAGAAGTAGATAAAAACAGAACAATTTCAAGAAGTAGATAAAAACAGAACAATTTCAAGAAGCCGTTTCTTTTGTAAATAGGAGATAAAGGGATAACGACAAGTGAACATATTTACTTATTATGAAGCTGAGTAAGATCTGATTACTGATGATTTGAATACTGCTTGTTTCAGAAACCACACAAATTTTGAACTTCCTACTTTGCTGGCGACTACAGCATAGACTTCCTGTTTCTGTATCCTGTCTACTGCCAATAGCCTACCCGGGCGATGCAGTCATTAGAATTGTCCCTTGCGAAACTTTGCCTCCCTAACAGCTCTCCTGTAGGCCTCTCGGTTGTAAAGCAAGATGCCCTGCTGCTGATGGATCCATTTACAGATTATCAACGATGTCTTGCAGCTATCTTTGCTTTGGTCTTCCTCTCCTTCTTTTTTTCCATTGTGCATCCTTCCAAGACTGTCTTCTGTAAACCCGAGCGATAACAGTATGAAAATGTTTCTTCTAAGGCCAAAAGTAAACAAGTTTTCCGCAATATTTGGATCCTCACTAGTAATCACTATATACAGTTCTGAAACACAAGTAACTAGTCCCTGTTGGAGAACTCATTTACCGAAGTGCCTGAGCTTTACCTTCAATGTTAGAAGCATTATTGCTCCTGGTTACTAAGCCCGTTATTCAGAGATTAGATTCACTGTAATTTTACTACTACTTTGTTCTCTGTGTCCCGTAGCATTTGCATGCCGTAGGGGTATAAACGTAAGTCCCTTCACTTTTTAAGTCATTACAGCACTTGATGTAGGGATGCCAGCACTTGATGTAGGGATGCCAGAACTTGAGGTAGGGATGCCAGAACTTGAGGTAGGGATGCCAGAACTTGAGGTAGGGATGCCAGAACTTGAGGTAGGGATGCCAGAACTTGAGGTAGGGATGCCAGAACCTGAGGTAGGGATGCCAGAACTTGAGGTAGGGATGCCAGAACTTGAAGTAGGGATGCCAGAACTTGAAGTAGGGATGCCAGAACTTGAGGTAGAGATGCCAGAACTTGAGGTAGAGATGCCAGAACTTGAGGTAGGGATGCCAGCAACATGTCCTCGCTGCATTTGTTTTCCTAGGGAAACCCAGGGTTGATCCAAAACAAATTCCGCCGAGTGCGAAATCGAGACAGGGACCTTCTGATAGGCAGGCCAGTCCACTATGCTAGACCACCGCGGCACTTTCACACTATGTTCCTCCACCGTAGAGTTTGGAACACGAGCCAGAAATCGTCTACCAGAAAATGTACCACCTAACCATACCGTATAGGTCTGATATCAAACCCATTATGAGAAAATTCTGGGAGAAACTGGTAACTTGTGTCAAGGATGCATAATTACTTCAGTGAGTACAGTGAACTTGATATGGAACACAAAAGGAACAAGGCCAAGTGAAACCACCGTTGACGTCGAGACGAGTTTGCCATTAAGCAAAGTTCTGGTGGCCTGCTCAAAGTGTCCCTTCGATTTGACTGGGACTGCATTGTCAGCCTTCGTCTGGCGTGGAACGTGGACTAGTTTGAATACTAGCTCTGCTTTCTTTTACCTCGTGAGAAGCTAAAGCACAAGAAAGCTTATTCTGTTTACATCAAAGCAGCTGAATACAAAAGTGTGACTTGTATCGATCTTCTTTTTCAGTCTCTCTGGAACTGCGAGTTGGTTTTCTTTGCAGCGGATGCAGTGACAATGATGGAGCCTGGGAGCGGGTCATGGCGGCTATTTTTTCAGTCCCTGAATGCAGATGAAAAGCAGGGTTATGTAGTACTTCTTGAGCAGACTCCACCACCATGGGGATCACGGCCTCGTTAGCCAGGCCAGGTCATTTACTGGGGGGGGGGGTACCACAGAGAGGTGGGTAGAGTCTTAGTCTGGTATGATTCGCCAGCCATGACGCCAGCATGTCTGCTATGGTTCGCTGACTGCCAAATCAGACAGCATCTTCGCCCCATGGCGTAAATCGATATGGCTTCTTACCGAAGAAAAGAACAATAGAAATGCAGCAGGAGCTAATGATCAATAGTTTCCACACAATAACTTATTTCATTTGTCACGTGAGAAAGAAAGTAACAGTTGTAGCTGATAAATAAAGTCAATCAGTCAGTCAGTCACTCATTAGATATATCCATTGCGAAACTTTGCCTCCCTAGTAGCTCTCAAGTAGGCCTCTTGGTTGTAAGTAAGATGTTCTGCTGCTGCTGCATCAACTGGAGATTATCAACGATGTCTTGCAGCCATCTTCGCCTTGGTCTTCCTCTCTTTCTTTTTCCCATTATGTACTCTTCCAAGACTATCTTCTCTAAATTATCATGACGTTTAATTTGTCCAAAGTATTTAAATTTTCTCTGTTTAATCATATTTACTAGCCAAACTTCTTCAATATTAAGGTCTTGTGGTATGGATTTATTTGTTCTTTTTTCTATCCATGATATTTGAAGAATCGTCTGTAGCATTTACATTCAAAGGCAGTTATATGTTTCTAAGTTGTTCTGTTAAGTGTCCGGGTCTCACAGGTATATGTTAGGATGGGAAAGATGCATGCCCTTACAAATCTTATTTTTGTTGTTCTTTCTGTTCCTCTCCACAGATTCTTTAGTTGTTTTACTTTTGAAGAGCGATAGATGTCCTTCTTTTAATTTCCTTCATTGTATTTCCATTATTAGTTAGTAATGATCCAAGATATTACTCTTCACCCACCTCTTCCAATTTTTCCTCATTGTTATATTTTTCAGCTGTCTTATTTGTTTTGTCAGTTGTCATCAATTTAGTTTTCTTTGCATTAAGATAGAGGTTTTGCTCTTCGCTGTTCTTACAGACTGACATAATTAGTTTTTCAATTCCTTTTTGTGTTGTGGACAGTAGTATTGTGTCATCAGCATATCTAATCTCTGGTATTTCATAACCTCCAATTGTTATGGATTCTAATATTCTTTGTCTACATCTTCTCTAACATTCCTCATTATATTTTCAGTTTACAAGTTAAATAAGTAAGACGACAATATGCACCTCTGATGGACCCCTTGTTTTACGTCAAACCAGGTTGTTGTTTCACCATTTGTTCTTACTGCTGCCTGTTGGTCAGATACAGCAGTGATATTAATTTTGTCACATGTGTTGGAAATCCCATTTTCCCCATTATTTCCTAAAGTTTCTGGTGTTGTACACAGTCAAAAGTCTTTGAATAGTCTATAAAAGATAAATATAGATTCACATTAAATTCTCTGCATTTCTCTGTTATTAATCTTGTATTGAATATATGCTCTTATATATATATATATATATATATATATATATATATATATATATATAAATATTTTGGACATATTAAACGTCATGATAATTTAGAGAAGACCGTATTGGAAGGATACATAATGGGAAAAAGAAAAAGAGGAAGACCAAGACGAAGATGGCTGCAAGACATCGTTGACGATCTGGAAATGGATGCAACAGCAGCAGGCCATCTTGCTCACAACCGAGAGGCCTACAGGAGTGCTGTTTGGGAGGCAAAGTTCCGCAAGGGACATACAAATGAATGAATGAATGAATGAATGATATCTATATATATATATATATATATATATATATATATATATATGCTCTTTTATATATGCTCTTTTCCTTGTCTAAAATCAGGTTGGACTATATTGCCTTGTTCTTCTATTTTCTTACGAAGTCTACCTATTATGATTTTTAACAGAATTTTACTGACATGGCTACTCAAGGCAACAGTTCTGTAGCCTGTGCATAATTTCAAGTTACCCTTTTTTTTGGCAGTGGTATGAATATAGTTCTTTTCCATTCTTTAGGCCAAATACCTGAAATCAAGTCAGTTTGATCAAAATCATTAGTCTTGTGTCACGTGATAGAAAGATGTGGTTCTGGTCCACTGACGTTAGGAACTGAGCCTTCTTCTCTCTATTCTCATTCTAGTGTCACTGTGGTGTGGAAGGCACAACATTCAAAAATTCCTCTCTCATATTACTTGTACTGCACCAAGTAACTTCTAATAAACGACAAATGTATTTGGAAATAAAGAGTTTCAAAAGTACTGGCACAATCTACTTCTCATAATCAGCGCCGATCGGTTTAACGAGATTACTTTAAAGGCAAACTTTAGGTCTCATTTTAAAAGAAAGTGAAGGGTTTCTTTTGTCTCCGCCTAGGATTATCTTAGCATCATCTGCAATGTGTACTTGAGAGAAGAGAATAAGATATCAAGTGATATGTACTGATAACTGATTGTAATATGTTACAGCATTAAATACGAAAATAATATTTACAGAAAACGTTCCTGTTTCAGTGAGACTGTGGAGGTGTATGTGTTCTTTGATGTAACAGACTTCTAGTGAGAGGGCATGGATGTTTATCCTGTCCGGATATTCGCTGTTCTGCAGGACCCACATTTAAGCGAGAGACTGATGGAAAGGTGGAAGAGGTTATCTGTGTCCCACAGTATCTGATATTTGTTTTATGTTACTGAGAAGAGACTCGGTGTTCATTGTTCAGCGCCGCACTCTTGGTCGCTTCTCTACGTTAGAGTAGCGACTCTAAGGGGGAAGATCACGTTTATAAACACAGTTAGCTTCGTTTAGTGTAATGATCAGGGAGATTTGGCCGATGAGAAAGGAGGGATCAGTGGAGTTTTTTTCCCTTTTACACCGACAAATCAATATTAAAAAGCGTAGTCGGAGATATCAGATCGGTTCTTTTAGATCAGGCAGCTTACTAAGTCAGTACACGTGCTTCCATTATACACTGTCTGAAAGTATATGAAAATTTCATTGATTGGGATTGCAATGAGAAACCAAGCCATGAACGTGACAAAAAATGTGTAACAAGAGAAGCAAAGGAAGGTTTTATATAAGAAAATGAAATGAACGTCAAGACAAGACCTGCAAAAACTACGTGGGAACCATCAGGAAAATCTTTGCACAGAAAAGGGTCAGATTAGCGAAGCGGGAATAAAAGAAATAAAGTGCATGCCATTTTTCATCCGCAAACGCCATCATCGATCAGTCCCGGATGTCGCTGAAGTGAATACTTGCTCTCTGTTTTCTTTGAGAGCCCCACTATCCAAGGTTAGGCCTTTTTTCACCTTTTCTTACTGTCGTTCCTGTTTGAGATTTTTGTTATGCTTTCTTATTGGGGGGGGGGGGGGGTCCGGAAATTTGTTACGTTTTTTTATGTCCTGCCTAAATGTTTTTGTTTCATCTAATCTGTCATGTGTGATTTTTAAAGTTTTGTGCATTTCACCGTCAAATGTCAAATCAAGATGGCTTCGTCTCCGTATGGTGGAGAAAGGTGGACGGTTTGGGGTTAATGCAACGAACTGGAACTTTTGTGTTATTACTGCTTGTCCGGTTATTTCCATCTTATTTTTTTATTTATCCACTTTAGTTAATTGTAACTGCAGGGCTCATCTCTGTATTATTTATCTATGATTCAGTAAAAATGTCCAAGGTTCTTGTGGATGTCGTGCTATTTTCAAGTTATGAAAAACTGAACTACCATTTTCCTTCACCAAATAAAGAATGATATTTCAGCATGGCACAAGTTAAGTGCACTCACTCACTCACTCACTCACTCACTCACTCACTCACTCACTCACTCACTCACTCACTCACTCACTCACTCACCCACTCACCCACCCACCCACTCACCCACCCACCAACTCACTCACCCACCCACTCACTCACTCACTCACCCACCCACCCACTCACTCACTCACTCACTCACTCACTCACTCACTCACTCATCCACTCACCCACCCACCCACCCACCCACTCTCTCATTCACTTACTCACCCACCCACCCACTCACTCACCCACCCACCCACTCACTCACTCACACACTCACTCACCCACCCAACCACTCACCCACCCACCCACTCACTCACTCACCCACCCACCCACCCACCCACCACTCACTCACTCACTCACTCACTCACTCACCCCCCACTCACTCACCCACCCACCCACCCACCCACTCACTCACCCACCCACCACTCACTTACCCACCCACCCACTCACTCACTCACTCATTTACTCACCCACCCACTCACTCATTCACTCACTCACTCACCCACCCACTCACCCACCCACTCACCACCCACCAACTCACTCACCCACCCACTCACTCACTCACTCACCCACCCACCCACTCACTCACTCACTCACTCACTCACTCACTCACTCACTCATCCACTCACCCACCCACCCACCCACCCACTCTCTCATTCACTTACTCACCCACCCACCCACTCACTCACCCACCCACCCACTCACTCACTCACACACTCACTCACCCACCCAACCACTCACCCACCCACCCACTCACTCACTCACCCACCCACCCACCCACCCACCCACTCACTCACTCACTCACTCACTCACTCACCCACCACTCACTCACCCACCCACCCACCCACCCACTCACTCACCCACCCACCCACTCACTTACCCACCCACCCACTCACTCACTCACTCATTTACTCACCCACCCACTCACTCATTCACTCACTCACTCACCCACCCACTCACCCACCCACTCACTCACTCACCCACCCACTCACCCACTCACTCACTCACAATAAAAACGGTTGCAGTCTGTTCTCATCTACGCAGATTTAACATCCACTCTTATCTCCTCCCTGGCCTTCCTCTGCCCGCTCTGCACTCTGCACACTTTTTTTTTTTGGTTAACTGTCATGGAAGCTATATTAGCACGTGTTGTCATACTTTCCAGCTCCAGCGGCGTCGGAGAGTCCTCGGTGGACAATTAATGAGCCTTTCAGGGCGGCCCTTTTGGACCATCTCAGCGATGTAGTAGTAGAAGAGTTTCTTCCTCGAGCTGTACGGTAACACGAGAGGGCTGTCCTGCATAGACAGATTCTTGTTATTTGGTTCTAATTAGGTCTAGCATTATGGAATTTTAATCTCCTTTCTTACTTCTGTCCCGGGGAGGTGGGGGCGAGAAGAAGACGACCTCGAAGGGCAGTAACACCGAAACTTAGATCTGCGAATCAAAACTGGTTAAGACTCCGAGATGTACTCAGTGTAAACATCCAGTCAAGACTGAGATGTACTCAGTGTAAACATCCAGTTAAGACTCTGAGATGTGCTCAGTGTAAACATCCAGTTAAGACTCTGAGATGTACTCAGTGTAAACATCCAGTTAAGACTCTGAGATGTACTCAGTGTAAACATCCAGTTAAGACTCTGAGATGTGCTCAGTGTAAACATCCAGTTAAGACTCTGAGATGTACTCAGTGTAAACACCCAGTTAAGACTCTGAGATGTACTGAGTGTAACCATCCAGCCTAGCCATTTCAGAGGGAACTGAACTTCTTCTGCATGATGGGGAAGTTTTCTTAAATCTGCTCTGGAAACTTTTTAAAAGCTATTATAGTTCATTAATTGCCTCTATAAAGTTTGTTTTACATGTTCGCATAAAAAATTACAGAAAATGTCAAGTCATCATTTTGTGAACAGTACAAGTTTGAGGCCAAAGTGAGACTCTAAAGAAACATTCATATAGTTCTATTTTTGTGAAGCACAATTTGTTCACTTATTGAATTTCTCTAGTCCTATATTTCCTATTGACAAAAAGTTCACTGATTCGTCTCTGTTCATGTACACGAGTTATCACTGGTATGCTTCCACAGCATCTTCATACTGAGCTAGTGTGATTTTTGTTTCTAAACTAGCATGTTTACTGTCTTACTCCCACCATCTTTGCTACAGCCTCAGATATATACACATCAGTCCTCTTTTCCATGCCATTAAGGCATATTTTGTATACGATGTTATGCCCGTGTTTCCAAGACATGAAAGTACATGAAAGTGTGATATGGTCATTATCACGCCTGGCCGCATTTATCTTTCTTGACTTTTCTAGTACCCACTTTAGAATGCGTAAATCTAAGGAACTTTTTTTTTCGAAAATCATATCGACAGTTTTAATATAGGAATAAATCTGCTCAGAAGAGTCATTGGTGAAGTACCTTGGTATCTTGCTCAGCGACTCTAGTCACGCTACCATACCTCATATCTAGATATCATAGCCACTAGGATACCACTGAAATACCGAAATCGATACTGGGATACTGCACATTGATTTTCCGAACGCCTGTACGTGGCTGTGTTGGAGAGGGAGACTACAACAGAAACAAAAAAGTTCACAAAATCTATACAAATATTACGTTCGCGTAGATTAGATGACCAGGGACAGACCAGCTTATATACAAAAGTTTCCCTTCGTTGCAGAGTAGTAACAGTTCAGAGAGAATCGAGGTTCCTGTACTAAAGAAACGTAGGTTTCCCATTGCAATATTATCTTAAAACTTTATCCTTCTGTATATATCTATATATGAGTGTGAGTCAACCAGTAACCCTAATTTTGCTCAAAAATATTAAATGGAACTGTAGTACAGATGTGTTAGTTTAGCCATCCTTCTCTAAATGTATGAGTGTGGAGGCATGTCGTTTGCTTTGCTCGTTTCTGGCAATGTTTCAATTACCCCTGTTCCTTTATTCTTCTGTTTTGTTTTGTTAATGTGATCGTAGTATTAATATTCCATCAGTAAACCTCAGTATCAAGGCCTGTGCCATTTAGATTTACCGGCGCCCACAAATTGTAACCAAAAATATTTGAAGAAATACGAGTTTAAGATGAAAGGTGTGCTGAAGGTTGTTACAGAAAGCTGGTTAGGGGGCGCGGAACCTAGAGATACATGGGAGGGAGGAGGGAGGGAGAAGGGAGAGAAAGAAAACTATGAGGGTGGGGTTTAAGGGAGAGGGAGCGGGCGAAGCGTTTGAGAACGTGAGTTAACAGAATCTGAGTTTTAGCTTTGGGCGTGAAATGTTGGTTTGAATTCTAATTTTTTAAGTTTTTGGCTTCAACTCTTGGGTTTCTAGCGAAAATTCGCCACGCCAAATTTACTAAAAGTACGTGTCCATCACTCTGTCCAGTAAAATATAGAGATGCTTTCCCTTGCGACGAACGCTCCTGAACGAAGTATCTTCAACAAGTTTAAAGCCGGATGACCCACTAAGAACGAACCAAGGTGGACTACCTAATGACCACTACTGTAGCCATTTGAAAGGAAAATATTTGACAACAGACGTTCAGAAGGAGAACTTTGGACTTTTCACTGGTTAAAGAGATACAAGATATCATAGCTGTTTACTTCCAGCTTCTAAATGTTGAGCATACTGAAGCAACAAATTCAGTATGAGGGGAACGATAATTGACTCTTTCCCTTCATTCCTCTCCTATATCTGGGACACAGTTTATCAAAAAAGGGGCTCTCTTTTTATTTCTATCCTAGGCTGTTTCTTTATCTGTCTTCAGGTGTAGTCAGTCCAAACATTTCTGGCTCTCACCTCATCACGGATCTTCTCTATCAGCGAGAAAATCTGGTAGGGTATTCAAATCAGAATATGTCTAGTTAAAACAGGTTTCGAACAAATGAGAAACATCTTGTGCGATGAGTCTCTGTCACTGAAAGTCAGAAAGAGAGTTCTAAGACCCTGCATTGAGCCTGTTCTCTTCTATAGAGGTGAGTCATGGACATAAGCGGATCGATGCAAATGTCACTAGAGACAACAGAGTTGTGATTTCTCAGAAGAGTGGACAGCTAAGATGAAAAACAGGGTATGTCTAACAAAAATAAATGTAGAATGAAAATGATAGTCATCATTCGCTGGACATATAATGAGAAGAGGAGGACTTGAAAACATTTTAACAACAGGAAAGCTAAATGAGAAGGGAGACAGGGGAAAGAAAAGAGAAAAAAATAATAAAGGACAGCCTAACGCGATGGCACAATAAAAAAGTCACCAGTTGAGCCGATGGAAAATATCAAGGATCAAGACCTATGAAGAAGCATTACCGCCAACATGATGATGATGATGATGAGATTTCAAATCAATATGTGATGCAGGTTGCAGGTAAAACCACACAGCAGATAAACCATTTCCTAATTCAGTGTTATTCCATGTAACCTTTACCCCCTTAGCTTGAAACATATGATGGAACTGAGTTTTTGAATAAGTACGTAATAGGTGGAAGTTTGAAAAAATTCTCGTCCCATGTACCACTCTACAGTCTGCACATGGATAATATACTGTAATGCTTTTAATGCAAGTTTCTTCTCAGTACACATAACCAATAATATCTATATTCCCAGTCTGTTCTTCATGAAAGGTTCAACAATTATTCCGTCATAATTTTATTTCAAGTATGAAATCAAACAATCGGAAAACAATCGTTTTGGAAAGTACCCAAATAGATAACAGCCTAGATAACAGTTGATCTAATTCAAAGGGTTTAATTTTTCTGTACATTATGCAGCAAATATTACCAGTTTATGGAAACGAAACAGTTAATTTCATTTATATGTTCTATGGTTACCTTTGTAAAGTTGTAAAAATAAAGCAGTAAAATTTTATTCATAATATTTTTGTGGGGTATAAAGTAAACAAATGAAATACAATAATATCACCGTAATTGAATTTTTTTGTTTGTAGGTTGGTGTAATATTTCTCATGTTTCTTGAGGTCATGATAAATGTCACGTGATGGAGACATGGAGATACAGGTGTAACCTTGCTGTTAGAGTAAATTAAGATCTGGTGCGTCAGTGCATCCGTCTATGCGTGTACATTTATATGGAAGTGTATCACGAACAATAGGCAGGTCTGCACAAAAATCGTTGGAAACAGCAGAAATGTGATTTCTTAGAAGAATGTTGCGAATTCCCTGGACAGCAAAAATAACTAATGGAGAATATTGAGAAGAGTTGGAGATACAAAAAAAATCCTGTCAAAAAATAAGAGAAAGACAATGTACTTTTTTCATAGGACATACAATGAGAAGAGAGGGCATTGAAAATACTATAACAACAGGAAAAATAGAGGGAAGAATAGCCTGGGGAAGTTCAAGAGAAATGATACTGGACAGTCTGACAAGATGGTGTGAGAGGAGATCAC
Organism: Achatina immaculata; assembly: GCA_009760885.1. Lineage (NCBI taxonomy): Eukaryota > Metazoa > Mollusca > Gastropoda > Stylommatophora > Achatinidae > Lissachatina > Lissachatina immaculata. The sequence goes on from CM019692.1 coordinate 16,483,775, forward strand.
CAACTGGGCTAATAGACTGCATGAAGGACAGTGTACTCTCGTGAAGCATTAATAACCAACGCCACTCGGTACGGCACCTGATGATGCTGATGATGATTATGTACACGTCTGGTAGCATGTTTACTCTATCATATATGATAAAATACGTAATAGTATACAAGTCTGGTAGCATATTTACTCCATCATATAGGATTAAATTCGAAATAGCGTATGGCGGCTCTCAGCAGGGTATAGGCATGTCGTTTGATTAAAAACAAAAAAAAAACTCACTCCTCATTCAAGCCTCAATCAATTTAATTCACTCCAGTATCGAACACAAAACATTCAAGAGAGCACATTGTCCTAGCTCCCTGAATCTTCACAGGTTCTACTAATCAACCCAGACAATTCACACTACAAATAATCTTGATTCCCTCCAATAATCACTAAATTTATGTTTATGATGTAGGCCTTCCGTGTTGAACTAATATTCCCACCTGAAAAAAAAACATACAGCTGATTGTTCGCTGCGACTCGTTCTTGGACGGCCTGTCGCCATTTTTGTTCCAACTAAAACTTAATGCAGGCGTCTTCCGGCTGATCTGAGTATCAAGTTGGTCAGTTTGCTTAACATCGGTTAAGTATTACTAGTGGTAAATAGTAATGTTTATAAACCCTTTGTACAATGTTTATAAACCCATGTTAAAATATTTACAAACCCTTGGTAAAATGTTTACAAATCATTGGTACAATGTTTATGATCGTCGGTAAAATGTTTACAAATCCTTGGTACAATATTTATAAATCCATGTTAAAATATTTATAAATCCTCGGTAAAATGTTTACAAATCCTTGGTACAATGTTTATAAGTCCATGTCAAACTGCATATAAACCCTTGTTACAATGTTTATAAACCCATGTTAAAATATTTATAAACCCTTCGTAAAATGTTTACAAACCCTTGGTACAATGTTTATAAACCCACGTTAAACTATTCATAAACCCATGGTACAATGATATAAACCAATGTTAAAATATATATAAACACATGGTACAATGTTTATAAACCCTTGGTAATATATTTATAAACCCATGTTAAATTATATAAACCCATGGTACAGTGTTTATAAACCCTTGGTACAATGTTTATAAACCCATGTTAATTTATTTATAAACCCTTGGTAAAATGTTTATAAACCAATGTTAATATATTTATAAACCATTGGTACAATGTTTATAAACCCATGTTGAAAATAGTTATAAACCATTGGTAAAATGTTTACAAATCCTTGGTACAATGTTTATTTCTCTCTCTCTCTCTCTGAACCTTAAGTGCCCAGGGCACATGGGGCTTCCGCAAGGGTTTTCCACAAATGCCTGTCCTTCGCCTTTTTTTTCTGCTCTTGCCCAGGTGAGCCCTCTATTGCTCAACATCCTTTCTGTTGTTCTTCTCCATGTCTCTTTTGGTCTACCCTTACTTCTGTTCCCCTGTGGTGTCCATCTTAGTGCTATTTTTGGTAGTGAGTTGTCAGTCATTCGGAGCACATGTCCCAACCATCGCCAGCGTCTTTCCTCAATAATTGTTGTCAGTGGTTTCATCTGCATTTCTGCTACTAAGATGTTATTTCTTATGGTGTTTGGCCAAAATATTTTTCTAATTCTTCGTAAACATTTAGTCTGGAAAGAATTCAACTTGTTTTCTATGGTTTTGGTGATTTTCCAGCATTCACTTCCATAGAGTAGTACACCTAGAACATTACTCTTAAATATCCTGATTTTCATATTTATGCTTAGTTTTTTTGATTTCCATATAGTCTGCAGCATTGCAAAAGCCTGGTTTGCTCTAGTAAGTCTGCTGTTGATGTCCTCTGTGCTGTCTCCATTTTCTACTACTCTGCTGCCAAGGTATACAAATTCGTTGACCTCCTCCACTAACTTGTTATCTACTCTGAGTAACAATGTTTATAAACGTTGGTAAAATGTTTACAAATCCTTGGTGCAATGTTTATAAACGTTGGTAAAATGTTTAAAACGGCCAACACAGGTATACCGTAGTTCTTTTTTTTTCTTTTTTTTTAAATTAAAAACCTTGATAAATTTGTAAAAAAAAAAACGATAATTAAATGTAATGTTAGGCATAATAAAATGCTCGTTAAAGAATAACATAAATGAGAGTTACTTCTTTGCAAAAAAATAAATATATGAATAAATATTACGATAAAAACTTGCCACATTCCAACAGTTACTTGTTTTTAGAGTTATACTGCCATATCGCTCGTGGAAAATGTGGAGTTTTCCGGCTTTTTCTGTTTAAAACATTCTTTGCCTAATTATGGGCGCATCTCATATGGCACGAAATATTGTAATTAATTTAAATATGTTTTCCAGTTTAATTTTCTGAACGTAGGAATCACGCATATACAAGCATCAGTAATTGATTTCAGTGTGCCAGAAAAATTTGACCGGTGAAGGAGGGAAGTCCTAGTATGACACAGAGGCACCCAGGGGAGATGGTGCCATATTTTTCCATGACATTTAGGCACGTGTTGAGGGTGACGTGATCAGTGAAGTCAAGCTGATTTCCTTTCTCCGGGTCCAAAGAGCCAGGTAGATTTTGACAGCTGGGTGAGGGGCGAATCCTACTAGATTTGAACCACCGATCATCAAACTGAGAAGCTATTGCACTAACCACTTAGCTACTCAGACACCCAGGAGTAGGCGTCGGTTTCGTAGGATCAAGATTCAGGCTAATGGTCTCTGTTATTCTCGATATTCTCTATTGTTATATATATATATATATATATATATATATATATATAGCAGACTTACAATAAATCATAAGTTGAACTTTACAAACACCCAGACTGTAAGTCCATTCTAATGTAGTAGACAAGTAGACCTATAATAAATCATAAGTTTAACATTACAAACACTCAAACTGTGAATCAAGTTAGAATTTATAAACATTATTATAAAAAAAAATTTTTTTTGAAACCGCCTCTGATAGCTATTCCAGGAGAATATTATTTTCTGGCAAAAACTATTCTCGAATTCTTCTTGAGATTAGCCTATAGTGTACAACATTTCAGACATAAATTATGTAGCCGTAATAGCCTTGTCACAGCGAGTTACAGTCTGATGAGACATGATGACCGGGTAATGTCAACACTTTAGTCAAAGATAAATAATCCCGAAAGGAGGGGTTATTTTCTCATAAAAAAGCATCAGCGTCAGCCAGATTTGGGAAATGGGAAAAAAATGCTGGGAAAAAAAGGCGGTTGGTAAATCTGTGAGGACTGGGGGTCAGCTGAAAACAGATAATGACCTTACAGGAGCTTCCAGGGAGCGTCATAAATGAATCTGTCATGTGTGGAGTCATGCGTCTTACTTGTATTCTTGATCAAGAATATACAGAGAACGGTGATGAAACAGGAGCAAGGGTAGACCAAAGGATGCATGGAAAGGAATAACATATATGATTTTGAGCAATAGAGGGCTCATATGGACAAGAGCGGAGAAAGGCTAAGGGCAGGCGTTTGTGGAAAACCCTTGCGGAAGGCGCATGTGCCATGTGCACTTTAAAGGTTCAGAGAGTGAGAGAGTGATGAAATAACGTCTTGCGAGCTTTTAATATTGTTAAAGCAGTAATAAACTTGCATGAGAAGTTGTTGGGTTTTTCTGTTTGTTTGTTTGCGATGTTTAAACTATCTCAACTAAACCACTTTCACTTAAAGAAAAAAAGGATAAAAGAGTAAATATAGTAGATAAATTCTCGAACATCAGTCGTTACCATAACCGTTCATGATAGACTAAGATATCAGTAAGTGAACTAGTGAACAGATATGTGTGAGGAAAGGGTAGATAACCGATATTCAGATGGATGTAAAGATGGATAGTCAGAATGTAGCAGTGTGACGGAAAGCCACTGCAATAGAACTCACAGAAGTCTGAGGAAAGCCACTGCGATAGAACTCACAGAAGTCTGACGGAGAGCCACTGGGATAGAACTCACAGAAGTCTGACGGAAAGCCACTGGGATAGAAGTCTGACGGAGAGCCACTGGGATAGAACTCACAGAAGTCTGACGGACAGCCACTGGGATAGAAGTCTGACGGAAAGCCACTGGGATAGAACTCACAGAAGTCTGACGGAAAGCCACTGGGATAGAACTCATAAAAGTCTGACGGAGAGCCACTGCGATAGAACTCACAGAAGTCTGACGGAAAGCCACTGCGATAGAACTCACAGAAGTCTGACGGAAAGCCACTACGATAGACCTCACAGAAGTCTGACGGACAGCCACTGGGATAGAACTCGCAGAAGTCTGACGGAGAGCCACTGCGATAGAACTCACAGAAGTCTGACGGAAAGCCATTGAGATATAACTCGGAGCAGTTTGATTGAATGATTTTTATTTCAAAAAGGTTAAGAATTGGGCGCGCAGGCCCGTCTGACATTCTGCCCTTTATCATACATCTTTCACTCTATTCCAGACATTGTTCATATATGCTGTTCATGTAACAAACATAGAGAGACATAAAATAAAATATAACATTTATGTTTCGCTCTTATCCATTCACTCAGTACAGCAATAACTACATACATATATAAATGATTATCTACTAAACAAAAATTTCGGGACTATTCAGAATAAACAATTACAGCTCGGTGTCTGTAAGAGCAGTATAAAATAACTTTTAAGTTTTATGATTCATAGAGGCGTGTAGACATCAAATAGATATTAGAAAAGTTTTAATTGTAGGAAGGGGTATAGTTTATATTTTTATACAGGATGGGAGGGTATTCCAAAGATGAGCAGTAGAATAACTAAAGTTTTCTAGTAAAGATCAAGTCTAGGTTTTGGTTTATGTTGTTCTAGCGTTGACTGCACTTTAGGATAAATTTAAACAGGTTCCATAGATAAGGCGGAGCATGCCGTGAAAGAATTTGATGTACTAACTTAGCTTTGTTGAAGAGGAACCTGTCCTTAAGAGGCAGTATTTTGATACGTTTGTGCTGGTTAGTTGTTTGTGCTTGATCTTTGTCACTAATAAGCTTTACTGTTCGCTTTTGGAGAGAGCAAAGCCTCTTTGTATTTGACACTGAGCAACCATCCCAGATTGTTAAGCAATAGTCTAAATGTGTTTGTATATGTGATATGTAGTATGTCTTCCTTGTGTCTTGATCGATGAAGTGCTTAATTTTGGCTAACTGGTATACTTTTTGTGCGATAACTTTTGTTAGACCTTGCACATGAGAGTTCCAGGTCAGATGTTGGTCAATAATGAGACCTAGTGTTTTGTGCTCGTTAACGTTTTCTATCTGTAATCTTTCCGTGCTGAGCCGAAGTGTTGTTTTTGTTGCGTTTTGTAGTTTCTGTCTTGTTGTTATGAGCACTGATTTTGTTTTATCGGTGTTTATAATCATGCCATTGTTTTTGCTCCATCTAATTAAATTGTATAACTCGACCTGAAGAGCTGATTCTAGATTAATACAGTCGTAGTCACTGGTGTAGACTGTGCAATCATCGGCAAAAAGGTCACAAGAAGAGTGTTTAAGATGAAGTGGAAGATCATTGATACAGATATCAAAGAACAACGGGCCTAAAATAGAACCTTGGGGAACACCAATGTCAACTATATCAAAATTTGATAGAGAATTGTTGAAGAATACTACCTGTTGTCTGTCTGAAAGAAATGATGCAATTAATTTTATTAGGTCAGGGTGCAATTTATAAGTCTTTATTTATCTTACGAGAATATTGTGGTCAGTCATATCAAATGCCTTTTTAAAGTCGACAAAGATGGCACCACATAGTCTGTCGTCATTTATTTTTACTAACCGGTTTTCTGTCATTTTGGTAAGAGCTTTGTGGCAGGAATGATTGGGTCTAAAGCCTGACTGACTGTCTGTGAGTAAATTGTTCTCTTGCATGTGTCGTAGAGTTATTTTTTGTATGTGTTTTTTTAGTGGTTTTGGTAATGACGATAATATGGATATTGGTCAATAGTTGGTAAGATTGTTGGATGAGCCAGATTTAAACCGAGGATACACCTTAGCAGTTTTAAAAACCTCGGGGAAATAACATTTTGCAATGCACTGATTGTAAATGTATGTTAGTGTATGTGAAATGACAGGTGAAGCATAACGTAAGATCTTATTACTAATATCATCAAGCCCAGCTGTATTGTTGTTTTTTTAAGTTAAGAGATAACTGTGAACGTCACTGACTGTTAAGAATGGAATGTGTAGCTGTTTAAAATCAGTACATCTGCTGTCCAGGAGTGTTTGTAGTTCATGTAAGTCGCATACAGGAGCTGGTATTGATAATTTAAGAACGTTGATTTTTTCTCTGAAATGTGTACTGATATGTGCGCTAGTGTATGCAAGACTGATGGCTTGAAAATCAAATTCTTTTCTTTTATTTGATAGGATATTTATGACTTTCCAAATTGATTTACTGTCTGATTTATTCTGTACTAGATTCCTAAAGTAATTTTTTTCTCTTGGCTTATTAAGTATTGAACTTTGTTTCTGAGTGAACGGTAGGTCCTAAAGTCCATGATTCTGTGCGCCCGGTCACGTTCTCTCATGGATTGTAATATTTCAGGTGTTATCCAAGGTGATTTCGTCTGGTGTTTTGCTCTCACCTCTTTCATGGGGACATGTTTGTCTAATATATCTCTGAAGATCTTTAGCTAATATTTTATTGCCTCATCAAGGTCAGTTAGCTGGTACACGTGTGTAAGAGAAAGATGCTTGCAAATCATTAAGGAATAATTCTAGGTTAAATTTTCTGAAGCTTCTAAATTTCATACTGATGTGATTGTGTTTAGGAAGTTTATACCCCTTTCTTGTCCACGTATAGCGGACTAGGTAATGATCACTTAGCGAGGTATGAGGGATATTACATTCAATGATGTTTTCTGGCTGGGCTACATATATAGTAAAGGTAAAAAAGTAAAGGTAACCCTGTCATGCCTACAGGCACATAGGGATATGGTGTTAGTGCCCATATTTTCCTTGACCTGTCAGCACACTAGAGGGTGATATGGTCAGTATCATGCCTGGCTGCCTTTTCCTTCCCCAACTCCAGAAGAAGTCGGGTACCCATTTCTACAGCTAGGTGACTGGGGTGCCGCCGGCCGGATTCGAACCCCCGACCTTCGCCATGAGAGACCAGTGCACTAACCACTTCGCCACTCAGACACCCGGGCTACATATATATGATCTAATAATGTGGATGATACTTCTGTTACTCTAGTAAGCTTAGTGACAATTTGGGAAAAACTGTAGGATAATTTAATATTGCTCCAAGCTGGATTTGATTGTGTTAGATCTATGTTGAAACCTCCAAGAATGATAATATCTTTGAGCTTAAAGGTTGAAACTTCATCCATCATAGTCGTGAAGTGATCATACCACAGGGATGATGTATTTGGATTACGGTACAAAAGTCCAATAACTAATGGACTCTGGTTTGGCAGTTTAACTTCCACCCAAATACACTCTACCTCTGATAATTCTAGGTCTTCTCAACGACTAAACTGGATAGTTCTGGAGACATACATTACTAGAACTGTTTCTAGTGGGTCACGCCGGATCGGGTTAAAACCGTTAATTCTATTATCTTCATCGGTTATGTTCCTGTTTAAACGGCTTTCAGAGAAGCCAAAAATGTGGAAATTTTGATTTATTATGTGTATCTAATTGTATCTAATAGGTGATATACATTCAGATGGCCTATTCGAAGTCCTTCTTTATGTAACCATTTTTCGGTAGGTAGGGTCATTTTATTTTCCAGTCTACTGTTATTGGTTTGAAAGTAATTCCTATTATTATACTTAATACTGAAGTAAATAAACTTTTAAATACTACACAGACACACTCTGTATATTAAACTTCCAACTGGTACACAACTCACCAGCTGAAATAATTGAGACTGAATGAGAGACACGCCTAACTACTGAATAATTAAACGCTGAAATATGCGAATTCACTAACAAGTGGAGTAATTAAGTATATAGTTCTCACACACAAACAGATACAACTCACAAACTGCAAGGACCTATAGAAAGTTAACAAGAATTAGAAAAATAGGTACAAAAGAAAAGGGGCAAGAAATAAAATGCAATAATAAAACGTAAAGAATTCTAAATAAACTTAAGAAAAAAGATATCAGTCACTATGTCCTGCTGAGTAATAATTCTTTTTTGACATTGCGGGTTGAAGGTTTCAGTTTGTGATGGATCACGATGATATTGCCATCAGTCTAAGGCATATGGTGTCTGTAAGGTACCATGCCATGTGAATTATGCAGAGATAACATATAGGCATGAGTCAAGGATGCAGGGCTAAAATGCAACAAATACTGCAGCTCCAGATTTATTTGAGGATACTGACGGAAAGCCACTGAGGTAGAACTCACGGAAGTCTAACGGAAAGCCACTGAGGTAGAACTCACGAAGTCAGAGAGAAAAACGAAAAAAACAGAAGAGAGCCGTAGGACAGGGTTGGGATGGGGGTGGGGTGGGGGGAGGGAAACACAGTGCGTGGTGGAAATGTAATATTCATGTTATTATTCTGTGCGTTTTGAGTAAATATGGATTTTTGATTAAATAGTTCCGGCGAAGATTCTTGAAAAAAAAGTGCTTTCAGTTCTCTTTGTAAGACATTTTTTAAACAGACGACAAGTACGCCTCTAACATGTTGAGACTACCACCGGGGGAAATTAAAGTATTTTGAAAATTTCGCATCCCAGCATGCTTAAAACTGATGGTACAAGACGGACAGGCAGACAGACAGAGACAGGCAGACAGACAGAGACAGGCAGACAGATAAATAGATAGTACAGATGGCGCTGTTAGCTGTAATGACTGCATGTAAAGCTGGAGTGAATACTGTGCTTGAAAAACGGTCCAGATCGGCTTATGCCATTAGGAGCTCTCGAAGCTGTGGGCGTGCTTAGGAATTCGATTATGTTTTAAACTGATTAGGCAGCCGTCAGTGAAAGTTTGACGAGTCATTTCATAATTTGCTTCCAGTATCTCCCTGGGCAAAATGCTCGAACAATTTGGTTTGCTATTTTTCCTTCATCATTCTCCCCGCGACTTCGCTACAGAGAAGATTGGCTGCAACGAGCAGTGGCTGCCTCTGTGAGCTGTTCTGGTGACCTCTTTCCATGCAGTCTTGCCAATCCGTCCATGATTTTCTCTCTTGGTCTACCTCGGCCTCTTTTACCAAGGGTAGGCCGTGATGTTGTTTGTCCTCTTTTGATACCGTGCACAGACTGGCACAGTTGTGGTCTCTTTATATTTTTTTCCCACTGAATTATTCCTTCACGATGGTTTTCGTTATATTTTTATGTTTCTTAGAGTGGCCACAATATTTAACATGTTAGTTTTTTTCTTGCTTTTACTATTCTCAATGTCAATTATTTCAATGTCTATTATTTTTTCTTATTTAAGAAAAACATTGTATTCTTCTCCATGCCAAGATATCTAAAGTTTCATTTTTCTTTTCAGTGTTTTTCTTCTCATGTTTGACGTCAATGATTTCGTTACTAAATGTTGTTTGTTTTCAAAACTTTCGTTTTTTTTTCTTTTGGAAACGTTCTGTTACAAAAATGTTGAAAGAAACACACGACAAGAACAACAGTTCAAGCACCAGATACCCCGGGACTGAAAACAGAGAGCTCAGAACTATACCGTTCAAAAAAAAAAAAGAAAGAAAGAAATGCAACAAAATACGATGTTGTGATTTAAACTGAAGTTTGCTGATCAGACAAGGGAAATTGCCTGAAACGTCCAATTGGACATCAAGTTCATGTGCTGACCTGAATTGGCTGCACCAGGGTCGATTTTACAGCAGGATAACGCTCGACCTCATGTGGCACAACTCACTACCCAGTTCCTCGCTGACAACAACGTCCAGACCATTCCGTGGCCATCCATGTCATCAGACATGAACCCAATAGAATACTTATGGGATGAACTCAACAGACAAGTCCGCCAGCGAGACATGGCGCCAACCAATCTCCGACAGTTGTCTCTTGCGCTGCGGGAAGAGTTGGCAGCCATCTCACAACAACAGATCCAGCGGCTATTCGGATCCATGTCAAGGAGATGTCGTTCTCTGATATATATATATATGAGGCCATACACCTTTCTGAAACGGAGGCCTCAGTCGCAAAGAATAAAAGTCCAAACCAAATTTAAGAACATCACTTCATTGTTAAAGTCTTAACGTTTCTACAAGCCAAGATTGAAACATTAATTCCGTAAAATAAAATTGTAATACAAGTTTGAAATTCGATGTCCATTACGACTACAGTAGAGTTGCTTTTTTTAAACAGTATAATTATCAGATGAAATAACGGTGATGAAGGCTATGAAGAGAGAACGCAGTTTGTCTTGCATGATGCACTTTCGAGTTTGTCATAGAAGCAAAGACAACCCGTTGTTTCTGACCCTTCCGGGCCACAATGCTACCAGAAAAGCGGGCCGCCGATTACTCACGCCGAGTCCATCTAACATAATTTCCCTTCATGGGCCCCGGGGACAGGCCTGGAAACACGTGCCGAATGTTATTGCATGTCCCGGAACGTCAGCCAGAATTTGTGAAGACACCGTTTGTCCTTTCATTTGCTTTCTTTTGGGTTTCATTTCACCGTACTGAAAGGGAGCCCTCAGTCGCAAAGAATAAAAGTTTAAACCAAATTTAATGAACATCATTTCATTGTCAAAGTTTCTTCATGCCAAGATTGAAACATTAATTCCGTAAAATAAAATGTGATAGAAATTTGAAATTTGGTGTCTATTACGACTACAATAGTGTTGCGTTTCCTTTTTTTTTTTTTTTGAACAGTATGAAAACAAAGACCATAAAAACCATGTTTGACAAAAGATATCTTGATTAAAGTAAAAATAAGAAAATACAATCCCCCCTCCAAGAAACACACACACAAAGTACAAATCTCAGGTCAAGGAGTTGAATAGGTGATAATAAAGAAGAGGAAGAAAGATGCCTCGCAAAAATAAGTAATAAGTTCATAAAAAGTATTCCATCAAGTAAAATTTTCTATAAAAATAGTAACGAAATACTGGGACAAGAACCAAAAACCAAAACAAACAAAAAAAAAAACAGCAAACACAAGCACTTTCTAAGAGAAATGACATCAAACCGATCGTTATAAAACACAACAGCTTTCAGTGAATGACCAGGAAATCGCGAAAGGCGAAGTTAAAAACGCACTAAGATTACCTGAAAGCAGAGAAAGCACCGGGTTCCTGTAACGTCTTTGGGGAAACGATCACGACCTTAGACGACCTCAGCAGAACGAAATTTACTGCTCTCCTGAATCCATTTTACAAGGCAGGAAACACACACTCGGATCTATCAGAATCGATTTTCATCGCAACAAACAAAGCTGGTGCCACAGAATGGGATCAACATCGTACGTCCAGTCTGATGAGCCATACATTAACAAGTACACTGAAGGATCATTAACGTAGATTGTGACAAAAATATATAACGACAGAAAGGAAATATAATTTAAAAGAAAATATACGATAATTTTGATGTTAAAACAACCGTATAATGATGCTTGTGGTATAATATAACACAGATAATGATACAGTCAGAGTAACCCTTATGATACAGTATAACATAGATAACAATACGGCCAGAGTAGCCCTTGTGGTACAGTATAACGTAGATAGCGATTCAGTAATTCAGTAATTTCCTAACACCATTTATAGCCGATGGCGAGAGATAAGAGAAGTGAGGACTACGATAAAACTAGTTCTAGTAATAAAGGTAGGCTGCGGTAAAATTATACTGTTAAAAAAAAGTAAACGCAACAAATAACAAATACGATGTTGCGATTTAAACTGAAGTTTGCTGATCAGACAAGGGAAACGTTCACCTGGACATCAACTTCACGTGCTGACCTCAGTTGTACTCAGCAGATGATTCATGAGCACAGAAAAGTGACACTAGTCAAAACAGCATTTTTGACAATAACTCATGACAAGTTCACGAGAATCCCATGAAACTTTTTGATGTTATTGAATGCCTATAAAAGATTAACGCCTCTCGAATCAATTCATTTGAAAATTCAGTGCACAAGTATGGCTCATCTCACTACAGAACAATGACTCATCATCATTTGACGTTTACAGACTGGACAGTCACAAAGTATAGTGATCAGACAATTTAATGTGGTTAGGAGCACCATTAGTCGCCTTTGAAGACGATTTCTAGAAAGTGGCTTAGTTGCAGACGGGCCGCGCACTGGAAGACCCATAGTCGCAACTCCTGCCGAAGACCGCTTCATACGGCTGCGTCACCTCGGGAATCGATTTGCATCTGCGTCCTCAACAGTCCAGTCAATGACAGCAGCTTGTCGAATTTCGGATGAAACGATCAGGTACCGGCTGCACGACGCTGGTCTTTGGGCTAGAACACCCTATAGATGTCCTATTCTTACGGACCAGCATCGCCGGAACCGACAGCAGTGGGCGAACCAGCATCGTCAATGGACTGTTGCGAATGATTGGAGAAGGGATGGGTTTAGTGATGAATCGTTCTTTCTGCTCCAGCGACACGATAGACGGAGAATAGTTTACCACAGAGTCCATGAGCACTACGCCCAGAACTGCGTAGATGAGGCTCCTCCACATGGTGGTGGAGGTGTACTGGTGTGGGGGACGATCAGCTTCATGGGAAGAAGTGACCTGGTGCAAATTGAAGGACGTCTGAAATTCCAACGATACGTCGCTGAAATTCTTCGACCTCACCTCCTTCCACTTCTGGCTGCACCAGGGTCGATTTTACAGCAGGATAACGCTCTGTCGCATGTGACACAATTCACCACCCAGTTCCCCGCTGATAACAACGTTCAGACCATTCCGTGGCCATCCATGTCATCAGACATGAACCCAATAGAACACTTATGAGATAAACTCAACAGACAATTCCGCCAGCGAGACGTGGCGCCAGTCAATCTCCGACAGTTGTCTCTTGCACTGCGGGAAGAGTGGGCAGCCATCCCACAACAACAGATCCAACGGTTAATCGGATCCATGTCAAGGAGATGTTCTCTGATACAGGCCAGAGCAGGCCATACACCTTACTGAAACGGAGGCCTCAGTTGCAAAGAATAAAAGTCCAAACCAAATTTAATGAACATCATTTCATTGTTAAAGTTTCTTCATGCCAAGATTGAAACATTAATTCCGTAAAATAAAAATGAGATAGAAGTTTGAAATTTGGTGTCTATTACGACTACAGTAGTGCTGCGTTTCCTTTTTTTTTTTTTTTTGAACGGTATAGTTCTAGTAATAAAGGTAGACTGTGGTAAAACTAGTTCTAGTAATAAAGGTAAAAGGAGGGGGATTGGTGCAGTTTTACAAAAATAAAGATAGAAAGAATGAGAAAAATGAAGAGGAAGGAAAGTGGCATAAAATAAGGTGAGCACTATAAACGAAGAACATACAACAGCCCATTATTTCGGCAAAAGCATTCTCCGAAGATCACATAAAAGAACACAACAGATAATTTAAAATCTTAGAAAATAAATGAAAAATTAAACACTTAACCCTTTCTTACAAGGACGATACCAAAAGAGCTAATGTGTTTAATTTTTCATGTTTTTTTTATTATCTGCTGTATTGTTTTTGTATGTGATCTCTGAAAAAAAGGTTTTCGTCGAAATATTGTATTGAAACGTTTTAACATTTAACATGCTCATCTTACTTTCTGCCATTCTTGTTCCTATCCGTTTTCTTGCTCTTTTTTTTAATCTTTTTTTGTTGTTGTAGAAGTGGACCATACACCTCTGTAGCTGATGGCGAGTGCGCGACTGAAATGTAGCCCTAAATTGAAAACACATTTTAAAAGGTTTTACACGTTATGAAGAACACATAAAGTGCCCTCGTTGGTTGAAAAAATACTCAGTCAGTCAGTCAGTCTTTTGCATGGCCCTTGCGGAATTTAGCCTCCCTAACAGCTCTCCTGTGGGCCTCTCGGTTGTAAGCAAGATGCCCTGCTGCTGATGCGTCCATTTGCAGATCATCAACGATGTCTCAGGAAAAATTGGCGAACTACCTTTGCGAGCCCTGTGTGACGTTTAACGGCACGGGAAGGATATAAGATATAAGAATGATGTCTTGCAACCATCTTTCGCATTGGTCTTCTCTCTTTCTTTTTCCCATTATGTACCTTTCCAAGACGGTCTTCTCTAGATTATCATGACGTTTAATATGTCCAAAATATTTAAGTTTTCTCTCTTTAATTCTCTGTACTAGCCAGCCTTCTTCAATATTAAGTTCGTGTAGTTTGGATATATTTGTTGTGTCCATGATATTTGAAGGACTCTTCTGTAGCATTTACATTCAAAGGCGTTTATGTGTTTCTCAGTTGTGTTGCTAAATGTCCAGGTCTCACAGGCATATGTTGCGATGGTAAAGAAAAAAATACTGCAGACATATATACAGCTTGTGAAGTGGTGACAGTAACTATTACTGGACAAAAGTTTAGGGCCAGTTTTTTTCAATTTTTACAAAAACAAAATCAACTGACTAACAAACAAGCCATTAGTACCAAAGAAAACAGCATTTAAAACTGAACAAATTCAGTCATTTCGTTTGAAAATCGGAATAGGAATACACATAGAGCAAGCTGGCGAAATCACTCACACCTCATCCAAAAATTCACAAGAGTGGTCTTCAAACAACAAACATGCCAGTATCGCGTGTGGCCACCGTTCGCTGCCAGACATTCGACGAACCGTTGCCTCATCGAGTTAACCAGGGTTGTTAGGACATTCTGTGGAATGGCCTGCTACTCTTGTTGAAGGAAAAGGGCCAGCTGGGTGACATCAACAGGTGGAGGATGATTTGTCGAAACCCATCTGCCTAGGACATCCCAAATGTGCTCAATGGGCGACAGGTCGGGCGACGAGCTGGCCAATCGATTCTAATGATTCTTTGCTGTTGAAGAAAATCTTCTACGACACGACCCTGATGTGGTCTTGCGTTATCTTCTTGTAGGACTGCCCCTGCACCCACGGCTTGCAAGATAGGCTGGACAATGAGTTGCAGAATTTCATTCAGGTATCGCTGGGCGGTTAGGGTGCCATGAATGACATGGAAGGGAGCCCTGCCGTGCCTGCTGATGCCACCCCAGTCCATGATTGACCCCCCCCCCCTTTCGTAACGATCCATCGCTTGGATAGTGGCGTCATGGAACCGTTTCCCCGGCCTTCTCCAAACACGGATTCTGCCATCATTGAAGGACATACTGAAGCAGGATTCGTCCGTGAAAAGAATTTCACCCCACTGGTACCTCGTCCAACGGATGTGCTACCGGCACCAGGCAACTCTAGCTCTGCGGTGAGCTGGAGTAAGAGGTATTCTTATTGCTGGTTGTCGTGAAGCCAGCCCAGATTTTCTTAAATGCCTGCGAATTGTTCTGCCGCTAACATTGACGTTTGCCGTATTCATTAGATGGTTTCTGAGAATGGAAGACGTTACTGTCCGGTTGCGAAGTATTGACAACTACAGGTATCTGTCATTTTGTCTACTCGTGCAACGAGGTCGGCCTGAACGATGCCTGTCTTCTACTCCTCCGGTTGCGCGAAATCGCTCCAAATGCCTTTGGATGGTAGAATGAGACATCCCCGAATGCCGTGCAACTTCATGGCCAGATAAACCCCTTTCAACCAAGGCTATAACCTGATGACGCTCAAAAGTGCTGAAACGCCTTCGCGGTGGCATGGTTCAAATGTCAAAAATACCCCTAAACCGCTTTAGTAAAAATGATTGGAAGGTGAGAAGTGTTCATTAAGGATGCCTCTTGCACGTGCAGCACAAATCAGCACGATTTAATTACCTGTTGTGTCATGCTGACACTTTTAAAAATGCCTTAACATTTTGTCCAGGACGATGCTAGTGCACGTGCTTTTTACACTTGTTGTGATAAACAGTTGGTGTTGTTTATGCCCCGGCTGCATAGAGGACTGCCTGAGAATGCAATTTAATCAAGATTCTACAATAAATGTATTTACAGTTTTAGTACGGCAATCAAAATAAACATATGCTTGAAATTAATGACCGGCGCTTAACTTTTGGCCAGTAGTATAAATACAGACGTGAAGAAATACACAAAACAACAACGATGTTGGAGAAAAGACGGTCTTGAAATAAAACAAATGAAAAAGTTCACTCACACACACACAAGTCTGAGAACAATGAAAACTTGGGAAACTGCTGGAGAAAACGACAACTAAAAATCTTTTGCACATGCCAAGAAAAGGTAGGAGATGAATCTGTGATAACATTCACAACAAAATCGCCGCATAAAAGAAAGAAAGATGAGTGCCTAGACCTGCTAAACAAGGGAATGGAGAGCAGAAAACAGCAGTTTACAGTCACTGGAGTCATACGAAATGGAAACGGCTGAGGAGGTGATGTCGGTAACCAGCATTTACCGGTACATTTTCGGGGGAGGGGGAGGGAGGGGGCGGAAAGAGAAAACCTGAAACTTTTGGAGGTCTTCGGTTACCATAACCAGTTTATATTGTAAAAAATCTGGTAACAAGCAACCAGCGAAATTATCCTTGGGGGGGGGGGGGAATGAAGGAGGGAATAATTGAGTGTTGATGGTCAATTTCCGTGGAGGAGAATCAGCCAGAGTTGACTTTGGTTTAGCATGTGAGCATTTTGTAAGGATTAAATCTCGCCGCTAATAACACAAGCTAGTAGAAAAATCTCGCCGCTAATAGGACAAGCTAGTAGAAAAATCTCGTGGCTAATAACACAAGCTAGTAGAAAAATCTCGCCGCTAATAGACACGCTAGTAGAAAAATCTCGTGGCTAATAACACAAGCTATTAGAAAAATCTCGCCGCTAATAGACACGCTAGTAGAAAAATCTCGTGGCTAATAACACAAGCTAGTAGAAAAATCTCGCCGCTAATAGGACAAGCTAGTAGAAAAATCTCGCCGCTAATAAGACACGCTAGTAGAAAAATCTCGCCGTTAATAAGACAAGCTAGTAGAAAAATCTCGCCGCTAATAGGACAAGCTAGTAGAAAAATCTCGCTGCTAATAGACACGCTAGTAGAAAAATCTCGTGGCTAATAACACAAGCTAGTAGAAAAATCTCGCCGCTAATAGGACAAGCTAGTAGAAAAATCTCGCCGCTAATAGGACAAGCTAGTAGAAAAATCTCGCCGCTAATAAGACAAGCTAGTAGAAAAATCTCGCCGCTAATAGGACAAGCTAGTAGAAAAATCTCGCTGCTAATAAGACACGCTAGTAGAAAAATCTCGCTGCTAATAGGACAAGCTATTAGAAAAATCTCGCTACTAATAGGACAAGCTAGTAGAAAAATCTCGCTGCTAATTAGACAAGCTGATAGAACTATCTCGTGGCTAATAAGACAAGCCAGTAGAAAAATCTCGCCACTAATAAGAGAAGCTAGTAGAAAAATTTCACACGAACATTTAATTTTCGTGGATGTTTGTAAAAAATATGTTTAACTTTAAGAAAGAAGAGTATAAAGTATGGAATATTGTATGGACAAAACTGGTTTTGTTGTTGTTGTTGTTGTTGTTGTTGTTGTTGTAAAAGTAATTCTTACAAAATGAAAGACTCAGTCACACCGGTAAAAAAAAAACACACTAGCTGGATCACTGATGATCAATTAGTCGTGGCACCTGATGATGGTCATGAAAGTATGTGGCAAAGTGATAGATGAAGTCCGAACAAGAAGTTTATTAATACAGAGCCTTGTACACAAGTTAGCAGTCTTGGAACAATTCTATATATGATTGATAACATTTCAGTTTTCCATTATTTGTCGATATTTCGTTGGTCGAACCATAAGAGGTGTCCTACAGCTGAAGCAGAATGCAGCCAGACATAATAAGATTAAACTGTTCTGATCAACAGACCGGAGACGTGAATACAGACTATCACGTCCTATTTGTTTCTCGGTACAAATCTAGTGACTTTAAAATATCAGTATATTATTGAATCAATATTCTAATCTTTCGTACTTTCTAGGAATGCAGTGTCATAGAGTATAAAGAGAGCAGAAGTAGTGTCATTAAGTATAAAGATAGCAGAAGTATTGTTATAGGGTATAAAGAGAGCAGAAGTAGTGTCATAGGGTATAAAGATAGCACAAATAGTGTCACAGAGTATAAAGAGAGCAGAAGTAGTGTCATAGAGTATATAGAGAGCAGAAGTAGTGTCATAGGGTATAAAGAGAGCAGAAGTAGTGTCATAGAGCATAAAGAGAGCAGAAGTAGTGTCATAGAGCATAAAGAGAGCAGAAGTAGTGTCATAGAGCATAAAGAGAGCAGAAGCCTAAGTGATTGCTGTGAATAGTTAACTCTTTCCCTCTTGAATTAATTTTCGTGATCTGCCAGAATACATTTTCATGAGTACTTCTGGCACAGAGAAACTGGAAGGGAATTACATTTTTAAAATACGAGTTTGGATAGAATTGTGCCTCTTTCATTTTATTTAGACTTCACCTAAAACTAGCTCTGAGCATTAATTCACATCGATGTGCTATATCTATCAACCCTGCAAGTGTTGTTTTGGAGTGAAAGAGATAATAAGCTGAAATGCAGCTTTGCAGATATAACCATTACTTGTTTGTATATAGATCGGCACGACCAGGAACGAGATGCATACTGGACATGCGAGACAACAGGTCGACCTACATAGGACAGGCACTATCAGCCGCAGGCCGCTTATGGATATGTTGAGGGGGGTGGGGTGAGATCTGAGCACCTATGGACATGTCCAAAGTGCAACGATGATGCCCCAGACCATAGACCATAGTGAGTTCCAGGAATATTTTTTGACTAATCATTTTGTATATAAATAAATGATTTAAAATATGCACTATTAACACATTCATATATACTGTGGATGGCAGTAATCATAAACAAAACATTTGTAATTTCCACTTTCGTCTAATCTTCTCCAGACGCACAGTTTTCTCGCACTTTTTTGTTCTATTTTTCCCCCCTGTCAGCCCCCTTTTTTTGGCAGACGCCTTCAGCAAAAGCTGATCGGATTTTCTGAGAACGTCCAATGACCGTAATAATTTTTTCTTTCCAACATTTGAGCACTTCGTTTCTGGCTGAACTTCTGCTCAGTTACAAGTGCTCTGAATGTTATTTACATGCTTCCAAACGTTGATGGAGATTTCAGGAGACATTTTTATTTATCTCTATTTTTACAAGCTTCGTGTATGAACATCAAGAAAGCTGGGTTTTTTATGTTTATATTCTTTCTGAAATAATTTCTACGGTGCTGTTTTCAGCATTCACGTCTTTTGTATTTAAGTAGAGGATCTTGAGAGGCTCTTGCTAGCTGGTTCTGGCGGTAGCGCTATGTAACATGACCGTCTGAACTTATCTACTCTACACTAAAGGCACAGCAAGAAAAATGTTTTATATCGTCGCAAATCATAACCACACAATATAAGATGGAGACATTTACAGCGTATATATAACTGTCATGTAAAAGACCACGTAAAACTCTAAAGAGGACCTTGTTAAGAGAGACAATTTAGTAGGCATAAAATCCCTTGACGGGGTTGAAGAGCTCACCGAAAACAGGAAAATTTGGCGAACCACCATGTGAGCCCTATGTAATGTTTAACGGCATGGGAAGGATGAAAGATGTAAGTTTTTAGAACAAGTAATAATAGCTTGTAAACATAGCCACATATCCCCACTTCAAGCCACGCAAACATACATCCACACGTACACAAGTTAACAATCACAACATAGCGTCTGTTTCTATTGAGCCACTTGCAGCACACGCCAGTGGGATAAGGTCCAGCTCAAACCCAGATCAAAGAGTTTATTGTGAAGATCACAGCCAGTCCTACCACGCTGCGCCCGCTGCCTTACTTTGAAATTTGACCATATGACCGGCATCGATTTTGATGAGTCATTCGCCCTAAACCGAGAACTGAGAAAGGAAGACTGGTTAAAGCAATGCATGGATTAATGGAGCTGGGATTAATGCTGTTTCACGGTTTGTTGGCTCCAGTGACTAACTTCACATCGCCGTATTTGTTTATTTGTAAACTAATTCGTTCCTCCATTAATCTGCAAGTCCTTAAGGCATCTTGATACTGTTTATTTTTTGTTAGCTATATGATTTCAATGCGTTTATGAAAACAAAAGAAGTTGTTGAAATTATTCAACTTTTCGTGACACAAGAAAAGTGTCTCATCCGCTTCAACTTCAACCCTCTCCCCGAATACACTTACAGATTGTGTGTGTGTGTGTGTGTAAAGTTCTCATCCCTGGATGGATGTTTCTAGTGTGATAAGTTGTTTCCTTGATCTTCATGCGCACTTCATAAAACACTATTGTAGAGCTTTCCCTTCCAGAATGGAAATCATGAACGTAACAATACGTCGAAGGAGACGAAAAGAAAGAAAAATAGAAAACAAAAGTGATCGAAGGGTAAAAATTGTACTAAGGCAAGTCAATAAGTAAGTCGCACATCCCTACAGACTGGAAACAATTTAAAACTCATTGTGAAATTTTTTTTTTTTTTTTGGCGGTATGAGGCAGCACGAGGTTGGCGGGAGAGTGGAAGCAAAGCTACATCCCAGCAGGCCACGGTTATTTATCAGCAGGGGTTTTAATATGGCGAGTGTGTTACTTTGTGTTAGACGAGAAGAACAGCTCGGAGTTGTGGCGTTTTCTGTGGGATTTTCTGGTGAATGGGGAGGAGGGATGTTTCCGCTTCATAGAGGTTCACTTCAACTGCGGTTGAAAATGGTGGAGATAAAATTCACACACCCCCACTCCCCCCCACAACAATTCGTTTGATGAAGTGCCCCCCCCCCCCCCAATGATTCCACATGAGGGGCTGCATGAACAACCCTATTCTGTTCCCTGTCTGTGATGCTGGTTGTCCATTATTGAGTTTCTAGATCCAGTTATACACGGCTTTTCTTGATATACACATTTCACCGTACACTTCAAGCAGATCGACAGACAGATAAAATATACAGACATAGTGGGTGGTTGAGAGGAAGGATGGGTAGACAGACTGAGTGGCGGGAGGAATGGCTGGAATCTTATTTCCAGATTAAGTTATTTGCGTAGAATGTATAAACTAGGAGAAAAGTAGGAACAGAGTTATTACTTAACGACCACAAAGTTGTGACGTTTCGGCGTGAGCCTTAATAATACAAAAACATACAGGAGGAAGAGATAGAGAGAGAGAGGAGATGACTAAAGTGCTGGGAGAGGTGTATTGGAAGATCAAATGAGAGTTAAGATGTACAAAAACGTTTGTCGCAGTGAAAATAACTTAATAACATACAATAATTAGTGTATATTAAGACGCACAAAAACGTAAGTTTATACAATCTGGTATCACAGCTATACTGCAGCGCTTCGTGTATATTTGTATACTTATACACTAATTATTGTGTGTTACCAAGTTATTTGCGATCTTTCACACTTTGTGTCCAGTGATATAACTTAAGCAGTCTTTCACACTTTGTGTCCAGTGATATAACTTAAGCAGTCTTTCACATTTTGTGTCCAGTGATATAACTTAAGCAGTCTTTCACACTTTGTGTCCAGTGATATAACTTAAGCAGTCTTTCACACTTTGTGTCCAGTGATATAACTTAAGCAGTCTTTCACACTTTGTGTCCAGTGATATAACTTAAGCAGTCTTTCACACTTTGTGTCCAGTGATATAACTTAAGCAATCTTTCACACTTTGTGTCCAGTGATATAACTTCAGCAATCTTTCACACTTTTTTGTCCTCTGATATAACTGATATATATGTTTACTGATATAACTGGCGTTTTGCATGGAAAATGAGCTAATGATCGCTAACACACTTTTTAAACAACACCCAAGAAGACTTTACACATGGACATCACCTGATGGGAAAACCAAGAATTAAACAGATATCATTTTAGTGCAAAAAAGGTGGAGATCAAGTATAACATCACCAAAAACTTTACTAGGTGCTGATTGTGACACGGATCATGAGTTATTAATAGCAGAAATGAAGATAAAGATAAAAAAGACAGTTACAGGATCAAGACCACTCCGCTTTGATCTTACAAATATACCAGAACAATACGGTATAGAAGTGAAGAACCGTTTCAAAATTCGGATGGATGTATAGGAGGAGATGACACCAGATGAATTGGCTACGCATGCCAGAGATATCTTAATAACAACGGCTAAAGACATGGTTCCAGTAAAGAAAAGACAAAAGAATGGATGGATTGCAGCAGACACACTAGAACTGATAAAACAACGTAGAGAAATGAAGACGCAATGGAAAGTGACAAACAACAAAGGGGAATATAAATCTTGAACAAAAGAAGTACGAAGAAACATAAGAAAAGACAAACAAAGACAAACAAACAAACAAACAAAAATGCATACAAGATTGTTGTGAAAGAAAAGGACATCAGAAGTGTGGAAGAGATTTTGAAATGTTTCAAGAAATGAAGACATTGACGAGAAATGTCACGCATAAGCCAAATGTAATTTGTGATGAGATGGGGAATATCTTGACAGAGATAGGGGAAATTCTAGAAAGATGGAAGGAATATTGCAGAGGAATGTATGAGACAACTGACTGTGAAAGCAGAAATCAACAGTGTGAATTATTATTGGAGGAGAAAGAACCCGAACCGACAATAGAAGAAGTTTTATGGGCAATAAAGAATCTGAAAAATGGTAAATCACAAGGATGTGATCAGATAACAGCTGAACTTATTAAAGCAGGAGGAAAGGAATGTGCAGCAATCTATCATGCACTATGTAAAAAGATATGGCATTCAGGTATTTGGCCAAAAGAATGGAAAAGAACTATATTCATACCATTGCCAAAAAAAAAGTAACCTGAAGTTATGCACAAACTACAGAACTGTTGCCCTGATTAGTCATCCCAGTTAAATACTATTAAAAATCATAATGGGTAGACTTCATAAGAAAATAGAAGAAGTCAAAATGGTCCAAGCTGGTCTCAGGCAAGGAAGAGGATCAAGAGATCATATATTCAATATAGGATTAATAATAGAGAAATGCAGGGAGTTTAATGTGAATCTATTTTTATCCTTTAGAGACTACTCAAATGCATTTGATTGTGTACAACATCAGAAACTGTGGGAAATAATGGAAGAAATGGGATTTCCAACAGATTTGATACAATTAACATCACTTTTGTATCTAGACCAACAAGCAGCAGTAAGAATAAATGGTGAAACAACAACTTGGTTTGACATAAAACAAGGGGTCCGTCAGGAGTGCATATTGTCGCCTTACTTATTTAACTTGTGTATTGAAAATATAATGAGGAATGTTGGAGAAGATGTAAACAAGGAATATTACGATGCCATAACAATTGGAGGTTATGAAATACCAGAGATTAGATATGCTAATGACACAGTATTACTGTCCACAACACAAAAAGGAATGGAAAAACTAATTATGTCAGTCCGTAAGAACAGTGAAGAGCAAAAGCTCTATCTTAAGGCGAAGAAACCTAAATTGACAACAACTGACAAAACAAACAAGCCAGCTTAAATATGTATCAATGAGGAAAAATTGGAAGAAGTGGAGAGTTTTGAATATCTTGGATCACTACTAACTAATAATTGAGATTCAATGAGGGAAATTAAAAGGAGGACATCTATCGCTCTTCAGAAAGTAAAACAGCTAAAGAATCTGTGGAGAAGAACAAATAGAACCACAAAAATAAGATTTTTAAGGGCATGCATCTTTCCCATCGCAACATATGCCTGTGAGACCTGGACACTTAACAAAGCAGCTGATAAACACATACATGCCTTTGAATGTAAATGCTACAGAAGAGTTCTTCAAATATCATGGACAAAAAATAACAAATATATCGATACTACAAGAACTTAATATTGAAGAAGGCTGGATAGTAAAGAGAATTAAAAATCGAAAACTTAAATATTTTGGACACATTAAACATCACGATAATCTAGAGAAGACCGTCTTGGAAGGGTACATAATGGGGAAAAAAAGAGAAGAAGACCAAAGCGAAGATGACTGCAAGACATCGTTGATGATCTGCAAACTGACGAATCAGCAGCAGGCATCTTGCTTACAACCGAGAGGCCTACAGGAGTGCTGTTAAGGAGACAAAGTTCCACAAGGGACATGCAAATGAATGAATGAATGATATAACTGAAGCAACCTTTCACAGTCTTGGTCCAGTGATATAACTGAAGCAGTATTTCATACTTTGTGTCGAGCAATATAACTGGAGTAATCTTTCACACTTTGTGTCCAATAATATAACTGAAGCCGTCTTTCACATGGTTTGTGTCTAGTAATATAGCTGGAGTAATCTTTCACACTTTGTGTCCATTGATATAACTGGAGTAAGCTTTCACACTTTTTGTCCAGTGATATAACTGAAGCAATCTTTCACACTTTGTGTCCAATGACATAACTGAAGCAATCTTTCACACTTTGTGTCCAGTGACATAACTGAAGCAATCTTTCACACTTTGTGTCCAGTGACATAACTGAAGCAATCTTTCACACTTTGTGTCCAGTGACATAACTGAAGCAATCTTTCACACTTTGTGTCCAGTGACATAACTGAAGCAATCTTTCACACTTTGTGTCTAGTGACATAATTGAAGCAATGTATCTTAAATCACATTTGTGTATACATTTTAGGGTTTCCTTGACGTCCTGTATACTGATCCTACTGTTCTCCCATGTTCTCGATATAATTTTATCAGTTTTAAAATATACAAAATAATTTCAAAAGACAACCAGGAAACATTTGAATCATTATGAATCATGAATTCATTTTTATGATATTTGAAAAATAAATAAATAAAAATTAAAATAAACAGTAAGAATGAACTGTGTGTTTCTTTAATTTAACCCGAACTTTAAAACTAGTTAAGCAACTATAGTTGACAGAAATCCCAGTTTTCTAGCTCGACAACCTAGCCTTTCGTTTATTCGAAATCCAAGCGCAGTCTTCATCAGTGTTAGCTCAGTATTCATGACAGCAGCCACTGATGACTGTGGCTTCACAAACACTTGTAGCACACATGGCCGAGTGCTAAGATGTGGTTGCCAGTTACCCTCAGAGGGAGATAATACAAACTGAAATGAGAAGAAGCTTCAAGCGTTGGGTAAGTGGACATCAGAAACCCCTCACGATATATTACATTACCAGGAACTTAGCGCCATTGTCTGGTGAAGCAGGGAACTACAACAGTTGTAACACTTGATCGCAGACTTAACAGTGCCACCGGCTTTGCTGGAAACATAAAGAGAGAGTCGTGGAGGAGTTCGCGATTTGGAGAGAATGATAAGAAGATACAAGAGACCATTACGGGACTCCAGAAAGACAAGAGAAGCCAGACAGAGATGATGAAAATGGCTTTGTGAACGTAGAAATCAAGAGATAATTTGACAGAGAGGACAAATCGTGAGTCAGAAGACAAAAATAAAATTACACAGTAAAATGACCGAATAGATTTTGAAGTAATGGGGCTGAGATGGATTTGTATCTAAAAGAGAATGGAAGAAAGAAAGGTTGGTAAATGTGATCATGAAAGTCAGGAGACAAGTAAATGTAAGGAACTATCTCGGACACAACGCTTTAGTCTCAGCACCGGCGGACTGTATCTTCACTTTGTCTTATAAAAGCATTGTCCCTTGTCTCGACTAGAACCTTACATCATGTCCCAGCGGAATACGAGAGAACAGTGCAGTAACAGACATGGCAGAATGGCGGAAAAAAAACCGAACAAATTTAATCACAGAGGAAAAAGATTATGAATGATTGAGTGTGCAGAAAGCTCACAGCGCTTAAGAAAAGATTATTTTTACATTTTTACCCCTTCCAGGTCTGTTGTTGTAGCGGAAGCTCTAAATCACTGCTCAGAAGGTATTAGGTCTGGGATAAAACCGATGACAACAAGGCGTAGTTTGAACATTACACAAGCTTAAAATGTGGCGTAGTTTGAACATTACACAAGCTTAAAGTGTGGCGTAGTTTGAACATTACACAAGCTTAAAGTGTGGCGTAGTTTGAACATTACACAAGCTTAAAGTGTGGCGTAGTTTGAACATTACACAAGCTTAAAGTGTGGCGTAGTTTGAACATTACACAAGCTTAAAATGTGGCGTAGTTTGAACATTACACAAGCTTAAAATGTGGCGTAGTTTGAACATTACACAAGCTTAAAGTGTGGCGTAGTTTGAACATTACACAAGCTTAAAGTGTGGCGTAGTTTGAACATTACACAAGCTTAAAGTGTGGCGTAGTTTGAACATTATACAAGCTTAAAGTGTGGCACAGTTTGAACATTACATAAAATTATAGTGTGGCACAATTTGAACATTACACAAGATTAAAGTGTGGCACAGATTGAACATTACGCAAGCTTAAAGTGTGGCGTAGTTTGAACATAACATAAAACTAAAATGAGGTACGGTTTGAACATTACACAAAGTGTGGCACAGTTTGAACATTACATGACATTAAACCGAGGTACAGATTGAACATTATACAAAATGTGGCACAGTTTGAATGTTACATGAAATTAAAGTGTGGCAGAGTTTGAACATTACACAAACTTAAAGTGAGGCACAGTTTGAACATTACATAAAATTAAAGTGTGGCACAGTTTGAACATTACATAATATTCAAGTGTGGCACAGTTTGAACCTTACACAAGCTTAAGGTGTGGCACAATTTGAACCTCACATAAAATTAAAGTGTGGCACAGTTTGAACATTACACAAGCTTAAAGTGTGGCACAGTTTGAACCTTACATAAAATTAAAGTGTGGCACAGTTTGAACATTTCATTAAAGCTGTTTCACAGTTTGTTTGCTCCAGTGACTAACTTCACATCGCTGTATTTGTTTATTTGTTAATTAATTCGTTCCTCCATTAATCTGCAGGTCCTTAAGGCATCTTCATTCTGTGTTATAACACTTTAAAGTGTGGCACAGTTTGAACATTACATAAAGTGTGGCATAGTTTGAACATTACACAAAGTGTGGCACAGCATGGACATTATATAAAGTGTGGCACAGTTTGGACATTACACAAGCTTAAAGTGTGGCACAGTTTGAACATTACATAAAATTAAAGTGAGTACATTTTGAACATTACACAAAGTGAGGCACAGTTTGAACATAACACAAGCTTAAAGTGTGGCATAGTTTGAACATTACACAAAATTAAAGTGAGGTACAGATTGAATATTATACAAAATTAAAGTGAGACACACCATGAACATTACACAAAGTGTGGCACAGTTTTAACATTACACAAAGTGTGGCACAGTTTTAACATTACACAAAGTGTGGTACAGTTTTAACATTACACAAAGTGAGGCACAGTTTTAACATTACACAAAGTGTGGCACAGTTTGAACATTACACAAAGTGTGGCACAGTTTTAACATTACACAAAGTGTGGCACAGTTTTAACATTACACAAAGTGTGGCACAGTTATAACATTACACAAAGTGTGGCACAGTTATAACATTACACAAATTAAAGTGAGCCACATCATGAAAATTACACAAATTTAAAATGGGACACGGTATCAACATTACAGAAATTTAAAATGGGGCACAGTTTGAACATTACACAAACTTAAAATGGGACACGGTATCAACATTACACAAACTTAAAATGGGACACAATTTGAACATTACACAAAATTAAACTGTAGTACAACTTAAATATTTCACAGAACTTAAAGTAGCCTACTCCAACTTAAATATTTCACAAAACTTAAAGTAGCCTACTCCAACTTAAATATTTCACAGAACTTAAAGTAGCCTACTCCAACTTAAATATTTCACAGAACTTAAAGTAGCCTACTCCAACTTAAATATTTCACAGAACTTAAAGTAGCCTACTCCAACTTAAATATTTCACAGAACTTAAAGTAGCCTACTCCAACTTAAATATTTCACAGAACTTAAAGTAGCCTACTCCAACTTAAATATTTCACAGAACTTAAAGTAGCCTACTCCAACTTAAATATTTCACAGAACTTAAAGTAGCCTACTCCAACTTAAATATTTCACAAAACTTAAAGTAGCCTACTCCAATTTAAATATTGCACAGAACTTAAAGTAGCCTACTCCAACTTAAATATTTCACAGAACTTAAAGTAGCCTACTCCAACTTAAATATTTCACAGAACTTAAAGTAGCCTACTCCAACTTAAATATTTCACAAAACTTAAAGTAGCCTACTCCAACTTAAATATTTCACAGAACTTAAAGTAGCCTACTCCAACTTAAATATTTCACAGAACTTAAAGTAGCCTACTCCAACTTAAATATTTCACAAACTTAAAGTAGCCTACTCCAACTTAAATATTTCACAAACTTATAGTAGCCTACTCCAACTTAAATATTTCACAGAACTTAAAGTAGCCTACTCCAACTTAAATATTTCACAGAACTTAAAGTAGCCTACTCCAACTTAAATATTTCACAGAACTTAAAGTAGCCTACTCCAACTTAAATATTGCACAGAACTTAAAGTAGCCTACTCCAACTTAAATATTGCACAGAACTTAAAGTAGCCTACTCCAACTTAAATATTGCACAGAACTTAAAGTAGCCTACTCCAACTTAAATATTTCACAGAACTTAAAGTAGCCTACTCCAACTTAAATATTTCACAAAACTTAAAGTAGCCTACTCCAACTTAAATATTGCACAGAACTTAAAGTAGCCTACTCCAACTTAAATATTGCACAGAACTTAAAGTAGCCTACTCCAACTTAAATATTGCACAGAACTTAAAGTAGCCTACTCCAACTTAAATATTTCACAAAACTTAAAGTAGCCTACTCCAACTTAAATATTTCACAAAACTTAAAGTAGCCTACTCCAACTTAAATATTTCACAGAACTTAAAGTAGCCTACTCCAACTTAAATATTTCACAGAACTTAAAGTAGCCTACTCCAACTTAAATATTTCACAGAACTTAAAGTAGCCTACTCCAACTTAAATATTTCACAGAACTTAAAGTAGCCTACTCCAACTTAAATATTTCACAGAACTTAAAGTAGCCTACTCCAACTTAAATATTTCACAGAACTTAAAGTAGCCTACTCCAACTTAAATATTTCACAGAACTTAAAGTAGCCTACTCCAACTTAAATATTTCACAGAACTTAAAGTAGCGCATAGCCCGAACATTACACAAACTTAAAATGGGGCACAGTTTGAACATTACACAAAATTAAGGTGTAGTACAACTTAAATATTTCACAAAACTTAAAGCAGCTCACAGCTTGAAGATTACACAAACTTAAAAGTAAAGTACACAATAACTTGATCAAATTGTTGAATACACGTGACACTGTCGCACATAAGAAGTGATTGGCTGTGATCTGCTGCCGTTTAGCTCTTTAAAGCATCCTCTAGGCCTTCTCCACTCTTCAGATCCGCCATACATTATTTGTGATCCACCCACTCATATCTCACACAACTGCCTGTCTCAGAATCAACAAGACAGTTCTGTTTTACGTGTGTTCATACACTGACTAAAATCTTTATTCCAGTCAAAAAAGACGCTGACTAAAATCTTTATTCCAGTAAAAAAGACACTGCCTAAAATCTTTATTACAGTCAAAAACACACTGACTAAAATCTTTATTACAGTCAAAAATACACTGGTTGAATAGCGACAAGACATATTTCCTGTAGCAACCAGTAAGTGTCATCTCGCTAGATGCCTACCTACAGTTCATTTTGTTCAGTTTTGTACAAGAAGAGACAGAGAAAACATGGACCCTGTAATCACCACTCCCGCAAGCTATGAAGACCGTGGTGTGATTTCGTTTTCTGCAAGCAACAGGACACACCACTGCCAAGATTCACTGTCAGCTGCGCCATGTATACGGTGCTAAAGTTATGAGTGATCATTTCCGTGAGAGACGGGTACACTGATGTGCATAACGAGGGAGGACAAAGACAACACTCAATTGTGACAGATGAACTCATTCAAAAAGCTGGCTATGTCGTGAATGAAAAAAAAAAGTATTTCATGATTTCAGATCTTTCTAACGAATTTTCTCATATTTCAAGGACTTCTATGTTCCCAACTGTCACAGAAAGATTGTGTTCTTAATGAAGGGCTCATAGGTGGAGTATGCAGCTGACTCGATATTTTAGCGGCGTTATTCTTTGACTTACATATTACATCCTTCCCGCGCTGTTAAATGTCACATAGTGCTCGCATGGTAGTTTTGCCAAGTTTTCATGTTGTCGGCGAGCTTTTCAACCTCTTTGACTAGGGATTACAAAATCTTGTGCCACGGTACAGGTGCGTGAATTTGGGTGGCAACTTCATGGAAAAGTAATGCAGTTATGTATGTAAGTTTTGTGTGCAATACATATTTTTCTCTGTTTTTCTTTTTTCATTAACCAACTGTTTGGAGGTTGATTCTGGAATATCCCTCATAAATACGAGGTAGTTCACACGCACAATGCGCTAAACAACCAGTCGTGTAATAAGTATACATATGGGAGGTATCTTTCTCGTTTTTTTTTCTTCTTTTGAGCCCGCTCAAATAGTCTAAAGATGATAGCAGACTTTATCAGTGATGTGTCTTAAAGATAATAGTTGGCTGTACCGGTGATGTGTCCTAAAGATAACGTAGACTTTGTCTGTAACGTGTCCTAAAGATAATAGTAGACTATCAGTGATGTGTCCTAAAGATAATAGTAGACTTTATCAGTGATGTGTCATAAAGATAATAGTAGACATTATCAGTGATGTGTCCTAAAGAATAACTAACATTAACAGAAAGTGATAAAATTGTGTGTGTGTTTTGACGATTTACTTTGTTGTGTAGAGAGAGCATTCTTCCCTTGATTGAGAAGCCATCTTGAGTGAAGATCTACTGATATCTTTATGAAATGAAAAAAAAAGAGAGAGAGAAATAAATAAAACTATGTCGCAGGCCTGAGCTATGCTAAAAGTAGGACATTGTTCTCGGAACTTCCAGTAATTATGACATGGAAATTGTCCGTGTCTGAGAATAAATATGTCACTGAATTCGCTCTATATTCGTCAGAACTAGAACATTTCGATAGTTGTAGAAATGGCTGCTCACTAAACTATTTTTGAAATGTCTTGAGGGGAGAGGGAGGGAGGGAAGGAGGGATGTGAGAGTTTGGGGACCGGAGGGGGGAGGAGGGGGTAATTCTCCACACAGAAGACGTATGCAGGCGCAGTTTGGAAATTGCTCGATACACGAAGGAAGGCATTTAAATACCTTCGAGTAATTTTTGGTTTCTTCTTTTAGAAATTACCTACTTTGAAATTACTCTTTAATACACAACACTGAAAAAAATGTCTCCTCTCATACGCAGAAGTAAGTAAAAATGTATTATAGATCACTTTGTTTTGCTTACTGCATCCTCCATCTTACATTGAGGTTCTGATGGGGAGTGCGTCTCTTAAAAAATATAGTGGCAGCATCTATAAGTCGTTGAAATAACGGGAGACGCAATTCAAATATTATTTATATATGAATACATTTACGTAAGTTTTACAATCATAAATTTGAAATAATTATGTTAAGGTGAACACATGTTGCTGATAAGACTACATCGCTTAATATGACGCCCAATAAATTCATTTTTTGGCATTGTTCCTGGAGTAACGCTGGTCGTCCGACGAAAATCTCCAGAAACTACTTATTTTTCATGAGTTAAAAAAGATTTATGTTCCTTTAGAACATAATCTTTACTTGCGCTAATTGAGTTGGACGAACTGAAATTTCGTAAATGAATAAAACCTAGTCTGCGAACTCACTCAATGAAGATAGGTCTCTGTAGATCCTCCTGTCCTTCCAGAAATAACCCTTACAAGTCTCTCCAGATCCTCCTGTCCTTCCAGAAAGAAACCTTACATGTCTCTCCAGATCCTCCTGTCCTTCCAGAAAGAATCCTTACATGTCTCTCCAGATCCTCCTGTCCTTCCAGGAAGAACCCTTACATGTCTCTCCAGATCCTCCTGTCCTTCCAGGAAGAACCCTTATATGTCTCTCCAGATCCTCCTGTCCTTCCAAGAAGAACTCTTACTTTCAATACCGTTTCGTTGAAAAAAAAACTAAAAAAAACTGCTCATTGTTGCTGACTGAAGATCTCAGACAATCGTTCTCAGACAATCGTTCAGCATATTCTCAGCTGTTACTGCAAAATCGGTTTATTCAAAACTTGTGAGTTCATACATTTTGCTGCTGTCTTTTAATTTGGGAAAAAAACTCTTCCTGTAATCGTGCAAAATAACAGAAACTTATACAAACAGATTAGAGCTTGACTTCCCGGAGAGAAGAAACTGCTGGACTGATCTCGATGCTTTCCAGTCAACCCAGTAGATAATGGGTAAAGTCTGAAATGTTATGGTGCCTGGATGATGGAGTGGTTAGTGCACTGCTCCCTTATATAGAAGATTGATGGTTCGAATCTGCATGGAGATGCCCCAGTCACCCCCCCCCCCCAAGCTGTAGAAATAGGTATCCGATTTCTTCTACAACTAGGTAAGAAAGGACATCCAGGCATGATGCTTACAACAACGCCCTCTAATCAGCCGACAGGTCAAGGGAAATGTTGGTACTAACACTCTGCTCCCTGGGTGCTTCCCTGTCACAACTAGCTTATCTTCTTTTTTTTTTCACCTGTGTAATGGTTATATAAATAAAGGTAGACAATAAAAGGCTGATAACAGGAAACTTTATTCTGAAACAAAAACAAAAAAAAAAAGTTTCACTTGTAAAGGAAATATTCTGACTCTTCGCAGCGCCGTGGTACAGGCTATTTTAGAGAACTGCCATAAAGAGATGGTATTACTGTAATATATATATATATATATATATATATAGTTTTTCGACTAAATTTAGCAGCTTATATATGATACTTTTTAACATATTATTTATTAATTTTTAATAAATGAAAAAAATCAAAGTGAAGCAACGTTCGATTTTCTCGTAGTCTTTTTTCTGCGCAGACAATGTTAACAATGATTTTAAACATGTCTGTGTTGCTTGTATCTGAGAGTTGAATCTCGTCTCTTGGCAAAACAAATCCTCAGTATCTTGGTTTTTATTATTAGTCACTATCGGCGTTTTGACGCCTTTCTCCTGCGTTAACGTCAGCAGCAAGTACATGCAGTAAATAACTGAAAACTGTAGACGATATCTGAACATGATCTGCCTATGTCTTCTCTTAGAACACAGCTTTGATCGCGCAGGAAACAGAACAAACCGCTACTGGCAGAACTTTCTTCCTGTAGCGAGAACTACATGAAGCAAAGTGAACATATATAAAATATAGATCAAAGCAACAGATAAATATCGGAAAAAAAATGATGAAATGAGCAGAGAAGATTATTGACAAATAGTATACACAGTACAAAAGCAGAAAGAATAAAACAAATATAAATTATGCCCATTTTGTTATCAGTTTAATAACGTGTTTTCTCCATGTCGCATTGACTGACATGTATTATTTGATACGGTTATACACGTGTGTGTGTGTGTGTGTGTGTGTGCGCGCTTGCCTGCCTCATTTACTTCCTGAAGTTTTCCTCTAAATATAGCTTTTTGTATTTTCCTGGATTTGATTTTGTCTCGAATGACAAAAACGTGTTTACGTGTTAAAATATGACTGCATTTTTTTGTTGTTGCTGCTAAACAACACAAAATAACATCAACTGTTGTAAAGCGGAATATCGAAAACAAATCATCTTCAGGCTTGTAGAAAAATCAAGTCAAAGAATGGAACGCGATTTTTTTTTTCAAGACCACTATTAAATGAGGGAATTAAGAGCCAGCGTTTGGCCACCACTAGCAGGAGATGATGTGAATAATTTTTAAAACCAATTACAACCAATTACATGCAGCAAAGATAACGTGTTTTATTCGCAGCTAGTGATGAGATTCACTGTTACGGAAAATTACGCCCAAACAATGAATTTTTCTGCGTAGTTAATGAGAGTTTGATTTCCACAACTAGAAAAAACTGACTTTCACGCCTCTGATGAGGACAAGCTTGTAGCTTACCTCTGTCAGGAGAGAGAACACTTCAGCGTGATACAAAGCGCAAAGGTGCCATGCTAATGATGAACGTGTACGGGATCATTAAGCGCATCCCACGCCACGCATCCATAAACTACTTTAACAGTTCACGTGCGGACAAGATTCAGTGACACGAGCAAGAAACCAGACGAGCGCTCGATCACGTTTTTTTTTTCGTGCAACACGTTAAGAATGCCACTCTGTCCATCCTCGCTGTTGATGAGCAAGAGGTACCCCAACAGTGAAACACGTGTGTAAGTGAATTATACAATTAAGTCGCAGCTCAGAGTACTTTTTTTGTTGTCATGAACAAGTTCACAGAGAGACCTTGCACTCAGTGCTCTTTCCGGTATGTTTAGCTATACTTCTCTGTGTGTTTAGTCTTCTTGATTTTTTTGTCAAACTTACGGTAGTCTAGAAATTACAAACATTTCAAGTGATTCAATTTCTGATAATCTTGATGACGAAATACATTTTTTTTGGCAATGAAAGTAACGATCGCCTAGAATAGTCTGGTAGAAACGATCGCCTAGAATATTCTGGTAGAAACGATCGCCTAGAATATTCTGGCAGAAACGATCGCCTAGAATATCCTGGCAGAAACGATCGCCCAGAATATCCTGGCAGAAACGATCGCCTAGAATATTCTGGTAGAAACGATCGCCTAGAATATTCTAGTAGAAACGATCGCCTAGAATATTCTGGCAGAAACGATCGCCTAGAATATTCTGGTAGAAACGATCGCCTAGAATATTCTGGTAGAAACGATCGCCTAGAATATTCTGATAGAAACGATCGCCTAGAATATTCTGGTAGAAACGATCGCCTAGAATATTCTCGTAGAAACGATCGCCTAGAATATTCTGGTAGTAACGATCGCTTAGAATATTCTGGTAGAAACGATTGCCTAGAATATTCTGGTAGAAACGATCGCCTAGAATATTCTGGTAAATTGTTCTCATAACCACATGCACAGTTTATTAACTATTTAACAGGCAATCAGTTCTGATATTCATGTCAGCTGACCTCGCTTTAGAAGAATGTCATGCGCAGTTTCTTGTGGGGGTCGCTGTTGCTGGACAAACTGTTTTTCTGTTAATTTTGAAAGAAAAACTTGAACCCGGACACAGAATATTCGACAGCTTCAACGACCCGTAGCCCGGACGCAGAATGTTTGATAGCTCCAACGACACGTAGCCCGGACACAAGAATGTTCGATAGTTTCAACGACCCGTAGCCCGGACACAAGAATGTTCGATAGCATCAAAACATTTTAATCCGGACACAGAATGTTTGATAGCTTCAACGAACTGTAGCCCGGACACAAGAATGTTCGATAGCGTCAAAACACTTTAATCCGGACACAGAATGTTCGATAGCTTCACCGACCCGTAGCCCGGACGCAAGAATGTTCGATAGCCTCAAAACACTTTAATCCGGACACACAGTGTTCGACAGCTTTAAAAAATGCAGGTAGAAAATAGAAGTATTGGGAAATATGGAGATGTACTAAAATGTTTGAAATATATTCAAGACATCGCCACAATTGAACAGCTTCCTTCATCTCTGCCTTCCCAGAATACTTAACATCAAATAGCTGGACAAAGTTACAAAGTTCTACACCACGCAAAGCTCCATCCATGGTGACAAATAGCTGGACAAAGTTATGAAGTTCTACAGCCCACAAAGCTCCATCCATGATGACAAATAGCTGGACAAAGTTATGAAGTTCTACAGCCCACAAAGCTCCATCCATGATGACAAATAGCTGGACAAAGTTACGAGGTTCTACAGCCTACAGACTTCCATCCATGATGACAAACTGAGCAGAAAAAGGTTGAAACATGAAATAAAGAGAATATAACAGCTCCAAACAAACTTGATATAACAATCGTGTTGAGAGGAGGAGCCCATGTAGCAGACCGAACCTAAAATTAATGATATTTGTAAATCATCCATGAGAGCTCTGTTTTTTTTTTCTATCAGTCGCGAGATTTCAGAGGAGCCGAGGAAAGACTGGCACAATTCCTAGAAAGCTTCTAGGTAAATGTGCAGCATCGCTGATAGAGGAAAGAAGGGCCAACAAACCGAACACTTGAAAACTTCGGCGTCAGGAGGCTGGGCCTCGCAGCACAAAAACTGCTTGCCGTTACTGAGGCTGATCATCCAAGTCCAGTACAGACAGAATTAGTCATGTGAGAAGCTGTCCAGAAAAAAAGAGGAAAAAAAAGATCATAAAAAAAGTTCCTTAAGAGTTACTGCATGTTTGTAAACTGTCAGTTTTTTGTTAAAGACGAAAGATATCATTTTAACACTGATTTTTAAAAAAAAAGTCAATCCGAGTGTGAAGTATTAGTGCCTTCACATTTCGAAGCCAGTGTAGCATTTGAGGTAGGGAAGGGATGCCAGCGCCGGTCCTTGCTCCCGTTGTTTTCCTAGAGAGACCCCAGGTAGTCATTTTTTTAAGGCTGGGTTGACCCCGGTGCCGGTCAGTCCGAAAAAACAAAATTCAGCCCGAGCGCGAAATCGAACCAGGGACCTTGTCTGCAGACGAGTGTGCTAACCACAGCACCACCGCGGCACTCAGGAAGTTGTTCATGTTTTTTAGAGATATTCTACAAGCCTCACATAATAATCATTTTTCCATGTTCTTTTATATTATCAAAACTGAAGTATACGTGTAATACAAAATGATAAACTAAATATCAAACGTATTCACTTGCATATTCCGTAATATCATATATTGGATAAAATGCAAGTGTTGCAGTGTGATGGATATCAGAGAGACCAGCTTACAGTTAGGAGATAAATTTCGCCAACACCCCAGTGACATCTCCAACAAGGCGCGTAAACTTGTTCCTCAGCACCGACCGTAAAGGCAAATTTGACATTTAAGCCACTGCCATCGGCTCTTGTTCCTCAGATTAGCGTGCTCGTAAGGTTCTAGAACATTGTATTCTATGCCAGGTGTTTACACCCAATCAATCAATCAATCAGTCAATCAATCAATCAATCAATCAATCAATCAATCGAGTGCCGTGTGACGTAGGCGATCATTTCTCTCCACAGTTCCCTGTCTTTAGACTTGATTATGATATCCGCCAGTGACTTTCTTCCTAGCCATAATGACAGCCCATCCAGTAACTTCTCTCTGTCCCTTCTTCCCTCATTTTTTCCACTTGCCACAGTGTGTTCCAGTTTTCCACTTCTCAGAAAATGTCTTACAAATCTCGCTTGTCTGCCTCTGATCTTTGCTGTAATTTACATTTTAACTCCAGCCTCTCTTAAGACTTCATCGTTGGTTTTCTTAGCTGTCCATGATACCTTCAACATCCTTCTTATGAACCACATTTCCATAGCTTCCTTTCTTTCTGTACTCTCTTATTCATGGACCATGCTTCACATCCATAAAACAAAATTGGCTCGATGTAACATTTAAGTACTCGGAATCTTGTTTCCATTGATATGGATCTGTTGCACAAGATGTTTCTCATTTTCTGGAATGCTGACTTGGCCTGAGCACGTCTGTTTTTTATTTCGTTGTGACATTTCCTATCAGCTGTTATAATCGTTCTTAAGTACTTGAATCTATCAGCTTGTTTCAGATTTCTGCCATCGATGGTAATGCTACATTTTTGTGGTATTCTTTTCTTTGAGATGACCATCACTTCAGTCTTCTTTTTTATTTAGGCTGAGATCTTTACTTCTACTTTCATGAACCACGATGTCCAGAAGAGCCTGTAGCTCCCCTTCACTTTTAGCAATCAGAACTGTGTCGTCTGCATATATTATGTTGTTAAGGTTGTACCTGCCAATTGATATTCCTGGTATGTTCTCTATATTTCTCATTATGTTTTCGTTGTACAAGGAAAAGAGATCAGGAGATAGAACGCAACCTTGTCTCACTCCCAATTTTATGTCTTGGAATGCTCCTATTTGGTTCTCAACCTTCACTGCTGCTGATTGGTGCCAGTATATGTTTTTGATGAGTTTCCGATCTTTCCCATCTATGTTGATGTCTTCCAGCATTCTTATAATTTCTGTGTCTCATTTTATCGAATGCTTTACAGTAGTCTGTGAAGCATAAGTATAGTTCTGTCTTTTTATTTTGCCCCTGACTCTTCTCATGACAGTACGAAGCAGGATTTTGGTAACATGGCTCATAAGACTAATGGTTCGATGGTCTTCACATTCAACTGTACCTTGTTTCTTTGGTAGAGCAATGAAAACTGATTGCAATAGATCTGATGGGGCATAGTTATTAGTTACTGTTATAGATGTCATTCAGCAATTTGGTAATTATTTCAATGCCAAGGTCTCCTAATGCTTCCAATTGGTGATTTTATCTGGTCCGGGTGCTTTGTTGTTCTTCATGTCTTTGATGGCTTCTTCCACTTCTAGTTTACACCCAGCCGGTCTGAATTCCAGTTTAGCTTTCTCTGAACAATTCTTTCTTTGGTTCGATTATAACTGGTTCCATATCATTGTCCTTGTTAATTTTCCGTGTCCTTGTCCACTTTCTCTAGTACACTTTCTCATCTGTTGTATGAGACAGCAAAGGTTAATACCACTATTGCCCAACTCTTAACCCCTTTTTTCCTGCCGCTCTAATCTGCAACTGGCGATATTTCACGCCTGACTGCCTCTCTAAGTCCTCATATTTCCTCTTCTGCCAGCGTTCATATTCCTTCCTTCCTTCATGCCTCCATCCCTTCCTTCCTAAAACTGCACCATACACCGTCTAACTCTGCTCTGCTAGTACTCGTTTTACAGCAGTTTCTGTCACAGTTATCCCATATAATAAACTTCTTCTGTGTATATTAGTTTAGTTACAATCAGTGTATTCTTTTAAATCTTAGAATTATTTATATAGAATTAGTTTTATCCAAAAAATGTCCCATTCGCCTACCAGAGAACACACAGATATAGCTTATCTCTCCTGGTGGCCAAAAAGACAGAGGCGCATGCCATCCTACAAACCAACCCACGTGGTCTCCAGACTTGCTTAACTCCTGTTCGAATCCAAGTTTTAACCTTTTATGACATTTTGTCTATGTGTGAATGGCTGTTTCGAAGCTCATTGGTTGTACGTCATGGGCGGAGCATGGCCGTTCGCGTAAACCCGGGGGTGGAAGACCTATATAAAGGAAAAAAAGCATGCAGGAAGGGTCACACTGAGCATAGTCAGCGGGAAAATGGCAGGGCAACTTCGATCTCGTCTGAGTTGTGTTTGATGTGGAATTACATACCCCCAGTCGCCTTGAATATTGTGTTATATATATATATATAAATATATATATATATATATATATATATATATATATATTGGTGATTCATGATGACTAATGCTCTCTTGAATGGCACGGGTGATGCCATCTTGCTGTTATTTTCCTATGAACTTCATGAAGCTGTGGAGAAGTATTAGTGCGTTAGCACATGTGAACTTCATGAATCTGTGAAGGAGCATTAGTGAAGGAGGAGAGTTACAGGCAGGGCAGCCGCGGAATGAATATGTGCATTGGCACAAAATGGAAATATGCTATTCAGTGCATTGGCACACATGAAAATATGTTATTCAGAGAATTGGCACAAATGGAAATATGTTATTCAGAGAATTGGCACAAATGGAAATATGTTATTCAGTGCATTGGCATAAATGGGCTTATGTGAGATAGGGAGTATGAATTTCGTGGTAGCAGGGGCTGAAATGTATGCAGTGCAATGGGCACAATATTGCGATGTATGTATATGCTTATGAGGGCTAGAGGAGCCCAGGCCAACCTGGTTCAATGATTTAATTGTTACTTAGTTATAGATAACACTTTGTATTTATGTCATTCCTTGATTATCATGATGATACATGTTAATCTCCTGTGCGTTGTAATGTCTGCGGTGGCGCCACTATGGTATATGTAGAGAGTGCTAATAAATGGATGTAAATTGATTGCTGACTTGGTGACATGTATTTCATGTTGATGTGATGAATGAATGTGTGTAAGATGCTGAATTAACTGACCTGCAGTATCCTTGGAGGGGAGAATCTGGGTTGGCGGGCATGGGTGTCACGAGATCTTGGCCACGCAGTACGGTAGTATATGCCAAGGGAATGCCTGAAACAGCTGGGTTGATCTATTTCTTCCCAATCTATCCATAAAATGTAAATTTAGCGCCAGCTAGGTTTACACATGACATATTCAGCAATGTTTCACGCTAAAGCACTAAAAGACACACAAAAGCGAACGTTATATATTATTTTTAGCTCAAGCTTAAGAGTACAAGGTAAGGATATTTGATTTCCTAACGCTACTTGACCTTGTGCAGACAGTTATGAAGTTTATTGCCACGAACATCTGGCGCTTGTCTTTCTTGTGCCCAGCAGTTTTTTTTAAACGTCCAAAGCAGAAGATTCGTGTATGTAAATCAGGTGTTTATTTCTGGCGAAATTTATTGAACAGTCATCGGGTTCGTATCGGGGCATATTCGCGTACAAAATACTTGAGGGGAGGGCACGTGTACTTAGATAATTAAGGAAAATTATTTTTTTTAAACCAAGCCAACAATTCTGAACTGAAATATTCACGATCTTGAATGTTTACGTTGTCAACATCAGATAGTTTATCGGCAACATTCCGCAGTCACTCAAGGGTATAATTTCACGGCCACGCTAATGAATAGGCTCCCTTGTGATTGTCAGATTCTTCCAGTGACATTTTTCTTCCTGGAAAATGTAGATAAATAAGGCGGATTTCATTGTTGAGTTTTTTGAGTGGTTTAAACGATGAAAACGTCAGCCCCGAGTGTGGGGTTATATTCAGCAGCTGAAACCAAAATCCAAGGAAAGGATAGTAGAAATAAATGCTTTATTTTCCTTTAGTTTTGGTATGTCCATATTGATGAAGTTGCAAGTGTTACAAGAAATGCGTTCATCGGTGTTAATGCATTCCTCTCATCATCATTAGCGACAGGACAGTTCTGAATTGCCGTGTCCTCTCTCATGAACATACATTTCAGTGTTGAGAGAACAAATAAACGGCTTCGTAAGGGCTTGGCGATTTGCTTTATAAATGCGATATTGTTAACTCTTTCACCCCAACTGGCAGAGTTAGTAGATCTTGCACACCTATGCAGGTCAATGCTCAGATGGATATTGAAGCAAAGTCTAAATAAAATGAAAAGTAGAACATTTTCAAATTATAGAATGACTTCCTTCCAGTTCCATTCTACCAAAATTCCCCATTAAAACTTATTCTGGCAGAGCTTGGAAATTAATTCAGCAGCGAAAGAGACTCTCTAATTCACCCCCCCCCCCCCCCGCACCTCTAGCGCCGGTAGCTTCTCCATATGTTCCCTACAATTCTTAGCATGAATGTTGTCTGTGGTAAGCTGTATGATGGCAGTCGTGTAACATAGCCATAGCATTTGACTTTTTTTGGTTATTGGATGTAGTGTAGTACTAATGGTGAGGTATGTGATTTTTTTTTTCCCTTCTTGTTACATTTAGTGTTCTGAAATATTTCTATCGTGATGATTTTCATTTCATTTGAGCTGTTAGTGTCCATGTTTGATACTGATGGCGTAGACTGAGCTGTTCTGAATGTAATAATAAAATAATATGTGCCAGTCTACAATTCGACAGCATTGTATAAGCTTACACATTTTTTATCATCATATGATATATCACTGGTTCAGCCATATCTCCTTAGCACAGCGTATATTAGGTATAGAGTGTATTGTCAACTTATCCACATCCAACATTCATGTAGCGCTAACTTACTCACATCAAGCATTTCGGTAGTGCTAACTTACCCACATCAAACATTTATCTAGTGCTAACTTACCCACATCAAACATTTATATAGTGCTAACTTACCCACATCAAACATTTATGTAGTGCTAACTTACCTACATCAAACATTTATGTAGTGCTAACTTACCCACATCAAACATTTATGTAGTGCTAACTTACCCACATCAAACATGTATGTAGTGCTAACTTACCCCCATCAAACATTTATGTAGTGCTAACTTACCCCCATCAAACATTTATGTAGTGCTAACTTACCCACATCAAACATTTATCTAGTGCTAACTTACCCACATCAAACATTTATGTAGTGCTAACTTACCCACATCAAACATTTATGTAGTGCTAACTTACCCACATCAAACATTTATCTAGTGCTAACTTACCCACATCAAACATTTATGTAGTGCTAACTTACCCACGTCAAACATTTATGTAGTGCTAACTTACCCCCATCAAACATTTATGTGGTGCTAACTTACCCACGTCAAACATTTATGTAGTGCTAACTTACCCCCATCAAACATTTATGCAGTGCTAACTTACCCACATCAAACATTTATGCAGTGGTAACTTACCCACATCAAACATTTATGTGGTGCTACATACAGCATGCAGCACTACCAAGTGATGTTGACAGACACTGTTAACTAGGTCTGACATCGTAGACTGAAGAAAGCGTGGCGATAAGCCACTTCGCTTACTTCCAGGTGAAGACAGTGTCTTTACTGTGTTATTGGGGCATTCGTTAAGCCGGTGTTGTGCCTTGATGCTCATGATGATTCTGATTTGTACATTATTTTGAAGCCATGTTTTCTGAGTGTCACTGTATTAGTTATTCACTGACTCCAGCCATCAACTTCATGTTTCTCATCATCATCAGGTGCCGTGCCGACTGGCGTTGGCTATTATGCTTCTCCAGAGTACACGATCCTTCATGCAGGCCATCAGCTCAGTTGGTGATCTCCTCTCACACCATCCCGTCAGACTGTCCAGTATCATTTCTCTTGGTCTTCCTCTTGATCTTCTTCCTTCCATTTTTCCTGTTGTTATAATATTTTCAATGCCCCCTCTTCTCATTGCATGTCCTATGAAAGTACATTGTCTCTCTCTTATCTTTTTGACAAGGTTTTTTGTCTCTCCAGCTCTTCTCATACATTCTTCATTAGTTATTTTTGCTGTCCAGGGGATTCGCAACATTCTTCTAATAAACCACATTTCTACTGCTTCCAATGATTTTTGTGCAGACTTGCCTATTGTCCATGATTCGCTTCCATATAACAAGATAGGTTCAATATAGCATTTTAGGACTCGTTTTCTAACATTCAGTGATAAAGATGTGTTAGCTAATATGTTTCTCATTCTCTGAAATGCAGTCTTTGCTTGACCTATTTGTTCCTAATTTCTGTTCTGCATTTCCCATCTGAAGTTATTACTGCTCCAAGGTATTTGAATTTCTGCACCTGCTTTAGAATAGTTCCGTTTAATTTAATACTGCATGCTGGTGGATTCTGTTTCTTAGATATAACCATAGTCTCTGTCTTTTTGATGTTCAAAGTAAGGCCTTTCTGTTCACTTTTTTGGCGACTTTATCCAAGAGATTTTGCAGTTCTTGTTGGTTCTCAGCTATCAGTACTGTGTCGTCAGCATACCGAAGGTTGTTAATATTGTACCCTCCAATTTTTATGCCTGGTTCTGTGATGATTGTTCTTAGAATATTCTCGCTGTACAGAG
Source organism: Achatina immaculata (assembly GCA_009760885.1). Classification (NCBI taxonomy): domain Eukaryota; kingdom Metazoa; phylum Mollusca; class Gastropoda; order Stylommatophora; family Achatinidae; genus Lissachatina; species Lissachatina immaculata. The sequence goes on from CM019692.1 coordinate 16,527,452, forward strand.
AAAAAAGGTCTGGAGATAGTACACATCCTTGTCGCACCCCTTGTTTTATAGGTTGATATTTTCCAATTCTATTTTCAACTCGAACTGCTGCTTCTTGCTGCCAGTATAGATTTTTTACAATCCTCAGGTCTTTGCCGTCTATACTGATGTCTTCAAGCATTTTAATAATTTCATGTTTCTGGATTAGTTAAAATCTGCCTTCACATCCAGGTTCTTTCAAGCCTAAGGTTAGGAACACACTGATACGGAGGTCAAGCCAGTCCTGCGTAACACTTGACATGATGATTTTACTGATGGAATGGATGAAAATGCAGATGAAGATGACGATAATCTGACCTGCGGCAGGTTTACCCTTCCACATGGCGAGTCCATCCATACTTGCAAAACTCCAGAACAGATTTAAACGTCCATTTTCTAGAGAGAGGCATCACGAAAACCATCCACTCAGGTACAGATCCAAACCAAGACTAACTCACTCAGCTTCCCCCCCCCCACCCCCTCCTCCTCACTATCCCCAGTCACGGGATTCACAAATCACGTGACCCTCTGGAAGGATCTCCATCCTTACCCGGACGTTCAAAATAAAGACTCATAAGGCTAGAAATGCCCTTTCTGTGGAGGGAAAAAAACCTCAGTTATCTCCCATACTGCTACACATGTTTTCACCTATGTATTCTAGTCCAGCGCAGTCATGCAGTTAGCTCGTCCATACCTCGCCCGAATGTTCACATAAGGATATATAAACCCTAGTTCACAGCGGATGGGCCGTTGAAAAAATAAACCATGAGAAATATTTACAAAAGCCTTCAGCCTATTAAAAAAATAATAGCTAATGAACCTGTAAATAAGCTAAAATTATTCATGACAGAAAAGGGTTAAACAATATGACATACATCTAAAGACAATAATTATAAGTAGAGAAAGAAATATATTTGAAAAGGGATATATATATATATATATTACAGGAAGCGTGTTAAAAAGGACTGAGACGGCTAACTCTATGGAATATTTGCTAATTATGATTAAGAATGTACCCTAAAAAATGTGAAAGGGATGCATGTACAAGAAAAGTTCTTCAAACGTAACATAAAACACGTTTCAAAAAAGCAAGAGTGGTTTTTTAAAACTTCTGCTTCTTACTCCAAGCAGTCACGGCCGTGGATCATGGAGAACTATACTCGCTCTTGGCATTGATTACAAACTTGTGTTGTGGCGGCAAGCCGTTCCTGTTTAGAAAGTTCTCCTGAAAGCTTTTTATGTTCAAAGTTCGCTGATACACAAGAATGAAGTGGTAAAGTGAAGGTAGAAATATGTGAACTGAAATTCGGCATTTCTTCTCTCGCTCTCTTTTTCCCGTTTTTCAATCTATTTTGTCCCGGATACTTCTAAACTGGATCAGAGTTACCGAATTACTTACCTTCTTCTTCATTTGAGAGTGTGAACACAGTCAATATTTAGAAATAGGGCTACTTTTTTGTCTATTTTTTAAAAACAAATTTGGAATAACAGACAATGACATTTATACTAAAAAGTGCTCTTGTCTTTCTTTCTCTGGAAAAGATTTTAGTTTCTCTTAGTCGTCCGCGGTTATTTATGCTCTCATGTGAGTGAATTTATTGACTTGTTTTACTGCCTTCTCGTTCGCAGTAATGTTGCATGTGGTCTACCTTCATTTTATTCCATATTACCGTTGTCTTGTGTGTGATTAGCCTTGTCCTCTTTCAACGCTTTCCTTTTTTTTTTTGGCAATCTGTTTTGAGTGTCTGTTCATTATTTTCACATTATCGATATTGTGGGCTCCTGTTTTCATTAAAAAAAAAATTTCAAGTTGTTTTCTTGCACAGCGAGAATAGTCTCCCCTTACCTTGTTTCCCCTGATATTTTCCATCAATTCTTATTGTTGATTTTATTAACTGTTAAGGGCACGAAGTGGAACATGACATTTTCATCTTGACGTTGCAGTTAACAAGCAGAACTGCCACTACTTAGCAGTTGAAACTCCCCGCGAGCTTTCTCAGCGGCCTTTTGATTAGTTCAAAGTTTGGTGTCCTTTGTCATCGTTCTGCATAACTGTGTCTCTTTTCTTTGAAGATCGTGATGACAATATAGTTATAGTGGATGCCGAACGCTGTACAGATGTAATAATAATAATAATAATAATAATAATAATAATAAAAACTTCGTCCCAATGATCACCGCTGTTCTTAATCGAGAGAACGTATAGTTGCAATAAAGACAGGGATACAGCACCCACTGCGCGCTAGAGCATGGCTGCTGTTCGTAACCTTTTTGAAGGCACATCATTTCAAGCTTTGGAGATGTGAATTAGCCATTCTTTTATCCGGACATTTCCCCTCCCAGGCTTTTTCTGTGGGTTTACTTAAAGGGTGTTGTGTACACTACAAAACTAGTCACACTGAATGATCACAAACAATGCACAACACAAGAGAATAGACTGAAAACAGCAAGGCAATGTGGAGCTTCAGAAATGGACACTAGGAGTATTTGCAGTATAACGGTGAACATTTGAAAGGGATAATTGTTAAGTAGACATCAAGTTGTAAGGCTACTAATTTTCTATTCAAGATAAATCTTCTTTCTTTATTCATCTTCATTAGTGCATCATTACAGGTTCTTAGTATACAGTGAAGCCTATTTGTCCGATTTTGAAACCGTCAAGTGTTTCTGCTCTACCCTGTATTTATGTTCTGTATCACACATATCGTGTCTCGTTATTACCAAAGTCTGTGTGTAGCCATCAAACTAGATACATTAATCTTTTCTACCACAGGTGAGCGTCCTATTTTATAAAAAAAATATTTTTTAATGCGTTTTCCTTAAATTAAACATTGTTTGTTCCCCTGTAGTTTTTTTTCTCCCTTAAACCTCGTTTTAATTTCCATTTTTACGTTAATAATTCTTGACAGAACTTTTTGGGCGTGCCACTTCCAGTTTATAGGCAGTGTCGAGTCCTTTATTTCTGGGAGAGATTATATTTATTCGTCTGTTGATTTTTTTTTTTCAACCTTTCACCACAATGGCTGTCTACAGATGACTCTAATGCTCTGTCTCTGTGAACCTAGCGTGCCTTGGTTGAGTTTTTGGCAGGAAACTAATTAATCTGTCAATGCCTCAGTACTCTGACTGAACGGTGTACAGAATTTGGGTTGCTTTCATACACCGTGACCCAGATTCTTGTGTGAACCAAAAATGGTCATCGATTTTTTTTTCCTGCTCACACAAACTCAAACATGACTCAAACAGGGTTGGAGTTAGTCACGGAGATATTCTAACTTGTTTCAAATATTGACTTCAAATTTATTAATCATATGTGGTCAGCCATTGCCACGCGATTACAAGAATTTGTAGGTTGTAGATCTTTTTTTTTTTCTTGCAAGCCAGTAGGATATAGACAAACAGCGACTACAAATGATGATCTCTAAACAGTGTTTAGAGTAAAGATGAGCTTTGGGAGATTACACACTTACCAATGATGAAATCAACTGAAAAAATGGCTACGACAAAAAAAAACAAGCTACAATATAACAAGCTACAATATAACAAGCTACAGCATAACAAGCTACAATATAACAAGCTACAATATAACAAGGGCCGGTGGCTGGTCCAGAATTGGTGGGGTTCATCTTGAGGGAGGGAATCTGATTTACAGCTCATGACAGTCCCCGAATCACGAACTCGTACAAAGCCTAGGTACGTAGATTCACCTCAAAACCTTTTGTTTTTCCTTTCATCCATTCAGGTTTCCGAGCCACAGCTGCAGACAAAACCTGTCTCCATTCTGTTCCTAGTCTTCTGCTACCATGTATCCACTCTGAGAGCTCGTAGGCCTTCTCCCAGGTTGTCACGCCGCCGTTGTCTCGGTCTGCCTCTTGATCTGTCTCCGTTTATCACTTCTGTATAACCTTTTTTTTTTGTCTGTCTATTCCTGTCCATCCTTTCCAAGTGTCCGAGCCCCATTTCAGTCTGCTGTTTTTCGTAATGGTAATTATTAGTGGAGACTGGAATAGCGTGTGTATTACTTTCTTATTTCTAAGTTTCCATTCTTGTGATATAGATCCTCTAATTGATCCAAAAATTATTCTCAAGATTTTCTCATGTATGCAGTTTTCTCATGATTTATCTTTAGTCCCACTTTTTCTGGTTGTTTTTTTCCCCCTCAGATTTTTTAAGACCTCTGTGGTCTCTTGCAAAGTTTCTCTTACTATTTCAATATCGTCTGCGTATCCTAATATTCGTCATTGATGATCAATTTAATTTCATCTAGGTTGACATTTAGTTGTGGGGCTGGTAAGTCAGTTTCAAGGTTTAACAATTCTTTTGGGTGTGGTCGATTAAGTATTTCTTGGAAGTGTTCAGTCCATCTTTGCTTTTGGTCTTTATTTGATGTTAATAGGGTTCCAGATTTGCTAAAGATTGGTCTTTCTTTAGATGTAATAGTACCTGTTAGCCTCTTTTGTATGTTATATAAAGTTTTGCTGTCTCCTGTTTTTGGTGCTTTCTCTGCCTCTTTCGCCATATTGTCTATGTATTCTCTTTTATCCCTTCTAGCTGAACTTTTTACTTTCTTGTCTATTTCTTTGTATGTTGCTTTCGCCAGATCTTTTCCAAGATCTGTTTTTGCATTCAACATGTCTAATTTGACTGCTCGTCTTTCATGTATATACTTCCATGTGTTATCTGATAAACATGCTTTTCTGTTTGGTTTTTTCAGTCCAGCGCTTGCTTTTGCTTCTGTGATTGTGGCTGTGCTGTAAGAATTCCATAATTCATCTATACCTATCTCCTCAACTTCACTGGGTGTTTTGGAATGATTGGCAAGATCCTGATTGAAATTAATGTTATTATTTTCTTCTTGTAGGGTGTGGCTGTTTATCTTTTTGTGTACTGATTTCTTGTGTTGGCTTTTCAATTTTAGTTTTATTATATATATATATATGTGTGTGTGTGTGTGTGTGTGTGTGTGTTTATATATAAACAGTTCTTCAATTATAAAATGAAAAGATAAGAAATATTTGTAGATGCATCACCACAGAGAATTCACTCACTGACTTGTTCAGCTGTATCTACTGTCGATACGAGAAGTCTGCTGTGGTTGGCTTCCTTCCGGGGATTTCATTAGGAAAGTGCTAGATTTATTAGAAGTTAAACAGGCTGCAGTTTAAAGCCTCACGCACTTTCTGGTGTAATTTTTTAAACAAGGAGGCTGCAAGCTTATTTAGCTTAGGACCTCACCGAGTCTGGCACTTCATCAGCATCATCTTCGCTAACATAATCATCGTCCTAGCCGAACTCATTTCGTGATCACCAAATGACACATGTCGCACAGGAAGTGACTCACATGTCTTCTCATTTATTGACCTTTGCCCTCTTGTTCAAAGTCTTCCGTTCTTGCCTTTCCTTCGGTTAATTCAGCCCGTAGGCTGTTAGAGAATGCTAAAATCTTGTCACGGAGTGCGGCCCGCCCAGCCCGACTTCCTTTTTTTTTTTTTTGTTTAATCCTCTACTTCCACATACTAGATACGCTGTAGGCAATTGTTCATTCTAAGCAGATCGGCAGGGCGGTTGTGCACACAGAAAGAGTAAGCTACACACGAAATTTTTGTATTTTGCGCAAAAATAATAATATCGCGACTTTTATTTTTTACTTTCCTTATATTACGCTGTGTTGCTGTATGGCTGAAGAAAAATAATGACAACGCTACATGAGTTTGTTTTAATGATTTCTTCAGATTTTTCTATGTTTTCTACGAGAACTTTAAAGTACAATTTAATGTTATGACTGACGCATATCTGCACACAAACTATTTTTGAGAATGTATTTGCACAAGGTTGAAAAATTTTGCGTACGAACCGCAAGAGCTTAAACGGCATATTACTGTAGACGCATTTTTTTTTTCACCACGGAAAAGCATAGTGGACGGAAACGATGTTTTCAGAGCTGAAAAATCTTTTTACTGCTTTATTACAGTGATCAGTTCATGAACAACGAAGTCAATACTTCAGAAATGAAGTCATAGCTTTTGGGAAACAAAATTGAACGTGTTGATAAACAGTGTAAACATTTTGTTTTGACTGTTTGCAGTTGAGTTTAGGTGTGGCCGGATTATTGATTCTCCTTAGAAACCATTTTTTTGCCGGGGGAAAAGAGGGGAGGGGAGTAATTTTAGAACAGCCGTAGAAAGAGCGGTATTATTATTATTATTATTATTTACTACTGTTTTTTTATTACGAATAAGATAGAAGTGAAAGAAAATAGAAGTAAGAACAAAATATTTCAGTGTGACAAAATATAACTACTGAGACATTTCCTGTACGTATGTGGTTCTAGTGCTGCGACTTTCTCTGTATACCTGATCTACAAAATTGTCCAGCTGATGTCATCCTCTAGTACCCTCTCCACAGGCAAGGTTCTCTGCAGTGATCCACCATCTTGCTTTATTCGTTTATTTTCACAGTGTACCTGGATAAGCTCTGGCCACTCCATTTTTTTTCTACGGTAAAGTAAGAGAACAGTTTTGTAGGATTAGACCTCGATAAAATCTAGACAAAGCACTTTAGTGAGACGTGAGAGAAAGAAAAATCACAAGAGAATTACCTGGGATTCGAACCACGGACTCCGGTAGGACGAGCAGCCGTCTAGCCACGAGAGAGTAGCGTACTAACGAACTGCGCTAGTTCGCATCTCCATTTTCTTACGTTGTCAACAAATTTATAAGGTGTCGATCTCTTGCTCTATGTTTTCATTATTGTATTATGTCTCTTGATGTGTCCGAGATATTTTGGCTGACTGGTTCTGTGGTTTTCATTATTGTATTATGTCTCTTGATGTGTCCGAGATATTTTGGCTGACTGGTTCTGTGGTTTTCATTATTGTATTATGTCTCTTGATGTGTCCGAGATATTTTGGCTGACTGGTTCTGTGGTTTTCATTATTGTATTATGTCTCTTGATGTGTCCGAGATATTTTGGCTGACTGGTTCTATGGTTTTCATTATTGTATTATGTCTCTTGATGTGTCCGAGATATTTTGGCTGACTGGTTCTATGGTTTTCATTATTGTATTATGTCTCTTGATGTGTCCGAGATATTTTGGCTGACTGGTTCTATGGTTTTCATTATTGTATTATGTCTCTTGATGTGTCCGAGATATTTTGGCTGACTGGTTCTATGGTTTTCATTATTGTATTATGTCTCTTGATGTGTCCGAGATATTTTGGCTGACTGGTTCTATGGTTTTCATTATTGTATTATGTCTTTTGATGTGTCCGAGATATTTTGGCTGACTGGTTCTGTGGTTTTCATTATTGTATTATGTCTCTTGATGTGTCCGAGATATTTTGGCTGACTGGTTCTATGGTTTTAATTATTGTATTATGTCTCTTGATGTGTCCGAGATATTTTGGCTGACTGGTTCTATGGTTTTCATTATTGTATTATGTCTCTTGATGTGTCCGAGATATTTTGGCTGACTGGTTCTGTGGTTTTAATTATTGTATTATGTCTCTTGATGTGTCCGAGATATTTTGGCTGACTGGTTCTGTGGTTTTCATTATTGTATTATGTCTCTTGATGTGTCCGAGATATTTTGGCTGACTGGTTCTATGGTTTTCATTATTGTATTATGTCTCTTGATGTGTCCGAGATATTTTGGCTGACTGGTTCTATGGTTTTCATTATTGTATTATGTCTCTTGATGTGTCCGAGATATTTTGGCTGACTGGTTCTATGGTTTTCATTATTGTATTATGTCTCTTGATGTGTCCGAGATATTTTGGCTGACTGGTTCTATGGTTTTCATTATTGTATTATGTCTCTTGATGTGTCCGAGATATTTTGGCTGACTGGTTCTATGGTTTTCATTATTGTATTATGTCTTTTGATGTGTCCGAGATATTTTGGCTGACTGGTTCTATGGTTTTCGCTACTTCTCTTTTAAATTTCAATAGATTTAATTGTTTTCCTTTCTGTCCACGGAACACGATCTATTCTTCTGTATGTGTACATTTAAAGGGCCTCTATTGATCTATTTATGTTTGCTTTATAGATCTAAACTAAGTGTTTTAACCGGATACGAGATAAAGTACCGAGTTAAAGAACAATTGTTTGGCACTTCTGTTAAAGAGACCATCAAGGAAAACGAGACATCTCTGTTACTGCAATCCGCTCCTTTTCTTCGGATGAACAACCTCGGAAGCTCCAGAACAGCGCCTCATTTTCCAGACTGACTGTCTCCACCCACCTGGAAATAACAATAAATTCAGCTTTCTTTAAACTATATTTCCACCTAGTTGTTATCTATTTCTGCTACTCACGCCCAACTTTCTTGCATTAATTTCACTCACTTCACTGCGTTTTCTCATTCTTACCGGGGGCAATTTATGTTTTATTTTCCAGCCTTTTTTTCTTCATTTCTAGCCCTCTAATAGGCTTTGTTAGCTCCCTTGTCTAGGCGTGCTTAGCAACCAGTCTTGTCCTCTCAGTGTTCTCTGTTCTTCTGAACCGTTCTCCAACCACCTCGCCCCATAATTTCTTCTCACTCTTTTATCATCTGCGCCATCTGGCGGCTTTGTCTGGGCCACAGGTTTGACAGTTGTCATAAGCTATGGGTTGTTTGGCGTAACGCCACGTTGTTCACCATACGGTACCCTTTGTGATAACACCTTTACAACATTTCTCAGCCAATTGTTGGCTTTCACTTTGTGTCCTACCACATCTATCTGGGCGCATTTTGTGCCTGACCTTCATACTAAGATGAGGCCAAAAGGCTAAGTCTGTACATTTTTCATCCATTTTCCTGTTTTTATCTTTTATGTTGTTTTTGTATGTGATCCTTGAAAAAAGCTTTTGCCGAAATATTGAATTGTTGTATGTCCTTCACTTATATGTACTCATTTTGCTTTCTTCCATTCATTTCTGCCCACTTTCCTCATTCTTTCTATCTTTTTGTAAAACTGTACCATACACCCATCTAAGAACTTTAATGGGATTCCTGGACTAGTCACTAATGGAGCAACCGTCTACAACCCAGACATGGAGATAAGACAATGCTGCTGTCAGAAAATCTAGAAGACGTACAGGACCTTGTGACACAAGTAAACAACAAAAGCCAAGAGGAGGCTAGAAATAAAAATTAGAAAGGCAAAAGTCATGGCAGTCAACAGAGAAAACAACAACCCCCCCAAAAAAAAAAAAAAATAAAAATTTATATAAACGGAGAAACACTAAAAGAAGTCACAAATTTCATATATCTGGAACACGTGATAACAGAAGATGAGAAATAGGAAACGATAATTAACAGAAGAATAGGAATGTACATTTAAGAAAATAAAATAAGTTCTTACATTGAAACGAGCAGCATAACGACTGAAACTGAGGCGTCAGATGTCTACTCCTGGACACTCTACAGCAGCGAATCGTGCATATTAAATAAGAAAATGGAAGAAGAGTACACAGCAGAAGCAGACAGCCTTTAAATGTTCAATAATATCTGATTTTTTAATATTATAAAACTTCTTTACGAAGGGCGAGGGCTGAGTATACATTAGCTCAGGATGTATATGAACCGTTAGATAGGTAAACCTGATTGTACAGTGCTTAATCTGTGCTTGGCTGTCTTAACGTCAGACATAACTGAACATGGCAACAACAAAAAAAAGGATCAAATTAGGAACAGGTGAACGGGTCATATATCTGAATTTTTGACATTTAATGAAACGCGAAAATGCGATTATCGTGTGATTCTGTTTTTTTTTTTCTCTGTACCTTGGGTGCGCTAAACATTTGGCTCACACCTTCGAGCTGAACTACTTCTCCAGATAAACACATTCAAACTCACTCTTATTTTCAAGGGTTAAAGACAGCTAGTGCCTGGAAATAGTTGTGAAGGAAATGTTAATTTATTTGTTAAGAAAACAGTATGTTATTGCCATTTGTTTTACGTGCAAATTGTTATCTTTATAATATCCGTGAAGATGCTGGATATAACGTGATGCAGGATGCAGTTGTTACTGTCGCTTTTGCAGTCAGAGTATGTTATTTTATTTCAAACAGAGGCAGGAAACAAGACCAGACATATTTATAATTTATCGTATACGCTGACACATCCGCGGCTACATTTAATCAAATTTTTCTTTCTTATTTAGCTGACAGGTCTTCGCTGTGCACAAGCGTTTGCCTGTGGACGAATTTCCCATTTTCATTTTTCCACGATGAAAAGGCAATTCAGAATTCAGCTATGAAGGTTCTGTCTTACAGCCAGAATTTGCACAAATTATAATGCGCATAACTTATAGTATGAACAAATTACAATGTGCACGAATCGCTTGTGGGTTTTACTTAGGGTCATGTTCATTCTTTTGTTTTCGAGTTTTACAAGAACTGTTTTACAGGACATACACCAGGACACTAGTAGATTTCTGATGATTAGATTGGAGGTACTCTTATTTACCAGCAAATGTTTCTCATCCTGGGGAATGTAAACTGGAAGAGGAGACGACAAACGAGAGCAGACAAGTGGAGAATTAATTTCTGTCTGGTTCCTTTCTGTTATTTCTAACATGGGAATTCTGTTCCAGAGGAGCGGTGCCAGCCATCGCTGTGACATTTCTCCTACAGAGACCGATGGTTTCATGACAACAACAATAACAATAACAACAACAGTAACAACAACAACAACAACAAACAACGTTTAATTAGCCAATCATTTTCGCTTATTACATCATTAAATAATGCGAATAACGAAAGAAATAGGTGTCTTTTATGTATCATTTTTAGTTCAGTTGTATTTGCACACCGGATACCAGTGATCCAAGTTGAAAAAGTATATATAGCGGAAGAAAAACAGTTGGACGATGCAAATAATGAAAATAACCCCAGGGAATTGCTTTCTATAGTGTGTTTAATTAAAAAGTCCCCCCCCCTCCTCGTTTTGAGTGTAATAACTCGCCATTAAGCAGAGCCTCGGATATTGGCAAATTAGCATCTCAGGTCGTGTGTAGATACATATGAGCATTTCTATCACACTTCATCGCTCTTAATCTTTCTTATATCCATCCATCCATCCACTTACAGCCCTCTCTGATGTTATTGATTAGTTTATACGTCCATTCATTGATCAGTCTGAGAGTCACTTCATTATATATCATTGCATTTATGAAGTGTACGATTTGTCAGACTGTTTATCTAGAGTTGATTACTTTTTTTTTTTTTTAGCTGACAGCTTATCCGCATCTAAGTACATGTGAGGATTAGGAAGTGGTTGAGTTTGGAAGAAGGCGTCGCCTTTAGAATGTGGGATGTTCAGAGTTTCTTAAATTTAAAGTGGTGGGAGGTTCTGAGTGGTGAGCTTTTTTTTTTGGGGGGGGGGGGAGGGGAGGGGTAATGATTTGAGCTAATATATAGTTGTTTGACACTACGGTTAGAGTTTCTTGATCCTGCGTTGTACAATATATAATATGCAATTTAGAATTTAGAGTTTTTATACACAGACTGATAGAGCTTGCAAATTTTCATGTGTGTGAGTGTGTAGAAAAAGAGAACGTGTGTGTGCATGTATGTGTGTGTGTGAGAGAGAGCGAGAGAAGGAGAGGGAGACAGTTAAATCTATAACAAGTATCGAACTAGCCTACAGCGTGCGGTTTTCATAAATTATTTCCTAGTTGGCAGTGTCACACATTCATTCACAAGTGCTAGGGAGTACGTTTACTATGCTGAGATCTTCATTTCAAGGAAGAGTGCACGGCACTTATGGACTTGCCCGAAGTGCATTGTTGATAACCTTTTTTAACATCATAAATCCTACCGGAAATAAGCCGGACTTGTCTCTCAGACCTACATGTGTGTGGCTCGTCAGTCAGCGAGGCGGCTCATATATAAAACACCACATGTCTGAGTGTTCTCGCGGTGTGTCCCTGGCGTCGAGTATTTAATGTCGTACTGTGGTCCGGTGTTTATGGGATGGAATTTCCACTTGACATTACGTGCAGAGCGAAATTATCCATGGAAGGTCAAGTACGATTAAATCTAGTGTTTAACACATCTGCCTGGAGCAGGATCAGCACCGAAGCGGGAATGCGAACAGTGTGATGATGTTGATGAATGATAGAAACATCAGATAGAATGGGACAAATTGCCGCTGATACTTCTGCTTGGTGTTTCACAATACGGAAGTGATTCCATCTGTTAAAAATGTTATCAGGGTCAGTCTTATTCTTGCTGTTTATACAGGACTCTCTGTGTCTTCTCGGGACTGAAAACAATCTCGTACCTGTTGTCATCAACTTCTTCTTCTTCCTCTTCTGTTACCACTATTATTACTATCACAACTATATATGCTGTTACAACGACTACTACTACATTCATTCATTCATTCATTACCATGTCCCTTGAGGAACTTTACTTCCATAACAGCTCCCTTAAAGGTCTCTCGGTTGTAAGCATGATGCCCTGCTGCTGATGCATCAATTCGTAAATCATCACCAATGTCCTCTTGCCATCTTCGCCTTGGCCTTCTTCTTTCTTTTTCCCGTTATGTACCCTTGCAAGACGGTCGTCTCTAAATTCTCTTGACGTTTAAATGTGTCCAAAATACTTCAGTTTGAAGCACTTACGCTGTTTACTAGCCAACCTTCTTGAATATTAAATTCTTGTAGTATGGATATATTTGAAGAAATCTTCTGTAGCATTTACATTGAAAGACACTTATGTGTTTCTCATTCGTTTTATTTTATTACCACACCTAGTACTGACACTCCAGTTATCATTGCTGCTATCTTCTTCTTCTCTCCGTGCTCAGTGTAACTGGTCATGATAAACCTTAAGCCTCAACGAAGCTGCCATTTTCTTCCAGGTTTTCGTGTTTGCTTGGCATCCTCTGCACAAACGTGAGCCAAACCTTAAGGACATCCTCGTCCACAGCCACTTGAAGCAGAGCCTTACATATGTTGGCACCAGAAAATGTAACCGCCCCCGCTGCGTTACCTGCCCTCTAGTCTGGGAAACGAAAACAATCACCTTTCCCAAAACTATCTTCACTCTTCATGAGGGATTCACATGCGAGTCCCGTAATGTGATATATGTCATCGTTTGCAAAAGATGCAGGATGACATATATTGGTGAGACTGGCCTCAGATTAGGGGACCGCATGTAAAAACATCTGTACGACATCGCCCAAATTGCTTCGAAACCAATCCCAAATCATTTCAATGGCCCCAACCACAGAGGCAAATCTGATTTTCTGGTAACAGCTATCAAACAATGTCACGCAGATGACACAAGCCGCCTGGCGTTTGAAAACCGCTTCATTCAAAATTATGGGACGCTGTAGCCACATGGGTTAAACTCGCTGTTTAGCTACACTTAACATTCTCTTCAATCATTATAGTACCTCTCCATTAAGCTCCACCCCTTCTTACTTTTCAAACCTCCTAACAGCATCACTTTGCAACGGCTCTTCCCCAATCATCTATTTCAACCTCTCCTGGCTAGGTCAACATTGTATCACTCTCTCTCCCCTCCCCGGTTCCCCATCCACCACCCCCAGTTACAACCCACCAACCACATATCACAGGTCTCTATTTAAACAGTCTCCACGTTCTACCAAATCCATTCCTGACACAGACCGCCGGACATTACATTTTACAGCTAAGTACTCTTTAAAAAAATTATTTTATTTTATTTATATATTTATTTTTTAAAAATAGTATTCATGTGAATCTATACTTTATCTCCTTTCTCTGTTTCTTCGTCCTGTATGTCTTTGTATGATTAAGGCTTACGCCGAAACGTCACAACTTTGCAATCGTTAAGTAATAAAGCTGCTCCTACTTTTTCCTAGTTTATACATTCTGTCCAAGGTCTAATCTCTGGGACCAGATATGCCGGCGTGAACCCAGTCCAAACAGTAGTCTTGTAGTTTCACGTTCAGTTGTTTGAATTCAGCTTCCCTCATAGGATATCCACGCTGGATTCTTCAAAGAGGCGCATCGATCTTTCCACCAGTTTTTTTTTCCTTATTCGTTTATATTGATTTATGCCCGAGAAAACACTCCAGTTTACCTCATAGTTTTGCTTTATTTTAATGTCCAAACAGTAGAGAGCTCTTCCAATCTTCCTTCCCGTTATGCTAATCACCCCTGGCTCCCCCCGCCTTCATGCCGAGACACAACGAATATGCAAAAGAACTAATTGACTAGATCAGGCTGGTGGAGTATGACTTCCATGTTTGTTCTCATCCACTAGGTTTTACATTTGTTATTACGCAGTCTCTGTGGTTTCTGTGTGTGATCAGTAAAAACAAAAAATCAGACGCCGAGTTCTGTTGAAGGTGTATGCTGGTTAGGGCCGCTGCCGGTGTCGTCAGTGAAAAGAAATAATCGATATCGTTAACTTGTGATTTAAACATTTTACACGTAGCAAAAGATGTTAAAATATAAATGAGCAAAAAATAGGGGAGGCAAAATATAGAGAAATTAAATTCACGATTAATCACTTCGAGATTTTAACATTTTTCTCATAATTTTGTGGTGGCCTGGTTGGCAGAGTGGTTAGGTTCTCCAGTGGTATCTGGTTCAAGTCCCAGCAGTGGGATTTTTCTTTTTTCTGGTACACACCAAAAAGTCACCGGGGTTCACCCAGCCTCTAAAAAATGGGGATCAGAAAAATCTGGGAATGTAAATGCGGCCACATCAGACTTTCATGTGTCAAAGGTCGCGGAAATATGGGCTAAACACCTTGACCCAATATGACCTAATAACATGGCAAGGGGAATTTAACTTCTTTTTTAAAACTCATACTTTTGTGATTTAAACACTTTACTCATAACAGCAGATGTTAAGAAAATAAATAAACGGAAATAGGGGTGCAGAATATATAGAAATTAAATTCATGATTAATCACTTGATAAAATCTTTAGACGCATACCTGGTACAATATGTGTCCGTGTCCTTGGTGATCGGCTAACCAATCACCGCGCTCAGTACGCCTTGTGACGCCTTGCAGGACAGCAACAAATTCTCTCCATCTCTCGAGGCCTGCAGCCAGTCTTTGTATTGTCTCTTAGCTGTTCTGCAAAGCAACATGTGTGAGACAATGAAAAAAACAAAATTCGTGTACATGGCACTGCTCCGACTAGTGTACTCCAGTGCTACGCGGGAAGTTCTCAAGCGCAGAAGCATCTAGACATTTCTGCAGAGTTTGACTTCTCTGTATACGCTACTGACAATGATTAAACTATTTTCTACTGAACTAAAGTAAATTTTGTTGTTGTTGTTGTTGTTGGCAACTTGCATTTTGAATAAACTGTCTTAACTACCAAACAGTTTTTCCTTTACCTGAATCAGGATTTTCTTGGTCATTGGTACTCTTTTTAAGATTGTTCACCAGAAGTGGTACGAAACCAGGTTGACCTTGTGAATTACTAATTTATAAACCCGTGATACTGACTAAAACATCATTATTTGGTTAAATATGTGAATAATATTATCGTTGCGTCTGACCAAGTTTATCCTTGCAATTGTTGCTGCTGTTTAACTCGGTGATGTGGGGGTGAAGACTGTTTACAGTGGTGGTGAAGAGGCTGTTTAATGTGGGGGTGAAGACGCTGTTTAATCTGGGGAGTGGGGTGAAGACGCTGCTTAATGTGGGGAGGGGGTGAAAACGCTGTTTAATGTGGGGGTGAAGACGCTGTTTAATGTGGGGGTTGAAGATGCTGTTTAATCTGGGGGTTGAAGACGCTGTTTAATGTGTGGGGGAGTTGCGTTAAGACGCTGTTTAATACGGAGGGAGGGGGTGGTTGGTGTAGACGCTGTTAATGTGAAATGAGTGAAGACGCTATTTAATGTGGGGAGGGTGAGGACGCCGTTTAATGTGGGGGGGGGGGTTAAAGACGCACTTTAATGTTGGTGGGGGTGAAGACGCTGCTTAATGTGGGGCGGGGGTGTGAAGAGGTTGTCTATTGTGGGGCGGGGCGAGGTTGAAGACGCTGTTTAATACGGGGTTGAAGACTCTGTTTAATGTGGGGAGGGGTGAAGACACTGTTTAATATAAGGAATGAAGACATTGTTTAATGGGGGGGGGGGATTGAAGACGCTGTGTAATGTGGGGAGGGGTGAAGACACTGTTTAATATAGGGAATGAAGATATTGTTTAATTGGGGGGGGTTGAAGACGCTGTGTAATGTGGGGAGGGGTGAAGACGCTTTTTAATGTGTGTGGGTGAAGCTGTCTAATACAGGGTGTTACGACGTTGTTTAATGTCGGGGCGGAGGTGAAGACGCTGTTTAGTGTTGGGGGGCGGGGTGATGACGGTGTTTAACGGGGTGGGTGGGTGGGGTGAATACGCTGTTTAATGTGGGGGTGGAGTGATAACACTGTTTAATGTGAGGGGATGGGGTGAAGATTCTGTTAACTGTGGGGGATGGGGTGAAGATTCTGTTAACTGTGGGGGATGGGGTGAAGATTCTGTTAACTGTAGGGGATGGGGTGAAGATTCTGTTAACTGCGGGGGGTGGGGTGAAGATTATGTTAACTGTGTGGGGATGGGGTGAAGATTCTGTTAACTGCGGGGAATGGGGTGAAGATTCTGTTAACTGTGGGGGATGGGGTGAAGATCTATTTACTGTGTGGGGATGGGGTGAAGATTCTGTTTACGGTGGGGGGGGGGGTGAAGACGATGTTTAATGTGGGGGGGGGGGGTTAAGAAGGTGTTTAATGTGTGGGGGGGGGGTAAAGAAGGTGTTTAATATGGGGAGGTGGTGTGAATACAGTGTTTAATGTGGGGGTGAAGACGCTGTTTAATACGGGGGGGGGGGGGGCGAAGACACCTTTTTAATGTGGAGAGGGGGTGAAGGCGCTGTATACTGTGGGGATGAAGACGGTGTTTGATATGGTGGGGGGGGGGGAGTTGGGTGAAGACGCTGTTTAATATGGGGGGGGGGGTTGCGAAGACGCTGTTTAATCTGGGGGTTGAAGACGCTGTTTATTGTGTGGGGGAGTTGCGTGAAGACGCTGTTTAATACGTTGGAGGGTGGGGGGTGATGGTGTAGACGCTGTTTGATGTGGAATGAGTGAAGACGCTGTTTAATATGGGGGGGGGGCGGTGAAGACGCTGTTTATTACAGGGGTGAAGAGCTGTTTAATGTGGGGGGGGGTGCATGCGCTGTTTAATACAGGGAGAGGGTGTAGACGCTATTTATTGTGGGGGGGGGGGAGGAGGAAGTGATCTATTGACATTCTTTTCAACTCCCACAACCGTATGTTAACACTGGGATCACACAGGAGTTGAAAATTTTAGGTTTCGTGGTTTTACTGAGCGTATTTGACTTCCAGATAGTAGACAGTTTATTTAAAGTATTGGAAGCCATCGACTGGGTCATGCGCAATATAGAGGATAGCCGTCTGGGTATCGCATGGACCGAGGGCAAAAGCCTCGAAGACCTAGACTTTGTGGACGACATAGCGCTACTGAGCCCGTCGCATATAGGCGCCCAAGAGAAAAATGGTCGTCTCCACTCCTATTCAAAACAACTTGGCCTAAAAATTAATAAGGAAATTAATAAGGGGCGGGGGGGTTTAAGACGCTGTTTAATGTGGGGGGGGGGGGGGTTAAGACGCTGTTTAATGTGGAGGGGGGTTAAGACGCTGTTCGATTTTACAGTGAAGCACCCACGCTAGTCAGGGCTGATGAAACTTAGCCGGTCAAGACCCTGTCCCGCCTCTTTCCCGGTACCCCCAGTAACAAGCCTAGCCTGGCTAGCGGGACAGGGATCGCCGTAGTCCCCATGGTGGTGGAGTCTGCTAAAGATGTATCGCACATCCCGTGCTTGTTTAGCTCCATTCAAGACGGCGAAGAACGCAGCCCAAAATAGCCCTCTCTCAAGCAGACACGGTGCTTTGCCTCAACATCTTCACCGCGTCGGCTGCAGAGAACACCAGCTCGCACATCCAGGAAGACAGGAAAAGAAGAATAGCTCGGCAAATATAGGTTGATCTTTGTGTCTTCTTTATGTTTTATATTATCATTACATCCCTGCCGTCCTGCACATCCTTCTTTCAGCTGTTGTGTGTTCCATTGCTTTCCCTGCAAGTAATCACACGCATACTGGACTGATTGTCACATGATCAAGTAATCACACTCATGGACTGTTGTCACATCATCTTGTTTTTCATGAACACAAGAACATTCTCGTAGAAACTGTGTTCTAGTCAGCTTCTTATAGAGGGAAATTATGAAAGTGCACGAGCCATACTTGAATGCATTTCGTCCACAAGTAGACGCCATCACCAGCTCACTTCATAGTGTTGCTTTGTTTCAATGTCCGGTCATAGAGAACACTTCCAGTCTACATTTCTCAAGTTAATCTCCCTTGGTTTAACACTGCACTAACTCTGCTATAAAACAAATTAATCTAATAGAAATGGTCAGTTATAAAGATTCCTTAATAGTATCATTTAATACTGAGAAATGCACTACTCATTGATTCATTCATGTGCATGTCCCTTGCGGAACCTTGCCTCCTTAACAGCACTCCTGTAGGCCTCTTGGGTGTGAGCAAGATAGCTTGCTGCTGATGCATCCGTTTGCAGATCATCAACGATGTCTTGCAGCCATCTTCGCCTTGGTCTTCCTCTCTTTCTTTTTCCTATTATGTACCCTTCCAATACTGTCTTCTCTAGATTATCATGACGTTTGATATGTCCAAAATTTTTAAGTCTTCTCTCTTTAATACTCTTTACAAGCCAGCCTTCTTCAATATTAAGTACTGAGTGGCGACGCGGTTAGTGCACTGGTCTCTCATGGCGAAGGTCGGAGGTTCGAATCCTGCCGGAGACGCCCCAGTCACCCAGCTGTAGAAATGGGTACCCGACTTCTTCTGCAGCTGGGGAAAGAAAGGCAGCCAGGCGTGCTACTGACCATATCACTCTCTAGTGTGCTGACAGATCAAGGAAAATATGGGCACTAACATCATATTCCTATGTGCCTCTAAAGCATGACAAGATTGCCTTTACCTTTACCTTTAGTATGGATATATTTGTTCTTTTTTGTCCATGATATTTGAAAAACTCTTCTGTAGCATTTACTTTCCAAGGCTTTTGTGTGTTTCTCAGCTGTTTTGTTAAGTGTCCAGGTTTCACAGGCATATATTGCGGTGGGAAAGATGCATGCCCTTAAAAATCTTATTTTTGTAGTTCTGTTTGTTCCTCTCCACAGATTCTTTAGCTGTTTTACTTTCTGAAGAGCAATAGAAGTCCTTTCAATTTCCCCCATTGTATCTCCATTATTAGTTAGTAGTGATCCAAGATATTCAAAACTCTCCACTTCTTCCAATTTTTCCTCATTGGTACATATTTCAGCTGCCTTGTTTGTTTTGTCAGTTGTCATCAATTTAGCTTTATTCGCATTAAGATAGAGGTTTTGCTCTTCGCTGTTCTTACGGACTGACATTATTAGTTTTTCCATTCTTTTTTGTGTTGTGGACATTAATACTGTGTCATCAGCATATCTAATATCTGGTATTTCATAGCCTCCAATTGTTATGGCATCGTAATATTCTTTGTCTACATCTTCTCTAACATTCCTCATTATATTTTCAGTATACAAGTTAAATAAGTAAGGCGACAGTATGCACCCCTGACGGACACCTTGTTTTATGTCAAACCAAGTTGTTGTTTCAGCATTTATTCTTACTGCTGCCTGTTGTTCTAGATACAGCAGTGATGTTAATTGTATCAAATGTGTTGGAAATCCCATTTTTTCCATTATTTCCCAAAGTTTCTGGTGTTGTACACAATCAGATGCCTATAAGTAGTCTATAAAAGATAAATATAGATACACATTAAACTTCCTGCATTTCTCTATTATTAATCTTATATTGGATATATGATCTCTTGATCCTCTTCTTTGCCTGAAACCAGCTTGGACCATATTGACTTCTTCTTCTATTTTCTTACACCCATTATGATTTTTAACAGAATTTTACTGGCATGACTAATCAGGGCAACAGTTCTGTATTTTCAGGTTACCGTATTTTGGCAGTTGTATGAATACAGTTCTTTTCCATTCTTTTGGCCAAATACCTGAATGCCATATCTTTTTACATAGTGCATGATAGATTGTTGCACATTCCTTTCCTCCTGCTTTAATAAGTTCAGCTGTTATCTCATCACATCCTGGCGATTTACCATTTTTCAGATTCTTTATTGCTCATAAAACTTCTTCTATTCTCGGTTCGGGTTCTTTCTCCTCCGATAATAATTCACATTGTTGATTTCTGCTTTCACAGTCGGTTATTTCATACATTCCTCTGCAATATTCCTTCCATCTTTCTAGATTTCCTCTCTGTCAAGTTATTCCCCATCTTGTCACAAATTACATTTAGCTTATGCGTGACATTTCTCGTCAATATCTTCATTTCTTTAAACATTTCACTATCTCTTCCACACTTCTTATGTCCTTCTTGTTCTTTCACAACAATCTTGTATGTATTGTTTTTTTTTTGTCTTTTCTTATGTTTCTTCGTACTTCTTTTGTTAAAGAATTGTATTCCTCTTTGTTGTTGTTTGTCACTTTCCATTGCGTCTTCATTTCTCTACGTTGTTTTATCAGTTCTAGTGTGCCTGCTGTAATCCATCCATTCTTTTATGTTTTCTTTACTGGAGCCATGTCTTTAGCTGTTGTTATTAAGATATTTCTGGTATATTAATGATAGCAATTTTATAATATGAAATACCAACGGTAAGAAAAATCTTATTTTTGGTTGGTTGCAAGTAATTTTTTTTCTTTTTTAGTTGGCTGCCTGTAATTTAAAAAAAAATTCTTGCAGGTGATTTTGTTTAAAAACTTCGATATAAATAAACAATAATTCAACAACAGTCTCGTATTTACTTGTTTATAACCACATAATGGGTCAATCATTTAACAAGTCTCATATACAGGGCCACCAAGAGAAATTTTGTAAGCCAGTACAATCCACCCCCTCCCCGGGCCTGTTTATCTATTTTCATCCACTATGGCCCTTTCACCCCTCCCTCCCCCTACCATCCACCCTCCCTCCCCCTCCCATCCACCCTCCCACCCCCTACCATCTACCCTCCCTCCCCCCCCAAAAAAAAACCCTCTCCAAGCCCACCCTTAAAACAGGAAAAACTCTCCGGCCCCGTGGCATATACACTGGTCTGACTCCACTCCCCCTGCCTCCCAACCACCCCCATCCTTCCTCCTCATAGGGCCTTTCTATATTAACATAACCGGTCAATCATTCAAAATGTCTCATACGTACATACAGTATTTATCACGATGTTAAGAGTCAATCATTCAATAATAATCTTGTATGTACTTGCTCTCACGAGATAATTGGTCAATCATTCAACAGTCTTATATGTACTTGCTCTCACGAGATAATTGGTCAATCATTCAACAGTCTTATATGTACTTGCTCTCACGAGATAATTGGTCAATCATTCAACAGTCTTATATGCGCTTTGACTACCACGCTTTTTTTTATATTCCAGTCGTCATTTCCTTGTACGCACATCTTACAGCACAAAGAGGGCTCTCTTCACTGCACGAGTCTAACTTCAAATTCCAAGTTAATTGATATTATACTATGTTTTAGTTTAGAGTTTACTTCTTGTTTAATGTTGGTGCTGAGACTTTAGTTACATACATACGAGGTAAAGCCTATAAATTATTACGGTTAATTTGATATAACAGAAATAATTCGAAGGTACTGATTGTAACAATGTATAGGGTCTAGCAGAGAACCTGAAGGTTTTTATCGTATCTTACATCTTACATCCTCCCCGTGCCGGTAAACGTCACATAGGGCTCGCCAGGTAGTTCGCCAAGTTTTCCTGTTTTCGGCGAGCTTTTCAACCTCGTCAAGGGATTTTATGTCTTCTAGTTTGGTCTCTCTTAACAATGTCTTCTTTAGGTTTCTTGTGGTCGACCTTTTTTCTTCGGCTTGTTGTGTTCCACTTTATAGTTTGTTTTGGGATTCTCTGATTGTTTCTTCTCATCATTCATTCATTTGCATGTCCCTTGTGGAACTTTGCTTCCCTAACAGCACTCCTGTAGGCCTCTCGGTTGTGAGCAAGATGGCCTGCTGCTGATGCATCCATTTGCAGATCATCAACGATGTCTTCTCATCACGTGACCGACATATGTCCATCTCTTTTTTCTGATCACCCACTGACAGGTTCACTCATCTGCCTTATCTCTGTGTTGTTCTTGAATTCGTTCCACTTTATACGGAGTATTTTCATGAGGCATTTGTTTTCAAATAGCCTAATTTGTTGTCTATTTTTTAAAAGTTGTTTTCCAGCTTTTGCGTGCATAAATTTTTACTATATAATTAATTGAAAATCATCATATTTCCCTGCCGGACCCTGTATAATCCAGAACGAATGTAGGGAAAAAATTCTTTAAAAATTACTCTTATTGCATTACCAGTAGGTGGTTCATATCGTGTTGAAGTAATCAATTCTGAAAGTTTGCACAGTGCAGAAAATCTGCAAGCATAAATGCCGAAGATATTGAAGATAGCTTCCTTCTGTCATGAAATGTGTTTTATGTTGCAGACGTGTGGGCTGAACATCTTTGAGGACAGTATGTTTTCACAGTTCTCATTTGGTTAGGACCACAAGATTGAGGCACATGATGTAAATAATTAAATGAAATAAAGATTAATAAAATATAACACAACTCGTTTTTCTTAGTAGCTATACAAAGACAAATTACAGAACACTGCTCAGGTCAAGAATGTCGCAGAAAGTAATATTGTCCAGAGTCTGATAACAGGTATTATGAATTGTATTATGGATACATGTTTGTATGATGGATTTCATTGTAACTGAAGTTGACACTACAGAAAGGTTGGCTAGTAAGGAAAATTAAACAGAGAAAGCTTAAATATTTTGGACATATCAAAAGTCATGATAATTTAGAGAAGACAGTACTAGAAGGGTACATTATGGGAAAAAAGAAAGAGAGGAAGACCAAGGCGAAGATGGTTGCAAGACATCGTTGATAATCTGCGAATGAACACATCAGCAGCAGGGCATATTGCTTACAACCAAGAGGCCTACAGGAGTGCTGTTAGGGAGGCAAAGTTCCGTAAGGGACATGCAAATGATTGACTGATTACAGAAAGGAAAAAAAAGCTACACTAATAATCTCATTATCTTCAGTGCTACACAAGTGGAGTGCAACCACGGAACTGTTTGGTGAAGGCCAAGCACGGAGCTGTTGGTGAAGGCCAACCACGGAGCTGTTTGGTGAAGGCAACCACGGAGCTGTTTGGTGGAGGTCAAGCATGGTGCTGTTTGGTAAGGCAAGCACGCAGCTGTTTGGTGGAGGGCAAGCACGGAGCTGTTTGGTGAGGGCCAAGCACGGAGCTGTTTGGTGAAGGCAAGCACGGAGCTATTTGGTGAAGGCCAAGCACGGAACTGTTTGATGGAGGCCAAGCACGGAGCTGTTTGGTGGAGGCCAAGCACGGAGCTGTTTGGTGGAGGCCAAGCACGGAGCTATTTGGTGGAGGGCAAGCACGGAGCTGTTTGGTGGAGTGCAACCACGGAGCTGTTTGGTGGAGGCCAAGCAAGGAGCTGTGTGGTGGAGGGCAAGCACGAGCTGTTTGGTGGAGGGCAAGCACGGAGCTGTTTGGTGGAGGGCAAGCACGGAGCTGTTTAGACAGATGAAATGACTACTCTTCTTCAAGACCAGGAGTTTTGTCACTCCACTAGCAGTCTGTATTATGGCACAGTCTGTATTATATGTGAGGAAGACAGACAAATTTAGTATTACATAATATTACATTAAAAAAAGTAACAAGTGGCCTGGAATAAGCTAATTTAAGACCAGTGAGTATAGAGACACAGTGGAAAAAATACCAACCTCTACCTAGGGCATGGATTTTCTTTCATGTGCAGTAAACTGAAAAAAAAAAAAAAACTTACCACCGATAAGAGCGCTATGTACTATAAAAACAGAAACTCCTTCCTTTACTTGCCACAAGCAATGAAAGTTCCATATATTTTTTTATACATGGATAAAGGTAAACACAGTCCTCTCCTCTCGTGCATGACCTTGAACATATCTGGGCGTGATGCCACTATGTATGACTTTTCTCAGGTTCAAGAGCTTTTTCTGGCAAGCAGAAACTACTTAGGGGGCGCATTTTGTTAACAACATCTGTTTTAGATTAACATTTTAAAAACCAAACAGTTTAGCAGAATGTCTGCTTTTCCGAGCAAGGCAAGATTTATGTGAGCAATTTAAATGGGTCAATGTCGCTTACTTGTGCAAGAGAGAAGCTTGCAAGAGCGTCTTATGTGAGTGAGTGGAGGTGCGAGTTTGTTTTATGTAGGTTAGTTTGAAGAAGATATCCGTAGATAGGTATGTGGGTATGTAGGTAAGTAGGCAGGTAGGTAGGTAGAGCGGAAGGTAAGTAGGCAGGTAAATGAAAATATTAGGCTGAGTAAAACGCTCACAATTTTGCAGTGTTTCACTGCTGCACAAAGCCAAGCAACATAATGTATACTTAGCTGTGTTCCCGGTGGTACGTAATGTTAATAGCGACTTAACTTCACTCTTCAAACTACAATCCATAACTTTCCATGGTCTTCTGCCACCGCTCAGCCAATGCGAGGAGACCCGGAAGGTTTTAAGGGCAAGAAATCTCTCACGCCGACTTCAACTTAAGAACTGAACTTCCGCCCTTGAAGAAAGTGTGCCTCTGAGCGAAATAGGTGGTAGTATGGTTGGCAGGTAGTATGGTTGGCAGGTAGTATGGTTGGCAGGTAGTATGGTTGGCAGGTAGTATGGTTGGCACTGTACGGTGGATAGGGCAGGACCTCAGTTCCCTCCAATTCTGCGAGTTGTCCACGGAGCACGTTGGAAGTGTGTGCTAGCACGTCGTCATTCTGGAGAAGTAACCTCTTCCTGTTGCTGTGCTAGGTACTGGGTGAGCAGAACATCATGCAGCCGCTTCATTTGCTCATCATACAGATTTCCATCCGCGGAGCAACGAAATGGAACCAAGTCCCACAGCAGTTGGGGAGGGGAGGGGGGGGGGGAGTCCTCGAAGTTCCAAAGATGCAAAATTCCTTTGTCTTGAACCGGCCACGTTGGAAAACCGCTTCTGCCACATGGCCTGGCTAGAGCCATTGGATGCTTGTATCGAGGCACCGCAGGAAAATCCACTTTTTCCCGAAATTAAGGTATCGAAAAACGTGACGAATTTTTTTTTTTACTCACCGTAATAAATTGTACGCAAAATGAGTTGCTCCGTGTTAAAACAATAAGAGTCTAGAATTGGATTATTACATGCTAGTGGGCGGATCACAAGAGAGTTCTTTAAACAAATGGAGAGAGAGAGAGAGAGAGAGAGAGAGAGAGAGAGAGAGAGAGAAGGCAGAGATTCATGTGACTCACGGAACAAGGTACGATGATGATGAATGATACTGAAGCAATGACAAAACAAGGATACACGGAAACGCATAGGCGAGGCAAATAACAATACAAACAAAAATATGAGACAAAAAGCCGATGCTGCGATAAACTGACATATAATGTAAATAACATGACAGATGAGAATGGCATAGACGAGACCAGACAAAGCGCAAACACAGCTTGCAAATAATCACACACATCTCTTCAAGATAAACCAACAACTCAGTCTGGGATAGAAAGAGTGTTAAAATATCTCAGACTGAGTGAGTGCTTCATTCTCTAAACTTTTATTTACATCTCTGGTTCATTCTCTAAACTTTTTTTACATCTCTGGTTCATTCTCTAAACTTTTATTTACATCTCTAATGCTGTTTTAAAAATTCTTAAGCAAACCTTTTAAATTTGTATTATGTTCAAATCTAGTCTTTCGTCTCATATCATAACAGTGCGCTATATACTTCAGTTTTGTTTCTGTCTGTCTTTTAAAAAAAAAATTAATTTCCTTAGTCTCCCTATTTTTCTCTTTTTGCAGTCTTTCTTCCTTTCATAATTCTTCTCTTTTTATGTCTGTTTTACTTGAAATTCTCTTTTTATGTCTGTTTTACTTGAAATTCTCTTTTTATGTCTGTTTTACTTGAAATTCTCTTTTTATGTCTGTTTTACTTGAAATTCTCTTAACAGCATCCCGTGAACCTATTTCTAACCTGCAGAATATATCCTCTTTCAGCCAGAAATTCTGCCGCTTACGCTTTCCCCTGCTCTCCCACTTCTAACCCCCTCCCCCCCTCCGATCTCTTAAATTCTCCCATCTCCATCCTGGCCCCCTTCTGTTCCGAATCTAAAATGTTGAACGTTAAAAAAGTTAGAGGTGATAATAAATACATTTACTCTGTTCAGGCGCACCTGCTTGGGGCTAGATTGCACCAGGCAATTACTTCTCCCATTCTTGTGTAACTCACGCAGGGATACCGGCGCTGAACCTACAGCCACAGGTTTATCGATCACGACACCTTTGTCTCGCTTCTCTCCTCCTTCGTGTCTAGCCCATCCGCCAGTTCGTGTCTAGTTCTCCACCCATCCGTGCCTTGTTCGTCAACCCATCCATGTCTGCGCTGTTTTTCTTTCCTGTTCTTGTAAACTTCTGGCGTAGGGCACGCGTCATTTGCAGATGTCTGCAGCAGACAATTTGTGACAATGCTGGGTTTGTTGTTCATGTTCTGGTCATCGTTACTAAGGTAACTCTGCCATGTTTGTGTGCGTAATTCGATAGTTCTTCGACGCTGACGCAGTTTTCAAGACCTCGTCGTGTCTGGGCAAGCTGGACTTATATACAGGCAAGCTGAACTTATATACAGGCAAGCTGGACTTATATACAGGCAAGCTGAACTTATATACGGGCAAGCTGAACTTATATACAGGCAAGCTGGACTTATATACAGGCAAGCTGAACTTATATACAAACACCAGCATCTTCTGGGAGAATATAAAACGTTTCTTATTCAAGGCTGAGAAAATGCTTAGTCCGCCCACCCCCGATAAACAGCTGCAATTTAAGCTGCAGTGTAGAGTTCAAATCTCAGTTTTCAGAGAAATCTGCCCTGGTTTGAAACTATCGTTTACAAAGAGATTTAACTCTTTCAGTTCAAAGCAACAATGAGAGTTCTGGAAGATCTTGCAAACTATGAGAATCAATGCTCATAGCGGCATGTAGGCAATCTCACAATGATAGGCAGTCGAAATAAGAGGAAACGTATCAAACTTCTAACACAGTGCATATTTTAAAAACAAAAATTATATGGTAGCTTCCTTCCAGTTTCTTTCTACCAAAATTTCTCATCAAAATGTATCCTGGCAGAACGTAGAAATTAACTCAGGAGTCAAAGGGTTAACACTAAATTATAGTCATAACTATTGCATGCCGGGATATGTAAACTATGCACATTTTCTCCCGAGTCTTCGTCGCATTTGATTTAGCTCGAACATAGACTGGTAAAGCAGGTATCACGGACTAGATATTTGTTCACAAAACCTTCAGCTGGGACTGCACCATGATTGTCCCCCTCCTCACTGAGATTGTACGCTGTGCCAAGCACTGAAGTTTTATGATGTATCTGCCAGGTTCACTTGAAATAGATTTTATCTAAAATTCGCCCTTAAAAAATGATCCTTCTAAAATTTTAAAGTAAATAGTTTAGGTAATCTGTTTTTATAAACAAATATTTCAGATTCTACGTTGAAGACATACTAACATATTTTTTTTTATGTTGAAGATGCTTTTAAGCTAATGGATATGAGCTGTTTACTTACGAGCGAAAAATAATCTTTTTGCTCAGACATTTCTAAACCAAATGCACAGTTTAATTAGCTGAATCAACAAAAGCAGAAGCTGCTCTGTACAGTGTCTGTATAAACTGAACGTTGCTGAAAACATTACAAAAAAAAAAAAAGACAACTGAGTGACATTTTGCACATTTTACTTCCTACGGTACACACTAAAAAGACAACAAATAACAAAATGTATAACTGAGAAGAAGAAAATGTGTTTCATGAAATATATAGAAAAAGTTAGCAGTATAACTTCACAACTAAAAAATAAATTATCACTAAAACTTTCCAAACGCGCGCGTGCGCGCCCGCACACACACACACACATGCACACCACACACAACCAGAGACACTATGCAAAACTACCAAAACCCATTCAAGCTTGAGTGATTTCAGTGACAAGAACATGAAGTTCCAAGATTCATTTAAGACCGCTCTACGGGTTAGTGAAACTGAAAAGAAGAATAGGAAGAAGAATTTACGAGGGGTGATTGATAAGTTCTCGGCATAAGGTACAACGGATTATTTGTGGACAGCTTTTTGGGGTTATTTCTCAACATAGTCCCCTTGCAAGTTTATGCACTTAATCCAGCGATCTTGGAGCATATGGATCCCTTCTTTGTAAAAGTCAGCATCTGGTGCCAGTAGAAAGTGGTCTACAGTATGAATGACGTCATCTTCTGAAGCAAACTTGTGACCACTGAGCTCCTTTTTGAGTTTGGTAAACAGGTAATAGTCCGAAGGGGCCAAATCTGGGGAATAAGGAGGATGTTCAAGGAGCTGGAAGCCACATTCATGAATGACAGCCATTGACACCGCCGACTTGTGAACTGGAGCATTGTCTTGATGAAAGATGACTCCTCTCGTCAACTTCCCTCCACGCTTTTCCTTCAATTTGACCCACAGTTGCTTCACAAGATTAGCGTAATATTCACTGGCGACCGTTCTGCCCTTTTGAAAATAGTCTACCAATAGCACACCTTCTGAATCCCAAAAGATGGAAGCCTTCACTTTTCCTGCATACAGAGACACCCTTGCTTTCTTTGGAGGTGGGGATCCATGATGTTTCCACTGTTTTGACTGTTCTTTGGTTTCTGGTTGAAAATGATGAACCCAAGTCTCATCCATAGTCACAAATTGCTGAAGAAACTTTTCAAGATCTGCAGAAAAATGGCCGAGATTGTCTCTTGACATGTTGAGATGCTGCCGTTTGTGATCAGCTCCAAGAAGTTTTGGGACTCATCGAGCAGAGACCTTTGTCATTTGAAGATCATTGTGAATAATGGCATGAACACGTTCCTGGGAGATGCCCAACTCAGTAGCAATGTACCACTCAGTTAGTCGTCAATCCTCCATTATCATGTCATGGATTCTGCCAGTGGTTTCATCGGTGGTTACCATTCTTGGTTTTCCTGGACGGGAATCATCATCCAGACTCTCCCTTCCATGTTTGAATTGAGCTTCCCATTTCTTCACTGTGCTGTAAGAAGGGACACTCTCCCCTAGAGTCTCTACCATATCCTCATGGATCTCCTTCGAAGATAAGCCCTTGATGCAGAGGTAGCGAATGACTGCTGGATGAGAAATTTTACCTATTTTCTCAATTTCTGCAACCCCTTACCACTTCAGTAGCCTGTTAAAAAAATGGTTGCAGCTAATTTCATGAAACTTGGTGTTTAATCTTTCATTAACCTGATCTACAAATGCACCTAATATCAACTGTGCATTTCAAGTATTTGCACCTTATGCCGAGAACTTATCGATCACCCCTCATAAGACAAACAGATAATACTAGAAATGATCTATGAAAATATGCAACACGCTAACTTGATTCTATTAGAAAAGACAACAGTTCACTGGGATATTTACCAGTCATCAAAGAGAAATGATTATGATGACTGTGGCGATAGTTGAAAGAAGAGGCTTAATTTCTGTACCGAGTAAACAGAAAAGAGTACTAAATGCCCAGTGTTGGTCGTTAAGACGGATAGATAATTAGGAATAAAAGTTTTGTATTAAAAATAACTTCGGTATCCTATACGGCCTTGATGCCAGCATCTGCTGTTTATAACAAAGTACAGTTTTTATAACAAAGTATTGCTTTATGACTGATCATTAGAAATAGGCCCGAGAATGACAAAATAGAACATTCCAATATTAGAATTTTATGGTTTAACTTTTAGTCGTCGAATGAAATTTCAGAGGAAAACTTTCCAGGCATTTAGCTTGATACAGCGTTACTGACAGATTGAGCAGAGCTGTGCTTTCTGGAAATTGCGTGGGACCTTACTTAAAGCACTAGCAATTTTTCGCGGTCTTCGATAACAAACTACAGAGGGCATGACAAATATAAAGCAACTGATAGAAAACTACAGAGGGCATGACAAATATAAAGCAACTGATAGAAAACTACTGAGGGCATGACAAATATAAAGCAACTGATAGAAAACTACAGAGGGCATGACAAATATAAAGCAACTTATAGAAAACTACAGAGGGCATGACAAATATAAAGCAACTGATAGAAAACTACAGAGGGCATGACAAATATAAAGCAACTGACAGAAAACTACAGAGGGCATGACAAATATAAAGCAACTGATAGAAAACTACAGAGGGCATGACAAATATAAAGCAACTGATAGAAAACGTTCACATAAGAGGAGCGCTGGAAAGAATTTAAACTCAGTAATCGATTGTCATTTTAAAAAAATGAGAATAAAAAAAAACAGCTAACACGTGTATGCAGTGTAACGATAGTCTTACTGCGTTTATCTTATGCGATATATCATATCATAAAGATTGTCATGTTGTGTATCAGTTTCCAGGTTATGACGTAGTATTTCTGTAATCTCACGATCAAACCATTCGTGATGTTGTGTTTCTTATCATCTCGCAGCTAAACTATGATGGGTGATGACTCGTTACCACCATGACGTCATGTGTGCCTTTCATCTTCGTCGTGGCAGTTGTTATCGCCAGCATAGTGCCTTTTGGAGGTAAGAGCTCATGTCCATCATCACTTTACTTATCTGCTAAAGCTGTATCTTCCTTTATTTGGATGTCTTTTAGTCTCCCCACTTTTGCTGTTATTTTAGTTGTTGCCTCCCCTGTATATGCGACCTTGTCTTATTTTTAACCACGTAGTGGCTATCTAATGGGCAAAAGAAAAAGAGGAAGACCAAAACGAAGATTGCTGCAAGACATCGTTGACGAACTGCAAATGGATGCCGCAGCAGCAGGCCATCTTGCTCACAACCGAGAGGCCTACAGGAGTGCTGTTTGGGAGGCAAAGTTCCGCAAGGGACATGCAAATGAATGAATGAATGAGTGGCTATCTGGGAGCAAAGATATCGAATAGGATAGGAGAGCAGTGGCGGATTATTTATTAGGCTGAAAAGCCTTAGGGGCCTGGGATGGCAGAGGCCCAGGGTTAATGAGAAAGAAAAAAACCTCTACAAATACAGCGATGTTTATGTATACAAATTATTGCTTCACCAGCAAGGTCTGTTATGAAAAAAACAGCATGTCAGCTGTGCTTGGTCTGTGTAATACAATTAACTAGTAATAGCAGAGATCACAATCAGAGGGAAATCAGGTCATTTATCAGCAGATGGACAGTGTAGGTCGGAGAGGGTTACCAAGCTTTAGTCTTGAGGTCTGAGTGGACATTAATCCATCAATGATGGAGAATGGGTTTCAACAGTTTGCTTGATTCCACCAGTGAAGCCAAGAAACATGACGCACGTGGGGGACACTTGAAGCCATAACACTTTAGTCAGACTGAATAAAATGGATCATTCTTTTTCTATGATGACGTGGGATAAGGTCTATCGCGGCTGTTTCAGAGCATCATCACTCTGTGTCCATTGCTTTTTTCTTAAACACAGACTACTGGCCTGTGTCAACCTACGGTGGTATTTCTACGAAAGCTTTAGCGGCCGAGTTTACGGTCACAGGAGAAACATATGCCCGCCTCCAATAAACGTTTAAATCAAAGAAGGGCAGCGCATTGGAAGATCTTATAGAGTGAATTCAAAAGAGGCCACGGAAACAGCCAGACAACTACTGTACTGCTACTGCAGATAATAACAACAAAATAATCAAAGAAGTTCATTCATTCCTTTGCATGTCCCTTGCGGAACTTTGCCTCCCAAACAGCACTCCTGTAGGCCTCTCGGTTGTGAGCAAGATGGCCTGCTGCTGCTGCATCCATTTCCAGATCATCAACGATGTCTTGCAGCCATCTTCGTTTCGGTCTTCCTCTTTTTCTTTTTCCCATTATGTATCCTTCCAATACGGTCTTCTCTAAATTATCATGACGTTTAATGTGGCCAAAATATTTAAGTTTTCTCTCTTTAATCCTCTTTACTAGCCAGCCTTCTTCAATATTAAGCTCTTGTAGTATAGATATATTTGTTCTTTTTTGTGTCCACGATATCAAAGAAGTAGCAACCAAAAATATATTGCACGCAGACGGTAGAGAGTTCTGGCAGTCAGTCAGATCTCAGATACTGCACGTTCACTTTTTTATTAGTGTTTGGTGTACAAGCAGAATCTTAATCGTACTTGTTTATGTCGTCTCATAATGACAACTGCGTCAGTGTGTTCTCATTATGACAACTGCGTCAGTGTGTTCTCATTATGACAACTGCGTCAGTGTGTTCTTATTATGACAACTGCGTCAGTGTGTTCTTATTATGACAACTGCGTCAGTGTGTTCTTATTAAGACAACTGCGTCAGTGTGATCTTATTTGACTTCGGCTCCAACTGTTCCGTACTTCTCCCTCCACAAGCCCTGTTTTTGTGCCCGTGTGCGCACAAAGAGACTATGGTTATATCTAAGAAACAGAATCCACCAGCATGCAGTATTAAATTTAATGGAACTACTCTAAAGCAGGTGCAGAAATTCAAATACCTTGGAGCAGTAATAACTTCAGATGGGAAATGCACAACAGAAATTAGGAACAGAATAGGCCAAGCAAAGACTGCATTTCAGAGAATGAGAAACATATTAACCAACACATCCTTATCAATGAATGTTAGAAAACGAGTCCTAAAATGCTATATTGAACCTATCTTGTTATATGGAAGTGAATCATGGACAATAGGCAGGTCTGCACAAAAATCATTGGAAGCAGCAGAAATGTGGTTTATTAGAAGAATGTTGCGAATCCCCTGGACAGCAAAAATAACTAATGAAGAATGTATGAGAAGAGCTGGAGAGACAAAAAACCTTGTCAAAAAAGATAAGAGAGAGACAATGTACTTTCATAGGACATGCAATGAGAAAAGGGGGCATTGAAAATATTATAACAACAGGAAAAATAGAAGGAAGAAGATCAAGAGGAAGACCAAGAGAAATGATACTGGACAGTCTGACGGGAAGGTGTGAGAGGAGATCACCAACTGAGCTGATGGCCTGCATGAAGGATCGCGTACTCTGAAGAAGCATAATAGCCAACGCCAGTCGGCACGGCACATGATGATGATGATGATGTGCGTGTGTGCTTGTGCGTGTGAGCTAGCGTGCGCACGTGCACAGCTGTGGGTGAGCTATGTGATGGTTATCCTGTATTAAAGCAATCAGTTCACACATTTTTTAAAACAGGTAATCACGGGTGGGAGAACATGTAAACAATTTATGTGAAAAATAAAATTCCGAGCAGAATGTTCTGTGTTATTGTGCCTGGTTTATTTCACTGAACATGTTCTGTGCCTTATGTAAATTTGCAGTACGCTATCTAACTTAATCAGCGAAATAAATGCAACTGCTCGGAGAGGGTCTTAGAATCACGCTCGCTGATACATTTGTGGTCTGAAATGTTAGATTCCCTGGAAACATATTGGAGTAAAATTGTCATATTTTCTCAAGTTTTGTATATTTCTCTTTCATAATAAAAATGCAGGTGACGGGAAAGAAAAAAAAAAACCCTTACATTCGGCAAATAGTTTTACATCACCTGCCTGTTGCTATTTTTCCTCAGCCACACAGCTTTGCCAGTTTAACTATAGCTACGCCAATGGGCCAACCGGCAACTTCAGCAGTCCTGGCTTCCCAGAGTATTATCCTTCCTTACTTCGGTGCCAGTACTTCTTTGACGCGGCCAGAAACGGCGGAGTCGAGATTAAGTTTGACACTTTTGAACTGGAAGATAAGAAAGAAGGAGATGATGCGTAAGTTTTGTCTTTTCTCACGAGTAAGTCAGTTTTAACAGTTTTCAAATGGTAAGTTCCGCCTACATTGTCATACAGTTGTAATCACCAGATCCGCTTATTGAAAATTGTATGTCAGATACAAAGGTATGTCTACAACTTGCTGAAGAAAAATATTATAATATTTCTAGTAAAAAAAAAACGCATTAGAGATCGAAGAGAACAACAACAAAAAGAATCGTACACATCAACAGACTGATAGCGAGAGGTTTTGAGAAATATGTACACTAATGTACCGTCTAAAGTTTTGTCTTAGTACGCAAGAAATATGTACACTAATGTACCGTCTAAAGTTTTGTCTTAGTACGCAAGAAATATGTACACTAATGTACCGTCTAAAGTTTTGTCTTAGTACGCAAGAAACAGTTTCGTGGCCAAATGTGCATCATGACGTCAAGTAACAAAGTATACATTTACATTTCTCATTTAAAAATACTAAAAATCAAATGTGCATCATGACGTCAAGTAACAAAGTATACATTTACATTTCTCATTTAAAAATACTAAAAATCAAATGAAATCAGGAAAGCAAACTCATGTAGTGCTGTCACATTGTTCTTCAACGCTACTACAGCACAGAGTAACGTCAGAAAATGGAAAAATAAAGAAGTTTTATTTACTTATTTTGCGCGGTGTATAACATTTCGTGCGCGGCATTAATTATGCAGTTTAGAGGGAATATTGATGTGCACTTGTCTCAACTAACAGGATATATAGAGGTAGGAAGAGAGAGAGAGAGAGAGAGAGAGAGAGAGAGGACAAACTGTGTGATAATGATAGTTTAGAGGGAATATTGATGTACACGTGTCTTAACTAACAGGATATATACAGAGAGAGAGGTAGGAAGAGACAGATACATGCTTAGATTGATTGATTGATCTTTATTTCAAAAGGGTTAAGAATTGGGCACGCAGGCCCGTCTGACATTCTGCCCTTTATCATACATCTTTCACTCTATTCCAGACATTCTACAAATATGCTGTTCATATAACAAACATAATTAACATTGAAGCTGAGATACATAAAATAAAATATAACATTTACGTTTCGCTCTTAAACATTCACTCAGTACAGAAGTAACTACATACATTATAAATGACTATCTACTAAACTAAATTTTCGAGACTATTCAGAAAACAATTAATTATATTCGGTGTCTGTAAGAGTAGTTTAAGATAACTTTTAAGTTTTATAATTCATAGAGGCATGTAGTCGACATCAAATAGATATTGGGAAAGCTTGTAGTTGTAGGAAAGAGTATAATTTATATTTTTTATATAGGATGGGAGGGTATTCCAAAGATGAGCAGCAGAATAACTAAAGCTTTTCTTGTAAAGATCAAGTCTAGGTTTTGGAAGACATATGTGTTCAAGCGTTGGCTGCACTTTGGGCTAAATTTAAACAGGTTCCATAGGTAAGGCGGGGCATGCCGTGAAAGAATTTGATGTACTAACTTGGCTTTATTGAAGAGGAACCTGTTCTTTAGAGGTAGTATTTTGATAAGTTTGTGATGGTTAGTTGTTTGTGCTTGATCTTTGTCACTAATAAGCTTTACTGCTCGCTTTTGGAGTGAGCAGAGCCTCTTTGTGTTTGACACTGAGCAACCATCCCAAACTGTTGAGCAATAGTCTAAATGTGTTTGTATATGAGATATGTAGTATGTCTTCCTAGTGTCTTGATCGATAAAGTGCTTAATTTTAGCTAATTGGTATACTTTTTGTGCGATGAGTTTTGTTAGACATTGCACATGAGAGTTCCAGGTCAGATGTTGGTCAGTAATAAGTGTTTTGTGCTCGCTAACGTAGAGAGAGAGGGAGAGGACAAACTGTGTGATAATGATAGTTTAGAGGGAATATTGATGTACACGTGTCTTAACTAACAGGATATATACAGAGAGAGAGAGAGAGGTAGGAAGAGAGAGAGAGAGAGAGAGGACAAACTGTGTGATAATGATAGTTTAGAGGGAATATTGATGTACACGTGTCTTAACTAACAGGATATATACAGAGAGAGAGGTAGGAAGAGAGAGAGAGAGAGAGAGAGGACAAACTGTGTGATAATGATAGTTTAGAGGGAATATTGATGTACACGTGACGTGTCTTAACTAACAGGATATATACATGGAGAGGTAGGAAGAGACAGAGAGATAGAGAGAGGCCAAAGTGTGGGATAGTGGTAGTTTAGAGGGAATATTGATGTACACGTGTCTTAACTAACAGGATATATACAGAGAGAGAGGTAGGAAGAGACAGAGAGAGAGAGGACAAACTGTGTGATAATGATAGTTTAGAGGGAATATTGATGTACACGTGTCTTAACTAACAGGATATATACAGAGAGAGAGGTAGGAAGAGACAGAGAGAGAGAGGACAAACTGTGTGATAATGATAGTTTAGAGGGAATATTGATGTACACGTGTCTTAACTAACAGGATATATACAGAGAGAGAGGTAGGAAGAGACAGAGAGAGATAGAGAGAGAGAGGACAAACTGTGTGATAATGATAGTTTAGAGGGAATATTGATGTACACGTGTCTTAACTAACAGGATATATACATGGAGAGGTAGGAAGAGACAGAGAGATAGAGAGAGGCCAAAGTGTGGGATAGTGGTAGTTTAGAGGGAATATTGATGTACACGTGTCTTAACTAACAAGATATATACACAGAGAGAGGTAGGAAGAGACAGAGAGATAGAGAGAAGCCAAACTGTGTGATAGTGGTAGTTTCGAGCAGCGCAGCTTTACGCTCTTTGCATTTATCTTTCACTTGTGTTTTAAAACCATTAAATACATTATGCCATAGCTTCCGTGTTTCTTACAAACTACACAGACTGTTCTAGGTTTTGTTTTATTTGAGTTTGGAATTTTAGTTTAAAACATGCAGAAACTAAGTTTAACGCATTTACATGTTAAGAACGGTGGCCATGGTTCAATCAATCAATCAATCAAGTGCCGTGCCGCGTGGCATAGGCGGTAATTTCTCTCCACAGTTCCCTGTCTTTAGACTTGATTATGAGATCCGCCGGTGACTTTCTTCCTAGACACACTGACAGCCCATCCAGTAACTTCTCTCTCTGTCTTCCTCTGTCTCTTCTTCCCTCAATTTTTCCAGTTGCCACAGTGTGTTCTAATTTTCGTCTTCTCAGAAAATGTCCTACAAATCTCGTTTGTCTGCCTCTGATCTTTGCTTAGTTTGCCTTTTAACTACAGCCTCTCTTGAGACTTCGTTGGTTTTCTTATCTGTCCATGGTACCTTCAACATCCTTCTTATGAACCACATTTCCATGGCCTCCATTACTCGCTGCACTCTCTTATTCATGGATCATGCTTCACATCCATTAAACAAAATTGGCTCGATGTAATATTTAAGTACACGGAATCCATGGTTAACAAGATAAAAAAAAAGGTCAAAACAGTGATGATAAAAATAACTTTTCCCCCCTCTTACCAGTAGACATGGCTGTGCTCAGACTTTCTCATACCAGTACACATGGTTGTGCTCAGACTTTCTCATACCAGTACACATGGTTGTGGTCGGATTTTCTCATGCCAGTAGACATGGTTGTGCTCAGACTTTCTCATACCAGTACACATGGCTGTGCTCAGACTTTCTCGTACCAGTAGACATGGTTGTGTGCAGACCTCACATACCACCAGACATGGCTGTGCTTAGACTTCACATTTAGTGTTGCTTCGTGCACAGTATCTGGTGTAATGAACAATGACTTGGTTAAGCTGACATCATTTTTTGCGTAATATTTTTTTTCCAAATAAAAGGTTTTACAGTCGGATGAAGTTTTGTTCAACATTACTATAAATAATGATGTTCCAAGAGCTGTGGACTCAGCAATGGGTCCGGCTGTGGGTTCAACAACAAGTGCCTGCATCATTTATACCAGAACTTTTCTTCATATCGAACCTCTCTTGTGTTTTTCACTGTTTCCAACAGTTGTTTAATGTCCCGGTTTTATTTTTATATCTCAGAGACCGGCCTAAGTACAAGCAGAGCGTTAGAGCAAAGTATGTACTGTTAGTCCTGAACAGTTTTACACAGAGTCAATCCCTGGCGAAAATGACTGGCTAAACAACAATTTTAAAAATAATAAACATTTTCAACTGAAAAAAAAGAGATTGATTTCATCAAAATAGCCATGTCTACGCTGTGGTTCTTTGCTACAAGTACAACACACAAACGTTGCTATCTGGCACGAACAGATCAATGCTGAAAAGTTTAAGAATTATCTGAAGTTCATCTTCGCCCGCAGAGGCATGTTTTCTGTCATTTCGTCACTCCGTAGAACATATAAGAAGAAAAAAAAAACAGAAGGCTATGAGCCAGTAATATAAACGATTCTGGCAGCTGCTTCAACCATTTGGAAGCTGATATGATTCAATCTGGAAACTCTCCAGAAGACGAGACATATTAGATCTCTTCCCTCAAATTTCCATCTTGCCTTCAAACAATCGATTACATTAATAAAAGCATAAGACAGTTTCTTCTTTTTGTTCTATTTTTGGCTCCCAAATGGGAATTTCGCGCCATTTATCTCTTGGAACTCTTAACGAATATGAATTGTGAGGTTTTTTTTCTCACCTTTATTTCAAATGCAGCTGCGGCTTTAGCGTCTTCTCCTGTTAGATATGCATGTCAAAGCTGAAGGCATCGCCATCATCTTGTGCCGTCTCTCCAGAGAAGATTGCCTACAATGTATCTTCAGCCTCCTCTGTCCCTTTGCTTTCATACTGCATCCAGCCATACTGAATCTAATCTATCTCCTGATGGTGTCCTATACTGTTGTCGCCTTCTTCATTTGCCCCTCATTTTTTTTGTTTGTTTGTTTAGCTCGAGTACAGTTTTAGTTACTGTATTACGTTTTTTGATATGATCGAAATATTTGAATTATCTGGGGTGTTCCCTTCCTTTTCTTTTTCTTAGCATTAATTAATTTAGTTAATCTTTGTTTTCTTCTCTGTCCATGAATTATGCCACAATCTTCTAAGTATCAACATTTCAAGGACCTGTAGTTCCTTTTATACATGTTCTTATTTAATGCCCATGCTTCTACACAATAAAGAGGAATGTGGAGTCTTGTTTTATCTTGCCTTATCTCCTTTCTAATCAACATTTCAAGGACCTGTAGTTCCTTTTATACATGTTCTTATTTAATGCCCATGCTTCTACACAATAAAGAGGAATGTGGAGCCTTGTTTTATCTTGCCTTATCTCCTTTCTAATCAACATTTCAAGGACCTGTAGTTCCTTTTATACATGTTCTTATTTAATGCCCATGCTTCTACACAATAAAGAGGAATGTGGAGCCTTGTTTTATCTTGCCATTTCAGTTGAGGTGACAAAAAGACGTCTTAATAGGGCTCGGAGATTTATTTCATATAATTTGGGGGGAGGGGGTATTTAAGGTTTCTGTAATTTTATCCCTCGGTTTCTAGCGCGAACAGCTCTCTCTCTCTCTCTCTCTCTCCGTCTCTCTTTCTCTCTGTCTCTGTCTCTCCCTCTCTCCCTCCGCCTTTCCCTCTGTCTCTCTCTCCGTCTCTCTCTCCGTCTCTCTCTTCGTCTGTCTCTGCGTCTCTCTCCGTTTCTGTCTCTCTCCGTCTCTGTCTCCGTCTCTCTCTCTCCGTCTCTGTCTCCGTCTCTCTCTCTCTCTCCGTCTCTGTCTCCGTCTCTCTGTCTCCGTCTCTCTCTCTCCCTCTCTCTCTCCTAGCGTAAATGTTTTGTGTGGCACACTCTCTGGCGGTAGTTGTGTAACGTGGTCAAATCGTTGGACTTGCTGTTTCTGGATGTAGTGTAATAGTGGTGCACTCTAACTCTTGCCTGATGGTGTCATTTCTGATTTGCTCTATTCTTGTTACATTTGATATTCTCCATAAATATATCACGTCCGTCGTGATGATTTTCCTTTTGTTTTTTACTTTTAGTGCTCTTGCTTGAAATTGATAGTACAGAGCAGTACAGTGCTCTTTTTTCAATTTTTGTTTTTCAGTGAAGGTTTCATTTGTCAAATGACCTGTTCTGCTTTATTGCATCTTTTCTTAATTTTGGTATCAATTTTTTCCACAGGATGATATCGTACTCGCTAGATATTTGAAATGCTTCATTTGTTTCAAATGCTAATTGTCCAGGAGGATTTTTGTTGGGATTTCTTTTTTGGCAGTGGTCGTAAGTTCCGTTTTTCCAGCACAGATTTTCATGTTGTGGTCATGGGCTTGCTAAGGTCTGTAGGTCTTTTTCCGATGTGGCTCTAAGTGCAAGTCGTTAGCAAAACGGAAATCGTTTATGGTCCATCTACTGGGGATGTTTTTGTCTTTGAGTTTTCAGCAGTTTCGTGGTGGAGTTGTTACTATGCATGTTGGCTTTTTGCCGCTGTTGTCAGTGTACATGATATTTAACAATTCCGTGTTTCATTTGCTGCCTGTATGTTCAGAATTTTACAAATTCTGTTAAGCTGCACTTGGCCATTCCTCTCTCTCTCTCTCTCTCTCTCTATATATATATATATATATATATATATATATATATATATATATATAATTTATTTCACTTTCGCGTCTCCCATCGAAAAAAAGGAAAAGAAACAGAAAATGAATTAGCAAACCAAGTTTTTGTACCACTGTTTTCGGCTACAGTTGCTACGTAGTCTAGTTTCTGCATATATTACAGAATTTTTCTTTCATGTGCTAAGTCAAACGTTCAGCTTTTCATGAACGCCTTTCTGTCAGTTGCAGGTACGACTACATCGATGTGTTTACTGTGGACTCCCAAGGTTTTAAGACATTTCTGAACAGATTCTGTGGACGGAAGATCCCACATACAATCATATCTCCCCAGTCCAAATTGGAAATCAAATTCGTTACCGACCACTGGCAAAACTCAGCCACGGGATTCAGTGGTCGATATCGCTTTCTTGGTGATGGTTAGTTCAGAGTCATTTTCTGAGGCGTATGTAATAGGTTCGGTCAATGGCGAGTATGCAGATTGTAAGCTATGACGAAAGTAAACATTTTAGAGAGGACAGATTAGGATGATTTTAGGCTGTGGCGAATGTAAAGATTTTAGAGAGAATAAATGTGAATAATGTTTGCAGCTGTGAAAACTAAGATTTTAGGCACTGCTGATTTTATGAATACGAGAATTTCAGAAAGGAGCAAATCTAGATACCAAACAAAGTGGCGCATGTGAAGATTGTAAAGCAGATGTGAATGGTGATGTCATACACTAGTAGCTATGTGAACATTTGAAGGAGTAACGACATGGGTATTGACCATGTGCAGGTGGTGCTAATGTGAAGAGTCCCTAATACAGTACTAGAATCAAAGTAAACCTGTACCAAAGCTCTGTGCTACCCATATCTGTCTATGAACAGAATGGTGGAGAACATCTGCAACATAAATTGTCAGATTATCCTCATTTCACAGAACTTGCTTCAGAAAGATTTTGAATATTTATTGGCCACAGACAGTACATAATAAAGACTTTCTTGACCAGCGTGAACAAAATATTATATATTAAAAAATCCGCTGGAAATGGATCTGTTATGTGCTCTAAAGGCACCCCAGCAACATCATTAAAACAGCCGTGAGGTGGACACCCGAGAGGCAGACCAAAGACTACTTGGTGGAAAACTGTAGAAGCAGAAGTGCTTGTAGCACTGCTGGGAGATATTAAAAAAAGCTGATGGCAGACCATGAAAAATGGCGAGAAGCAGTTGCTGACCTGGAAAGACACTTTGAGGTGTACTGGGCGGTGATTGCTTAGCCAGCCACCAACCAAGGACATGGATGGATGAATGGAATGTGTGGAGTTGAATGTTATGACCATATAAATGACAGGCCGTGATGAATGGAGGTATATCAGGAAGTCTATCAGCGGGAGAAAATGACATGAAATGTTATATTAATAACTAGCAAATTTTTTTTCTTAAGTGAACTCACAGGTTTAAGTCATATTTTTCATAGTGTGGTTTGTCAGTCAAGGTTCTTTCCCAGAGCGGAGTATATTATGAAAATAAGGCTCTGTCATGCATGTACTTTTTTGCATAAATATTGGTCTTCACTGTTGTATATCAACAAGTAGTTTTTCTAGTTACCATTTTAGATAGGAAGAATATGGACTCATGTTATATGGAACTGTAATTTGAAATGTGATTTTCAGTAAGTGCATAGACAAAAAGCCAACCATGCCATGGCTGACTCATACACAATGTTCTTCCATAACTGTGTTCCAGACTGGCAGCCATTTGATCACAAGCCCAGCAAATGTGGCAGCAACAATCTTTCAGGTGTAGCCGGCTTCATCCAGTCTCCGAACTACCCGCAGAAATACCCACCGAATGTTAATTGCTCTTGGGTCATCAATGTGCCAGAAAATCAGCAAATTCTTATTCGACTACTAGATCTGGACATAGGCTCTAGCCGTGAGTCCATGACATTCGAAATTTGTTCATGTTGTTTCGTACTTTATGTTTGCTCCACTTACTTCTGAATTATGTAGTTACAATTTGTTTTTCTATGTTTTTTTTTGGATATAATTTTATATTTTTTATTTGTTGCTTTCTTGCCCTAAACAGATCCATCTAAATGAAATCAACTCTTATTCAGAGTGTGTTCAATGTGGGTTCATTGTTTTTCTAGACTCTGACTTGAAAAAAATTTGAAAGTTACTATGGAAATATGCGAGAAAGGGGAAGACTAAGCTTGTATATTTATATTTCCAAAATGCAAATTATGTCTGAATATTGAAAACCAATTAAATGTTTTAAAACAAAAAAAGAGGAGAAAAGAATCTATTTCTATTTTGTATCTTAGCCAAATGCACAGATTCCTCTTTGAGGCTCTACAATGGTTATGCAACATCCATGAGCATTCACACCCATGAATGGTGTGGGAAAATGGCTGGATATGATCCATATGAGCTT
Source organism: Achatina immaculata (assembly GCA_009760885.1). Taxonomy (NCBI): domain Eukaryota; kingdom Metazoa; phylum Mollusca; class Gastropoda; order Stylommatophora; family Achatinidae; genus Lissachatina; species Lissachatina immaculata. The sequence continues at coordinate 16,570,389 of CM019692.1, forward strand.
CAGTATCCAACTTACGCTAGTAGGACAGTGATACGCTTTATCTCAGGGCCAGACCATGGTGGTTACCACATTGGCTTCAAGCTGCTTTGGATGTCATTCTCTATAGCAAATCCTCCAGGTATTGCTTTTAATTAGTATTTTCACACAAAAACATTGCCTTTGTCTTCCTGTTATTTAAAAAAAATTTTTCTGTTTTTCACCAAGCACAGATTTGCCTTATTATTTGAAATTATATAGATTACCAATGTTACATTCAAGTCAGTTTGACTCCTTATTTATCATGAACTCTGTTGAACTGGTGACAGTTCTGTAAATTGAAAAGATGAATCCATGGTTATATTGTACTACAGAAAGGGAACTAAACAGTCACTCTGACAGAGCCCTCATACCAGAGAAGAGGCTTAACTAACTGCCCAGTGCTGCCCGACTTCCATCAGTGCCCCATGATGTTAGAAGTTGTGTTCCTTGCAGTCATTCAGTCCCTCAGCACACCAATGTATTTGGACTTGGGTTTCATTCACTACATTCTGGTGTGAATGCTGCCATGATTACACTTAAAACCCTTTTGTCAGTAATAGTCTGCACATTTTCAGCAGTACTTCCATATCAGGACATTGTATATTACAGCTGAAAAATGGGCTGACAGGTGGAGAACTCCTCCCATACTTTCATCTTGGCATATTCTGCTACCTTAAGTATGCCAATGGTTAGTTGCTAATGTGTCATTGTGATGGATTCACAGAGTATGCTTTGTAAGACTGAGAAAAAGACTGAAAAGAAATTGCTTCGAAAAGGATGGGTTCATCTAGTAACCCAGTCAAGCCTAACATGGCTATACTGTCCAGGGCATGCGGGAGTACATGGCAATGATGTGGCAGATAGACTTGCTGGACAGGCTAAAATAAATAGCAGACTGATAATGGACTCGTGGGACAGTGCTAAAGCTGTATTGGACAGACTGTGGGAAAATGAAGAGCAGGAATGGAAGAACAACATAGATCTGAAGAGAATGCTGGAGCTAGGACAAATTAAAGGTGCTGGCAGGAAATCTGAACTGTGTGGCAGAAAACGCATCATAAACAGCCAACATTTGGCAGGAGCTATTAGCAAACGTACTCTGAATTTTGAATCTCTGAACCTTTGAACATTCAAGTCCTCTATGCAAGTCTCAAGTCACCAGCTTCAAATCTCAAATTTTTGCAGGCAACTTTAGGTTAAATCTCAAATTTAGAAGTAAAAATGACTTGGTTTGTGCTACTAAAATAGGAAGCACCAAATCTGATATACTGCAGCATGCACAAGTTGTGAAAGTGGAGAAATCAGAATAAGATATATAAAAGTAATATATAATATAATGTAATATAATATAATATAATAAAAAATAATAATAAATATAATAATAATTATAAAAATATAATAATAATAATAAAAATAATCTAGAGAAGACAATATTGGAAAGGTACATAATGGGAAAAAGAAAGAGAGGAAGACCAAGGTGAAAATTGCTGCAGGACATCATTGATGATCTGCAAATGGATGCATCAGCAGCAGGCTATCTTGCTCACACCCAAGAGGCCTACAGGAGTGCTGTTAAGGAGGCAAATTTCCGCAAGGGACATGCAAATGAATGAATATAATATAATATAATATAATATAATATAATATAATATAATATAATATAATATAATATAATATAATATATACTTTATATTAATCACCACTTAAGTGTTTCAGCAGTTATTTTGACATTTATTTCATTTTGATTTTGCACAGTATTAGAGACTATTAGAAACAATATTGATTTTCTCTTTACAATCAGCCTATCACCTCTCACAAGTCTTTATTTAAACATACACAACACTTCACCACATGGTGTCATGGATGCAGGTTCTTGCAAGTCACAGCTAAGTGCTCACCATTTTTGGTACTATTTTTTTCCCCATTTTTATTTGTTGTGTACCATTCATGTGAATTTATGTTTTATCTTCTTTTCCTATTTCTTTGCCTGTTGCCATTCATGTGAATTTATGTTTTATCTTCTTTTCCTATTTCTTTGCCCATTACCATTCATGTGAATTTATGTTTTATCTTCTATTTCTTTGTCCTGTATGCTTATGTATGATTAAGGTGTAAATTGAAACAATAAAAATGTGTGCTCATTAACTAATAAAGCTGTTCCTAATTTTGTTTTAAATAGTTTTAACATATTCTTCATCATTACCATGCTTTTCATTATCCACATTCTCTCTCTCCTAAATGCTCAATTTCTGAAATATTCTTCCAAATTTTTTGTCAGCAATAGTGTCAGTTAGCGTCAATATGTTTTGCTTGACAATGTCTTTATTCCGCGTCATATCACAGAAGTGTGTGGTGGCTTTCAGTGCGAAGGTGGACAATACTGCCAGAATGGAATTTTATGCACTCCTTTGCCAAAATACTGTATCTCTAAAGAACTGGTGTGTGATGGGGTGCGGCACTGTGGACTTTATGATGACAGTGATGAGAGAAAATGTAAGGGTGTGCATTGAATTTATTCTCCACATTTTTTGGTATAGTATTACACTAATTTTTGTAGTTTTCAGTGGTTTCTATACTATTTTATTCTGGTACACATGCCTAAAAAGATGCAGAGATAATAATAATGAGATCATAGCTTTAATACAGATGTGGTAACACATGAATAGTCTGGGTATAAGTATATATAAAACAAATAATATATATGAAACCACTGCAGTAATCAGTTTGCATACCTTGGCAGCTACATAGACCAGGATGGTGACACCAAAAAAGAAGTTAGAATTAGAACTGCAAAAGCAGCATCGATCGTCAAGAATCTTGAGAACATATGGAATTCAAAAGTTATAAGCACAAAAACCAAGTTGAGTCTATTTAATTCAAATGTAATATCCACCCTCATTTATGCATGTGAAAGCTTGAAAACAACTAAAGAAATTGACAAGAAATTAGACTCTTTTGAAAACAAATGCCTAAGGAAAATACTTGGCATCAAATGGAACGAATTCAAGAACAATGCAGAGATAAGACAGATGACTGAACAACAACGAGTCTCATGGGTGATCAGTAAAAAGGAGATGGACATATGTTGGTCACTTGATGAGAAGAAATGATCAGAGAATCCCAAAACAAGCCATCAAGTGGAACACAACAGGCCAAAGAAAAAGAGGCAGACCACGTGAAACTCTAAAGAGGACATTGTTAAGAGAGGACAAATTAATAGCCACAAAATCCCTTGATGTTGAAAAGCTTGCTGAAAACAGGAAAAATTGGCGAACTACCTTGTGAGCCCTATGTGACATTTAACAGTATTGGAAGGATATAAGATATAAGATAAGACTGCAGTAAAGCTGTGATAACCAAATGTTACAACTATTTGAAAAAAATGTAGGAACAGCTTTATTAAATAATGAGCACATAACTGTGTGTTTATTAATAAATAAAACTGTTCCTACATTCCATACAGATGCAGGTGATATTTCAGGGGTGACTAAGTTTATAATAGAGAAATTGTTGTTATTTACTTATGTAATAAAGTAATCACTGTTTTAAAGGACAATTTGGATTTGCTGAATTAGGTGTATTTAAGTCAGTATATGACAGACTCTTGTAAATAATATGCTGCTCATTGACATGGCTAAACTTTTAAAAATAGGTTTTATATTCAGTTCTGACATTTGTATTATTTTAAGGACAAAACACAATTAGATAATGAGGATGCTTACTTGTTTATTTTTAATTGCTTTAAATTTCTGCATACTTAATGTGAATATAAGATTTGCCTTTAGTGCACTGACAGTTATCTGTACTGTGTAATTTGGTAAGGCTTGCCTTGCAAAAATGTATTCTACATTTTAAAAGGCTGGGAAATCGATTTCACTAAAGAGGATATTAAGTAAGAGCATAACACCATAGGCTTGTGGAAAACCCCACACTAAGTGAGATTCAGTGCCATGACCTTTACTTCAATAGAGGGACACTTCATCACTAAGCTGTCATTGTTCAGCACTACACTGGAATAATGGGTTTGCTCTTACCATGATGTGATCTGTTATCTGATCATATGTATTTACACAGGGACTTGGACCAAACACCAGTAATCAGTAACAACAGCAAAAAAAAAAAGATATATTTTAAATGGGCACCAGCTACGTGGTACATATTGTCAGCACAAGTATAGTTAATAACAAATTCTAGATGTAATATCAGTGTCATGTACTGATGTCCTGGTATGTACAGAGTGTGAAAATTTCTGAAAGGTTATAGCAAAAGGTCAACAGACATCAAATAAAAAGCAGAAGGGACAACATCATGAAATAAAATCTAGCAGTGTGTTATGGCCATACACGTAGTCTACAGTTATTAATATTTTAAATTACGACAGTATTTGTAATATGATCATATGATCATTATGTTCTACTTAATTTCCTTTTTCAGTTTGAGTAGAAATACACATATTTTAATTTTTTTTTTCAATATAATTCTTTGTGCCAACATGTGAATTAGGTACAAGAGAAATTCTGATCATGGCAGCGTGCATTGCCGTGCCCAGCCTGGTTCTACTTATGATGGTTGTTTTGATTGTGTACTGCTACAAGAGCAGGCATGTCAAAAAATCTACATCACAAGACCAGCCCCTGGCCAACAGTCAGAGTCAGGTATGAAAATACAAAGTATACATATGTGAGTGAATGGGGTAAATATGGGAGTGAATGGGGTAAACAAAGGGAAAATGCTTGATATATGTGAGTGAATGGGGTAAACAAAGGGAAAATGCTTGATATATGGGAGTGAATGGGGTAAACAAAGGGAAAATGCTTGATATATGTGAATGAATGGGGTAAACAAAGGGAAAATGCTTGATATATGGGAGTGAATGGGGTAAACAAAGGGAAAATGCTTGATATATGTGAATGAATGGGGTAAACAAAGAGAAAATGCTTGATATATGGGAGTGAATGGGGTAAACAAAGGGAAAATGCTTGATATATAATGACCAAAATAATTTAATACATTTCTTTGTTATTTAAAAGTAATAATTGCTGAAAGTAATATCAAAGTCATTCTTGTTGATAATGATGACCCTTGATTTCTCTGCTCTTGGATTACCTGGAAAAAAATTATAGATAATCAAAATTACTCTAGACCACCATTTTCCAGACAATAGTGCTAATTTACAGAATGTTTGCAAGTTTGTATATATATATATATCTATATATATATTTACATACTGTACTTACATTGGTTAATGTATGTGTATCTTTTGTACACTACCTATTATATAAATCATATTTATTATGGATACTGTAGTGTTTAGGTTTCATCAATATTCATTCAGAAATTGTCTGCTGAATCAAGGGTCATCAGTAGTTTGTTACACTAACAAAGTCTTGTAAGCAATATCTCATAAAAAAAAAACCACACATATGTTGTGTAACTTGCACAGTTTGATCAAAATGATAAGTTTCCATGGGACATTGTAAATTTGATACTTCAAAAGTAAAATTAGAAAATGCTTGAACTTAAGCTCCAACGGCCATGCTCTGCTGCTGGCCTATATATGACCCTCTTTCACTCAGGACACTCCCATACGTGGTCAGCCTTTAACCTCAGTGTTGTTCCTAGTGTGTGTTGTGTGATGGCGCCAATGGCACACTGACTGTACACAGCTTGATCTTTTCCACAAAGTTCTTAATGTCTGCCACTTCTCTTCATTATTCCCCTTTCACATAGTCTTTAGGGACAGGTACTGCACTCAAAATTTTTTTCATGTCCCTGTAATTTTGATAGGGTGACTGTTATAATATCTGCTTTGTCCATTTGTAATATATATAGTATACTATAACATAATAGTAATATATGGACAAAGTCAAAACTGCCAAGAAGTAGCAAACATAGTACAGAGACATGTGAATCTCATCACAACATGGTGCAAAGATCACAACAGGTCATGTAACCCAACCAAAGCTAAACTATTATGGTGTCTCTTGAATGACCGAACACCAAAAAGCCAAAATGCCAGGGGTGCAGTGTGAAAATACCATCATAGAAAGACATCACACAATTAAATATTTGAGGATTACCTTCAACAGATGCCTGTCCTTCAGGCAACACATGGACGAAAACAAGGAAGTTCTCTCTCTCTCTCTAAACCTTGTACGCAGGGCACATGGGGTTTTCCACAAATGCCTGTCCTTTGCCTTTTTTCCTCTCTTGCCCAGGTGAGCCCTCTGTTTGCTCATAATCATCTCTGTTGTTCTTCTCCATGTCTCTTTTGGTCTACCCTTACTTCTGTTCCCCTATGGTGTTCATCTTAGTGCTATTTTTGGTAGTTGTCAGTCATTTGGAGCACATGTCCCAACCATCGTCTAGCAGCAGTAAAAATATTAGCAAATATGGGCCTATTATAAACAATTCTATTCTCAACAATGAAAGCGCCAGTACTGTCAAGATTGGAATATGGCATTGGTATGCTCACTTTATCAACAATTCAAACAACCCAGTTGGAAAGAATTCAGAATGAAGCAATGAAGACGCACTCGGATGCCCCAGGGACACATTGGTGGATGCCATGTGGCACCTTTTGAGCATACTGAGCATGAAAACTCAACATAAATACACCCAAGTAAAAGTATATATGAATCAAGAGCACTGAAAAAAGAGATTCAGACACAAAAAGGTACATGACTAAAATGAGATCATTCATGTATAGCAGAGGCCGAAAAGACCATATGGTAGATATGGAAGCCTGAAGAAATCCCCATGGGTGTTGGCTGGGTTGATGCCTGAAAACATGCAGACCTTACCAAAGTTCATATATGGCTCAGTCAAAAATGCTGAAATTGGGCGGCAGGACGAACAGAATCAGAGATCAGAGAGAAAATTATTTAAACGCTTTGACCCAGATGACCCTATAATATTTACAGATGGATCAGTCATGTGCGGACAAAGGAGGGGATGGGGATTAGTGGTCTGTTGCATTGGACGCCCTATCATCATTGAGTCCAGAGTCTTTGCCACAACCACATCCAGCATGAGGATGGAGATTGAAGCAACCACTCAAGCCAGTAAAATGGCTAGCAAACCAGGAAGCATTACAAGCCATAATATTAGAATATGCATGTTCTAGAAAGTTCATACCAGTTACAAGAATTTGAAGCATATTATGTATTTTTAAGAAGAACACTGTCTATACACAAGATACAAATTAGGTATTTATAGCGCCTGAGAAATATTCTAGTGTTTTTCTCATTTTGTAACAGATACTAGTCTTTGAAAAGTTATAGCACAGCTAATTGATGAGAGAGTAGTTTCACACATGAAACTCACTCAGCCAGATGAATACACTTAATATAGCCAGACTATCAGTCAATCATTGGAACTTGATTTAATGTCACCTTATCAGATTTTCTTGTTGAAAAGCTCCTGAGCTGCATAACTGAAGAAGGGAAGATAAAATTTGTGGATATCTGGTCATATTTATGTAAGAGGACACATTTTTATTGTGTGTTACATGTATTAATAAACTGTTAGCATAACAAACATTTTTTTTCAAACCACTAGCCATTGTGTATTGAATTGACAAAGTAAACAAGAAACCTATATGTCCACTACTAATCACTAATATATCAAGTATAGCCATAAGTTTCAATGCTTGAATGATATGAATTTACTGTTTATTGCTGCATCAGCAGGGAACCACATCACGAGAGTCTTTTACTTCAAGTCATCGACAAATGATGCTTCATACTAGTTTTATAGATGGAGCTGGTGTCACATCTTGTGACCTTGATCGTGGCTTTCATCGTGATCCTAATGACATAGATCAGGTTAGTAGAAAGATATTATATAGATTAAATAACAGCTGCTTTCTAAACAGGACCAGAAGATGCAACAAAAAATGATCAGACAGATGTATAGAACCCAGCAGAGGTGGCTGATCTTATAACTCACAATGTCAACATATTGCATGCAGCAACAGTATTTCTCTTTTATACAGGTAACCCTGTCATGCCTTAGAGGCACATAGGGATATGGTGTTAATGCCCATATTTTCCTTAGAGGCACATAGGGATATAGTGTTAGTGCCCATAATTTCCTTAGAGGCATGTGGGGATATGGTGTTAGTGCCCATATTTTCCTTAGAGGCACATAGGGATATAGTGTTAGTGCCCATATTTTCCTTAGAGGCACATAGGGATATAGTGTTAGTGCCCATATTTTCCTTAGAGGCACATAAGGATATGGTGTTAGTGCCCATATTTTCTTTAGAGGCACTTAGGGATATGGTGTTAGTGCCCATATTTTCAGTGACCATTTTCAGTCCATTTAATATGAAAAGCACATGTCAGATTTGTTCTAGTATATCTATTTTTCAGGATTTTTTTAGAAAATGTGATTTATTGTGGGTGTTGTTTATTTGCAGGTGGATGGGTGGGTGAGTGAGTGGGTGAGTGAGTGGGTGGGTGAGTGAGTGAGTGAGTGAGTGGGTGAATGGGTGAGTGAGTGAGTGAGTGAGTGAGTGAGTGGGTGAGTGAGTGGGTGGGTGAGTGAGTGGGTGGGTGAGTGAGTGCGTGGGTGAGTGAGTGAGTGAGTGAGTGGGTGGGTGAGTGGGTGGGTGAGTGAGTGAGTGAGTGAATGAGTGGGTGGGTGAGTGAGTGGGTGAATGAGTGAGTGAGTGAGTGGGTGGGTGGGTGAGTGAGTGAGTGAGTGAGTGAGTGAGTGAGTGGGTGAATGAGTGAGTGAATGAGTAGGTGAGTGAGTGGGTGGGTGAGTGAGTGGGTGAATGAGTGAGTGAGTGAGTGGGTGAGTGGGTGAATGGGTGAGTGGGTGAGTGAGTGAGTGAGTGAGTGAGTGAGTGAGTTAGTGAGTGAGTGAATTAGTTAGTTAGTTAGTTAGTTAGTTTAAGGGGAACAAATGTTTTAAAAAAACATTGTTCTTTGTGTATTAAAGTAAACAGGTCTTTGAAATTTGTTGTTAATTACCATTAAACTACATCATGAACTACTGCCATGAAAAAGAAAAAGATTGATTGATATGATTTTCACAGGTCATTTTTTGTTAAAACAGGAGACAACCCATGGACTGTTTTCTGACGGATCCATGGGCAGTCTAAGGACTCATAAAAAGCGGCCTTCTTATCACATGATGCAACAGAAATATGAGGATGGAAATCTCATCCATGCATAGTTTTAAGTAGCTGTAATTTGACAGTTTTTTTAAATTTATATTTTACTCAAAAATGATTTTCTGACAATATTTTTTTGTAACATTCACACATTTTTTTTATACCGCCCTATGGCTAGTGTTTGTGAAACCTTAAAGTAATACTCACAAGCATAGATTTGTAATACTCACAACCATAGATTTGTAATAATCAATAAATGTCATTTTTTAAAAATTCATTCTGGTGCTGGCTGGTTTCTTTTCTCCAAAAAACTACAACTATCTAATTAAAATCATAAAAGTGCTCGTGTTTTTCCATTTACTATGACTACCAGTTTCTTACCACAAACAAATGTGATTGTTAAGTTCTTGTACCAGTATCTCACACTATTTTGCATATTTTTACTACCTTCACTTGAAATTCACTTATTTTATACAAAATTACTTATTACATGTTTAATTGTTAAGCAAAGGTGATTCATAGTTGACCTGAAATTTTGATTTTTTTAGAAACAGGACAGACTAAAACATTAATGTTATTAAATAATTTTAATGAAAGCTCTGAAAGCTTACATGTAATGACAGTGTTGGCAGAGACAGATACTGTTGTTCAACATATGGGACAGACTGTATAAAATCATCAGCATTCTGAAATCTGTCCTCTTTGCTGCTGATTTATGAGTTCAGACAGTTGAGTACTAGCTGTGGCTATATTAGATCAGACAGAAAGCTGTCAAATGAATTGTTACAAATACAGTGTAACATTTTGCAGCTTATAAAAAAAAAATAGTACAATAATATCAAAGGCAACAATTTTCTTGAACATTTGTACATGTATCACCAGAGAATAATGTGAAAACTTAACAGATCAATTGTGTCATTTATGTGTGACGTTGTGACACATATTTATTTATGAAAGCAAGTCCAGTATGGCAAGTTAGTAAACTTCAACTGTTGAAACTCAAGACAGTGAAGAATTCAAATGCCAACTAAATAAAAATAACTTTCTTGTTTTAGTCACTCTAAAAACAAATCCTCATATACATGTCACAGTAACATATCCATGGTCAGATTGTTTTTCATGTATATGCCTAGATGCATCAGCATCAGCATCAGGATGCATCAGCAACAGGCCATCTTGCTCCCAACTGAGAGGCCTACAGGAGCTGTTAGGGAGGCAAAGTTCCGCAAGGGACATGTAAATGACTGAATGAATGAATGAATGATCACTTAGATAAACCTTTGTCCTAACTCTGAAGTGCCTACAGGCTAGATCTATGTCCACAATAATTGTTTATTGAGCTGTTAACTTGGTCAAGATATTAAACAGACTGTTTATTGTTCCTGACTACATATTACCACCTTCATGTTTTCACACCATTATTTAGTTAGTATATATCTTTAAGTTCCTAAAAGACACACACAGAGTGTATTAAATGTTGTTAATCTATACTATAATGAAACTTAACATTATTCAGGAAGGAAAAATATACATAGAAGAAATAGCTGTTGAAGAAGTACACCAATTTTTATACCTTGGCAGCAACATAGACCAGGATGATGACACCAGAAAGGAAGTTAGAATTAGAATTGCAAAACCAGCACTGACCTTCAAGCATCTTGAGAGCATATGACACTCAAAGGTTAGCACAAAAACCAAGTTAAGATTATTCAATTCAAATGTAATATCCATCCTCATTTATGCATGTGAAAGCTGGAAAACAACTAAAGAAATAAACAACAAATTATACTCTTCTGAAAATAAATGCCTAAGGAAAATACTCTGCATAAAGTGGAACAAATTCAAGGAAAATGCAGAGATAAGTCAGATGAGTGAAAACAACCTGTCTCATGAGTGATCAGAAAAAAGGAGATGGACATACATTGGTCACGTGATGAAGAAACGATCAGAGAATCCCAAAACAAGCTAACAAGTGAAACACAACAGGTCAAAGAAAAAGAGGTCGACCACATGAAAACAGAAAACAGATGACACTGTTAAGAAAGGCCAAATTAGTAGGCATAAAATTCCTTGATGAAGTTGAAAAGCTTGCCAAAAACAGGAAAACTTGGTGAATTACCACGCGAGCCCTATGTGGCATTTAACAGCATGGGGAGGATGTAAGATATAAGAACAAAAAACTCTCAGCTCCAGAAAGTTTAATTTAATTCATATGTGTTCAGTATTTCTTGGTTCTGATGTGTTCAGGATTCTTGATTCTGATGTGTTCAGTTTTCTTGGTTCTGATGTGTTCAGTATTACTGGTTCTGATGTGTTCAGTATTTTTCATTTTGATGTGTTCAGTTTTCTTGGTTATATGTTAAGTACTCTTGACTGTAATGTGTTTTGTTTTCTTTATTCCAATATGTTCAGTTTTCTTGGTTCTGATAGTCAAGGTGACTGTAGCTCATGTCTGTTACATTTCTGCCATGTCATGCATTCCTAAAGTCTCCTGGACAGCTAGATTTAGTCTAGCATATGATATAACAAAATAAAACGAGGAAGACCTAGACTTACTTGGAGAAGAGAAATTATGACAGTGCTCAGAGACAAGGGATGCACATGGAAAGGAAGCAGAGAATAATTCCAAGAACAGGGAAGACTGGATAGCCTTTATCCATGGCCTATACTCTCAAGGGAGTGAAAGATGATGATGATGATGATATAACAAAGGATGTACACCACAACATTTTGCAGACATGGCTGTCAGTAATTTGAAAGAAAACAGATGCTCATGTAAAAAATCAGTCTGCTGTATATGGTAATCACATCTAACCCTGATAGTAGATAAAGAAAGTACAAAAATGTCATGAAAATGGAGAGGCTGTAATTCTGAAAAGAAATCTTTAGGTAATGTGGCTAATCATATATGTTTTACTTTTTGATGTGTGTTGTGCTAACATTAAAGCTGATTCTCATATTCTTGCATACACCATAGAGACACCAAATAATTCACTGTTTTTGATGATAATGCACAGAAATCTTTGAACTTTGCAAATGACGTGTCAGCTATACAAATCAAACTGACATTGATGCAAATGTACACCAGTGCTCAATCCATTGAGCAATATCGTCTTTTCCTTCATTTATAAACTGGAACTGTTATGACTTTAAGATAATATTGTTTTTGTCGTGTCATGAAGAATGGACATTACAGAAAGATGTAATTACTGGTTAAGTCTGACTTGTGTCAGTGTTAAAATATTAGTCACTTTTTCATCACATGAAAAGTTTTCTTTTAAGTGGTATCTGAGCGTTAACATCTCCAAGTACTGAAATGTAAGATATGTACATGAAATCTAGCATGCTATTTCATTTACTACAGAATCCTAGTGTAAATTTATTGACTTTTTTTTTGCCAATAAAATAATAATTTATGTCTTGTAAAAAACAACAAATGGGTATATCATCTTGTATTTTGATATCGCATCGTTTTTTTAACATATATGAACAATCTCTAAACTCCAGAAGCTAAAACTTTCACCATTGACCACTGTCAGACCTATTAAAAAACATTGTTCCGCAATATCAGCTGCACATTTTTAATAATAACAATGAATGAATTTTACTTTCCTAAGCTCATTAACAACATGGAAGTGCTGATTTGGCCTAGTTTATCTCACATGAGATAAACATAAAATCTGATTGTGGTCATTCACAAATCTGCCAATGAAATATTAAATCATGATTTATTATTGCAAGTTGTATTGTTCCCATTTTATTAGTTTTCATACTTTAAAAAAAAGAACTTGTTTGTTATAGTATAGATCCGTTTAGAATTATCTGCTCTATTTTTATTATTATATTATGCTTGTTCCCCTTATTTAAGTGTGACTTGGTTTCCAAATGGTAGTTTTCTGCTGGATTACCACATCATTAATTTGGCATATCTATGAGGTCTCCCTCTTGACATGTCCATGACTGAAAACCTCAGCCAATGCAGCTCCTTGTGTGTGACTGAAGCTCTGTGTTGGCTAAAAACATGAAGATTAAAGCAAGCATGCATGTAACTCAATGAAGATGCTGACAAAAAATTCACCCTAGCTCCATGAGACAACAGTGGATTGAATTTCTGCAGATGAACAGAGATGTTAGATAACCTGCATTTTTGTACCAGATCATACAGACACTAAAGGAAATGAGGAAGCAGATCAGTTAGCTGGTTCTGTGAATATCAAGGAAGAAATTGCAATGGATAGACAGATATTGTCTGTGCCATAAAATAAGCTGGTCAGAGAAAAGATTTAGCTGATAATTCTGAATCAGAATCCTTGTTAAGAATGAAGAAACTTGTAGCTGCAAAAAAAGGGGTATGGCTTGTTAAAAGCACCAAAAAATGGTCATATGTGCTGATGTATCTACACAAAAAGGAGACAGAGTAGTATCTGTGGACATATCCAGGTGTAAAGATGATGGTCCCAAGTACCTGTGGACATATCCAGGTGTAAAGATGATGGTCCCAAGTATCTGTGGACATATCCAGGTGTAAAGATGATGGTCCCAAGTATCTGTGGACATATCCAGGTGTAAAGATGATGGTCCCAAGTATCTGTGGACATATCCAGGTGTAAAGATGATGGTCCCAAGTACCTGTGGACATATCCAGGTGTAAAGATGATGGTCCAGAGTACCTGTGGACATATCCAGGTGTAACGACGATGGTCCCGAGTACCTGTGGACATATCCAGGTGTAAAGATGATGGTCCCAAGTATCTGTGGACATATCCAGGTGTAAAGATGATGGTCCCAAGTATCTGTGGACATATCCGGGTGTAAAGATGATGGTCCCAAGTACCTGTGGACATATCCAGGTGTAAAGATGATGGTCCCACGTATCTGTGGACATATCCGGGTGTAAAGATGATGGTCCCAAGTACCTGTGGACATATCCAGGTGTAAAGATGATGGTCCCAAGTATCTGTGGACATATCCAGGTGTAAAGATGATGGTCCCAAGTATCTGTGGACATATCCAGGTGTAAAGATGATGGTCCCAAGTACCTGTGGACATATCCAGGTGTAAAGATGATGGTCCAGAGTACCTGTGGACATATCCAGGTGTAACGACGATGGTCCCGAGTACCTGTGGACATATCCAGGTGTAAAGACGATGGTCCTGAGTATCTATGACATATCCAGGTGTAAAGATGATGGTCTTACTGACTTCTAACTTAATTTTGCATATTCCTTTTTTCATTTCCTTCCATTTTGTTGTTCAATTTTCTCCTTCAGTTCTGGTGAGAATGTTTTGAAAACTGAAAGGATTTATTCTAGCAGAACTTTATCATTGGATTTTTTTTTCTACAGAATACTGAAATGTATGTGCACTATTGGTTAATTTTTATTTTTATTTTTAGATGCTCTCCATACCTTTTTTTTCTTTAATGTTCACCTGTTTCGAGTTGCACTGAAGACCATCTACAGTACTAACATCAGATAATGGTGCTTCTTAAACTGAGTTTCCGATTTACCATGGTGTGATGAGAAAAGTTTAATAAAATGCAGAAAACCTACTACTGATTTTTCAGTTTTGTTTAGTCCATATGGACGCTTACGTGTTGTCTCATCACAAATGACATAAATGGAAAAAGAAATTGTTTTGAAAAAAAAAAAATAATTTGGATACTAACTACTGGATGTGGAAGATGAGCAAAAAAAAAAAACTTTTTGTGTTCAAGAGTGTAAAAAATAGAAATAGCAGAAGAGACATAAATTTTGTTTTGCTTTTTTTTTTTTTATAGAATGAGTCAACACAGATAAATGTCAGACTGTGAATTTAAAATGCAAAAATGCTTGTCTGGGGAAGGGTACTTCCTGTGATTGTTTCTTGTACATACTGAATGTATTTGATTGTACATGTACATCTTTAACTTTTCCCAACATTTATCAGTATTTTAAAAGTACTTTCTGCAGTCATTTTTTTTTTCCTGGCATCTAAATATTTACATTGATGGGAACTTGAGAAGCAGAAAGCTGCATGGGTTATGGCAAACAAATCAGGCACTGCAGCATAGAAGGAACATAGAGGAACCTGCCCTCCAGGAATTCAGTTTCTTCAAAATGTTTGCCCATGCTCCTTCTTGTTTTATTATAACATGATGGCAGAACACTCTACAAGAAACAAACATACTAAAATAAAGTTTAAAGTGTGAAATTAAAAACTGTTTTGTGGTGGATGAATATAAATGGTTATTTCTGATGCACTCTGAAAAGATCTGAAAATGTTCCTTTCTGAAATGTGTGAGAAGTAACGGTCATCTTCACTGTTGTGGCTTTTGACTGTCATTATTACATTACAGACTGATAGGTTTCATACGACTGATAATTTGTAATATTGCTCTTAATAAATATGTTTGAAATTTCTTATGTGGTAGATGAATTTGATTTATTTGTTATGAGTGAGATTGATAGACATTTTTTGTTTTGAAAGAAGCATTAACTATATGCAAAGTTTGACTTATTTGTTATGAGTGAGATTGATAAACATTTTTTGTTTTGAAAGAAGCATGTAACTATATGTAAAGTTAGTTAAACTTTCTCTCTCAAGGTCCCTACTGACAGATGTAGAATATCGAGTCCTTCCACAATCCTAAATCCCTTGAGCTAGAATGCCAAACCGTCAAACATCTTTTCTCTCTTTTCACCTCTGTCTCTACTACCTTTGATCTTTCCTGTTGCTATGAGCTGCTCTAGCCCACCCCCCCCCTCTTCCTCCAAACATCTTTTCTCTCTGTCCATGTCTGTCTCTTCTACCTTTGATCTTTCCTGTTGCCATGATCTGTCTCTCCTCCAAACATCTTTTCTCTCTATCCACATCTGTCTCTTCTACCTTTGTTCTTTCCTGCTGCCATGAGCTGCTCTAGCCTGCTCCTCTCCTCCAAACAGGCCCCACAAAATTTAGATTGTTGTTTTCTGACCTTCATTTTAATTTTCCTTTTTTTCTTCTGCCTCTTTCAGAACTTTCTCATTTGATTTTCTTGCTGTCCTTGGTGCCTTCAGCATTCTCCTTAGGATTCCACCCTTCTTCTTTGTGTCTCTTTTCTGACCATTTTTTGTAGAGATGAAACAGGACAAAAAACAAACATGCATAATCAATAGACAAACAGAAGCTGTATAAAATGATGTGAGAGTAAACAATACACAAAAGTAAAAGAAATAAGCAAACAGTAAATTAACAAATAAACAAAAGAATCCAATAACTGACAAAAGCATAGGAAATCTTACATCCTTCCCATGCCATTAAATGTCACATAGATATGGTGGTTTGCCAAGTTTTCCAGTCTCATCAAGGGATTTTATGCCCACTAATGTGGCCCCTCTTAACAATGTCCTCTTTATATTTTCATGTAACCTACTTCTTTTTCTTTGGCCTGTTATGGCTTGTTAGCTTATTTAAGGAAAAGGAGAAAACAAAAATAATGAAACTTCCCATTAATCAAGAAGGAAATATATGTAGAAAGAACAGCTGTCTAAGAAGTAAACAATTTGCATACCTCAGCAGCTACATAGAACAGGATGGTGACACCAGAAGGAAAGTTAGATTTGGAAAAGCAGCACTGACCTTCAAGAATCTTGAGAACATATGGCACTCAAAAGTTATAAGCACAAAAACCAAGCTAAGATTATTCAACTCAAATGTAATATCCATACTCATTTATGCATGTGAAAGCTGGAAAACAACTAAAGAAATAGACAACAAATTAGACTTTTGAAAACAAATGCCAAAGGAAAATACTTGACATAAAATGGAATGAGTTCAAGAACAACGCAGAGATAAGACAGATGAGTGAGCAACAACCTGTCTCATGGGTGATCAGAAAAAAAAGAGATGGACATATGTCGGTCACATGATGAGAAGAAACAATCGGAGAATCCCAAAACAACAGGCCAAAAAAAAAAAAAAAGATAGGCTGACCACATGAAACTCTAAAAAAGACATTGTTCAGAGAGGCCACATTAGTAGGCATAAAATCCCTTGAAAAGGTTTAAAAACCCGCAGAAAACAGGAAAACTTGGCGAACTACCATGCGAGCCCTGTGTGACGTTTAACAGCACAGGAAGGATGTAAGATATAGATAGTAAAGTAAGATAGGAAATATTTAACATGAAAAAAAAAAAATGGCACAGGACATCCACAGAGTTTTCATATATTCTGGATTAACTGGGCAGACAATTCAGGATTTGATAAGTAAGCAATGTATTATTTACAGTATAATTTTTTTACACATTACTTGTTACATATAATTTATCTCTGACTAAATTTGCCCAATTTTTATATTAAAATTCGTGAAAAATATTCACACACCGAGAGTAGTGGAAAAAAAAAAAGAAAAAATTAAAAAGTTCTCTGTATAAGCATTTAAATGAGTGCTGTAGCTTTTACATTCACACAAAAAAGCTGTAGATTTAACAAACATCTTCCCCTTACAGTAAAAAAAATGTGGCTCAGTGTTACTACAGGTCTTACTGCGGCAGTGATAAGCACAGAATATTACACGTCTAAGCCATGCTTGAATATAATCAAGATGATCCAGCCTGGAATTACGTCAGGGTTATTTTCCACGCTGTTAATAATCACACCACTCAGAAGATCTTATTTGAAAGAAAAATATGGATAAGAAAAAAAAACATAACCAGGAAACCCCTAGAAACAATCATTGTTTGTATCTGCTGTAGATTGTCAAGGAAAGAAAATGATACACAGTAAAGAAACTCTGAAACTGTTAAATTATAAAAACTGAGAAATAAATAAAACATAAACTGCATTTTTAATGAAAAAAAAAAAAAAGGATATGTGAAATTCCATTTGAAGGGAAAAAAAAATGAAAACAATGGCAGGCTAAGGAACAAAAGATGCTGCGAAGAAAACAGACTGGTCTAAAATATGACGGAATGGGGCCACAGGTGGGCTAGGAGATGATGACCTAGCTTCTTAGCTGAAAAAGTGTGCTGAAGCTTCGTAGTCGGACTAGATGAAAAAATGGGTATGTGATACACAGGCTTGGGAGAACAGCCTCTTAAGCTGAAAAGCATCTGCTTACATGGTAAGACAACTGACTGTTCTGTGGATGGGTGCCAGTGACTGGGAAATAAGATATTACTTGTAGGTCAGTTCCACCACTAAGAAACTTTGTCTGATTTCACAACTGGATGAGTACAAAAGAAAAGAAATAAAGATTAGAGTCGAAAAAACCCAAATGGGAGTACAAGACACATAATGGTGATTCTCAAAATAAAATTATAAATGTCTCATCTAGACTGAGCAAAAGCTCATTTGTGAGATGTGATAGACAAACATTTCACAGCCCATAACTATCATCATCATGTGCTATAGGCCCCCAAGGAAAACTGGTGCAATAAAACTTTCAAGTGGCTCTGCTTTGTTGCTTTCATAGTACATTTGGCCAGACTGTTTCTAGTCTATCTCTTGATTTTGCTCTACAAGACACAAAATGTTAGGTCCAAAATGTTTATAGCTTCAACCTCAATAAACTGAATTTAAAAAAAAAAAAAGCAGAATACACTATTATAATCCCTCCATTAACAGTTTAATGGGTGTCTGAGTGGCGCAGTGGTTAGTGCACTGGTCTCTCGTGGTGAAGGTCGGGGGGGTTTGAATCCGGCCAGTGGCACCCCAGTCACCCAGCTGTAGAAATGGGTACCCAACTTCTTCTGGAGTTGGGGAAGGAAAGGCAGCCAGGCGTAATACTGACCATATCACCCTCTAGTGTGCTGACAGGTCAAGGAAAATATGGGCACTAACACCATATCCCTATGTGCCTCTAAGGCATGACAGGGTTACCTTTACTTTTTTTTATTAACAGTTTAATACAGAACAAAGGAACAAAGTAAATTTCATCAGCTTGACAAGAGGCAGTGCTATTTCACTAGGAAAATTATGAATTACACTACATGAAACATTACAAATAAATGTAGAAATGGTAAGAGCAAGATTATGATAGGAATAGAATCTGCAAAAGATTAACATTTACAGCAATCAAATAGAAGTCCAAGTCACAGTTTTTTGTTTTATCAAGCAATGTAACATTGTGCCTAAAAGTTAACACTGGCTCCCAGTCTTTGCATATTTGCAAAAATGATGACAAAATTCTGAGTGCCAGTTTATAGCACATCAAAACAATTAATTTTATGATACAGAAGAACAGTTGTTGAAAAAAATGGCTTCCCAAAATTACAGCATTAAACAAACATAGTTTCCCAGTGTCTGTAAGGGAGGGGGGGGAGAGGGCTGTGCTCTAAGGTTGAGGAATGAAGGCTGTTTATTTAGAGCAGAGTTGATGGTGGAGGGCTGTGCTCTAAGGTTGAGGAATTAAGGCTGTTTATCTACAGCAGAGCAGATGGTGGAGGGCTGTGCTCTAAGGTTGAGGAATTAAGGCTGTTTATCTAGAGCAGAGCTGATGGTGGAGGGCTGTGCTCTAAGGTTGAGGAATTAAGGCTGTTTATCTAGAGCAGAGCTGATGGTGGAGGGCTGTGCTCTAAGGTTGAGGAATTAAGGCTGTTTATCTAGTGCAGAGCTGATAGTGGACAAAACAGTTCTGTTTCCAAAAAGATTGTATCATCAATCTCTGTTTTTGGTCTAGAACATATAAAACAGATTTAAGATGTTTTGATTACAGTTTGTGTTTTATTTATAAGAAACTTATACTGTGTCAGATTATAAGATTACATGATTTTTAAAAATATTTTACCAGATCATTCTTGGTCTATTTGTCAGTAATTTATACTTTTTAATATTGGTGTTTGTATTCATAATGCTATACCTTTTTTGTCATTATCTTCTCTGTTTGCAATTACCTTTTCATATACAACTTATTCATTTTTTCTGACAGTGTGTTATACTGATATACTTGTGATGACATGCTGGCCACTTGGAAACAGTAAACCAGCATTTACACCAGTGCATAAGCTGTTTCCCTTCTCCTCCATGGTTATACTGTTATAACAGATATATTTTCTACATTTTTCATATTTTAACTCTCTAACACAACTTTCTATTTTATACTGAGTTGAGGTTAAACAAAAATTCCATCTGAGGTGACTTTATACTACACCTTCATTCACTACCAGCGATATTTTCACTAAACCATTCCTGCTTATTCTCTTACAAAATCTCCAGTAAAACATTTCTATGAAGTCCCTATCAATATCCCATTAATATTTCAGCTCAGCCATCTGGCAAACCTCTAGCTAAATAACCAATCACAGCCGCTCCAAGATAAGGTGAAAGGTGCGAGCTGTGAATCAGCATCATCACACGCAGTCAAACCATAAGTGCTCTGCAGTTTCTGGTCTACTGCTGACTACCATTACCGCCAGGTGAACTCCCCTAACTAAGGAGTGCTACCCATTTTTTCTTAAGGGTGGGTGAGCCCTGTGAGTTTTTCTGTGAGCCATTGTGATGAGTGGAACCTGAAACTGAGTTGCCTGGTTGGCACGCAAGCGTCTAATCCACAGCGCTAACATGACCCCCACTCCAAGATCTGGCTCATGCGGTTGTAACAACTATTTCAAAATATGCCTGGTCTGATGGCTGGAAAGTCATGAATTAAAAATTAAAATTCATAAATATAAATGTTATTTTATAACCAAAAAAAAAAAGAAAAAAAAAAGGCCCATAGTTAGGTTTCACGGTAGCTTTGACTTTTATTATCTCTCAGCTCATAGATTTTCCCTTTTTCCAGTCTCATTATGAACTACACACCTGCTAAAGTTTCATAGCTCACAAACAGTGATCTGAACTTGAAAGAATTTTTTAAAAAATTCAATTAACAGAAACAGCAATGAAAAAAAGAAACAAAACAAAGCGAAATGACTGAAAGAATACTTTTCCTTACATTTCTGTTCTTGTTAGGTACAAGTCAAGAAATGTTATACAAGTATCAAACAGATGAAACAAATGCTGCAATTGCAAAAGCTGAACCTCTTGCTTTATCGAACAACAAAATAATCAATTATAATACAA
The DNA here is from genome assembly GCA_009760885.1 of Achatina immaculata. Classification (NCBI taxonomy): domain Eukaryota; kingdom Metazoa; phylum Mollusca; class Gastropoda; order Stylommatophora; family Achatinidae; genus Lissachatina; species Lissachatina immaculata. The sequence continues at coordinate 16,591,552 of CM019692.1, forward strand.
CTCTTAACAACATATTAGAACTAGCTTTGTTGTGATGTCTGCCCTCTTAATAAATCTAGCACAGCTTGTGAGACTTGAATCTGATGGTTTTCTAAGTAATTACGACTGTTTGTATCTGTCAACTCCAGGAAGTAACGATAGTTGACCATCATGGAGCAAGACTGCACCAGACCTCGATGCGATGTATCTGCCAAAAAGTTGATTCTCCATAACACAGCTCCGTTGCTTAGGTGGAAGTTTGCTAAGAGGAAAGAAAACAGAATTCTATGCAGATAATCATGTCTCTATGCACATTAAATCATCTGAAATGGTTTTCCTTTGGGCTTGTGGCATGAATGTACAATAATTTCTAGAAGATTTTTTTTTAATTTAGAAATTATTTTCAGTTACTAAAGGTAATCCTGTCATGCCTTAGAGGCACATATGGTGTTAGTGTCAATATTTTCTTGTTACTAGCTGCAACTATATTGAAGAATAGTTCGATATATTTTTATCAGCCATCATGTGAATTGTGCTCCTCTAAGACTGAGCAAAGTGATACTAAAACAAATTCCAATTAAAAAAAGTTGAATTTTATGAATGTTGCCCTTAAAATGTGAACCTGAACTTTTACTGTACCTCAGTATCCAGTAGATCTTGATATACAAGTCAACAGGAGAGTGGGAACTAGTGGCTTGCTAGAATTTCCCCGGGGAAACCAAGAGGCATTGATATTCAGTAGATTATCACCACAGGGAACATATGATCTACACTAAATTAGCTAAGCTGAAGGTGTGTAAAAGTTTATTTCTAGGAACACCACAAAAAGATGGTACCAAGTTCTAGTACTATTGATGTGGGTAAAAGAAAATGACCAAGGTGCTGTAAATTGATCATTTGCTTATAAAGAATCAACAATGTCATTATGCTGACAGAAACAGATGATCAATTTTTTTTTCCCTTCTTTCTTGCAGATCTAGCAATACAACCATGAGTCAAGAGTAATTTCACATTACGTGATTCAGTAGTAGAATGTGATTTAAATGTTAAAAAAAATAACTTTTTATTTCCTCAGAATGAAATTCGTGCAGTATCCTCTTTAAAAACAAAAAGCAATTTCTGCCAAATCCCTCTCCACGTGCACACAAGCTGACGTCATGGACATCATCTGGCCATTGCCTTATTCTCCTCCATGTGCAACACAAGCTGATGTCATCAGGACCATTTGATCATTGCCTTATAATCCTCCATACAAGAACAACCTGTTGTGAGTCTGCTATAGGCTTGGCAAAAGGGACAAGGATTGAGTGATTGATCAATCTTGGGAAGCTGTATTACTGCAGTCTGGATATTTCAATACCTGCTCTGTTGCTCATTCCAGTAACCAACATAAGGTTTGTATCTACTTATTTTACTAATCTTTAGATATGCTCCTGTGAAAGCTACTTTAGAACACAGTGACAATGACTGAATTACAAGGTCTTTATTTACCGTTTTAAGCACGAAAAGTATAGTATTACAAAAGACTTTCTCTAAAAAAAAGTTTTTTCTTAGAACATCGGTTTTACTTGTTCTGTGCACGTGGCACAATTTGAAAAAAAAATGTTGAAAAGTTGAACAAATGTGTATATCTAAGACAGATCTATATGACTGACTAAGCGTTCCAAAAATATTTTTCACTTACTAACTGGGTTCAGTGCATAATTTCTTCTTTTCTGTACATACAAGTAATGTGCACACAGTCTCATAAGCGGTCCTGTCATAACCTGCAACAAAATGATATACAAAAAGAGCATAGCTTAGTCAACTTAACATGTTTACTTATAATAAATTTGACCAATATTAAGAATAAAGTTAGCATATATGACTAAAAGATTAACTATTAACACACATTTTAGTGTTAAAAATGGGAAGCCTATTATTTATAAAAAGCACAATAAATGATTTATAAATCAAACATCTACTACCAAGGTACACAATGAACGAAAGTATTCTGTGCAAAATGTCTCTAATAAAGTGTAAACTTTACTACTGCCAAAAAGTTAAGGGCCACTCCATTGTTTTCAACACATTTGTATGCTGCTAATATATGATAAAGAATAATTTCATTGAAATTCATTTAAATGCCATCTACAAACAATTCTCTATGGATATGAGGTATGACAAGCACTCACTAATTATCATGGTAAGTGTAAAAATCACTTGCAATAACGTTATGTTAAGCTTAAATTTAGGGTCTGATTCATGCATTCCACCAACCCACGCAGGTAGAAAAATGGTGCTGATCTGTGATGCAAGTGCAACAGGAACTCTTACTGAATAGATGTCGCTTTTCTTTCGTTTTAAAGTTGGTGATAAAAGGACACTTTTGGCACTTGCAAAAACCATGTGCCAGAGAAGGATTCTTAGCACCCTAGAATGCTTTTGTGCTTTTGCATGGGCTGAGAATGGCAAATCCGCTCATCAGGTTGCAAGACATTTGAGAGTATTACATTCTACCACCCATGGGCTTTTAGAAAGATTCAGAGCCACTGGAGGAGTAGATGACTGAAACCATTCCGGATGTCCACACTGTACAAGTTGGCAGGATGACAGTTATCTCTTATGTCTGCCCTTCGCCACTGGACAGTCACCTGTATCACTTCATAATGTCAGCTGATGAATACTGCAAACATTAATGTCAGCAGAATGACAGTTTGCAGATGCTTACATGAACTCCTATCATTCATTCAACACCAGAGAATCATCAGGATGGAGTGGTCTGCTCATTCACCTGATCTTCCTCCTACTAAACATCTCTGGGATGTCCTTGGGTGGAGAGTATCAACTAATCACCCTCAGTCAATTAATGTTGCACAGCTGGCTCTGTTTCTTCATCAAAAGTGGATTGGCAGGCTATTCACAGGATGTTCTTAGAATTCTTGTGGACTCCGTACATCAAAGATATTTTGAATGCATGGCCACAAATGGTGGTTATAATAGATTTTGACAGATCAAGTGTAACAGTACTTATCTTACGACTTTTATGATGATGGTGGAGTGATTTCTTAGGCTTATAACTTTCATACAGATTATCACATTTGCATAAGAGCTGTATGAATTTGTTGCATCTTAAATGCAGTTTTTTATACTGGCTGCATATTATTTTTTAGGCAAGGATTTTAGCAAGTGGCCCTTAACTTTTGGGCAAGGAGAACAGGTCATTTCTTCTCTGGTGTGCCCTAATTATGAAAAAAAAACTGTATCCTTGAAAATAGCTCTCTGGTCACCCTATCTGCTGTGTTTGCAAAATGTCCATAGTGGGTAATAATTAGATAAGAGAGGTTCTGATCTGAAGAGACTGACATGGTTTAGAGTCATTTTGAAATGTGACTAACTTTGACTAAGCTGACTAAGTTTTTGGATATAAGTATATAAAAAATAAAATCAACTAGTAAGATATAAATATGAAGGGTAAAAAGTTAACAGGAAAAAAAGAGAGCATTTAGCTATGACTTGCAAGAAGCTGCATCTGAGAGTACAAGTCACTTATATATACATATACTCATATCCAAAAACTGGATACTGGATTTACTAGATATGACCTAGCTCTGTTGCTGGTCTAAGGGAGCTGCTTCATTACACTCGGGACATACCCATAAGTTCTGCATTCAACATCAGGATGTCCTTCAGCATTTTGACTGATGTAATAGCAATACTGTGTTGGTTGTAAATGGCTCGAGTTCTAGCACACAACTGGGATGTGCTTCCACTTCCTTTAGGATACGTAATTCACTGAGGCAGGCGTGGTATGTACTTATGAGGAAGGTTTCTTGAGCAGATTCTTCGGTCTGCTGCTTGAAAGACAGACCTATGCCTTGTCTGTCTAAACTGATGTTTCCTAGTGGGTTACCCCTTGCTGCAGGGTGATCAGGTTTCCATTGCCAACAAAGCCGGAGTGCCCTGGGCAGTATATCCATGTGATGTTTTGGATTTGCATTCTGATATTATGTCTAACCACTCTCTTCTAAGGGTACAGTGTTCTGTCTTTCTTTATAGACTTTGACAGTTTGTGATGATTGTAGTTCACTGTACATTCCAGAGTCATCAGCCAATTGAAGGCTTGTGTAATGGCTTTTTTCCCTCTGCATACTTGAGCATTTAGTATATAAACTATTCATGTGTACAAAATATTCAGTGCCCTCTGAAATTGGTATATTTACTAAATAAGGATTAAATATGTTAACTATGTAATTTAGTCACTTACATGTGTCAAGGCCTCATTTCTGTACCACTGATGTGTGTAGATAAGGTCTTTAAAAGTGTCCAGTGGAGACTGATGGTTTGGTTGTTGGTAAGGTGCAATATTAGATATCTCATCTGGTAGCAGTATTGGGGCAGAAGGAGACTCTCCTGCATCTGAAAATTTAAAAAAGAGCTGCTGAAACAATATACGAAGGTTATACCGTTATATAAGTCATGAGAAAAAATCTTTTAAAAATCAGAATTTATAGATAGGGAAAATATAAATATATCACCTTAATCAGCATTCTTTGCACTTCATGTAGAGGTCACATGACATCACCATCATGTGTCACATGACCATGTGGAGCATAAACAAAATGGCGGGTGCTGAAGTTTCATTTCGTCATCTTGCCGTTATTGAGTTCCTTGTTACAGAGTAAATCCCCACTGCTGAAATTCATTAAGGACTTCAACTTGCTTATGGGGATGTGTGTAAAGGTGCTAGCAATGTTAGGAGGTGGGTGAAACATTTTAAAGATGGAAACACAAGCATCCAAGACATGGCTTGCAGTGGTTGCCCTCGAACTGCCTCCACTGAACGCAACGTGGAAAGGGTTGACGACATCATTAAAGAAGACAGACGTGTCACAGTTTCTGAAATCGCTGTATATCTTGGAATAGGACACAATGCAGTACAGGAAATGATCAAAACCCTAGGCTATGGAAAAGTTTGTGCCCACTGGGTCTCACAGGAGAGAACGTCCAGAAAGCAGTGCATCTGTGCTGTCAGTCAGCTGGAACGGAATTCTACTAGGAGCGTATTTTAAGACTTGCAGAGCAATGGGAAAAATGTGTGCAGAGAAATGGAGATTATGTTGAAAAGTGAAGAAAAGGATGCAAATTAAGGTGATACATTTATAATTAATCTACAAATTCTGATTTTTAAAAAATTTTTGCTCATGACTTTCGGTATGACCCTCATAAAATGTCACTTCTTATTTAATAATTGCTAACACACTTCTCTAGTGTAGATAGGAAACTCTCTGTCCTGGGGAGCAAAATAATCACACAACCTTCCCCCCCCCCCCAACAGTTCATCAGAAAAGTAACCTCCTTTCAGGCAAGTGTTTTTGATGCTCTGGGATAGGTAGCATCTTCTGGGTCATGATTCCTAAGGGACTGTGAGCTGTAATTCCTAATTATGTTAGCATAGCTTGGGGGCAAAGACACACTCCAATCTGGCAGTCAGCAACCCAAAGCTGACATGTTAGTATCAGGACTGATGAACTATACCTGACCAAGACCCTGTCCTACCACTCCATTGGTACTCTTAGTAACAGGCCTAGCCTGGCTAAATGGGCCAGGGTGATCACAGCCTCCCTGATGATGGAGTCTAAGGCCTGCACACCACCTGCTTGTTACCTCCACTCAGGGACCTAAAAAATAGCTTCCACAATCCACTTCCAATCCTGTGACCTACTATAACCCACTGGGTCTCAATACCTTCACCACCATCAGCTGCAAGGAACATCATGTTTAGCTCCACGGAGATAGAATAGCATTCATTCATTCATTCATTCCTTTGCATGTCCCTTGCGGAACTTTGCCTCCCAAACAGCACTCCTGTAGGCCTCTCGGTTGTGAGCAAGATGGCCTGCTGCTGCTGCATCCATTTCCAGATCATCAACGATGTCTTGCAGCCATCTTCGTTTCGGTCTTCCTATTTTTCTTTTTCCCATTATGTATCCTTCCAATACGGTCTTCTCTAAATTATCATGACGTTTAATGTGGCCAAAATATGTAAGTTTTCTCTCTTTAATCCTCTTTACTAGCCAGCCTTCTTCAATATTAAGCTCTTGTAGTATAGATATATTTGTTCTTTTTTGTGTCCACGATATCTGGAGAACTCTTCTATAGCATTTACATTCAAAGGCATTTATGTGCTTCTCAGCTGTTTTGTTAAGTGTCCAGGTCTCACATGCATATGTTGCGATAGGAAAGATGCATGCCCTTAAAAATCTTATTTTTGTGGTTCTGTCTGCTCCTCTCCACAGATTCTTTATTTGTTTTACTTTCTGAAGAGCAATAGATGTCCTCCGTTTAATTTCCCTCATTGTATCTCCATTATTAGTTAGTAGTGATCCAAGATATTCAAAACTCTCCACTTCTTCCACTTTTTCCTCATTGATACATATTTCAGTTGCCTTGTTTGTTTTGTCAGTTGTCATCACTTTAGTTTTCTTTGCATTAAGATAGAGGTTCTGCTCTTCGCTGTTCTTGCGGACTGACATAATTAGTTTTTCCATTCCTTCTTGTGTTGTGGACAGCAATACTGTGTCATCAGCATATCTAATCTCTGGTATTTCATAACCTCCAACTGTTATGGCATCGTAATATTCTTTGTCTACATCTTCTCTAACATTCCTCATTATATTTTCAGTATACAAGTTAAATAAGGAGGGTGACAATATGCACCCCTGACGGACCCCTTGTTTTATGTCAAACCAACTTGTTGTTTCACCATTTATTCTTACTGCTGCTTGTTGGTCTAAATACAGCAGTGATGTTAATTGTATCAAATGTGTTGGAAATCCCATTTTTTCCATTATTTCCCAAAGTTTCTGGTGTTGTACACAATCAAATGCCTTTGAGTAGTCTATAAAGGATAAATATAGATTCACATTAAACTCCCTGCATTTCTCTATTATTAATCTTAGATTGAATATATGATCTCTTGATCCTCTTCCTTGCCTGAAGCCAGCTTGGACCATATTGACTTCTTCTTCTATTTTCTTTCGAAGTCTACCCATTATGCATAGCTTACATAATTCATTGTGAAATAATCCAAAACATCATATTTTACATAACGAATGCTTAAATAATTCATATATGTTCTCTATTGCATATACAGATGCCTGATGCCTACAGCACACATTTGTAACCCAATCCTTAAATGTTGCTTGTTTTAAAAATTAATTTATAGTTAATTTCTACAGTATGTGGTTTCAACAAGGACACATAACTCAATAGCATTATTTTATAAGAACAGAAGACGGATATGTCATAATTAACAAAAAGTGAATGATAAAAGCTTACTTCTCATGTTAATGTAATGACTGATAGCTGAAAGTAGCCAGTCTCTGAAGCCTGGTATAGGAGAGAGGCTTGAGAACTGATTTAAGTGTGGAAACTCCTCTTGTAATTTCCGAACAACTGATTTGATCAGATAGTTTCCCATCTCAATACCCTGAAGACCTTTTTGAAATAGAAGAAACTGATTATGAAATTTTGGTAAAAGATTTTTCTTATTTCGATAAGCAAATGAAGACAGTTTTTATGTCTGCACATTCTGATACAAGTATGTAGAGTACGTAGAGGGCAATCAAGAAAAGAAATTCAAATCTGAACAAGTTTTGGAAGGGAGAGGGAGACAGAAGAAGAGGAATGTGTTTATTACTGTTTACACCATCAGTCAAGTAAAAATGTATGGCTCAAGGCTCACTAGGTAGCTGAGATACTGCTTCACAAGCTGACAGTACCCTCAACTGCTACAAAGCTGGTGACTGAGATGGCTAGATGGTGACTATATTCATTCATTCAGCTTTCCAAGCCATTGAGGCTCATGGCTGCGGACAAGACTTGTCTCCGTTCCTCTCTGTTCTTAGTCTTCTCCTGCCCACTCCAAGGGCTTGTAGGTCTTCTTCCAGGTTGTCATGCCACCATTGTCTCGGCCTGCCTCTTGGTCCATCTCTGTTAATCACTTCTGTATGAGCCTTTTTTGTCTGTCTATTCTCGTCTGTCCTCTCCAAGTGTCCGAGCCATCTCAACCTATTGTTTTTCATAAAGGCAGTTATAAGTAGAGGCTGAAAAGGCACATGTATTTCAAATTTTCCACTTTTGTGATATAGGATCTCTAATGGATCTCTATGAGAGATGGTAACTGTATACCCAAACAAATATTACATGGTAAACTTTTTGAGGGGTAGAAGACATGAGAAAACATAAAGCACAACCAAAATACAAGAATGTTTGTAGAACTCCATGAGGACTTGGAAGAACAAGTGATGAAGACTGTGCTCCATCACAAGGTTATTATGATGGCCAAACTTGAGGACAGGGAGGCTCAAAGCACAAAGACCTCAGATCTTGCAACGTAAATATGATTTGTTTTTACCATCGCCAATTACATCAATCAAAATTTGGTAAAACCTGTCACAGAGCAAATGTTCAGCAAAACAACACCTGGCACCTACTTCGAACAGTCTGCTTAATTGCTTCGTGATCATCTTTTAAGACAAAAATGACTTTGTGTCATTCCTTTAAAAGAATTCCTACACATTAAGTCTGCTGCAATGATAAAGCTTCGTCTTTGTCTTCTTCTTCTTTAGCTTTCCGAGCCATTAAGGATCATTGCAGCAGATAAAGTTCACCTCCATTCTTCTCTATTCCTAATCTTCTCTCTCCATTTGGTGACATCAGTTTCCTTTATATCCTCTTCTATGTTGTCTTTCCATCTCTGTCTTGGTCTACCCCTTGGTCTTGTTTCCCTCATCTCTTGTGCATACATCATTTTCATTTGTCTGTTCTCTTCCATTCTTTCTACATGCCACAGCCAGTGTAGTCTGTTCATTTTAAAGACATTTATAATTTGTTGGGATTTAAATAAACTGTCCAGTTCAGTGTTCTTTCTAGCTCTCCATTTTCCACTGTTGGTATCCTTTATCGGCCCAAAGATCCTTCTTAGGATCTTGTTCTCAAAGATCTGCAGTTGTTCATCTTTCTTTGTTATACTCCATATGATAAAGCTTCAGTGTATTAAAATAAAACAGATATTCACATAAAGATTAGTGTTACAGAGCTTATAGCCAACGTATGTGGAAAAAAATTCAACAAGTGTTTTGCATGTGAAATCTGAGTTATCAGCACAGACTAATAAAGATGGCATCATAATAACAAATTTCTAATTTCAGATTTATTAACAAACAGTGAATTATTTCTGATCTGAAGTTTTTTGAACTAGTGAAGAACATAAGATAGGATGAAAATGGTACCGCAGACTTCATGACTCCCCTAGATAAAAAATGGTGAACAGAATTTTAAAAAAATTTGTGGACTCTTGTTATGTGGACCTGTATGCCTACTGCCTGTATAGCTTCAGTAGGGGTTCTGAAATTTCATGCACACAGATCTAATTTACCTAGCTATAGCTGAGTAATGAAAATATGAACCTGAAGATCAAAGGAAGACATTTTATGAGGCAATATAGCCAGCTTTACCTTTTCAGGTGGTAACTGAAGTCAGCAGTCTCAGAATTTAATACAGGACGGCATGCATTATCGTGTTGAACTTCTGTTATTTCTTGATACAGTCGACATTTATAACATTTGGCTGCTTAATACATGTATTTAACAATGAAGGGCCTCATGACCAGAAGTGAAAGAATCTTAAGATATGAAAGTAACAAACCTTTCTGTGTGGATGTAATGGAATAAAACACTGCAGTAGTTATCTGGGCTTGGTCCTCTTTCTCATCATCGAAAAATGGTGATGGTGAAGAGAATGATGGAGAACTTGGGGTGACTGGAGTAGGAGGCATTAGAGACAGTGATGGTGCATCAAGTGTGAAACTGTCACTGAAGCTTTCTTCAGCCTCTGATGATGATAGTGAAGGCCTGAATCTTGCATTCTGGATGATTGACTAGAAAAAAAAGTAAGTGACAAAGCTCTACATCTATAATCTACTACAGGTCACTCAGAGTAGTGGATGGATACATGGCTACAGAAAAACACAAAAAAAAAAACACACACAAAAAAAATAGTCCTAAGTAATTATTAACTCTTCCTGTGCCATAGTTGCTATAGTGACAATTTCCGGTTACTGAGTTGCGTGCCATAGTCGTTATAGTGACAATTCATTTGTTTCAATAAAACCAACCGGTGTAACATTTAGATTGTACATATTTCGTTCATGTTTCCGGTGACACTTTTCAAAATGGTGGAAGAGTCCTTAGTTACGAGCGATGCCGAGCGAAAAAAGGAAGAGAAACATAGAAATTTTTCAATTTTTGACGATGAAGATAGGGGTATGGATATGGCCTGTGACCAGCCCACTGCTCTTGAATGTATCCTAAGTAGATTTAGACATATTAGAAGAATGGAGAAATGGTTAGTATGTTATTTCAGACATTAATTTAGCAAGAATGTAACACAGAATCACAATACGAGATCGACAAGTAGATCTAGACATCTCAGATGGTAAGTAGTGCATATCCAGACCTAGCCGATGGTGAGCTTGGCACAATCATTGTCTAAAAACACCACATTAGTTCTTTTTTCCTAAAAAAACTCTGCATTTATGAAATTTTCATACATTTATACTTTGAAACATAATAAGTACATGGAAGTACATGTAAATACTGTTTTCCATTCCATTTTACAACTATAACCACTATACAGATCAGGACCCATGCTTTTTGTGTGGCATGGACAGGAACGTCCGCATTTTTTTCTTGGGCACGGGAAGAGTTAAATTGTTAACTCAGTCATTTGCCTGACCCTTGCGGAACTTTGGCTCCCTAACAGCTCTCCTGTAGGCCTCTCGGTTGTAAGCAAGATGCCCTGCTGCTGATGCATCCATTTGCAGATTATCAACGATGTCTTGCAGCCATCTTCACCTTAGTCTTCCTCTCTTTCTTTTTCCCATTATGTACCCTTCCAAGACAGTCTTTATAAACTGTTAACTATTCCCAATAAATATTAATTTCTCAAACTCAATGCAATTTTTTTTTGTACATCACATCAACCACTAAAAAGATACAATAAAGGTATATTCCAATCTTAGTTCTGAAGAAAATACACACATTTGTGTCATACATTTGTCTGTCATTATATCACCTGTACTGAATGAATTTCACCATCAAAGTTTTCCTTTTTCTACTTTCCATAGGAAAACAGAAATTTATTTTTTGTTCACTTTATTCACAAGCTTATACATCACTGCAGACTGCTTTGCAATCATTTCTTTCATTAGTTTTAAATGATTTGATTCGATTGAATGGTTCTTCTCAAAACATTTTAAACCACAGATTTTAACTTAATTTTATTTCAACATATAATGTACAACAGCACATGCCCAAAGTATTCTGGGTACATGGAAAGCTTTCAGAAACACATGATTAACACATGATTTTCTGGAAAATCAAACTCTGCCTTTAGAGAAAAAAAAAAAGAAGGAATATTTTACAATGAATTCCAAAGCTAGTTTGAAATTTTTCTAAAATGTGTAAACTGCTGCCTAGAAAACAATTTACTTTTCAGAATGACTCAAGTACCCTTCTCTGACTGCAAAGCCATCCATTCTCTAATCTACTAAACGATATCTGTCTCCAGGAGTCTGCTAAAAATCTCATTTTCCAGACAGAATTTCTGTACCTTTGTTATTCCTCAGAAGTGAACAGAATACAATTATCTTTGTTTTCTTGTTTTTTTTTACAACCAATAATTTTTAAAACTATTAATGCTGGTATTCATTTGTACAGAATGTCTTCTCAATTCTTCTAGAAAATAAGTCTCAACCTCACAACATCACGTTCAATGACTATCATAATATCAGATTTCTTGTATGTGCAGTCAATAATTACTGCATGAGAACCATAGAAAGAAAAATGTACTCATGTAAATTCTTTTAAGCGTGTTCCATAACTAGATCTACAGCAGGGTTTAATAATAATGAGATGAAATACTCCCATCAAGATATCCACATTCAACAGCATAGACTGTGATTGCTTTCCTCTTGTGGTAAATTTTACCTGCTTGTTTTTTCAGTGATAATTATTTCATTATAGCATGTTGTCCAGTCTGCCCTAGCAGAAAAGCCTTGGAATGTTTAACCACATGGAATACCTACATTAAAATATTTACTTCCAGTCCTTCTCAAACTTTCTGCCATAGCAGAAAAGCCTTGGAATGTTTAACCACATGGAATACCTGCATTAAAATATTTACCACCAATCATTTTTCCCTTCATATGCTGCCCTCTCCCCAGTTATTACCGTTACTATACACCCCCTCCCCTTCACCATAAAATATACCAGTTCTAAGAAAGTCATTAGTGTAGGCACACAAAAAAATTGTTTTTCCTTTTAGTTTATCTAGTAGCAGCCACTGCCAAAAAGAAGAATAATAAGTATATAGTATACAAAATGTTAACAGGCTTGGTTGTGGTATATGGCATATGCAAGTTTTTTCTTCCCCTGTGTAGAACTAAAAATGAATTTTTAACCAATCTATCTTGAACAAACAAACAAACAAACAAAACTGAAGAAAAAAAAAAGCTAAGCCCTAGGTTTATGTGAGATGTGCCTTGAAGGGATTTTTCAGTCACAATCTCTGACAGAACCCCTGCAGATCCATCATGGAGCCTGCGTTGAGAAACCCTGGTCTATTAAGACAGAAAAGTGCAATCCCAGTGACAATAAAAAAGAAAATTGTACCCAATATTTACATGAATGCTGGATGAAATTTCATTGGTCAGTGCTGTGTGGAGCACAACCACCGGCTCCCGAGGCATGCTGTTGTGGGTGAAGATGTAGCATCTCCTGTAGGGCCCTACTCTTCGCTTGATGTCCGCCCATGTTTTAATTTTGTGGACTGCTTCATAATTTGACACCTGGTGAAAGCCAGCAATAAACAATGATTCTAACAAAACATACTCAGTTTATGTGTATGAAACATTATTATACACAACCATTCAAACATTAATGCTTAACAATGATAACAGCCTGATAGGAAGAAGCTATGCACATCCATTAAACAAGACAAATGGCAGATTTTAACTGCTGACCAAACCAGCAAACCCCACGTGGCTTGAGGGCTAACTTCTGTAATCAAAGCTAATAAAGTGAACCATACATAAATCAATGGGAAGAAAGGAAAAGTCACTCATTACTTCCACTCTCTATCATGATCAAGCTGCACTATGTGATTCTGGACAAAGATACACTCTCACTCTATAGTGGGGTTTTTTTCTGGCACATACTAAAAAAAGCCCCGGGGTTCACTGAGCCTCTAAAAATGGGTACCAGAGAAATCTGGGAAGGTAAAGTGGCCAGGCGTGATACTGACCACATCACACTTTTGTGTGCTGAAGGTCATGGAAAATTTGGGCCTAATACCGTGTTTCCCAATATGCCTTAATGGCATGGAAATGGAAATTTTACCTTTACATATAAATATATATATACACATACATATATATACATATATATATACATACATATATATATATGATCAGAGAATCCCAAAACAAGCTATCAAGTGGAACACAACAGGCCGAAGAAAAAGGGGCAGACCGCGTGAAACTCTGAAGAGGACATTATTAAGAGAGGCCAAGTTAACAGGCATAAGATCCTTTGATGAGGTTGAAATACTCGCCGAAGACAGGAAAAATTGGCGAACTACTTTGTGAGCCCTATGTGACATTTAACGGCATGGGAAGGATATAAGATATATATAAGATAAGATATATATATACGAGGGGCGTTCAGAAAGTAAGCACCACATCATTTTTTTTTTCAGCTAATAATGAAGATAGAAGGATGAAATTTTGCACATTTTAAATATGGCATGTGCTGATTGTGTGAACCAAATTGCACTGCAACCAGGCCAAAGAATATGGCTGCCCTAATCATTGAAATAGAGTATGTTAGCAACTTGCGATATAAGCAGTGAATTGTGATAGAATTTCTCGTTGCAGAGAAGGAAACCGTTGTGAACATTCACAAGCGTCTCTGTGATGTGTATGGAAGTTTTGCAGTCGACAGGAGTACAGTCAGTTGCTGGGTTCAGAGAATCAAAGAATCAATAAGTGGAGATAAGGAGTTGCATGATCGCCTGCGTTGTGGACATCCTGCCACAGCCACCAAGGTAGAAATGTTGAAATGTGCTGAGGGCATTACTCTTACTGATAGGCTATCACTACTCAACAATTGGCCTTAAAGCTGTCAGTCAGCAATTGTAGTGCAAATGCAATTATAAAAGCTCTCAGATTTTCTAAGGTTTGCATATGATAGGTTCATCGAAGTCTCACAAATGACCATCGATTGCAAAGGAAAGTAATTTCTTCTGAATTGTTGAAACATTTCAATGCTGAGGGAGAGAACTTTTTGGCCAAGACTGTAACAGGTGATGAAACCTGGGCACATCATTTTGAACCTGAGATAAAAAGACAGTCAATAGAGTGGCATCATCCGCAATCACCACAAAAAAAGAAATTCCAGACAACTCCTTCAGTTGGAAAGGTCATGATCACTGTCTTTTGGGACACCAAAGGTGTGATTCTTGTGGATGTTATGCCAAGAGGAGAGACAATCAATTTGCAAACTTACATTACGACATTGAAAAAACTCAGTCAGCGTTTTCACAGAGTTCAGAAGCACAAGATTCCAGCAGACCTGTTTCTCCTTCATGACAATGCATGCCTTCACACAAGTCTGGCAATACGGGAAGCAATCACCCCATCCACCCTATAGTTCCGATTTGGCACCCTCTGATTTCCATCTGTTTGGTCCACTTAAAGATGCACTCAGAGAAGATGACAAAGGAGTGATTCATGCAGTGAAGAAATGGCTACATAATCAAGAGAAAATCTGGTATGGGCTAGAAATACATGCACTTGTTTCACGCTGGCGTAAAGCCATACAAGCTGATGGGGATTATGTTGAATAATACCGATATTTACATGATATATCCATGTATATTGTGTATAAATTTCACACTTTTTGAATAAACAGCCCCTCAGAAAAATGATGTGGTGCATTACTTTCTGAAAGCCCCTTGTATATCTTATATATATCTTATATCCTTCCTGTGCCATTAAACGTCACATAGGGCTCGCAAAGTATATTGTATATATATATATATATAATTATTAAAGCAATAAGGAATTGACAGTAAGTCAGAGATGTCATCAATCACTAGAAAACTGAAGGGGAAAAGAAAACTATCAGAACAGACAGTTCGAACTTAGTAACAAATGGCCTTGCATGCTAGTCTTGACACCTCCACTTTCTCTGGCTAGGTCCCAGGCTATCATAAAACCTAGTCATTTTTCATTACTTCACATGATAAAGAAAACTCTTTCCAAAACAGTCACCATAACTATAGAAATTCTTCCATTTTACAGCTGAGAAATCCCCCTGGGAACAACTGTGTTAAAAACACACTTATCTTAACACAGTCTTTGTGAAACAGGGAACATTATTTGCTACTGTTATAAAATATAATGTCAACCTCTTATAAGGCAGAATTTTTAGGGAACAGAACTTTCTGTAAAAGAAAGAGGGAACACAGAACTGAGAAATCTGCTAATAGCCTGTTATTTATTATAGGAGTGTCAGATAACTCAGACAAAATGCTATGTACGCTAAGAAAACCCACTCGCCTGTGGGGAAAATGACAAGCACAAATACCCTTCCTAGGATAGAAGGCCCTCCAGCTTTTGACACTGCACACTCATCAATAGGTGGAGCTGAGATCTTGACCTAGGGTCGCACTGGGCTGTTCGGGATGGTGGATGGATGGGGACACAGAGATCACCTGCGAGGCTGGGGAAAGACTGATAGAAATCGGTGAGTCCAGAATGTGACAAGCCTATGGGTCTCTACAACAATGGCTATCAGAATGAAGCAAACAAAGCAGCCAGCAGACTATAGGTGGCGGGGAATGGACATCGTTGAAGCACCATCAGACCCCTCATCCCAAAGTCAAAGTGTCTCTGTGAAACTGTCTCAAAGCTGTCGGATGGGACGGTGTTGCACTCGGGGCCTGATCTCAGCTTCTCACTGGAAAGGCCTCCTGGGTATGAAAGAAAGACTTAGGACAAAAACCTCAATATGAAAATGCCAGAAACAAAAAGAAAACCATTTGAGCCCGGACGTCGCCTCATAAAAGGTTTGCCGCCTCCCCCCCCCCTTCCTAAAAGGTTCCCCCCCGGGCTACCCTGAACTAAAAATCAGCTGGGGGGGGGGGGGGGGGGGGGAAATGGGACGGACACACACAAAACATTCTTCAAATCAACATTTCTGGACTTAGGCCAAACGCCTCAGAATTAAGCAGACAGCTGAAAAAACTTCCATATTGCGATCATACAAGAAACCCTTCTATATGGAAAAGATCACTCAGTGCCTGAATACACCATGTACAAATGTGACTGTGGTAAATGCAGGGGTATTGCCACACTCTTGAGAAATGACATCCAAGGAGAAGTTAAAAACAGAAAGTCCAATGAGAATGATATCCAAGATATAACAGTATGGCATGATAGACTGCAATACACTCTGTATAATGTTTATTGTCCCCCAAATTCTAAAAGTCAAATCAACATACACAGTACAGACATGCAGAAAACTATCATTGCAGATTTTAATGCACATCTATCATCACTAGGATACAAAGACTGAAACCCTATGGGAAACAATGCTGAAGAGCTATGCAACGCCAGCAACATGATAATATTGCAAGACTCCTCCTCTCCAACAACACTCCTCCACAGAGCCACTGGATGCACATACAGACCTGACCTCACCATTGTCTCAGCAGACATCCACAACGATTGTACTCTGAGAGTGCTTGATGACACAGGAAGCAACCATCGCCCCGTCCTTCTACAAATTTCTCACACACAAATTAAAGACCACACAAACCCCCTTGCTGGAATTATAGAAAAGCAGAATGGGAAAAATTCAGAACACAACAGATGAAAACCTCATTCATTCCTTTGCATGTCCCTTGCGGAACTTTGCCTCCCAAACAGCACTCCTGTAGGCCTCTCGGTTGTGAGCAAGATGGCCTGCAGCTGCTGCATCCATTTCCAGATCATCAACGATGTCTTGCAGCCATCTTCGTTTCGGTCTTCCTCTTTTTCTTTTTCCCATTATGTATCCTAATTATGAAAACCTATCAAAATTAAATGACAACACAAACACTGACACTCTACTCCAACATAATCCAAGACATACTTGGAGTAGCCTACAAAACAACCCCCTGAGGATGCAGAAAGAGATATAGTCCCTTCCGGACAAAATCTCTGGAAGACTTAGTGAAAAAAAGAAGAGCTGCCAGGAAGAATGAAGGGAAAAACAACAGAATCTGCATGTGTATGTGTCTGTGTGTATGTGTGTGAGAGAGAGCGCATCACGCTGGAATGCCTGGAGCAATTTCAGCCAAACTGGACACACATATGACTTACAATCTGGACAGTGCACCGTGGGGATTAGATCATCCCTAGGATACCACTAAGATCCCTGGGGGTCAGGGTGACAAGTAAAAATAACTAAAAATGAACGATATTAGTGTCGAATCCATAGTTGTCGGGATTGCTGAGATGAATAGTGACACTCCCGATGCCGTTTAAGTCCAAGCCCCCCCCCCCCCCCATGGCATGGGATGACATGTACAAATAATTGAAAATGACCGATATTAGTGTTGAATCCATAGATTTTGGGGTCGCTGAGATGAACTGTGACATTCACGATGCTGTTTAAGTCCAAATTCAGCCCCCTATGGCATGAGGGGCCCTAGGGGTGGAGGTGGCATGGGGTGACATGTGCAAATAATCTAAAATGACCAATATTTATGTTGAATGTACTGTAAGTCTCAAATAACACTGGAATCTGTGAGGTCTTAGTCATATAAGTATGGAGACATATGTACTTATTCATTATTACTGTTGGCATATTTTCTGGTATAGCTGAAATGTTATAGCAAAATAAGAATCTGATCCATAAGCACCAATACACCCACACATATGATGCTGGACATGGTGGACATGGTATACCTTTTGGACAAGGTCACAAGGAGAGTTCCACGTTATTCGTTCCAGGTTCAAGAATCCCACTGTGAACCACAGCATGATCAGCTCCCGTAAAGCACAATTCACTTCTTGATATAATGCTATATCGAGCTCATTTCCACTGTTTTGCTTGAAGTTCTGTTAACAAAAGAAAAAAAAATATTCAAATGAAGATACTACAATAGTAAAGGTATGAACAAAGGATTTATTTTGCTACATTTTTTTTTTCAAATTAATGTT
This sequence comes from Achatina immaculata, assembly GCA_009760885.1. Lineage (NCBI taxonomy): Eukaryota > Metazoa > Mollusca > Gastropoda > Stylommatophora > Achatinidae > Lissachatina > Lissachatina immaculata. The sequence continues at coordinate 16,609,844 of CM019692.1, forward strand.
CTAATGCAGAAGCCTAAATATAAATCCGTGTTTAACATAAAGTAGAATGCTGAGTCATAAAAAGAGCTCAGTCAAAACAAACAATAAACCATCATCATCATCATCATGTGCTGTGCCGACTGGCGTTGGCTATTATGATTCTCCAGAGTACACGATCCTTCATGCAAGCCACCAGCTCAGTTGGTGATCTCCTCTCACACCATCCCGTCAGACTGTTCAGTATCATTTCTCTTGGTCTTCCTCTTGATCTTCTTCCTTCTATTTTTCCTGTTGTTTTAATATTTTCAATGCCGCCTCTTCTCATTGCATGTCCTATGAAAGTACATTGTCTCTCTCTTATCTTTTTGACAAGATTTCTTTGTCTTTCCAGCTCTTCTCAAACATTCTTCATTAGTTATTTTTGCCGTCCAGGGGATTCGCAACATTCTTCTAATAAACAACATTTCTGCTGCATCCAATGACTTTTGTGCAGACCTGCCTATTGTCCATGATTCACTTCCATATAACAAGATGGGTTCAATATAGCATTTTAGGACTCGTTTTCTAACATTCATTAATAAGGATGTGTTAGATAATATGTTTCCCATTCTCTGAAATGCAGTCTTTGCTTGGCCTATTCTGTTCCTAATTTCTGTTCTGCATTTCCCATCTGAAGTTATTACTGCTCCAAGGTATTTGAATTTCTGCACCTGCTTTAGAATAATTTTGTTTAATTTTATACTGCATGTTGGTGGATCCTGTTTCTTAGATATAACCATAGTCATTTTTGATGTTCAATGTAAGGCCTTTCTGTTCACTTTCTTTGGTGACTTTATCCAAGAGATGATCCAACTATGAATAATTCAATGGTAGATTTCAGTTGCAAGGGAAGTCACTAATGCAACTGAACCAGTGATAAACAAGTGAATCTTCAAAGAAATAAAATACTACATCATGTAATTTATTAAACACAGAATTGATTCATGATGAAAATACAAGACTAGATACTTGTAACATAAAACTGCAAAGCTCAAGAATACAATGGCTTTAATAAAGCACTGGAAAGTTATAACAGAAGAATGGAAAGATGTAATAGATGACTAGAAATGTGTAACAGAAGACAAAGGAAGAATGGAAAGATATAACAGAAATCATAAAGTTGTAATAGGAAAACTATAACTGAAAACTATAAAACTGTAACAGAAAACAAAGGCAAAAAGAACAGTGTGATGAGAGAATGTTAAAAAAAAAATACCCAGATCAAACTAGACAGACACATTACAATATCTGAACTGACTCATATTTACCGTAATAATATTTCTTACATCCTTCCCGTGCTGTTAAACGTCAAATAGGGCTCGCATGGTAGTTTGCCAAGATTTCCTGTTTTTGGTGAGCTTTTCAACCTCATCCCAAGACTAAACTGGCCTCTCTTAACAATGTCGTCTTTGGAGTTTCACATGGTCGACCTCTTTTTCTTCGCCCTTTTGTGTTCCACTTGATAGCTTGTTTTGTGATTCTCTGATTGTTTCTTCTCAGCACATGACTGACATATGTCCATCTTCTTTTTCTGATTACCCATGAGACAGGTTGTTGTTATAATATAGTAATTATAATATATTAATTATAATATAACAGCAATAATTATAATATAATCGCAATAATATTTACTAGAAAATATATGCCAGAAAAGTGAAAGAAATATTTACATGAATTAAACTACATTATAATTATTAAATCAAACAGTAAAAATGCATGAATTAGACTATCAGACTAAAACTTACCAAAACATCTGCCCTCAAGTCAACCAGAAATTTAACTCCTCCTTGGACTCGTCCAATGTGTGTGAAAAATGTTTTATATTTTGGCCGCAAGGCTGATCTCAGTTTTTCGGAAACTAACAGAAGATTTGCTTCTCCTTTTTCCTGCAAATAAAATATAGACATCTCACACTGTCAAGCTTTAAATAAAAAAACAAACAATTCACTCTTAAATACACATACATGCTTGTCTATGTCCAGTAAATGAATCGAACAGATTTAAAATTTCTAAAAACGTTTGATACATCTATCCACCAAGGCTTTTATCAAGGCTGTGTCAGTCAATTTTATGCCAGATATCTTGTGCCTCTCACATTATTCTCAAATGAGAAGTGCTTGTATTGAGACTTGTCTCAATCTTTTATATTGTAAACTGTCTTAACTCTTTCCGTGCGGTAGAAGAAACACGGATGTGTCGTTGGGTGCGGGAATAAAAACGCGGGTCTTGACTGTAAGGGGGTCTAGTTGTAAAATGGAATGGAAAACAGTAGTTCCATGTACTTCCGTATAATTAATATGTTTCAAAGTATAGCTAAATGAATGAAAATTTCATAAATGCAGAGTTTTTTAGGAAAAAAGAAGTAATGTGATGTTTTTAGACACTGATTGTGGCCAGCTCACCATCGGCTAGGTCTAGATCCGCGCTACTTACCCCTACTTACCATATGAGACGTGTAGACCTACTTGTCGATCTCGTATTGTGACTCTGTATTGCATTCTCACTGAATGAATGTCTGAACTAACCTCCTAACTACTTCTCCAGTCGTCTAAATATGTCTAGATCTACTTAGAAAACATTCAAGAGCAGCGGGGTGGCCATAGGCTATGTCCATACCCCTATTTACATCGTCAAAAATTGAAAAATTTCCATGCTTCGCGTCCTTGTTCTCGCTCGGCATCGCTCGTAACTAGGCACACATTCTCCATTTTGAAAGTGTCACCGGAATTGCGGACGAAATATGTACAATCTAAATGTTACACTGCTTGTTTTAATGAAACAAACAATGTCACTAAAGCGACCATACGGTAGTTTAGGGATACTTCCGGTGTCACTATATCGACCATACGCACGGAAAGAGTTAATCTTCACATTATAAATTTCAAAGCATGTTTTTTTTTCAACTTTTCTTGTGCATGTTTTAAACTTAAATCTGTTTATACAATGAACCATTTCTTTTCTGCTTACATCAAAATCACCATGCACATTTGTATGGCTGGAAAAGCATTTAAGGAAATTCAAACTTAAATGTCAACTGCCTAAGTTCCATGATATGCAGCCCTTATGTATGTTATTAGGTGGTGGTAGAAATAAAAGATGGAGGTCACTGCACTGATGATGACTGTCATGCAATGGTGAATTTGCTCAAGCAAATGCTAATTGCTTTATAAATAATATGCCTTCATTCAAGAGCAGAACTTGTACATCTGTTTTTAAAACTTCTAGGCTTACTGTCTGATCTTAACACACAAGATTGCTGAAGCACAGTAAAATGGCACCCATCCATTCTCTTATCTGTGTTGCTGCATTAAACTGTGAGCTGGCATGGCAAAACCTACCCAGCCTGCTCTTATTTCAATCTCCACAGAGTTCTTTACATCTGATACCACTGTGCTGGATGGGAAGTGGATCACAAGGATTGCCTGAAGACCCAAAGCAGAATCAACAAAGCTTCTTAAAAGGCTACATCTCATCAGCCATGCTAAAGGAAGGTATAAAAGGGCCTTTACAAGTTCTAGTTATTTTTTTTAAAGTCTGGATAACTATACCATCAAAATGTTGCTCCTTAGCCTTATAATAATAATATTTACCTTGGTTGCTAAGACACTGTTAGCAACTGACAGGACACCATCTTTCTCTATGCCAAAGTCTTTAGCAAGCTCACACAGGAAACTGCCCTTTTGCTCTTGTGGCAAACTGCTGTAGTATTCAATAAAGCTCTTACATTTTGCCTGTATTATAAACAACATATTTTAAAGGATAGAAAAGTAGGTGCACACACCTATATTCAATGTTGGGACGGCATAAATGACTGTACACACCACATACATAAGATACTCTGATCAAGTAGTGCGGAATGTGCTGTTGCAGGAACTTCTTGCAGCAGAAAACTTTTACTTTTTTCTGCAAATAAAGTTTTAGTGAACAACTTTCAATAAAGACATCATGTCTGATGCTTTCTTTATTTCCCTGGACAGATCTTTGAGATAAGTTTCCAAGAAGGCTTTATGCCATAGAGAACAAGTTATCTACCTTACTGACCAGATTTTTGTATTACATCTGCTTATTATCTGAACCACATCACAGTGAAAGACTACAGTTTTCACTAGTTTTGATTCACTAACTATAAAGCCAGTCATTTCTGACATAATCATCTTAGCTTGTTTACAATGGTCATCAATTTGAATGGTGATTTTTTTTTTTTTTTAGTAATGACTAGAAAATTCTTCATAGATAGAAGTCAACAATGAAATGTCACAAAGAAAAAAAAAACACCAAAGAAAAAAACAAAGTATAGGTTTATTGTACTAGGCAGAAAATGCTGTTGCAGACATAAAACAACACAACTCCTTAGATTATTAGAAAAGTATACATCATATGCAGTAAACCCTCATTCAAATGACCCACATATAATGGATTTTGGATGTAACAGGCTGCTCAAATAATATACAACACTTCAAGTAATAATAATTTTTTAAAAGTTAAAATTTAAAAAAAAAAAATTAACATCTTTAATGCTGCACCATGATCATTTCACACTGCACTTGTTTTGGGAAGCACTGGGTAGACATATTTTCTTTTAGTCTCAGTTTCCTCAAACTTTCAGGTGGTGATCAGTGGCAAACTGGTTGAGAGTAAATCAGGAGCCTATGCAACCACTACTCTGAGCATGAGAGTGGTGGTGAGGCTGCATCAGAAGCAATCTCCTGGTTGGTGGAGTAGGACAACTCCCATGGGGTCATTGTAAAAGACTTTCAAAACATGTTACAGTGAATCGAGAGGCATTTCTTTCGCAGGGAGTGGATCCAGGTTCTTTAGGGCTCTTGGTTTGAGATGGATCTACTGTCCAGGTCATGAGAGACAATGAGAAAGTGGGCAACATAGCAAGCATGGCATCATTTCAAGGCATCCTAGGAACGGACAAGGAGGAGACTGCAAGAGTCATCTTGAACAGGCTGTGAATGGAGGACATCGTATTGAATGACAACAATCACATCATGAGGATGATCAAGTTGGGGGAGGGGAGGGGAAGTAGATGGTTTTTTTTTCCGAACAAAGTAGTTTAGCATGTGTTACCCATAACCAATGTATAACTGGGTCCATCAGCAGGCACACACGTCAGTGGGTGTTGGAATGGAAGGTGAAGCACATATGGGACTACCATATACTATATTTTTATTTAAAATAGTACCTCCTTCGCTATCAAGTGAGTGAGAGAACAGAGAAAAGTGCAAGATCTGAAGGGCTAGATGTACAGAAAGCTAATTTTACCTCAGAAGTTAAAAGATTTGCATCGATGTCTGAAAATGTTGTTTTCAGAAGATATGTACCGCTGTTAGGTCCATTCATTGTAACAGAATAAGGTCGCATGGCAGTGTGGCTCAAAAACAAATTTGGATTCAGGATCTGAAATGATGTGTACTGATCTGAATAAAAATCTTTTACATCAAAAAGCATTAAGCTGAATACTGATAATGAGGGTAATAAGACAGAAAATTAAGATAATATCTAATTAAACAAGCAGAAAAGTTGAAATGGTACATAAGTGGACAGACAAAATAAAGATTATATTCATTGCATTGACATACAAAAAATATTTACCAAGGACATACATCAATCAGATTACATCCACGATTTATTTGACTCTGAATCTGTTATATTTCTTGTGTCGTTGCTTTCATCCATGATTCATTTCTATCAATTCAGACTCCAGCAAAATTGCTTCTGACTAATAACTCTATTTGTCTACTGACATTTTCACTTATGGTACACTTCTCCTGACCTCAACTGTCAAAAATTACTTCTGATTCTAAAACTCCATAACTCCTATTTCATCTTACATCCTTCCCGTGCCGTTAAACGTCACATAAGGCTCGTATGGTAGTTTGCCAAGTTTTCCTGTTTTCAGCAAGCTTTTCAACCTCATCAAAGGATTTTATGCCCACTAAACTGGCCTCTCTCAACAATGTCCTCTTTAGATTTTCATGTGGTCGACCTCTTTTTTCTTTGTCCTGTTGTGTTCCACTTGATAGCTCGTTTTGAGATTCTCTGTTTCCTCTCATCACATGACCGACATATATCCTCCTTTTTCTGATCACCCATGAGACAGGTTGTTGTTCCTACTTCATGCACTGCTGAAAATTATGATATACTCATGATATACTTAAACTCTTTGCTGCTCTGCCCAATGAAAAGGATCATAGATGTCCCTGCTAGCAGGCTGTCATCATGGTTTATGGCCTGGGTCATCACCATCACTGCACTCCAGACATGTCCCATAGGTGCTCAGATCCATCCCTCAAGCATCATCATGTTTCAGGTAACACAAGAATGTGATGCTGCTCTCCCAGTGATCAGCATGGTCATGTTTCACAGACTGATGAGGATGACAGCAATTACTTCATCATTTATCATGCTGTGACACAGTCTGTTATCAGGAAATGCTGCACAGAAGTGAGGTTTGGTTTTGGTTTGTCATAGCCAACCATATACACTGTGCATGTATACACACAATTACACATATTTCCTTCTTGTCATCATAATTAAATGAATGTGTTTTATATATATATATATATATATATATATTCTTACATCTTTCCTTTGCCATTAAATGTTTCTTCTCATTACATGGGCAATATATGTTCATCTTTTTTTTATGGTCACTGATGAGACAGGTTGTTGTCTGCTCATCTGCCTTATCTCTGTATATATATATATAAAACAATTTTTTTTAATATACTGACTGAGATAAACTACCACCTACATTTGAGATACATCAGCATAAAACTCATTTAAAACAATAACTCTGAACAGAAGAATTGTAGTCTGATATTTGCATTTAGGAAACAAAAACCAATCACATTACAAATAAGAGAGTGGAGATAGGCAGCTTTCTGCTGCGTCTGAAAACTTGTCCTGTTAGTTCTGACCCAGCTAAGGCTCCTTGCCTCGCTGTAGCTGGCATCATCATCATCATCGTGCTTGCCCTTCCATAATACACTTCTTGCTGGAAAATATATGAAATTTATTGCTTGAATATACGCACTTAGCACACAAGGGAAGACAAAACTATGGCCAAACATTACCATCCCAATTTGTTTTACTCGTCTCAGTGCATCCATAGCTAACCTCCGAGACATAATCTTCCAACAGTAGTGAATTCAGAACACTAGAGGACTCGTCCACACATTCAACTGTTACAGATAGTTGTTGAAGTCATAATCAAATAACCTACATGTCGCTGATAATATAAACTGACGATCATTGAACTTTGGTCCTTGTTTTTTTTTTACTTAAAGGAACTGTGTCCTGAACTGTTGCAAAAGCCCCCTATGTATCACAGATAAACGGATCTACAAAATACAACCTTATCCCATTGGCTTTCCGACCGCTTCTCTTTTAGCTACATTTTCGTTTCAGGAAGAATTCCGATTTTTTTCTTTCTATCTCATTCGAAGGTTTCAAATATGGCGTACCCATTGTATGTTTGACACAAGGAAAAAAAAAAGTTATTAAAAAAGGTCAGTCATTGTTTTAAATTAAACAAAAATACGCATGTCAAAAATGAATTTCAGATATGATCACATCTCATCCACCCATCGGTGAGTAAAAAATATGGTTCGCCAAGAGTTGGTTGAGCTTTAGGACTTTGACCGTCTCAAGTCCAATTCCAGCTTTATACCGATCGTGATAGGGTGAGTAAAGAGAGATTTTTTTTTTTTTTTTACGAAGGAAGCCACTAATTTATTAAAAATTAAAATTATCTGCAGGAACATTTCTTGGGGAATTCTGTGATATGAAGTACCTTTTACAAGGGATCTCTAGTTTCTAAGAAAGCCTAGATTCTAAATATATTTCACTCACTAACAAATGTTCCTTCGTTCGTTCACCAACTTTGAAACATGGAAAGTGAAAATGATTTTTGCAGCACGAAAGAAACACAGCATTTAGAAAAGAGGCGATCAGACAGTAGATAAATGTCATAACAATAAGCCAAGAAAAATGGCCTGGACAGGACAACGAAACTTGATAATTATAAGAGAGTGACAATGCTCAGGATAGAGTGGATCTAGTGATGAATGATGGACATTCTGCTGTAATGGAATCCAGTGAGTTGGATACAAGGGTAATTTGTTATGCAGCACTGGAACATGAAAAACTATAGATGAAAGACTTTAAAATTAGTAACATTAAGATATTATTGGAAGTTAATGTGAAAAATGAGAATGGATCCTGAAGATAAAGAAACTGTTAGAAAATACTATAGTAACAAGAGTGCATTAGAATATTTCCTGAACTTTTGTAGGTGAAACAGCTTAGTAATGGTATGGCACATTTTTTAACACATTAACATGTAGAGGAAACAGCAAAATAATGGATGAGCACATTTTTCAACATATATATATATATATATGTGTGTGTGTGTGTGTAGAGAAAACAGCTTAATAACAGCTGCATACATTTTTTTTAAAAATTACACACCATAGTATACAAATTTAAATGGCCATTATATTTAGTAATAGGAAAACAAGAACTAAATCTCTTAACCTTCGGTTAAACTTCACTGCAAACTAGCAAGAGAAGCACAGATATGTAGTGACCTTCAACATGTCAGATAAAATCAGGTAAAAGTTAGATACTGTCAAAGGGGGCAAGTATAATAATACTTGTATTTAAATAAGTACACTCATAAGTTACATTTGTATTTAATGCTTTACTGATGTACTAAATTTTTTTTCACAGCTGCAGTATAATATTAAAGCAATTAGAATTGCAATTGTCATACAATTTATTGTAATTAACTTGTTAAGAAAAGTCAATATTAATTTGTTTTCAGATCACAGCATTTGTAGAAACAGCTCAATGTCTGAGTGTTGGACAGATTTCAGTAATCAAACAGAGAGCTGAAAATTACAATGTTTAAGTGCCATAAAAGTCTAGCAAGTTTATGCTACATTCTTCAGAAATGTACAAGTTCTGTGACAGCTAAAGTTTTGACAAAACATGGCACTGTCTTGATGCCCTGTCAGTCATGGCATGGCAGTCAGAATTGTTGGTACATGACTTCTATCTCTGGGAACACAAGAGTAAGCAAGGCAGTGTCAGAAGCAGAAAAAATTGTTGGATATCCAACTTCTTTTCTTAGCCTGAGATGTCTTCTTTCTGATGAAATGTCCAACATTGCTTTACACATGAGAAAACTTGTCAGCACAAAACATCCTTTGCTGAAAACTGCAAGGTTAGTTTTTCTTTCTTTTTTTTTTTTTTTTCTAAACCTGTTGTTTTCTGTTTCTCTCTCTCTCTCTCTTTTAAAATATATTCATAAATGTAATACTATTGAGAGACGCCAAAGAAAACACTGACATGAGGTGCTAAGGTGATTGGCATCAAATATCTTGATGGGATTGAGAAGCTTACCATAAGTAGAGACTCATGGTGAGATATGTGATACATGGTGGCATGGGAAGGATGTAAGAATGCTATGGTAAAATATTTGCACATGGTTCAGTGGTTTAGTTAATGGTCTCTGTAGAACTGCAGCCTTTATTTTTATGATGATAACACTCTGGTGACGATCTTGAGGGGAAAGAAAACAGGCATCAGGTCATGGAAAACTTTCATGGTTTTCTCAAAATCTTGGAGAGAACATCACAGCAAGCTAAAGCACTTTAAGTCTTTACTATGTTTGCCAAGATGCAGGAGAGCCTGTTTTCAGTTGAAGAATTCCATTCTTTCATTTACTTGATATCACCTCTTAGGAAGTGTCAGCTGTGAGACAGATGTACACACATTGTGTTGGGGAAAGACACAGACAAGCACATTGATGCACAAGAATGCAGATTTCTTTGACACATAAACTATTATAATACTGTTAAATAATGTGAAAGTTCCTAGATAGTAAACAGCTTGTATAAGAATATCAAATTCTTCATATAAAACTATTAGCACAGTTTATCTTGTCATGTAATACGAGCATTACCAAAAGTCGTGAGCAAAAAGTTTTTAAAAATCAGAATTTATAGATAGAGAAAATATAAATGTATCACCTTAACTGCATCTTTTGCACTTCATATAGAGGTCACATGATGTGTCAGTGATCAGGTGGAGCAGAAACAAAATGGCAGGTGTTGAAGTTTCATTTCGTCAACTTGCCGTTATTGAGTCCTCATTAAAGAGGAAATCCCCGCTGCTGAAATTCACCAAAGACTTCAACTTGCTTGTGGAGATGTGTGTATGAGTGCTAGGAGTGTTAGGAGGTGGGTGAAACATTTCAAAGATGGAAACACAAGCATCCAAGATATGCCTTGCAGTGGTCGTCCTCAAACTGCCTCCACTGAACACAACGTGGAAAGGGTTGACGACATCATTAAAGAAGACAGACATGTCACAGTTTCTGAAATAGCTGTAAATCTTGGAATAGGACACAATGCAGTACAAGAAATGATTGAAACCCTAGGCTATAGAAAAGTTTGCGCCAGCTGGGTCCCACAGGAGAGAACATCCAGAAAGCAGTGTGTCTGTGCCGTTGGTCAGCTGGAACGGAATTCTAATGGGAGGGTATTTTCAAATTTGCAGAGTGATGGGGAAAATGTGTGCAGAGAAATGGAGATTATGTTGAAAAGTGAAGAAAAGGATGCAGTTAAGGTGATACATTTATATTTTCTCTAAATTCTGATTTTTAAAAAATTTTTGCTCACGACTTTCAGTATGACCCTCGTACAATGCAGTTTTGTTTCACATTGTAAGTTTCTATACCCAATATGTCATCAGTGTATCCTAATATTTTAGCTTGTTCTTCTGTACTGCTTTGTTCTTTCACTTTTCTGATTATCTTTTCTAGTACTAGATTGAATTGCATAGTTTCCCCCATGGCAAAACCTTCAACAGAAGCAACACAGTAAGCGAGGAAATTAAAATTGGAGTACAGATAGGGAATAAAATATACTTTGCCTTGCAACACCAGCTAAAATCCAAAATCCTCCCAAAACACCAAAATAACAATCTTACATCTTGTATCCTTCCCATACCGTTAAATGTCACATAGGGCCTGCTTGGTAGTTCGCCAAGATGTCCTGTCTTTGGTGAGTTTTTCAATCTCATCAAGGGACGTTATGCCCACTGAATTGGCTTCTCTTAACAATGTCCTCTTTAGAGTTTCACTTGGTCGACCTCTTTTTCTTCAGCCTGTTGTGTTCCATTTGATAGCTTGTTTTGGGATTCTCTGATTGTTTCATCTCATCACATGACCGACATATGTCTATCTTCTCCTCTGATTGTTTCATCTCATCACATGACTGACATATGTCTATCTTCTTTTTCTGATCACCCATGAGACAGGTTGTTGTTTGCTCATCTGTTTGATCTCTGCATTGTTCTTGAATTCATTCCACTTTATAAAATAACAATCTACAAACTATAATAAGACCAGCCGTCATGTATGTATCAGAAACGTGGAGTACAACAAAGAAAGATGAACAACAATTGCAGATCTTTGAGAACAAGATCCTAAGAAGAATCTTTGGGCCGATAAAGGATACCAACAGTGGAGAATGGAGAGCTAGAAAGAACACTGAACTGAACAGCTTATTTAAATCCCAACGAATTATAAATGTCTTGAAACTGAACAGACTACACTGCCTGGGGCATGTAGAAAGAATAGAAGAGAACAGACGAACAAAAATATGCATGCACAAGAGATGAGAGAAAAACAAGACCAAGGGGTAGACCAAGACAGAGATGGAAGAACAACATAGAAGAAGATATAAAAGAAATTGGTATCACCAACTGAAGAGAGAAGATTAGGAATAGAGAGGAATGAAGATGAACTTTATCTGCAGCAATGAGCCTTAATGGCTCGGAAAGAAGAAGAAGAAGAATATAGCCAATATGCACTAAGAAAAAATAGAATTATAGACAGAAGTATACCTCCTTTATAATGAACACTCTAAGTACAGGGAAACAAAGAAAGAAGACTGATTTAGCATAGTTTAAAGAAAGAAAAAAAGAATATTTTTTTTGTAAAATATGAAAACCATTCAGAAACAAATGTGAAAACTATATGTATAAAGTAAACTTATTATGTCTTGCTTAACATTTTAGAGGATTCTAAAATATGCAACACAAAAAGTGAAGATTTATGAGAAAATGTTGTATCTTGACAGAGGGATGATCTTTGATGGTAAGCACAATCTCCAGATGAGAGGTCTGCTAGTGGTGCTCATTTCAAAGGCTGCAGGACTAAACCTAGAAACAGAATATTCTGAACAAGATGTAACCAGCGGTGTTTATTCAAGGTGAGCATCCATATATAGAATAACCATACACCATTAATCTGAGTAAAGAAATCAGCATAGTTTTACATACACATATAACTATCTCTCTCTCTCTCTCTCTTATGAACCTTAAGTGCCCAAGGCATATGGGGCTTCCACAAGTGTTTTCCACAAATGCCTGTCCTTTGCCTTTTTTTTCTGCTCTTGCTCTGGTGAGCCCTCTATTGGTCAACATCCTCTCTGTTGTTCTTCTCCATGTCTCCTTTGGTCTACCCTTACTTCTGTTCCCCAGTGGTGTCTATCTTAGTGCTATTTTTGGTAGTGAGTTGTCAGTCATTTGGAGCACATGTCCCAACCATCGCCAGCATCTTTCCTCAATAATTGCTGTCAGTGGCTTCATCTCATTTCTGCCAACAAGATGCTTGTATAACTATGGTGTATCATTTATTCAGCAAGCTCAGGGTTGGGCTGACTGACATGTGCTCATGTGGCAGCCACAAGATAGATGGAGAATATGTTCTCAGAGTGCCAAACATACGAGAAACAGAGAAAACATGTGGCCAACATCTTTATTAGCCCAAGAAAAGCTATACGGGAATGTACACAAACTCTGACTGACTACCAAATACTTCAGAAACACACAAGGTGACATCTGAAAATGATCAGAGAAGAAGCATACTGTGGTAACTAAATGGTCTAGCAGTTAAAATAAGAAAACCATTGTAGATTAAATTTATGTTATCTTTATGGAAGGCAGCTTACTGTTGCATAAACCTCTTGAAATTCTTATATCATGTGTATACTAGACACTTCCAGTTAAACAAGATTTGATAAATCAGAAGATGCAGTTTCCCAAATAGTTTCTTTTTATAAAGACTGTGAAACAAATGAGAATATTAGAAATTCTATGAGATGTCAACTGAATAACTATGGAAACTGATTATCAATGAGCAGAACATTATTTCTGTGCCCATATTCTAAGATCATGTGGAGTAACAAAGATAGAAAGAGGAATGGAATGAATTTTAAAAAAAAAGGATGAATGATATCAAACAATTTGACAAAAAACATTCTAAAACCCATAAGATATAGAGATGACCAGAATTAGGTCAATTGGAGGTAATTAGCAGCAGTAAATATTTGGCAGCCCGGTTAGCTGAGTGGTTGGTCTACTAATCTGGTGGTACCAGGTTCAAGTCCTAGTAGTGGAGATTTTTTTTTCTGGTACCACCGCACCAAAAAAGCTCCAGAGTCCACCCAGCCACTAAGAACGGGCACCATTTGTCATCCTTTAAAAGCCACTTAGAAACCATAGTCATAGATTCCCATGACTAGCTGGGTTATTGTTTTGTGATCATGTTTCATAAGAGCAGAGCATAAGAGAGAACTCTTATGTCAGTATTTTATTGGCACTTTTATCTTTATGTTTCAGAATTGGTAGATACAAAATATTTAGTATCAGCTGACTGTGAGTTAGCAAGATGTTTTCTTGTGCTTTTTTATCAAGTCAGCGCTCCTTGGCTGAGATCACAGAAATTATCTACACAGCCAACCTCATACACAAAGGTGTTGTCAATCTTGATGAGCTACAGCCTGATGATGGGCCTCGTTTGGACATGGAGTTCGGAAACAAAATAGCTGTCCTAAGTGGAGATTATCTCCTAGCATCTGCGTGCACAGGCCTTGCGAAATTACAAAATCCACATGTAAGTTACAATAGCCTAGTTTATCTTATGTAATACAGTGTAGTTTTTGTTTGATTCTGTGGTAATTTTGTTTTAAAATGAGGACAATTATAGAAGTAAAAAACAAAAACAAACAAAAAAAACACATGATGCATGAAACAACACAACTAGAAAAATGTGTGGACTTATGCGTTAAGTAAACCAATATATAATAACAGACTGAAAAGTTGCCAGCAGGAATATATATTTGTATAAAGATGAAGGTTTTGCTTGTTAAACACTTTGATATAACACATATGAATGTAGTGCAATTTACTAAAACCAATTACTCACAAAGGACAAACTTTGCTTTTCAAGGCAATCCTGCCAATCTATCCAAGGGTGAAACTGACATTCTATATAAATTAGCTCATATTTTAAGCAGTCATGCCCCTTTAACCATCCTTAGAAACCAATAAAAATTTGCCTGCTTAGAATTAGTTAATGAAATAATGAAAGTTATATTTTATGCACATGGTCAATTGGAGGTAATTAGCAGCAGTAAATATTTGGCAGCCTGGTTAGCTGAGTGGTTGGTCTACTAATCTGGTGGTACCAGGTTCAAGTCCTAGTAGTAGGGATTTTTTTTTCTGGTACCACCGCACCAAAAAAGCTCCAGAGTCCACCCAGCCACTAAGAATGGGTACTAGAAAAATTTGGGAAGGTAAGTGCAGCTAGGCCAGCAGTTCTCAGACCCTTTTGCTGTGTGGTCCACCTTTAAAAGTCAAACATTTTTGCGGCTCACTAATAAAGTACTTTATATTTGTAAGGTATAAATCTAATTTTATAAAGTATTATGTAATATTTTCTCTACATGTTTAACTGCATATTCATTGCCACACAAAAGTTTTTTTCATTTACCTTAAAGATGGCACTGTTTCCGGTTGGATAGCATGTCTATTCTGGCTCGAATCTATGACAAGCACACTCGAAGATCATCCTCCATGTTCATTCTTGAACGATATTTAGTTTTCATGGCAGCCAATGCAGAAAATGAAACTTCGCATAAATAAATTGTTGAAAAGGCAGAAGAACTTTCATCGCCAGGGCTGACAAAAATGGATATTCCAGCAAAATAGTGCACCAAAAGGATGAGATATCCACAGCAGTGCCATTAAATTTGATTTATAATGTGCGATCACTAGACTTCCGCTAATTCTTCTTGTGCATGACCGGTTAATTCAGAGAATGCACGCTGAAATGGATTATGAATCCAATCGTATGCTTTAATGTCTTCAGATGTGAAGTATTTGTCAAAATATTCAGCAAGAGATGTCAGATGCCCTTTTATTACACCAGTGACCCCGTCCAGAAAATCTCGCCATTAACTTCATTGCTCTCTATAAATTCACAGAACAAGTGAAAACATGTCTTGTGATGTGTTCTCAAGTTGTGTGCGCCAAAGTCATAGTTTCTTCTTAAAGGCTGCAACTTTGTCGTATGTCTTGAGTATACTGGCATCTTTACACTGCAGTGATATGTTCAAACTGTTCAGAAGGCTAAAAATGTCAGCAAGGTATGCCAGCATGGCAAGCCACTCAATATCAGCAACCTTATCTGCCAGGTCAAAAACTGCAACAATTCTAAACGAAGCTCAAACACCCTTGCACAAACTTTTCCTCTGAACAGCCAATGCACAGCCGAGTGCAATAGGAGATGCTTGTGTTCTGCATCTGACTCAATACACAATTGAGCAAATAATCAAGTGTTCACTGTTCTAGTTTTTATGAAGTTTTAAGTCCAAACACAGTCTTCGAGTACAGATCTCAGAGTTTCATTCAGCTTCTTTGAAGCGAGTATCTCATGATGGATCATGCAATGGGTGCCTACAATCTCAGGTGACACTTGTTTTATGCAAGTTACAACACCACTTTTGCGACCAGTCATTGTGGCAGCACCGTCAGTGCAAACACTGCAATTCCGTCCACTGCAGTCCAAAAGTTGTGGAAAAAATCATTTAAAACATGAAATATATCATCAATCATTGTTCTCGCTGGCGGTGCCTTGCAGAAAATAAATTCCTTTTGCATACTATTGTGCCAACAATAGTGGACATAAACAAGCAGCTGTGACTTGCCAGCAATGTCATTTGACTCACCTAACTGAATAGCAAACTTAGTAGACTTTAATTGTTCAGTTAGCTGTGCAACGTCTTCGAACATTTCAGATATTCTTCTGCAGACAGTATCATTCGAGATGGGAATACTTTTCAGTTTTTTAGCGTATTCTGAGCCGAACAGTATGTCACAAATCTCAACAGTGGCTGGCATGATAAGATCTTCTCCAATCGTGCAGTTTCTTTGATTTTGCCATTCTCTGGGCAATCAGGTATGATGCTTTAAGAGCTTTTTCGTTGAGAGTGGCTATTGTTTTTAACACTATTTTCTGTTTACTATATTCCTCGGCTTTACATTAGAAAAATTCTTTGGTTTCATTCTGTAAATCTGGATGTCTTGTAGTTAGATGATGATGCAATTTCGTTGGCTTCATTGCCTCATTAGAGAGGATTTGCAAACAAATAACACCCTGTGGCAGATTTTGGTAATGTGTTGATGGAACAAAACCATACTTAATATACTCCACATCATATTTTCGAGCATATTTAGTTTTCGTACAAGAATAAACATTAACATCATCTTGATCACAGTGACTTTTGCTGGCACTGCTATCAATTTGTTTGCATGAAATCAAAGGCTTATGTTTCACAAATCAATCCATTTTAACACCTAAAGTTTTAAAGTTTAAATAATAAAAAAGGCTATCCCAAAAGTCTCCATGATCACTACATGGGTAACTGGAATCCATTGATTAATCCAATACGAATTACACACAGCACCAAGACCGAATAGCAGCTCTCAAGCCAATAAAATACGATTTTTAAACTAAAACACAATTGCTGAGAATTATATTTTACTTCTGCTCTCTTGCAGAATCTACGCTGACTCTTCTCTTTTTTTTGTTTAATTGTAAAACTGCACGTTTCAGCAACACAGAAAGGCACAGATGTCGCACTTCAAAAGCGATGCCTTCTTTTTATATATGTCACATTTCTGTTTGATGCTGGAAGAAACACTGTCTGGACCATCCTTTCTGCAATAGCCGCGCTTCGGACATACTACTAAAATGACCTACAATTCTGCAGTTTGCATCCATGCAGTCTGCCCCTATGCATTGGATGAAAAATGCAGAATAATTTTTTATTGTATCTACTTTTTTCCTCTCTCTTTTTTGGGCTGCTTTGAGACTTCAGCACGGCCCACAGTACTCCCTGTCATGGTCCACCTTTGGGCTGCGGCCTATGGGTTGAGAACCATTGAGCTAGGCTGACCACATCACAGTTTCAATGTGCTGAAGGTCTTGGAAATATGGGCCTAATATCATATCTCTAATATGCCTTATGGCATGGAAATAAGAATTTTACCTTTACCTAAATCTGAATTTGGAATAAACTTACTGTTAAGCTGTTTTGAGTGCAAAGTGTTAATAGTTGAAAGTCTCCATTTTATCAGGTTTTTTTTTTCAGAGCATTTAGAAGGTGTTGGCCTGTGTCTGTAACAGATGTGACATTTGATCACAACTTAGCATTTTGAATTTTATAGTCTTGCTACAGAGAATAAGAGCAGTGCATCAGTTATTACAAGCTTCTCAAGTGTGGGTCTGGATTCGACCCTGCTTCTGATACATTCAGTACCTGAACCTATAATGACACTTGACAGTGAGTTGTAGAACAAATGCAGCAAAGCTGGGGATGAACATCTCACCTCTAAGAGCTGATCTGACAGAAAGAGAAGTTTTCTTTGCATGATATTTTAAAATCTTCTCATATGTACTACCTGTTTATTGCAATTTATGTTTCCTTTTTTAAAACAGGTTGTTGAACAAGTTGCTAGCTCAATTACAGACATGATGATGGCAGAATTTACAGAATATACAGATGCAAATGGGAAGCCAAACATGCCATACAGTTGTCAGGGCTTCTCAGATTGGCTGAAACAGACCTACTTGTCTGTTGGTAGCCTTCTTGCCAAAAGTTGTCAGTCTGCCATGACCCTTGCTGGCCATTCAAAGTACTATGAGGCCATGGCATTTGCATTTGGAGAGAATACAACTTATGCACAGCAGGTTTGTCAAACTAATGGAAGAGAGATCAATATTCAAAGTTGAAACTTGAGTTTCTGATATTCCACGCAAGAACATTTGTCAGCAGTTAAATTCTATCTGTAACAGAAATCTTTTCAGCTACATAAAAGTAGTTGTATTGTCAGTATAAGTTCTTTCATAGCCTGACTTCATCAGAAATTTTGTTTGAATTCTTTCATAGCCTGACTTCATCTGAAATTTTGTTTGAATTGTGTTAATGACATTGTTAAAATATCATGATTGTAGAGCATTGCTATATTTGTGCTTGTTAATCCTTATTCCATTAAACTATTCATTCTGTTAATTGCATTTCATAATTTATAATTTCAGTTTTATATCACACAAGCAGTTAATTCTGCATCTTCCACTTTCCTCAGCTTTGCAAGGACATTATACCCTTCACTCGTCCAGATGAGCTTTCAAGTCTAAGTTTGACCTCAGCTCCGGTATATTTGTATAGAGAGAAGGCTACTTTAGAAGAATTTAACAAGTTGGAAAAGTTGTGGCAGGGTGGACCAGCAAACTACAAAAAGGTAAATAATGTTTTCAATTTACCAAAAATAATGTGTATTATACAACGGCAGCAGATTTTAGAACCAGTGCGCCTTAGAAGGTGGTGGTGCCACACTTTAAAAGAAAAAAAGGTACAAATTTTTCAGATGAGAGGAACAAAGCTTTCACATAGTAAAATGATGTAGCACAGTTGTGTATGATTAGCATTCCAGAAATAGGAAACAAAAGCACTTCAGACATGAAAGAAACCAAAATGACAAGAGATTCACCTGGGACTCAAACCTCAGACTCTTATGGGATGAGCAGCCACCTAGCCATGAGAAAATAGTGCACCCCGAGTTGGCCATTTCACATCTTCAAAAAATAAGATCTGTGATAGCCAGGTCTTCAGTGCATATCTAAGTGAAATTGTGCTACCCAGAAAGGAAACAAGGTCAGAAATTCTGCTCCTTACATTCAGTCTCTCACAGGTGCCCAATATTAACTCTTCCCGCACCACAGAAAAAAAACGCAGATGTTCCCATCTGTGCCACACAAAAAACACAAGTCTTGATATGTATAGGGGGTATAGTTATAAAAGTGAATGTACAAAGTATTTCCACTTTAAAAGTATACATATTATGCATGAAAATAGTTGTAAATGTAAGATTTCATAAATGAAGAGTGTTTTAGGAAAAAAGAAGTAGTGTGATGATTTTAGCTGATAATTGTGTAGTGCTTACTATCGGCGATGCCTAGATGTACAATGTTTACCATCGCCGATTTCCAGATATACTTAAATTTTTGTCCAATCTTGTCGTGTGGTGGCATTCTCACTAAAATAATGTCTGAAATAACCTTCTAACTACTTCTCCAGTCCGTTTAATAGGTATAGATGTACTTTGGGTACATTCAGGAACAGTGTTCTAGTCATAAGACAGTCCTTATGCTTCCGAAATCACAATAAATATTGAAATTCCTCAGTTAAAAACATCGATTTCGCTCGGTTGTTAGCCACGCTTTGGAATGAACTATGAAAGGTCACCAGACATGTGCAGATAAATCATGTACAATAAAAAGTTACAAATTTCTTACGCTGCAACAAAACAAACTTCGCTATAACGTGGATGGCAGTCACTAGACTAACCGGAAGACCTCGCTATAGCATGGATGGCAGGGAAAGTGTGAACACAAACACACGTGGTCATCCACAGATGTCTAGTTCTAACTGGGCAGTAATAACAACAAGTAAACACACATTTTAAAAATTTAATTTAAGAGACGCTGGAAAATCTACAGAGCAGTGGCTAAGTTCTTTAATTCCAGTAACTTTGCTGCGGAGGACACTGATGGTCTTAATATCAAGATTTATTATCTGTAGAAAGCTATGACAGTTATGAAGTTAACATTTTAAAAAATTCTGTTCTTGAGTTAAATATGTCTTTTTTTTAAATATGTCTTAATTTTAAATAATATGAAATTTTTTTTTTAGTGCTTTACTGAGATCTGTGTCAGGTGACTATTGCCAGACATGAGTGTTAAGTTAATGCATTAGAAGAATTGTAAATGAACACAGAAAGTTCTGTATTAAAGTTGCTGTTCATTTTTTTCATTTAGTGACGTACACATCAGAATTTTAAAAATACATTTTTGACTCCGGAACAACATTTCTACTTGTTAAGTTCCTAATTCTCATAGTTTTTACAGCTGTAATAAATCTTGATGTTGAGATTATAGGTGAAGAATTGTAAATTAACATGGAATTTGTGTCATCAGTTGCTGTGCAGGTAATGATGCACAGTAGAGAGAAGGTTGAAACACCTGTGAATTTACCTATGATGTGATGATCATGATCATGATGATGATGATGGAAACTAAGCTGTT
The DNA here is from genome assembly GCA_009760885.1 of Achatina immaculata. Lineage (NCBI taxonomy): Eukaryota > Metazoa > Mollusca > Gastropoda > Stylommatophora > Achatinidae > Lissachatina > Lissachatina immaculata. Next base: position 16,630,374 of record CM019692.1, read on the forward strand.
ATTTATTCTGTCCTCTTATGTTACTAAGTGTTATTGCTTATCTCAACAAGATGATTAATTGTTCCACTAGATTACAGTTTGTTACTATCTTTATTTTCTCCCCCCCCCCCCACACACACACACACATCTGTAGTACTTTGTTTGCACTGTAGTATTTTCTACAGTCCCACTTTGGCAATGTTTCATCTCTCATTGTATGGTATTCATGCAATATTGAGGTTGATGTTCTTACCAGTTGATGCCATGGAAATTTTGTAGTAAAGCCATCCTGAGCTTACTTCTGCAGAAATTTAGAAGCCAGTGTGCAAAAGTATTATTATTACATCCATGCTAGAAAGCATTGGCGGTCATGTTTCTCCATCTTGTGCAGTCGTGTTTCCAATTAATTCAGATGCTTTTCTTTTTCCATGATGCTTGGTCAGTCAGCAAAGATATTTTTCTCTTGGCCTTCCTCTCTTCCTTTTTTTCCCTTGAATTTTCCAGCAGTTACTAGGTTTTCCAACTTCTCTCTTTCCATTTTGATTGTGTTTTTCTAATCATTTTAACAAGTTTTCATTGTTCAGAAAGTTCTTTGAGAAACTCTCTGTTTTTGTGTTTGTCCAAGGTATTTGTTGCATCTCTCACCACATTTCTGTTGCTTTCATTTTCTTTCTAATCTTTTTGTTTATTGTCTAAATTTCATAACCATATAGCAGTTCAGGCTCTGTATGTGCGAAAAGTTGGAGAAAATGAGAAAGCATATAATGGAAAAAAGCAATGTAAGATAGAAAGAGTGGAATTGTAAACAGAAAACATCATAGAGTATGCTGAAAGTGTAATACAGAAATCATGAAATTCAGCATGGAAGCTAAATTTGCCAGGGAAAAAAAAATGTTTTTGTATGTTTTACAATAGCCAGTTCCAATTTTTAATTTATTTAAATAAAAAAAAACCAAAAAAGAACAACTTTAATCATTAAGATAACTAGAAAACTGAGCCCTTTGTGTTTGATGTTGGTTTCAGATTTCTTCTATTATATTTGAAAGTGGTGTGTTGGACCAGTGCAAAGACTTGTGTATTCAATACAGAGATAAAGCTATTGCTTCACTTGACTGCTACCCAGACTCAGAAGCAAGAACAGCCCTTATAAATATGGTTACAGCTCTGAGTGATGCTAAGTAATAGAACATTTTATCACATTATGAATTTCTCGTTATATTGTTTAATAGATATATACAGTCGAACCCGTTTAATGTCGCGTCGTTGGACCATCAAAATATGATTACATTAAGGGGAGTTGACATTAAGCAAGGTCCATTGCAAGGGATTTAACTGGGCCAGGTGTGAGTGTGCGTGTATCCGTCCGCCCATCCCATATTCGCTAAATTAAACACATAGCAGACAGCCAAAGCTATCATCATTGGACACAATATGTCAATCAATCAAGTGCCGTGCTGCGTGGCTAGGTGATCATTTCACTCCACGATTCCCTGTCTTTAGACTTAATTATGAGATCCGCCAGTGACTTTCTTCCTAGCCACACTGACAGCCCATCCAGTAACTTCTCTCTATGTCTTCCTCTGTCTCTTCTTCCCTCAGTTTTTCCACTTGCCACCACATTGTGTTCCAGTTTTCCTCCTCTCAGAAAATGTCCTACAAATCTCACTTGTCTGCCTCTGATCTTTGCTGTAATTTGCCTTTTAACTCCAGCTTCTCTTAAGACTTCTTCGTTGGTTTTCTTAGCTGTCCATGGTACCTTCAGCATCCTTCTTATGAACCACATTTCCATGGCCTCCATTTCTCGTTGTACTCTCTTATTCATGGACCATACTTCATGTCCATAAAATAAAATTGGCTCGACGTACTTGGAATCTTGTTTCCATTGATATGGATCTGTTGCACAAGATGTTTCTCATTTTCTGGAATGCTGACTTGGCCTGAGCATGTCTGCTTTTTATTTCGTTGTGACATTTCCCATCACCCGTTACAATTGTTCCTAAGAACTTGAATCTGTCAGCTTGTTTCAGTTCTTCGCCATTGATGATAATGCTACATTTTGGTGATATTCTTTTCTTTGAGATGACCATCATTTCAGTCTTCTTTTTGTTCAGGCTAAGACCTTTACTTTTACCTTCATGAACCACAATGTCCAGAAGAGCCTGTAGCTCGCCTTCACTTATAGCAATCAGAACTGTGTTGCACACAATATGTACTAATTGCAAAATACAGTAAGTTTTAGTCTTACAATATAGAAAACTCTATAATTAAGCAGCATCTGACTTGTCAGCAGTAGTACCAAAAAAATGTGTGATTTTGCATTGTGTAGTGATAACTGGTCTATTAATAAAAAAGTTAATTAAACACGACACAGCACTAAAAACGTCCTACGTCATGTCAGGCATGCTGTAAATGAATGAGCGCATAGTCTCGAATGCGCTTACAGACTGAGAGTAAGAAACAGTTTTGGTGGGCGTCTGGTCCATGATGGACTCACTGACATGATCAGCACTATCTTTGTTGTCGCTGTCTACCCGGCTTTTACTGCAGCTAGCGATGATCTCTTCAACTGAATACATTTCCGTTTGATAGCAAACTGTCATCAGCTGAAACGAACAGATCAAATGTGACACTTCCATCAGAAATTGCTGCCCACTCTTCATCTGTGATCAAGTCCAGGGGAACGTCACAAATATCGCCGGCATTTGTATTGATCACTGGCTTGGGCAAGAAAGTAAACTGCAATTTACGAAAGCAGTTCACACTTGTTGACTGATGTTATTCCATGTAGCATGCATAAAATTAATTGCTATCTTGATGTTGATCTTGGCGACACGCTTTTGTTCCACAGCATGCAGCACATGACGCACTATTTGCTTTCTCTACTGTTGCTTGAAGGTGTAAATGATACCTTGGTCACAAGGCTGCAGCATGCTGGTTGTATTAGGTGGCCTGAAAACAGGCTTTGTAGCCATCAGATTGTTGACGTCATGTGTGCCAGACAGTTGTCAATGAACAACAAAACTTTTCTGTTCATTCAGCTCATTTTGTTGTTGAAACATCCTCAAACAGTTCACTTGTCATCTAAGCACACTGGTTGGCCTTGTAAGTGACGGACAGGCTCTTTACGTTCTTGGGCAGCCGTGGTAAGCCTTTCATTCACACCACCTGAGTTTTGATGCCCACACTATTCGAGACTGACCAACTATCAACTCGTGTTGCCAGCTTAACGCCACCCACGTTAATGTCATAAAGACATTGACCCGAAGGAAGGCAGATTTTAATCATGAAAGGGCGGAAACTGTAAGCCTTTCATTCACGCCAAATGTTTCACACCATTCGCATCATTCATACCACCTGAGTTTTGATGCCCATGTGTTCAAAAGGTTGATGTAGCACGTACTTGGTGATCGAATGGCCGGCCCCTTCTTTGATGAGTCGCAAACTGATAATGCTTTGTGAGATGTTTATAGCTTGTACTCACTCAGTCTCTGATACAGAGCGGGGTCTTTAACTCCTCCGGGTGCAAAAATACAACGACATTAACCAATGTGTGGCAGTAAACGGGGTGATATTAATGGGAGTAAAGCCCATTAATTATTTATGGGAGTTGGCCAGGGATACAAATTTATGTGACATTATCCAGGTGTTAACATAAAGCTATGTGATATTAAGTAGGTTGGACTGTATGTTTTTTCTTAATATTTATTGTTACAACTTTTTGCAGAATAGGAATGTTATAAGAAATGTTATAATAAGAAGGTGATGGGGTTTCAAATGCATCTCATTTCCTGGATATCATTAACAGGATAAACAGAAGCTTTTTCTGCATTCATTTTTTGTGACCTTTGACATTTTCAAAACTGACTGTTTGTGTGAATAAAAAAGTGAAAATATAGGAAGCAGAATATTGTAACTATTTATAATTTAACTCTTCACTCCAAAGCAACACTGGCAGTGTTCATGGATCCTACATACCTATGCAAATGAATTCTGAGAGCAATATTTAGGCAGTCTAAATAAAATAATAACTGGCACATTTCTAATCCAACCTTTATTTTTAAATTATAGAGTAACTTCCATCAAATTTCTTTCTAGCAAAATTTCTCATAAAACTATATTCTGGCACAGCATGGAGATTAAATTAGGAGTGAAAGAGTTAAGAAACTGATAAATGTTAAAATATTACCAGCTATTTAAGTGCTTTCCCTGAAGAGAAATTCTGTGCCATTGTATCTTCCTTAACTGAGAACTTGGAATTCTTGGCAGCTTATGCTGTGGCAAAAATCTTCAAATTAAGACACCAGATGACATGGAGTTATGCCAGCTGTTCTAACTTCCTGGAACAGCCCTGTACTGTTAGGCATATCAACAAGTTCCACTGATGCAAGAAACACGTTGATTCATAACAACATGACCAAGCCAAATTGCCACAGTAGCAAATTAAAAATTGAGCTGGAAGAGGGTGTTATCACAAGCTATGGTTTGCTGACATTCTTGACTGTCCCATTTCTGACTGTCATCCCAGTTCCATGATGATACAAGATGAGGTCTGTGAAACATGTTTTTCAACAAATTTGTGCTTGTCTTCAAGTTTGCCACTCAGAACTGATGATCTGGCATATTTTTGATTTCCTTGTTTGTTCCAAGTATTTTACTGATTGATTTTGGTTGTTTGTGGCAGGGTGTGGGATTTCTAATGTTCTTTTGTCTGATGGAGTTGTATTCCTTTATTCTAAGATTTGAGCATTGTTGATGTTTTAATGATTTGAACCAAAAAGAACTGCTGATCTATCACATTTCATATCTGTTTGTGTATCCTGGAATACGTTATATTTTCATTGTATGAAGATTTGAGGTTTTTTTAATATTTAACAGATTTTTTTTGCTGTTGTCCATGGATTGCTGTGCAATAGAATATAGTTTTATCAGTATTTAATAATTTCATTAGATTCTGTGTGTCATCTGGATTATGACAAGCATAAAAGTCATTTTGATGAGACATAAGAAGCAGTTTTTGCTGGAATCAATAGAAACGTACCATTTATGAAAGAATCAGCATCAGATTGTAGACAAACATAGAAGCTGGAATTGGAAGATATCTCATGCAGAATCCACACCCTACCAAGAACATTCAGGTCATTTGTCTTGTGAAAAAATAATCCATGGAACAGAACTGATGTGTAAATGAGTTTAATCCTTTTGCCACCGTAGACATGTTTAAATATTCTGCTGTTTTATGGCTGAGGATGTCTTAACATATTTCCCTGGTGATAAGGAAATGTTAACACTCTCTGCATTTTACAAGTTGCTGCTATAAACTATTACAGTATTCAGCAGTTAGAGAATCACATTAGTTATTTTTAGTTATATGTGAGTTTCAGCTAAGTTGGTACTGCTATTTTTGCCCATTGAGATAGGAGGGATTATCACTACTGTATACATGTTCATTGCATTCCAGCATTCACCTTATATTTTGTGCTACACTGGGATTTCCTAGATAGATGCTGCATCTTTTTCCAAAATTTCATTTCTGTTTCTTTCACTTTCTCTTTCATCTGTTTATTGCACATGAGTAATGTCCAAAAAATGAGATTCTGAAGGCCAAGATGAACCAGAAAACAAAATGTATCATCAAGTGCAGAGCCAGCAGGCACTGGTGGTCATGCTTCACCATAAATCTTGGTCCTTCCATCAGTTCAGTGATTTTTTTTGTTGTTGTGTCATGTTAGACTGTCCATTATTTTTACTCTCGGCTTTCCTCTCTTCTAGTTTTATTTTTCTGGTTGTTTTGATGCTGTCAAGCCCTCCCCTTCTCATTACATGTCCAGTGAATGATGAAAGTCGATTTCTTGTGGATTTAATTAGGTTCCTGTCTACATTTGTTAGACATTCCTTGTTTATCATCTTAGCTTTCCATGATATTCTTAACATTCTTCTAATGAACTGCATCTCTACTGACTCTGGTGATCTTTCCATTGATCTGCTAATTGTCCTTGTCTCACTTCCACATATCAGTACGGGCTCAATGTAGCACTTTAGAACTCTCTGATGTTCAGTGATAGACAAGCATCGCACAAGATGTTTCTCATTTATTTGAAAGCTATTTTGGCTTGGCATATTCTATTCTTGATTTTAGAGGTGCATTTCCGTTTTAGAGGGGCGTCCAGATATTTAATTATATGCACTTGTCTAAGGCTGTTCCTTGTACTTTGTAGTTCTTCTTTTGTGATATGACCGTTGTTTCTGTCTTCTTGCTATTTAGGGCGAGGCCTTTCTTATCACTTTCTGTCACTACTATATCTAATAATTTCTGCAGGCTCTTTTAATTTTTAGTTTTTAGTACTGTATCATCTTCATATTGGTATTGTTTATGTTATAGCCTCCATCTGAAATTCCTGGCCTATTTTTTTATTTCTCTCATATTTTCACTGTATAGTGAGAACAGATCTGGTAAGAGGACACAACTTTGTCTAACTCTTTGCTTTATTGGTTGATATTTGCCCATCATATTATCTACCCTGTTGGCTGCTTCTTGATTCCATGTTTTTTATTATTCTCATATCTTTGCGGTCAGTATTTATACCTGCTAACATTTTCATGATTTCGTCATGTTTTACTTTATTAGATGCTTTGGTATAATCAGTGAAGTAGACACATAAATCTTTCTGTACTTCTATAGTTCTCATTTCAGAGAATGAGAAACATATTAACCAACACATCCTTATCAATGAATGTTAGAAAACGAGTCCTAAAATGCTATATTGAACCTATCTTGTTATATGGAAGTGAATCATGGACAATAGGCAAGTCTGCACAAAAATCATTGGAAGCAGCAGAAATATGGTTTATTAGAAGAATGTTGCGAATCCCCTGGACAGCAAAAATAACTAATGAAGAATGTATGAGAAGAGCTGGAGAGACAAAAAACCTTGTCAAAAAGATAAGAGAGAGACAATGTACTTTCATAGGACATGCAATGAGAAGAGGGGGTATAGAAAATAATATAACAGGAAAAATAGAAGGAAGAAGATCAAGAGGAAGACCAAGAGAAATGATACTGGACAGTCTGACGGGATGGTGTGAGAGGAGATCACCAACTGAACTGATGGCCTGCATGAAGGATCGGATACTCTGGAGAAGCATAATAGCCAACGCCAGTCGGCACGGCACATGATGATGATGATGATAGTTCTCTCTATCACAGTTCTTAGTATAAATATGGCATTTTGTGTTCCTTTTTCTCCTACAAATCCAGATTGTTGATCTCCTATTTTCACCTTTAATTCATGTCTAGTTCTTCTCATAATAATTCTCAATTCTAGTTTTGTGATATGACATGAATATCTTGTTCTGAAGTCTTCACACTCTTTGAGCCCTGACATCTTTGGCATGAAAGTGGAATTTAATTGTTCTTTAGGTATATATATGACAATACAACAGAGGATACAAACATTCATGACCTACTGCTTGAGGAGGATTTTAAACATTAAATGGCAGGACAAGATCAGGAACGAGGAGGTCTGGGAAAGGTCAGGACAAGAACCTATGAACCTACAAATCATGTTTAGGAAGTGGAGGTGGATTGGCCACAGTCTGAGGAAACCTGACACCAACATAACAAGACAGGCACTGACATGGAATCCTTAAGGAAATAGAAAATGAGGAAGACCTAGACTTACTTGGAGAAGAGAAATTATGACAGTGCTCAGAGACAAGGGACACACATGGAAGGAAGCAGAGAATAATTCCAAGAACAAGGATGACTGGAGAGTCTTTATCCTTGGCCCAAGCTCTCAAGGGAGTAAAAGGCAATGATGATGAGGTATGTATCACAGATGGACAACCACTGGACCAAGCTAATGTTGTTAATGCACTCAGAACAGTGAACCCACATGGCTGCTTAGAGTAATGACTGGCATGGCCAGGAACAAGAGGCATGCTGGGCGCATGAAGAGACTTGTCGACCAAAATAGAATAGGCATTATCAGCCACAGGACACTGACAGATATATGGGGGGGGGGGGGGGGGGGAAATCTGGTCACCTATGGACATTTCTGGAGTGCAAAGATGATGACCCAGACCATAAACCATATCCAGCATTCTAGATGTCATATTCAACAGTTTTGTTATTATTTTAATACTGAATTCATCAAGGGTGTTAGATTCTTCTACAGATATTATATCAGGTCCTGTCACTTTCCTTCTCTTCATATGTTTAAAAGTACCTACCACTTCAGATTATTGCTGGCCCATCAGTTATTTATATCTGACACTAGGTCTGGTCATACAGTTCATTAATGTATGTGTCCTCCTTCCCTATTATCATCTTGCCCTCCTTTGACTTCAAGCAACATGTATTTTGTTTTTCTGACCTTTGTTTCACTTATACTTATTCATTTTTTGCATACTTTTGGAATCTTTTTGATGATAGTCTTCAATTTGCCTGCGCTGCTCATCTAGCCAGTCTTTTATTTTTAGCATGTTTGTGTTTGCTTCTTATCTCTTGGTCAGTCATGTCATATTTTTTTTTTCTTTTTTTTTATAATGTCTTCTTTTATCCATGTGCTGCAGTAATTCTGGTGTCACCAATTTCTTCTTTGCTGTTTCTTTTCTCTCAGGTATTTTCATCTTGCTGTTGGATTGAATTTGTGTAGCATTTCCCACTGTTCATCAGTACTATGTATATTAGCTAATGCAATGTATCTATTCATAACCAGAACTCTGTATCTCTCCTTTAGTTCTTCACTGCTTTTAAATATCTCCATGTCTAGACTCATGTTTCTTTTTTCTTCTGAATTTTTTCTTTAATTTTACTCTTATTTTGCCACATAATGGACCATGGTCACTACTGCATTCAGCTCCTGCCATGGTTTTTGCTGTTAATAAGGCATTTCAGAATCTGTTATTAAGATGAATGTATTATGTTTTCAATTCCATTGTGGTTTTGAATTTGTCTGTTTTGCCAGCAGTAGCTTAATGATGATCTAGTATCAATTGTGGCTCAATGAAATGCCCTACAAGTTGAGGTTGCTCACTTTGAACACCCATTAATATCATTCACTTCAATTTGATTTCTGTAGATATGCATGAGTAATCTTGGGAATTACAAAAGTGGTTTCCTGTTGCCTTCAGAAGGTTTGTTTATGGTCTCTCCACTAACCTTTGGACTTTGTCCCACCCACAAGGCAGCAGGGGGTTAAAGATTTTAAGGTGCTTTTTGCTCACTTGACAGTCATTTCTCTGAGCATGTGCAATTGCAAGTTGTATTGAGGATATTTTATAGGAATAGTGATGTCCTTCACTTTTCCACTTGGTCCTTCATGTCTTTTGCTAGTTGGTTCTCACTTGCTTATTTGGGCAAGGTTCCTCCATATCTGGAGGACATTCATCACCTGCCAGCTGTGACGCACCTTAAAACTGAACAAGTTTTATATTATTGCTATGATGCATTCTGGAGTTCTGACATTAGGCATATGGAGGAATTTATTGGTGAACTCGTTTATAGTTCTTAGAGTTCTGCTGGTGCACTTTTGTATGAAAGACACAAAAGGGAATGTTTTCATTATTTCATTAATTTCTGATGTTTTCTGTGATGAGGTTAAACCAGACTTGTTTTAGCAAACTGATCTGAATGAGAGATTTCAGTCTATATGAAGTATAGTTACTGGATAATTTCATTATTGGGTACTTTCCCTCACTTCAGTAAATTAGATCTAACCAACAAAAAAAATATGAGAAATATTATGTCTTCAAACTATCATCTCATCTTGATATGCACCCATTGAGTACTAATATGACCATAAGTTATTAATTTTCCTCCATCTGTCATGATACTTGTTACTGTCTTGTTAGCCTGGCTCTGACAAGCCATACCTGGCAATCTGATTCCTTTCATTTTTAGGGTATTGTATCTCTCTACATTGAAGTACTACCAGAAATTTCAGTAGGAGGGTATAATTTAAACAGTCTAAGATATGCAGATGACACCATTTTAATAGCAAAGAATGAAAAAGAACAGCAGGAACTGATAGAGTAGTTATGGTAAGTGAAAAATGGGGACAGCCTAAATGAGAAGAAAATAGAAGTCATCTCAAAATAGAAATCATGGTCATCTCTAAGAAGAAAGTGATTCCGAGTTGTAAAATAACAGTCAACAGTACAACACTGAAGCAGGTAGACAAGTTCAGCTACCTTAGGAACATTAATAACTTCTGACAGAAGATGTGAAATGGAGATAAAGAACAGAATAACAGGCTAAAATAATGTTTCAGAGGATGAAGAATATTTTATGTAATCAACCACTAATGCTGAAAATGAGGAAAAGAGTGCCACAGTTTTATACTGAACAAGTCCTGTTTTATAATGTTAGACATGGCAGTTGGAGATACAGAAACCTTACTCATGGCAGTTGGAATATCAGATACTTTAATCATGGCAACTGGAAAATCAGATACATTATTCAGTTGGACATACAGGTTGTTAGTCATGGCAGATGCACATATATGTATGTTACTCATGGCAGCTGCACATACAGGTATGTTAGTCATGGTAGCTGCACATGCAGATACATAAGTCATGGCAGCTGAACAAACAAAAATGTTAGTCCCACTAACATGAGCATGAAAAACGATAATCAGTGTAGACGGAGAGGACAGAAAAAGCTGGTAACTTAAACAGATGGAGTCAGGCATTTGAGGTGAAGATACCGAAGATAAATGAGAAGTTTTTATTAAAAAGGACCGTTTGAAAATATAAGTGGCCCATCTGCGGTTCAGCTCAACAAGGACTTATACTGAAAACTATTTGACGGCCATTTCAGTTCCATCTACAGTTTATCTCTTCCTAGAAAGTGATATCTTTTTATAATGACACCATAAGATGTTGTTGATCTTGGGACTTTTTTTTTAAAGGAGAATTCGTATATGGATAATGAATCCCTCACTGCAGTCATTTCACAATGACCTGTTCGAACAATGCAGCCAAATTATTTATCTTCTGTTCTGAAAAAGAAAAAAAAGTTAAAGTGGTATAACTTCGCTGAACTTTGGATGATTTGAGTGGGTTCTTTGCCCCAGATTGTTTACTGGTAGCATGCATGATTTCTTCAGATAAAACGTTTCTGTTCAAGTGTTTGGAAACTGAATTACTATAGGGAAGTTAACGGGAGAAGGGGGTGGGGGGTGGGGGAGATCCGATAAGCCACCTTTTGAGCTCGGCCTGAAGTGGACGACTGGATGAACTTGTCTTGACGTGTAGTTAACACTAGATAAAAACCGCCATGGTGCGACGCCTGGCACGAAACTATCAGCGTGAGTAATAATTTGGGCACTTGTTCTTTATTGTTTAATACAGGGGGACCGTCTAGAGGTTAGATGAACAAATTCTTTCTAAACTGGAAACAACGAGGCTTTGTACAGTAAAGTAACAGAACACAGTGTTGTATGGGCAGACCTGGAAAAAAGTCGTAGACAAAGCACTTTAGTGAGACGTGAGAGAAAGAAAAATCACAACAGAATTACCTGGGATTCGAACCACTGACTCTAGTAGGACGAAAAGCCGTCTAGTCACGAGAGGGCAGCGTACCGACGCTGTCCGGGGGTGTGAGATAGTGTAGTTCTGTGTTCTATTACTTTACTAGTGGTCAGAGCACTCGTCTAGCAACCAAATGGTCGAGGGTTTGAATCCCCAACTGAGCGAGATTTTTTTCCCCTACCAGTACGCGACCTAGCCTCGTAAAATAGGTACTATAGAAAATATTTAAAGGAACTGGCCACCCTACCTCGTACATACGCTGATGGCCCTGCATAAAGAGGTCGAAACGCTTCATCCCCTATGGCATTTGCTATGGGACTACCTACCTGATTAATACAGTCCGCATCTACTCAGTGTGGAAAGCCTTTTGTGAGAGACGACAAAAGAAATAGTGAGAAGTTTTTTGTTTGCTGATCTTTTTCATGAAGCTGCGCTCTTAGAGTAAAATGACTTGTTCTCACCACTTTTGTTTGATCACCTGATCCTGAAGCCACAATGTGATTCAAGAAGAGCCCGCTCTGCAGTTTCTGCAGGGACTTCTGTATGTTTTGTGGAAAGGTTTTCACGCGCTATGCGTAACCACGGGCCCATCTGTAATCATTGCCGTCATCCATGTCTCCTCTGCTTTTGTACAACTTCATTTTTTTCCCCATTTCATATGTCATTAGTTAGTTTACTCTCTCTCTCTCTCTCTCTCTCTCTCTCTCTCTCTCTCTCTCTCTCTCTCAAAAGTACAGAAAGAAGTTGTGTGACGGTTTCAGAATTGAACCACGAGGCCACGCTTCTAGATCACAGGTTACAATAACCTGTCCCGTTTCACGGTCCATCCCCTTTTTGTAGTTTTATCAGGCAAGTAAATAAGACGCAGAATAACATCAAAGTGGGGACTGCTGTTTATGTAGCAACACTTATCACAGGAAGAGGCCTAGGAGTGTCCAGTAGAGACACAGTGTTTGAAGGCAGAAAACCCCGTAGACTTGCAGGATCTTGCCACACAAACAGTACAGTTTGTACTAGAGATAAATATTACAGGAAGAAATTTCGTAATCAATGTAATCATCGCCTTCTACGTTTTCGTGATAATCGGCACGGAAGAATACCAGTAAATATGACGGTTAATAGAGAAACTCTGGACCACGTGACAAACTGGATATATTTAAGGCACATAATTAACAGACGGTAGGAACTATAAAATTGTTCTACTATCCACAGGCGCGTTATACAAGTATACTGACACACTTTAATAATAATGATTATTCCAGCGGAAGAGAAACTATTTTGCTCGTGTGTATTGATGATTCAGGGGGTCCATGGAAGGATTTTTATGCCCCCCCCCCCCTCACAGATTCAATAAACGGATTGACTGAGTTTTTTAAAAAAATATCTTAGTATCGTTCCAGGCAGCTGAAGCATAACCTTGCATATGTTGGCACCAGAAAATGTAACCGTACTCGCTGTGTCACCTGTCCTGTAGTCTGGGAAACGAATACGATCACCTTTCCCAAAACTATCCTCACTCTCCACGAGGGATTCACATGCGAGTTCCGTAGTGTGATATATGTCAACGTATGCAAAAGATGTAGGATAACTTATATTGGCGAAACTTGTCTCAGATTAGGTGACCGAATGCAGACACATCTGTATATCACCCAGCATGCTTTGAAACCAGTCACTAATCATTTCAATGGGCCCAACCACAGAGGCAAATCTGATTTTCTGGTAACAGCCATCAAACAATGTCACCTTGATGACGGAAGCCGCCTAGCGCTTGAGAACTGCTACATTTAGGAATATGGGTCGCTGGAACCACATGGTTTGAACTCACAATTCCGCTACACCTGAAATTCCCCTCTTCCACAATCATAATCCCATTGCGCTAATTTCTACTCCTTTCTCACTTGTAACATATAGTTCAGAACCTCCTCACAGCTTCAGATTACAACCCCTCTACCCAACTATAAACACCTATTCCACCCTCTATGCATTGTATCCCTCTCTCCCCTTTCCATGGTTCCCCCTCTCCCCCTCCTCCTTATTTATGACCCACCTATCATTCATTCATTCATTCATTCATCTGCATGTCCCTTGCGGAACTTTGCCTCCCAAACAGCACTCCTGTAGGCCTCTCGGTTGTGAGCAAGATGGCCTGCTGCTGTTGCATCCACCTATCACGCATCACAAATCTCCATTTAAACATTCTCTACACTCCACCATGCACACTTCTGAACACAGCTTCTTACAAGTCACAGCTAAGTGTTCCATTCATTTTATTTTATTCTAATTTTTTTTCCATTTCTATATTTTACATAGCATTTATGTGAATTTATATTTTATCTTCACTCTTTATTTCTTCGCCTTGTGTGTTTTTGTTTGATTTAAGGCTCACACCGAAACGTCACAACTGTGTACTCGTTAAATGATAGAGGTGTTCCTAGTTTATACTTTCCAAAACGTTGTCCCTCTCACAGCCTCCCTGAATGCAAGATCATGGTCTTGCAAGTTGACCAGCGTCTAGCAATGAAATATTCAGACTTTCCGTAATGTCCAGAGTCCACATGGGTCGAGCTCGCTTCCTTTCCATTTTGTCGGGCACTACGTCTTCTATTGTCAACCTCTCTAAGATATTGTTTCTCTTGATGTGGCCGAAGTATCTCAGTTTGCTATTTCTGATAGTGTTTACGAGCCAGTTGTCTGCGACACCTGAGCCCATCAGTGTCTCTTTATTTGATTTTTCTTTCTATCCATGATATTCTAAGTGCCCTTCTATAACATTTAATTTCAAATGCTGTTATTCTCTTTTCTAGTGTCCATGTTTTGCATCCGTACGTTGCCATTGGGAATATGCAAGCTCTTAGTAAACAGTTTTGAAAGGTGTCGTAAATTGGTTTCTCATGGCATTTTTCAAGTACTTGAAACAGGAGTAATGGATATAGAAATATATTTTGGCTAAGAATCTGTAAAATAGTCTAATAAAAATCTGAAAGAAAATTTATAGTCAGCCCTCCCCCCCCCCCCCCCCCCCATGTACATGTTACTGCCGTTGTATTAGGACAGGAGCGATTTCCATCCATGCCTTCTTCACCACTATCTGGAGCATAGGCCATTAACAAGGGCTCATCATTTATTTCTTTCTCTCCCTGTAATAATTTTCCCACTTGTTGACGTTTTCGTAGTTAATGTGTGTGGTAACGGGGTTGTTGTTGATTTGTTGTTTCTTTGCGTGCTGGTGCTAAACACATATCTCTCTCTGAACCTTAAGTGCCCAGGGCACATGGGGCTTCCGCAAGGGTTTTCCACAATTGCCTGTCCTTCGCCTTTTTTTCTGCTCTTGCCCAGGTGAGCCCTCTATTGCTCAACATCCTTTCTGTTGTTCTTCTCCATGTCTCTTTTGGTCTACCCTTACTTCTGTTCCCCTGTGGTGTCCATCTTAGTGTTATTTTTTGGTAGTGAGTTGCTGCACATATACTGCACATATAGTGCCCCTTCTTTCCATTGTAGTTTAACTGGTAAAGCGGTATATTAATTGTGACACATTGTAGTGCGACTACTTGCAGTTATGCATTAACAACGCGGCGAACATTCCCTGTAATTATATTCTCCTCACAGGACAAACCCATGACGAATACACACTGGCATATAGGATTATCAATCAAGGCCGCATTTGTCTCCAAACCGTATGTCCATGGAGCGTGTTGATGAACAATTCCTGTGATAACTTCAACAAAATACAGAACTCCGTTACGAATGAGACTCAGGGCTGCTAGCCAGCAAAACCTAAACTAGCGCCATAAGAAATTATCACTTTCATCTAACTACACTCTTCAGCAATAACACGTGAACATATCTCACTCGAGCGACGTTAACACAACTTTCTCGCTTCACTTCCAAACTTCGAATGCCGCCAAATCATATGACCCAAAGTTTCTCCTCTTCGCCAGCCAGTCAGAAAGGCCTGTAACGGGACGCTATGTTCTAGAATGTTCCAGAAAACAAGTACAATCACTCTATCTTCAAGCGATTAACTCAGAGCTATCTCAAGGATAGCTACCCCTGACAAAATACTGTCACGGTATGTATGTGTGTACGTATGTATAACCCGGATAGGGCTGCCGAACCCTCCTAAATCGCCTTTTCCGATCATGCGTGGTAGGGTACAGTGGTCCTATTCTTTGCTTCCCACGCATATGCCCAGGTTCTAAGTACCACACACCACATTTCTTCAGTATACCAATACACACTGAAAGATATGAGATCTTTGCTACTTGAATCAACAATATAGAGTACTGAAAGAAGGTAGATGGAGGTGTATGGTACAGTATGTAATATTTGTGTGTGTGTGTGTGTGTGAGAGAGAGAGAGAGAGAGAGAGAGAGAGAGAGAGAGAAACTGAACCATACTTTATTTCTAGAACCACTTTTACCGCTGTCGTCATTACTCTTATCTCTGAAAATCTTAATACTTTGATACTGTTGATCTGTACAGTGCACTATTAGAATAAAGGTTCTGTTTAGAGTGGTTTCAGAGGTGTGAACTAACAAAATGAATGATTTAAAAACATCACGAAGACTTAATGTATGATAAAAATTTCCACGTGCATTTTGTGAAATTTACCACAGATTTATGCGTAAATCTTACAGTTTTATCTCTTTCATAAATACACATAAGCACACGTACATATAGGGCTATTCATACTAACATAAACTCTTAATGTTATTTATTAGCACACAAGGCACAGCTGTGGAAAGACGCTGGCGATGGTTGGGACATGTGCTCCGAATGACTGATAACTCACTGCCAAAAAACAGCACTAAGATGGGCACCAGAGGGGAACAGAAGTAAGGGTAGACCAAAGGAGACAAGGAAAAGAACAGAGAGGATGTTGAGCAACAGAGGGCTCACCTGTGCAAGAGGAGAAAAAGTGCCAAAGGACAGCCGTTTGTGGAAAACCCTTGCGGAAGCCCCATGTGCCCTGAGCAGAGAGAGGCACAACTGTCGGTACGCCACTGGTTGACTTGGTCAGATATCCCAAAGTAGTCATCAGGACAAAATGTATTCTGATATCAAGAATCTCGGCCTGATCACTTCTTTTTTCAGACTTGCTCCGCCTGATATCTGAATCGGGAACATTTTTTTTTATAAATAGGAAACAACGAGGCTTTCGTACTATAGCAGTATAGGCTAGGGGTTATAACCAGGATTGGTATTTAGGAAATAATTAATAGAGTGAGTACCCTTGTTTGAGAAGTAGGTTGGTTGAGACCATTGAGTGGGGGTCTTGGGAAAAGCGTGCAGCATGGAGAAAACTGAGTGGATTGGGATAGTATAAAAACCACTCACGATTTAGTAAAGGAGAGCGCCTTACTTGTTTTGTTGTAGCAGAAGCCTTACTTGTTTGTTGTAGACAACAGTAGTTTTGATGTAGATGGAATCTCGTTTTAGGAAAGAGTTTCTAGCAGTGGCAGTTTGTTGGTAGTTAGTTGGATGATTTAGTTATTCTTGTGATGGCTGAGGTTTTGGGTAGAATGTTGTGAGTATGATTTTATGTGTATAGGACATTGTAAGGTTTCTGCCCATATGGCGTAGAGTTCTCTCACGCCAGGCATTTGTTACTGTGAATTTTGTTCAGCCTGATGGCTACATTCCCATCATCATGATTTCACCCCTCATTTTGTCCATTAATAAATGTGTGTTGTCTGATGATAAACTACACCAATTGGCTTTGTTGGAATTCTCATTGTTGACCAGTTTGTTTTGGTTGGAAGTCTGCCAAGTTATGTTTAAGTTGTTGTATCTGTATTATTCTGTGGAGTTGGAAGCCTGGGTGTCTTGTTGTATTTTCTCAGTGTATAATATAGAAAATTAGGTGGTTTTAGAACACCAACAACAAGAAGAAATTTATAAGATGAAAATGTACTCCACAAGAAGATTTAATCAACCAGTGGAAAACCATTTTAGTTGGCGCCAATACTATTATAGTGGCTGCTATAAATGATAAATAGTCATACCATTTCAGTGGTCCTCTTTGAACAGAGAAATAGTAAATTCTGTTATAGTACGGTAAAGTAAGAGAACACAGTTTTGTAGGATTAGACCTCACTAAAATGCTTTGTGTACGAGGTCTAATCCTACAAAACTGATATTCTGAATCGCTACACCAGCTTGCAGCTGAGTGTGTTCTCCAGTGTAGTAATACACGCTTGTCTGAATTCAAAAGATACATAGCGTCTGAAGTGTTAGCTACTTTGGTTCGAAGTAGGCAACCAACAATACTGACACAATATACTGCCGTTATAAATTTACAGTTTTAGAGCCAAACAAGACGTCATAAAGCAGCATAAAAATTCCTTTCTAGAACGAGTAGAAAAGAAATGAAGAAAGTATCAAATGTCGCAAGAATTGATAGATGAAAAAAGTTATTTATTTAAGTGCTTTCTTATTTATCAGCGTGTGTGTATTACACAAGACCATATATATTGATGTCTGGTGTCTGAGTGGCGAAGTGGTTAGTGCACTGGTCTCTCATGGCGAAGGTCGGGGATTCGAACCTGGCTGGAAACACCCCAGTCACCCAGCTGTAGAAATGGGTACCCGACTTCTTCTGGAGTTTGGGAAAGAAAGGCGGCCAGGCATGGTACTGACCATATCACCCTCTAGTGTGCTGACAGATCAAGGAAAATATGGACACTAACACCATATCCAAGGCATGACAGGATTACCTTTTTATATATATTAATAAGACAAGAGGTTTATAAATAACAAATTCTAATGCGGGGTATATGTGTAAAGCAAAACAATAGCGGAAGCAAAACAATGAGCGAAAGTTTCTAAACGGAAGAAATACTGCAGTAGTATTTAAAACCCTGATGACCATAATTAGGAACAATTAAGAATTGTCATATTGAAGAACAATTGTCTAACAGAGGGCATGGTCATTGGAGGAACAATATTTCCATACAAAGAGATACATAAAGCAAAGTGGATATCTCCAGATGATAGAACTAGAAACCAGATAGATTATTTTTGTATTAGAAATACAGAACATCTCTGATAGATGTAAGGGCATATAGGGGTGCAGATGTCAACAGTGATCACAAGCAATGTTTAGGGAGGATAAGACTTAAACTGAAAACTCGACACAAGAAATCAATACCCAGAAAGATAAACAGTCATAGCCTACAAGAAAAAAATACCAACAGTGATTTCAATCTAGAACATACCAAACATTTCGCAGCACTCAAAGAGGTAGACGAGATAGATATAGATGAATTATGGAATTCATACAGCACAGCCATAATCATGGCACCAAAAGCAAGTGCTGGACTGCAGTCAACAAGTAGAAAAGCATGGGTATCAGATAACACATGGAAATACATACATGAAAGAAAAGCAGCCAAATTAGCCATGTTGAATATAAAGACAGATCTTGGAAAAGTTTTGGCAAAACTAGCATACAAAGAAATATATAAGAAAGTAAAAAGTTCAGCTAGAGGGGATAAAATATGGCGAAAGAGGCAGAGAAAGCAGCAAAAACAGGAGACAGCAAAACTTTATATAACATACAAAAGAGCCTAACAGGTACTAATTACATCTAAATAAAGACCAATCCTTAGCAAAACTGGAACCCTATTAACATCAAGTAAAGACCAAAACCAAAGTTGGGCTGAACACTTCCAAGAAATACTTAATCGACCACACTTAAAAGAATTGATAAACCCTGAAACCGACTTACCAGCCAAACAAGTAAATGTCAACCTAGATGAAATTACATTGAATGAAATTGAAACAGCAATGAATTTAATGGCTAACAACAAAGCTGCAGGTGAAGATGAAATAAAACCAGAAATGTTAAAAGCTATCAATAGTGACAACATGAGACAACTACAGAGAATGTTTAGTAAGATTTGGAAAGAAGAAAAGGTCCCTTCTAAATGGAAAAAGGAATCATTGTTAAAATACAAAAAAAGGCAACCTTAATGACTGTAACAATTGGAGAGGAGTAACCTTAATATCAGTTGTGTCAAAAGTATTTTGCAGGGTCATTTTGAATAGTCTTAAAGAAATAGTGGATATCGTAATGAGAGAACAACCAGAATTTTAAAAAGGGAGAAGCTGTCTTGACCAGATCTTTACTCTAAGAATAATACCTGAAGAACATATTGAAAAGCAGAAACCATTAATACTAAACTTCATAGACTTTTAAAAGGCATTTGATAGCATACACAGAGATTCATTGTGGAGAATTTAAAGACTATATGGAATACCATCTAAAATTGTCAACATCATTAAGGACTTCTACAATAGATATGTTTGTGCAGTCAAAACGAAGAAGAGATGAGTGAATGGTTCCAGATTGAAACAGGTGTGAAACAAGGATGTATACTGTCTCCTTTGCTTTTTGGAATTACAATAGACTTCATATTGAAAAAATGCTGCAAAAGTAACACAGGTATTTACTGGGTACATGAGACCCAACTAGAAGATCTTGATTTAGATGATGACATAACTCTTATCAGTAATAATGTGAATTCCATGCAAGAAAAAACAGATATCATGTCTTCACTGACTAGCAAAATAGGACTTAAAATTAACAAGGACAAAACAAAAATAATAAAATTTCCCAGTAATCATAATGAAAAAATACACATAGAAGGGACAGATGTTGAAGAAGTCAATCAATTTACATATCTTGGCACCTACACAGATCAGGATGGTGACACCAGAAAGGAAGTTAGAATTAAAATTGCAAAAGCAGCATCGATCTTCAAGAATTTTGAGAACATATGGCATTCAAAAGTTATAAGCACAAAAACCAAGTTAAGACTACTCAATTCAAGTGTAATATCCACTCTCATTTATGCATGCGAAAGCTGGAAAATAACTAAAGAAATAGACAAGAAATTAGACAAATGCCTAAGGTATATACTCGGCATCAAGTGGAGCGAATTCAAGAACAATGCAGAGATAAGACAGATGACTGAACAACAACCAGTCTCAGGGTTGATCAGGAAAAGGAAATGGACATATGTTGGTCACGTGATGAGAAGAAACATAGAATCCCAAAACAAGCTATAAAGTGGGAAACAACAGGCCAAAGAAAAAGAGGCAGACCGCGTGAAACTCTGAAGCGGACATTGTTAAGAGAGGTCAAATTAACAGGCATAAAATACCTTGATGAGGTTGAAAAGATGGCCGAAAAGAGGAAAACTTCGCGAACTACCTTGCGAGCCATATGTGAACGGCACGGGAAGGATATAAGATATTGAAGAAGACGCGAGAAGAAGTGCCCTTTATCTCGAAAATGAACAGTTGTCAATCATTCGATTGATATTATCTTTGTATCTATGATTTTTTGTTTTTTGTTTTTTGCTTCTCCTGATTAGTTTATATAAATTTTACTTACAACTTCATCTTTATCTGTCACTTCAGTTTATGTGCATAATTAGGGTTTTTTTTTCAGAGCAAATGTCTGCTATATTTTCTTCCAAATAACAAGAATAATTTTGTCTCTTCTATTTCACAACATTTGATCATGCCATTTGTTCAGTTGTGTCTTGGAAGTTGTCACTTTGTTAACAGAACTTTGATATCAGTGACCTAAAGGGCCATAACTGTATGCAGAAATTGATTGGCGGGCCGCATCTAAATCAACTGGTTTGTATCAATTTATAAAAACATGAGATAAGAAGTTAAGAAGACAAAGTGTACTGCTTGTTTTTACTCTGCGTTTCGGATCTTTTAAAACTGTTTTTTACATGGGTGTTTCTCATATGTTTTTGTCCATTGTAATTTTTTTTTTGTATTGTCGCAATAACCTCGCGAGTCGCAAAAGCTTCGTTGGACGTCTCTATCACAGAACATTGGTTATTGGATACATTATAAAAATAATGACAGGAGCAGAGCCTTAAAGATTTCTGACATTGATATGATTGTCTGGCATTAGAGACTTATAACATTCACATCAGATTTCTGTTACTTGCTGGGAAAATTTGAATACACACATGACATTGTGATCATGCATTTTTTTTTTTTTTAGAATAATTTTTCTTTTTTTTTTAAATTTCATGCAGCGCATGGTGCTGTTAGATAATTGTAGCACGGTGAAGTGGTCAGGTGGTCAGCTGGTGAGGGCTTTTAGATTAAAATCTTAGCCTGGACGAAAGGACCACCTTGCTGGCCATGGTACCTTCCGTGCCAGGTAAGTGATCAAGCATATGATGTTCACTACTTCGAGCAAGGCGAAAGGATCATTTTCATAAATAGTAGGTATTTTTGCTTAATACTGTTCTGTGTGTAGAGTCAACAAATAATTATCCAGTTACTACAAAATTCTACACTCAGAACAAATTAAAATAAACGAAAAGCACAGAACACTCTTGAAATATTTGCAGTTTTTTTTTTTCTGTTGTAAAAATAATAATAAAACAAAATTTATTTTCACAGACAAGTTTCCACATTTGTAGGAGTAAGAAGATTAATTAAGTTGCCTACCTTTGATTCCGGTATAAGTCTTCTTTCTTTGAAAAGTGAGTCCCTAAAGAATTAATCCACTTGAAACTGACACTTGCAAATCGTTCAGGGCACATTCGAATGAATGAATCTTTTTAAAAAATAAGAGCAAAACTTTAAAACTGAATGCAGACTCTACATACATAACAGTTTGAAATTTTCCACCACAGGGCGCAAGTTTTATACACGTTTCGATGTTGTTGTATTATATTAAAAGAAGGATAAGAAACACTTGTTGTTTGTTTCATTCTCAATATGTCCCAATTTACTCGAAAGAGGCCGATTCCAAGAATCAGCCTCGTTCTGAGTAGCACACCGGTAATGGGTCACAACACGTATTGTGATTGGTTAAAGCGAGTCAAGACTCCACCCACACGCACCGAAAATCCGTATACCTAGTCTGGCTGATGAACGTAAATCTGTTATTCAGTTTAACGTGAGGCTAGTTAGTTACTGTAACTGTAACTGTGTAAATTTCTGTACTTACTGAGACCAGTTTTATTAGTTCAGTTTATATGTTTAATTAATGTGCTATAGCCAGATATATGTTTGTGCTATAGCAAGGTACATGCCTCCAATACAGAGAGTATGTGAAAGCTTTCATCGTAAATTTTGTTTACAAAAGAGGCAGAGGGTGGAAATGAAACTGCGAATTGAGGACATCTGTTTGTATAGGTTCAAAAGTAACAATGACCATTAAAAATATTAACTCTGTCTGGGCCACCTAAAAAAAAAAAACAAACAACGCGGACGTTCCCGTCCGTGCCACACAAAAATCACGGGTCTTGATATGTATAGGGGGTATAGTTGTAAAAGTGAATGTGCAAGGTAATTACACTTTAAAATTATACATATTGTGCATGAAAATAGTTGTAAATGTAAGAAGATTTCATAAATGAAGATGTTTTTTTAGGATAAAAAAGTAGTGTGATGATTTTAGCTGATAATTGTGTAGTGCTTACCATCGGCGATGCCTAGATGTACAATGTTTACCATCGCCGATTTCCATATCTACTTAAATTTTCGTCCGATCTCGTCGTGTGGTGGCATTCTCACTAAAATAATGTCTGCAATAACCTTCTAACTAGTTCTCCAGTCCATTTAATAGGTCTAGATGTACTTGGGGTACATTCAGGAACAGTGGTCGGGTCATAGGACATGTTTTTATGCCTCCGAGATCACAATAAATATTGAAATTTCTCAGTTAAAAACATCGATTTCGCTCGGTTGTTAGCCACGCTTTGGATTGAACTGTGAGTGAGTGAGTGAATGAGTGAGTGAAATAGATCGTCGTAAATGCCTTTGACTTGTTCACATCTTTTATTGCTGTATCTTGGAAAACAATTTGTACTAAAGTCACCAGACATGTGCAGATACATCGTGTACAATAAAAAGTTTTACAATAGTTTTACGCTGCAACGAAACAAAATCGCTATAACGACCATGGCAGGCGCTTGACTAACAGGAAGAATTCACTATAGTGCCGATGGCAGGGAAATGTTAGAATACACGAACAAAAATGCTCACATACTGAACATCGAGCAAGATAAATCGTTAAAGGAGTGAGTTAAATGGTTATGACCAGAAAGAGGTCAGCATGTAAATGCAGTGCAACATCTGCTGCACTGCATTTACATGCTGACTTCAACAGATGTTACACTTTGAATTGTTTTCATCTTCGTCACTTCCTTCAAATAGAAAAAAAAAATGAATCCGTACACGAAAACCTCAGACGGGAAACAGACAATATAAATAAGGAAGAAAATAAACTCAACCGAAACTTATTCCTGAGCTTAAAAATGTCGTGTGATAAGCACGTTAAACCCACGTTTGTCTGGAAAATAGAGTGGGTCGTAAGCAACAAATTACTGGAGGTAATTTAAATGTTTCTTAGGGAAAATAGAGAATATTTTTTTAAAAATTGCAATTGTCAAAGAGCAAGGAAAGAAAGAAATAAAAAAATTCTTTAAAAAAGCTACTCATCCTTGACGCAGCTAAAAGAAATAGACGTAATTTTAAATATTGTATTACTAGGAGATAAGGATGTTGAGCAATAGAGGGCTCACCTGGGCAAGAGCAGAAAAAAAGGCGAAGGACAGGCATTTGTGGAAAACCCTTGCGGAAGCCCCATGTGCCCTGGGCACTTAAGGTTCAGAGAGAGAGAGAGAGAGAGAGAGTGAGATTACTAGGAGATATTAAATTGCGTTCTGTCTAACTTGGATGTGTACTGTTCACGGCAATCCAGTGTTTCCCAACGTGGGGCGTACGTCCAACGGGGAGCGGGGGGGGGGGGGGATGCAAAAAAAAAGGGGGGGGGGCTGAGAACTTGGTTGACTATTATGCTGCTGGGGGTGGGGGGCGGGGGGGGGGGAAATCATAATCTTTGAGGCGCTCAATTGGGGCATGATCCAAAAAAGGTTGGAAAACTGCGATAATTCAATCGTAGACTGGGCTTCGTAGTTTTTAAAAATCTGATTCACCATATATGTATATATGTGTGTGTGAGTGAGTGAGTGAGTGAGTGAGTGAGTGAGTGAGTGAGTGAGTGAGTGAGTGAGTGAAGTAGATCTTCGTAAACGCCTTTGACTTGTTCACATCTTTTATTGCTGTATCTTGGAAAACAATTTGTACAAAAGTCCAGTTTCTTTTCTAAACACAATTCTAGAGTGCACGTACGAGATTTAAATAAAAATTCAAATACTTTCTAACTCTTTATTAAATAAAATATATTATTATACATAACGCGAAGGAAAAACCATATTTACCATTTTTCATCGGTCAAGAATTTGTGAAAATGAAATAAAAAGATTAATATTTACGAAATACACCTGTTTTGGATACTTTTGAAATGCATTTGGTTTTCTGGAACGAATTATTGCCGGATGTAAAAGACCAAATATATATATATATATATATTTTTACCTCAAGATGACAGAGGAAGTTGATGAAGCAGTCTGCAGCTCAGTTCATCCTTCTATTTCTATTTATTGAGGACGAGACTCAAAAGATTCCTGACCTGTCCTGAGCCAGCCATTTTGTGTTCTTCCGGCTGTCCACATTAAAGTCTCTTACTTTTCGTTAGTTTTGCTCTAAACTTCTACTTATCTGTGTGACTGAAATGTTCCGTGCAAACTTGATAACAAAATTTAGCACACCTATTTGCAGTTGTTACTTAAATTATTTGCAATTAGGTCTTGAAATTAACAAAGACAAAACAAAAATAATGAAACTTCTCATTAATCAAGAAGGAAAAATATACGTAGAAGGAACAGCTGTTGATGAAGTAAACCGATTTGCATACCTTGGCAGCTACATATACCAGGATGGTGACACCAGAAAGGAAGTTAGAATTAGAACTGCAAAAGCAGTATTATCCTTCAGAAAAGAAAATAGAGAAGACATTTTATTTTCTTGTTGTTGTTGTTGTTCTTCTTCTTCTTCTTCAGCTTTCCGAGCCATTGAGGCTCATTGCTACAGATAAAGTTTGCCTCCATTCCTCTCTATTACCAATCTTCTCTCTCCAGCTGGTGACACCAATTTATTTTATATCCTCTTCTATGATGTCTTTCCATCTCTGTTTTGGTCTACCCATTGGTAAACTTCTTATATTCCATGTTCCAAATCTCATGATATTTTTGACGTTCCAAGGTCGTGATCCATTTTTATCCGTCCAGTTTCGAGTCTTCTCTATCTATTCAATAACACTAATCTGTTTTTTTTTTGTTTTTTTTTTTACAGAGGTGGGGTCGTTGGCCCTATGCTCCAACCCAGGAGGACCAGGGTGCAAGTTTCGTCTGACCCTCACCCGCGCAGACCTTCCCAGCTTGGAAGACATTTTATATGAATTGAGACACACACAAAAAAACTGTACGTAAATTATAAAGCTGAGGTTCTAATAGAAACGAAGACAAGCCAAGAACGCCACTAGTGTCATCTCTCAACAGCATATAGTAAAATTAATAGGAAATTTGTTACAGTCTGGAGAGCTGATTTTGTCTTCAAGAAGCACGTTACTGGAAAGACAAATTACACTTGCTGCCAAAACATGTCACAGCAAAAAAATGACACAAGCAGGTGACGTACCTGTGGATATTTGCAAGTCGCTCATGTAAAACAGTCTCTAAGAAATGCATATCATGGAGATGAGATCAAAACCTTTCTCTCCGCTTTGCTTTTGAATAACATGTAAGGATTTTCAAACCATTAGCTGCAGTTTCCCAGAGCCTTTGTTACGTCATAAGGAAGTGGTCGCATAATATAACGAGGATGTTATAGATAACTGTAAACTCAAAACGACAGAGACATTCAGAATCTTATCTTATCTTATATAAGGATCTGAAGGATCTTATATAAGATAAGATAAGATAAGATAAGATACAAAGACTGACTTTGGACTCTTACTCTACCTTTTCCCTGATTTTTTGGTTGCTGTCCTTTAACGTCAATTTTATTATAGAGATCCTTCTTCTTTTTCTTCTTCGTTCACTTCTACCACCAAGATCGCCTCGTGATCCTACTGAATTTACTCCAAAGTCAGTCTAGGGTTTAAAAAATCTTATTCGAGAGTTTTAGTCTTGGATCAAGCAGTAGGCAGTAGTAGGTTTTCAATTCTTTTTTTCCCAGGAATTGTTTAAAATATAGTTCTCTCTCTTATTGTAACACACGAATAATTAGTATAAAAGTATATAAAACTAAGTATATAACTATATACGAAGCCGATACAGTAAAGCTGTGGAAACAAACTGTATAAAGTAGGAAAAAATAGGGACACCTTTATTACTTAACGAGCACACAGTTGTGACGTTTCTGTGTGAACATCACAAAATGCATTTTATTAGCACAGCTTTACTGCAGTTACCTTCTTCTTCTTCTTGGTCATATCAGATCCTGATCCCTGTCGACATGGTAAAGCCCGCAGTCCTCTCCAGATCCTGATTGGAGCCCCAAAGTTTTTCCCCCAAGCATGTGTCTTCTGACCATGTCTCTCTTCTCAGGTTCGCGTGGTTCGGGCACTCTTGAAGGATATGTTCTGGAGTCTGGAAACGTAACAACTGTGTGCTCGTTAAGTAATAAATCTATTCCTACCTTTTCTTGTTTATACATTCTCTCTTATTTTGCGTGCGTGAGTGCGTGCGTGCGTGTGTGTGTGCGCGCTTAAAAAAAGAGATGCGTGTGAAGAAAGGTTAAGATACCGGAACAGAGGCCCAGTCCAAGATTTCTTCTTTGTTGCATAGGACCAGGATTTGAATAGCGAAAGTAAGCTGGTCGTTTGCTTTACAACATACACTGAACTTGGTTGATCTTCTTCTTCAGGGAGTCATCGAAATGACGTTGTCAGTTAGTCGTCATGTTTACTATAGAGGTCCCCTATCTAAAAAAAAATTACGCAATTTTTTAAAGATAACTTCCGGTTCTAAATTTGTGCTATTTTCATTTAAGATTTCCATGACTATTCCCCCCCCCCCCCAAAAAAAAATCGTTTTGAGATTACTGCTGATCTGTGACAGAGAACTTATAAACAACCGGAAAACACAGAACAAACAAAAAGTACAAAAGCTGTATTTATTTATAAGATTTTTTCAGACAGGAAACAACCAGGCTTTCGCACGGTAATCCATTTTTTCCAAAGTTAACCACATAATACTGCACTATGTTCACAAGAGGAAGTAAAATTATACTTTCTCTCCCCTTCCCCCCCCCCCCCACCCCCCCTTTTCAACCTTTTTTTTTCTTACTGCAGAATAAACAAATAATTTTTACACACTAGTATATGCAATGTTGCAGGACATTCATTTTATGCTAATCTTTCTGCTGTATGTGACACTTTAAATCAAATTATTATCACTAGTTTATGAGTCTCAGTTATACTTTGAATACATTTATTAACACAAATAAATAGTAAGAGTACAAGATTTTGATAATCTTACACTTCATCTTGTCAGTCCGTAAAAACAGCGAAAAGCAAAACCTCTATCTTCATGCGAATAAAACTAAAATTGATGACAACCGACAAAACAAATAAGGCAGCTGAAATATATATCAATGAAGAAAAATTGGAAGAAGTGGAGAGTTTTGAATATTTTGGATCACTACTAACTAATAATGGAGATACAATGAGGGAAATAAAAGGAGGACATATATCGCTCTTCAGAAAGTAAAACAACTAAAGAATCTAATGAGAGGAACAGAGAGAACTACAAAAATAAGATTTTTAAGAGCATGCATCTGTTCCATTGGCTGCATATGCTTGTGAGACATGGACATTTAGCAAAACAGCCGAGAAACACATAAATGTCTTTGAATGTAAATGCTACAGAAGAGTCATGGACAAAAAAAAAAAAAAGAACAGCTACGAGAACTCAATATTGAAGAAGTTTGGTTAGTAAAGAGGATTAAACAATGAAAACTTAAATAATTTGGACACATTAAACGTCATGATAATCTAATGAAGACCGTATTGGAAGGGTACATAATGGGAAAAAGAAAGAGAGGAAGATCAAGGCGAAGATGGTTGCAAGACATCGTTGATGATCTGCAAATGGATGCATCAGCAGCAGACCATCTTGCTCAGAACCGAGAGGCTTACAGGAGTGCTGTTATAGAGGCAAAGTTCCGCAAGGGACATGCAAAAAATGAATGACAGTTTATTTTTTTCACACCCCATCATTTCACAGTTGAGGTATTTCCCCAATGTAAGGCACAGATCACAAACATGTTTGTTTGCGCAATGAAAAATGAGCACACCAATACCACCAGTAAAGAAGAGCTATGGTAGAAAACGAACGAACCCACAGTGAAAGAAATGATAATGAAAAAGACTTTGGAGATGGATAGGACGTACATTTCGAAAGCCTGCCACTAACACAACCAGACAGGCTCTCACCTGGAATCCACAAGGAAACAGGAAACAAGGAAGACCTAGAAACACCTGGCGAAGAAGTCTTGTAGCAGAGATAAAAAAAAGATGGACTACATCTGGAGACGGAGAGAAGAAACAGCCCAAGATAAAAATAAACGGAGAACCCTTATTGATGGCCTATGCCCAGATAGGGGTTTAAAAAGGCGAGGAAGAAAGAATGAAGACAGTCTTTCTGACCACATTTTCATATTTATATGTTGGTTCATTTCGCACATTCAAGCAGCGTGCGTATATTGATATGAATATGGTATACAGTACAGAATACCACCCGAATCTCATTTGTTCTACCTGTATCCATCACCTCTGATAACCCACTCTTCTGATGATTAAACTACACGCAAAGTAAAGCTTGATACCATTGAGGAATCTAGAGGTTATGTTATCATTTTCCTTGACCAGTCAGCACGCTAGAGGCCGCCTTTCCTTTCCCAGCTCCGGAAGAAGTCAGGTACCCATTTCTAAAGTTGGATGACTAGGACGCCTTCGGCCAGATTTGAACCCACTGACCTTCGCCATGAGTGACCGGTGCAGTAACTATTTCATTATCCAGGCGCTGAAACTACGGGTAGCAGCATATTAGTTTGTAAAACACATTTAAAATAGGATTCCGCGAACGCGGCCGCTGTGTGGACTTCCCGCGCTAGAAGTTTCCACAAATCCAGACCTAAGTACCGGGTTGAACAGAACGAGGACACATGCATTTGTACAGGTTAACGTTTTCAAAGCGATCTCGGCGCAGCACGATCTTCTATAGCTGTGCTTGAATATTTTCTGCTGTAAACTGCAGCTACTACTACACGTTCTTAGGATACTCCCAGACTTAGTGCTGTAGTCATTTCTTCAAAACAGTTAGCGCCGTGAGATAAATCATCCATTTCAGGTTTGCTTGGTTTTAATATTAAAACAGCCTGTTTAATGGGAACGAGTTTGCTAGAATATCTTGTCACAGCAGCCTGTTGAATCGGAACGAGTTTGCTGGAATATCTTGTCATAGAAGCCTGTTTTATTGTAGCACCGTGTGCTAAGATATCTTGTCACAGCAGCCTGTTTTGTTGGAGCACCGTATGCTAAGATATCGCTTTAATGGGAGCGAGTTTGCTGGGATATATCCTAATAGAAGCCTGTTTAATGGAAGTGCCATTTGCTAGGATATACAGTGCAGCCTGTTTAATGGGAATACCCGTATGCTAGGATATCTTGTCACAGCAGCCTGTTTAATGGGATCATCACCTGAATGCACGATAGGGTCTTGACTAACCATGGTTCTTTGGCCTTGATTCAGGTGTTTTATCAAAGTCAATGAACGTCCCTCCGACCACTCCCTGCATAATGCAGTCATTCAAGTCTGCGTCCAGAAAGATACAGGAAAATGATTAGACGAATGATAAGAATAAGAGTGATAAAAAAAATATGCTCGGTCGCAGCGAATCAAAACTCGACGAATGAATTTCTCAGTTCAGGTAAAGCACGCGGACTGCCCGAGTCAACTTCCTGGTTGATTTCACACTTTAGAACTACATCCTTCAGCTGTACTAAGATGATAGTTTCAACGTTTAGACCTTTGAGGCCAGTTCTGCGAAATGTTTGTTAAAACTTGGTCACGGTAACCCACAACAGTAAATACTATCAGTACAGTCCTCTCCACTTCGATATAACAATAACTGTATTGCTTGTATCACTTTAGCCGTTCACTCCCTTCGTTTTCAGTTCCATCACATGTATTTCAGAATTTGAATATCTCGACGCTGTTTATTGTCAGTTATTTCCCATGGCTGCGTTCACGAAGGTACAGTAAACTTCTCCATCTTCTTCATCAGAGTTTATTGATAGTGTATTGTTAATAGAAAGTTAATTCAGTTGTTGAATGCTAAATACATTGTTTGTTTCTATTGTTATAAAAATCTGTTTAGTCGTGTCTGTTATTTGTTCGTCAGTGCTTTTATAATGGTATACATGAAAGAACACGTGTTATGTCACAGAGGAACATATTGGATATAAGTAAAGCAAGTCATATTATGTCACTGAGGAGCACACAGAACATAAGTATATGTCATAGATGGACATATAGGACATAAGAGGTTGTATTATGTCACAGAAAACTTATAGAGTATAAGTAGAGGAAGTCGCATTATGTCACTGAGGAACGTACAGGGTATATGGCATTAATGCCCATATTTTCATTGATCTTCCGTCACAGCTGAGAGAGAGAGAGAGAGAGAGAGAGAGAGAGAGAAAGGGGAGAGAAAAAGATATATATATATATATATATATATATAGAGAGAGAGAGAGAGGGAGAGGGAGGGAGAGAGAGAGAGGAAGAGAGGGAGAGAGAGATTAATTGGTTGATTGATTGATTGATCGTTATTTCAAAAGAGTTAAGAATTGGGCACGCAGGCTCATCTGACATTCTGCCATTTATCATACAACTTTCACTCTGTTCCAGAGAGAGAGAGAGAGAGAGAGAGAGGGAGAGAGAGAGGCCTGGCCACCTTTCCACCTTCTGCTGTAGAAGAGCTGAGTGTTCATGTCTATGGCTTGATGGCTGGTACCCATGTCTACGGCTTGATGATTGGTACCCATGTCTACGGCTTGATGATTGGTACCCATGTCTACGGCTTGATGACTGGTACCCATGTCTACGGCTTGATGATTGGTACCCATGTCTACGGCTTGATGATTGGTACCCATGTCTACGGCTTGATGACTGGTACCCATGTCTACGGCTTGATGATTGGTACCCATGTCTACGGCTTGATGATTGGTACCCATGTCTACGGCTTGATGATTGGTACCCATGTCTACGGCTTGATGACTGGTACCCATGTCTACGGCTTGGTGACTGGTTTGATGACTGGTGCCCATGTCTACGGCTTGGTGACTGGTTTGATGACTGGTGCCCATGTCTACGGCTTGGTGATTGGTTTGATGACTGGTGCCCATGTCTACGGCTTGGTGACTGGTTTGATGACTGGTGCCCATGTCTACGGCTTGGTGACTGGTTTGATGACTGGTGCCCATGTCTATGGCTTGGTGACTGGTTTGATGACTGGTGCCCATGTCTATGGCTTGATAACTTGTGCCCATGTCTATGGCTTGATAACTTGTGCCCATGTCTATGGCTTGATGACTTGTACCCATGACTACGGGTTGGTGACTGGTTGATGAGTGGTGCCCATGTCTATGGCTTGGTGACTGGTTTGATGACTGGTGCCCATGTCTATGGCTTGATAACTTGTGCCCATGTCTATGGCTTGATAACTTATACCCATGTCTATGGCTTGATAACTTGTGCCCATGTCTATGGCTTGATAACTTGTACCCATGTCTATGGCTTGATAACTTGTGCCCATGTCTATGGCTTGATAACTTGTGCCCATGTCTATGGCTTGATAACTTGTGCCCATGTCTATGGCTTGATAACTTGTGCCCATGTCTATGGCTTGATAACTTGTACCCATGTCTATGGCTTGATAACTTGTACCCATGTCTATGGCTTGATAACTTGTGCCCATGTCTATGGCTTGATAACTTGTACCCATGTCTATGGCTTGATAACTTGTGCCCATGTCTATGGCTTGATAACTTGTGCCCATGTCTATGGCTTGATAACTTGTGCCCATGTCTATGGCTTGATAACTTGTGCCCATGTCTATGGCTTGATAACTTGTGCCCATGTCTATGGCTTGATAACTTGTACCCATGTCTATGGCTTGATAACTTGTGCCCATGTCTATGGCTTGATAACTTGTGCCCATGTCTATGGCTTGATGACTTGTACCCATGACTACGGCTTGGTGACTGGTTGATGACTGGTGCCCATATCTATGGCTTGATGACTTGTACCCATGACTACGGCTTGGTGACTGGTTTGGTGACTGGTGCCCATGTCTACGGCTTGGTGACTGGTGCCCATGTCTACGGCTTGGTGACTGGTTTGATGACTGGTGCCCATGTCTATGGCTTGGTGACTGGTGCCCATGTCTACGGCTTGGTGACTGGTTTGATAACTTGTGCCTGTGTAACGGATTTTATGATAGTCAATATATCACTAATACGTAACAAAAGCCACACTGATAAGCTATCAGTCTGTATATACTTATGTAAGCATAAAACGTTAATGCATTGTGTTTTCTCATCACTTCACCCTCAAGCAGACTTATATCTCAACAGTTCTCGAACTATGAAAACGCTGTATTTCATCATCAACAATCCGCTGCACTCTTTAACAATCGTTCATTGTCTTACCTAGTTGTTTTAAACGTGTGTCGATGTCAACATACAGGTCGAGATCACGCCATAATCATTCTTAGGTAACATGAAGCGTTGTTTGAAATCGTTTATTCAGATCCAAAACGTTCCCCAGGTTTATCGGCCCTCGAAGGAGATACCCTGAAAAAAGTCGTTGTCACTGATCACCCTATAGGTAAAGATACAATTCCCGTTTCCACGCCATTAAAACATATTGGGGAATACGGTGTTAAGCCCGTATTTTCCATTACCTTTGGCACATGAAAGCGTGATGTGGTCAGTATCACGCCCGGCCGCTTTACATTCCCAGATTTTTTTGGTACCAATTTTTAGAGGTTGGGCAAACCCAGGGACATTTTTTGGTGTGTGTCAGAAAAAAATCCCCACTGCTGGGACTGAACCCGGTACCACCTGATTAGTACACCGAGCGCCTAATCACTCAGCCAACCAGGCCGCCAACTGATCACCCTATGCTATAACAAACTGATGAAATACTCCACATATATAGAGACTGTGAGACAAACTGATGACATACTCCACATATATAGAGACTGTGAGACAAACTGATGACATACTCCACATATATAGAGACTGTGAGACAAACTGATGACATACTCCACATATATAGAGACTGTGAGACAAACTGATGACATACTCCACATATATAGAGACTGTGAGACAAACTGATGACATACACCACATATATAGTGACTGTGAGACAAACTGATGACATACTCCACATATATAGAGAGAGACAAACTGATGACATACTCCACATATACAGAGACTATGAGACAAACTGATGACATACTCCACATATATAGAGACTGTGAGACAAACTGATGACATACTCCACACATATAGAGACTGTGAGACACTCCACATATATAGAGACTGTGAGACAAACTGATGACATACTCCACACATATAGAGACTGTGAGACAAACTGATGACATACTACATATATAGAGACTGTGAGACAAACTGATGACATACTACATATATAGAGACTGTGAGACAAACTGATGACATACTCCACATATATAGAGACTGTGAGACAAACTGATGTCATACTCCACATATATAGAGACTGTGAGACAAACTGATGACATACTCCACATATATAGAGACCGTGAGACAAACTGATGACATACTCCACATATACAGAGACTGTGAGACAAACTGATGAAATATTCCACATGTACAGAGACTGTGACAAACTAATGAAATATTCCACATGTGTAGATACTGGGACAAACTGATGAAATATTCCACATGTACAAAGACTGGGACAAACTGATGAAATATTCCACATGTGCAGAGACGGGGACAAACTGATGAAATATTCCACATGTGCAGAGACTGGTACAAACTGATAAAATATTCCACATGTGTAGAGACTGGTACAAACTGATGAGATATTCCACATGTGTAGAGACTGGGACAAACTGATGAGATATTCCACATGTACAGAGACTGGGACAAACTGATGAAATATTCCACATGTGTAAAAACTGGGACAAACTGATGAAATATTCCACATGTACAGAGACTAGGACAAACTGATGAAATATTCCACATGTGCAGAGACGGGGACAAACTGATGAAATATTCCACATGTGCAGAGACTGGGACAAACTGATGAAATATTCCACATGTGTAAAGCCTGGGACAGACTGATGAAATATTCTACATGTACAGAGACTGGAACAAACTGATGAAATATTCCACATATGTAGAGACTGGGACAAACTGATGAAATATTCCACATGTGCAGAGACTGGGACAAACTGATGAATAGACTCTGTGCTCACTTTTGCACATGACGATCCTGGCATATTGAAAAGTGTCTGCTAGATTGATGCCGTGGTGCCTAGATGGATGCCGTGGTGCCTAGATGGCTGCCGTGGTGCCTAGATGGATGCCGTGGTTCGTGACATCTGAGATAAAAGACTCCTGTGTTTCGTCATGTGAACTGAATATGTGATGTTTTCAAAAAGGGCCAAAGTTTGTTGTTGTTGTTGTTGGTGGTAGGACAGTGATATATATGCCTTCAAAACAAGGGGACTATATTAATTCGCATTTTCTAACTACCATTTTATTCAACCTGGGATACATGTGATGACATTGCTTCTGACCTCTTCATGTCTTGTGTAGTCTCCTCGAGTCGCTTGTTTATTGCTCTTGCAGGGGGTTTCATTACATTCTTACAGAATATTTGTTGTTAGCCATTAGATTCACTGCTGTTTCAATTTGATTCAGTTTAACTTCATCTAAGTTGACATTTAGTTGTTGGACTAGTAAATCGGTTTCAAGATTTCTTCTTCTTCTTCTTCTTCGTTCACTTCTACCACCAAAAACCGCACTGTGAACCTACTGAATTCACGCCTGTGGTCCTCGTTAAGTCCCGTGGTCCCCTGTGTGGTCCAAAATAGACCACACGAGATCCACAAAAGGACCACAAGGGGTTCAGAGTATCACAGTGCTTTAGCCTGTATTCTTGGTGGGTCTCGGAAGCGGGATTGCGTGACACTGTGGTTTTCATTGCACCAGTTTAGTCTAGGGTTGGACTTTCTCACCGTCAAGATTTATTAATTCATTTGGGTGTGTTCGATTAAGTATTTCTTGCAAGTGTTCGGCCCATCTTTGCTTTTGGTCTTTACTTGATGTTAATAGGTTGCCTGTTTTGCTAAAGACTGGTCTTTCTCTGGGGGTAATAGCCCCTGTTAACTTCTTCTGTATGATATATAGAGTTTTGCTGTCTCCTGTTTTTGCTGCATTTTCTGCTTCTTTTGCCATATTGTCCATACATTCTCTTTTGTCTCTTCTAGCTGAAACTTTTTACTTTATTGTCTAGTTCTTTGTATGCTGCTTTTGCCAAAACTTTTCCAAGATCTGTCTTTATATTCAACATGGCTAATTTGGCTGCTCTTCTTTCATGTATGTAATTCCATGTGTTATCTGATATCCATGCTTTTCTACTTGTTGATTGCAGTCCAGCACTTGCTTTTGCTGCCATGATAATGGCTGTGCTGTATGAATTCCATAATTCATCTATATCTGTCTCGTCTACCTCTTTGAGTGCTGCGAAATGTTTGGTATGTTCCAGATTGAAATCACTGTTGGTATTTTCTTCTTGTAGGCTATGACTGTTTATCTTTCTTAGTATTGATTTCTTGTGTTGGCTTTTCAGTTTAAGTCTTATCCTCCCTATACACAGGTTGTGATCACTGTTGACATCTGCACCCCTATATGCTCTTACATATATCACAGATGCTCTGAATTGTTTTCTAATACAAAAATGATTTATCTGGTTTCTAGTTCTATCATCTGGAGATATCCATGTTGCTTTATGTATCTCTTTGTGTGGAAATATTGTTCCTCCAATGACCATGCACTCTGTTAGACATATTTCAGTTATTCTTTCTCCATTCTGATTTATTGTATCAATTCCTTCTTTCCCCTTGTTATGCATTTGGGGCCGATGAATTTTCGATCGTTGTCAACGGCATGCAGAGTTGGTGACCTTGATGTTCGGTTACAACTGTTGCGAGATTCCATAACGGCAGGGTTTTCCCCCACCTAGATGGGTCTCAGGATGAGGTTGTTGGCCTCACGCCCAACTCCCGTTTTACGATGTATGGCGACGCAGAAGACACATACGCAAGTATGCCGGCGAGAGTGTTAAAAACCTCCCGCCATCTTGTACGTCACCCGGAAACTGTTTATATGCTTCCTAGATATTTTAACTTTTACATATCGAAGATGTCTCGGGAATTTTAGATCTTAAATTTTTCTCGTATTTTACTCGTGGTCTATATTTTCGTTTTTTACTACACTAATCTTCATTATAAACTATATTTTGGAAATATACCAAGAAACCAAAAAACAGCAACATGGAAGATCAGAT
This sequence comes from Achatina immaculata, assembly GCA_009760885.1. Classification (NCBI taxonomy): domain Eukaryota; kingdom Metazoa; phylum Mollusca; class Gastropoda; order Stylommatophora; family Achatinidae; genus Lissachatina; species Lissachatina immaculata. The sequence continues at coordinate 16,667,468 of CM019692.1, forward strand.
AGGAAAAAGATCTGGTGGCGAGTCCCCCAGGCCAGATAAATCAAATTTTAACACTGGGGAAGAGTGTGAGACAGAGGTCGGTACTAGTAATTGTGATGATGGACAAAATCCTGACGGTGTTAACTAAGGAAAACCTCTGTATAAAACTTAAAAGAAAAATAAAAGTAGGAACATGGAATGTGAGAAGTATGTATGAGGGAAAATATCAAATAAATGACAAGATGAAAAGAACGGGGATACACATTTTGGGAATCTGCAAACATCGATGGAAAGGATCAGGACACTTCTCTGGTGGAGACTTAGGAGGAAAGAATGGAGTGACTTTTTACTTGGACAAATCAACATCAAAAGCATTACTAGGTTACAATCCAGTAAGTGATAGGATCCTCAATATCAGACTTAAGGGCAGTCCTAGAAATGTAACAATCATCCAAATATATGAACCTACATCAGCAGCAGAAGAAGAGGAAGTAGAAGACTTTTATAACACACTGCAAACGACAATAGACCAGGTACGGAAAAATGATATTGTATTAATAATGGAGGTTTTAAATGCAAAGATTGGTACAGAAAGAGCAGAAGATGAAGAATATGTTGTGGGGAAATTTAGCATAGGACATAGAAATGAAGCAGGTGACAATCTAATGGCGTTTTTCATGGAAAATGAGCTAATGATCGCTAACACAGTTTTGTGACACGGACCATGAGTTATTAATAGCAGACATGAAGATAAAGATAAAAAAAGTCAATTACGGGATCAAGACCACTCCTCTTTGATCTTACAAAAATACCAGAACAATATGGTATAGAAGTGAAGAACCGTTTCGAAATCCTGATGGCTGTACAGGGGGAGATGAAACCAGATGAATGGGTTACGCAAGCCAGAGATATCTTAATATCATCATCATCATGTGCCGTGCCGACTGGCGTTGGCTATTATGCTTCTCCAGAGTACCCGATCCTTCATGCAGGCCATCAGCTCAGTTGGTGATCTCCTCTCACACCATCCCGTCAGACTGTCCAGTATCATTTCTCTTGGTCTTCCTCTTGATCTTCTTCCTTCTATTTTTCCTGTTGTTATAATATTTTCAATGCCCCCTCTTCTCATTGCATGTCCTATGAAAGTACATTGTCTCTCTCTTATCTTTTTGACAAGGTTTTTTTGTCTCTCCAGCTCTTCTCCTACATTCTTCATTAGTTATTTTTGCTGTCTTTAATAACAACAGCTAAAAACGTAGTTCCAGTAAAGAAAACACAAAAGAATGAATGGATTACAGCAGGCACACTAGAACTGATAAAACAACGCAGAGAAATGAAAACGCAATGGAAAGTGACAAAGAGGAATATAAATCTTTAACAAAAGAAGTGCGTAGAAACATAAAAAAGACAAAAAAACATTACATACAAGATTGTTGTGAAAGTATAGAAGGACATTAGAAGTGTGGAAGAGATAGTGAAATGTTTAAAGAAATGAAGACACTGATGAGAAATGTCACACCTAAGCTAAATGTAATTTGTGAAGAGATGGGGGATACCTTGACAGAGACAGAGGAAAGTCTAGAAAAATAGGAGGAATATTGCAGAGGAATGTATGAAACAACCGACTGTGAAAGTAGAAATCAACAGTGTGAATTATTATTGAAGGAGAAAGAGCCCGAACCGACAATAGAAGAAGTTTTATGGACAATAAAAAGTCTGAAAAATGGTAAATCACCAGGATGTGATGAGATAACAGCTGAACTTATTAAAGCAGGAGGAAAGGAATGTGCAACAATCTATCATGCATTGTTGCATGACCACTCCGCTTTGATCAAGACCACTCCGCACTTTTTAAAAAAAGATATGGCATTCAAATATTTGGCCCAAAAAATGGAAAAGAACTATGTTCATACCACTGCCGAAAAACGGTAACATGAAATAATGCACAAAATACAGAACTGTTGCCCTGATCATCATGCCAGTAAAATTCTGTTAAAAATCATAATGGGTAGACTTTGTAAGAAAATAGAAGAAGTCAATATGGTCCAAGCTGGTTTCAGGCAAGGAATAAGATCAAGAGATCATATATTCAATATAAGATTAATAATATAGAAATGCAGAGAGTTTAATGTGAATCTATATTTATCCTTTATAGACTACTCAAAGGCATTTAATTGTGTACAACACCAGAAACTTTGGAAAATGATGTAAAAAAATGGGATTTCCAACACGTTTGATACAATTAACATCACTGCTGTATCTAGACCAACAGGCAGCAGTAAGAATAAATGGTGAAACAACAAGTTGGTTTGACACAAAACAAGGGGTTCGTCACGGGTGCATATTGAATTTGTATTCCGAAAATATAATGAAGAATGTTAGAGAAGATGTAGACAAAGAATATTACGATGCCATAACAATTGGAAGTTATGAAATAGCAGAAATTAGATATGCTGATGACACAGTATTACTGTCCACAACACAAAAAGGAATCGAAAAACTAATTATGTCAATCCGTAAGAACAGCGAAGAACAAAACCTTTATCTTAATGTAAAGAAAACTAAATTGATGACAACCGATAAAACAAACAAGGCAGCTGATGTATGTATCAATGAGGAAAAACTGGAAGAAATGGAGAGTTTTGAATATCTTGGATCAATACTAATTAATAATGTAGATACAATGAGGAAAATTAAAAGATCACATCTATCGCTCTTCGGAAAGTAAAACAACTAAAGAATCTGTGGACAGGAACAGACAGAAGTACAAAAATAAGATTTTTAAGGTCATGCATCTTTCCCATCGCAACATATGCCTGTGAGACCTGGACACTAACAAAACAGCTGAGAAACACATAAATGCCTTTGAATGTAAATGCTACAGAAGAGTTCTCAAATATCAAGGACACAAACAATAACACATATATCCATACTACAAGAACTTAATATTAAAGAAGGCTGGCTATTAAAGAGGATTAAAGAGAGAAAACTTAAATATTTTGGACACATTAAACGTCACGATAATCTAGAAAAGGCCGCCTTGGAAGGGTGCATAATGGGAAAAAGAAAGAGAGGAAGACCAAAGCGAAGATGGCTGCAAGACATCGTTGATGCAGGCAATATTGCTCACAACCGAAAGGCTTACAGTAGTGTTGTTAAGGAGGCAAAGTTCCGCAAGGGACATGCAAATGAATGAATGAATCCTCATTATAAGTCTCCACTCCTCACCTAGTTTTTACTACACTAATCCTCATTATGTTTTGCCACTCCTCATTTAGTTTTACTACACTAATCCTCATTATAAGTCTCCACTCCTCACCTAGTTTTTACTACACTAATCCTCATTATGTTTTGCCACTCCTCATTTAGTTTTACTACACTAATCCTCATTATGTTTTGCCACTCCTCATTTAGTTTTACTACACTAATCCTCATTATGTGTTGCCACTCCGCACTTAGTTGTTATTACACTAATCCTCATTATATTATATGTTGAGAGAACTGGTATTGAGACAAATTTTTAACACTGTCCCTGTTTCCGGGGCTGGGTGGGTGGGACGTGTTCGGGGGTGGGTGGGACGTGTTCAGAGTTAACAAAAGTTTTCAATTTTTGTTTTTGATCACCAATCAAAACTTCGCTCATGACCGGAGTTTAGTAAAAGTAAAGATGGCTTTGTAACGTGACAAGGGCACTTAGTGGAATATGGTTTTGGTTTCCACAATTTCCTTGACCACTAAAGATCTCTGTGGTCAGCATCACGCCCGGTCGCCTTTCCTTCCATAGCTCCAGAAGAAGCCAGGTACCATTTTCTACAGCTGGGGGTGACTGGGGCGCCTCCCTGGATTCGAGTCACCGACCTTCGCCATGAGAGACTAATGCACTAACCACTTCGTCACTCACAACTGGAGTCATTCATTCATTCATTCATTTGCATGTCCCTTTACGGAATTTTGCCTCCCAAACAGCACTCACGACTGGAGTAGTTACACAATATTATGCTGGATGAGCAGTGAAACCTTAAAGAAGACGTTCGATAAAATCGTGCCAGGTCATGATTCAGAACAGGTGCTCTACTTAGTTGGAGCAGGTCTTTCTGCTATACGAGTCAAGGAAATAAAAGAAATTCTAGAATTATAAGACAATAATAAAACTTTTCTCAGTCACATCGTCGGATTAGTGTCGCCACTAGGTCACATCGTCAGATTAGTGTCGTCATTAGGTCACATAGTCAGATTAGTGTCGTCATTAGGTCACATCGTCAGATTAGTGTCGCTACTCAGTCACATCGTCAGATTAGTGTCGTCACTCAGTCAGATCGTCAGATTAATGTCGTCACCCAGTCAGATCGTCAGATTAATGTCGTCATTCAGTCAGATCGTCAGAATAATGTTGTCACTCAGTCAGATCGTCAGATTAATGTTGTCACTCAGTCAGATCGTCAGATTAGTGTCGTCACTCAGTCATATCGTCAGATTAATGTCGCCACTCAGTCAGATGGTCAGATTAATGTTGTCACTCAATCAGATCGTCAGATTAATGTCGTCACTCAGTAAGATCGTCAGATTAGTGTCGTCACTCAGTAAGATCGTCAGATTAATGTCGTCACTCAGTTAGATCGTCAGATTAGTACCATCACTTAGAAAAGAGCCAGAGAACATTTCCTCTCAGTTTATAGAGCTCATTGTGTTAACTGCTTGATGTGACTCGAATCAGCTTTTGAAAGAAACAGATACTTTATACTGTCTGTTTTTTGTTGAAAGATCTCGGTATCTACCGCTATGGAAGTTTTACAGAATTTTGTGGAGAATAGTTCCGCTGTGGATATTTTAAGAATGGTGTTGAGGCAATTGGGTCTGAGACTTTCACGTGCTGAAGAAATTGTTAGAAGATAGGTTACAACAGCAATATTGTGGCCAGATAGGCCGTCTTTTGTGAGGAAGAACAAAACAAAAGGGAAAAAATATTTAATCTGTCAAAAACTTTGATAAATGCAAGTCAAGCAGCCGAACTTTTAGTGGTACAGATCTGTGAAGTGCGGTTAGGACATGTGAACAAGGCTAGGTTAGCAAGAAGAACCTTCTCAAGGTCAGATTGTGCTTAGACGTCAAGTTTGGCCGTAGCTAGCTTTGATGGTTGTTAGTGGGGGATTGTGGGGGAAACTTCCGCTTGAACATAGTTATATATTCTCGCCATAGTTATCTTCCCTCTCTCACCCACTCACATTTCTCCTACCTTTAATATCGTAAAATTATCACTGACTCAGAAAGGAATGCACCCTCATTTTCAATGCAAATTAGGGATAAAACGAATTCTCTCCCTTAATAAATTCACTAAAGCTTTTTAAAAAATTTATAGACTTTCTCTTATTCGATTTAGCTTGCCAACTTTTTAATATCCTTGTAGTATGAAAATGAACAAGATGGACTGCACAGTTTAGATTCTTTGATTTAAAAAATTCAATATTTTGTGTACATTTAAATGCTGCTTGAAATGATTACATTGTGCAACAAAAACTTGTCTGCTAAAGTGTCCATCCTTTCGAGCGAACTGATTTCATTTCTGAAGTCAAACTTTGTCTAGGACGTCTTGATACTGAGTTATGGATTTGTGGGTTTTCTGCAGAATCTTCTTATATCTTATATCCTTCTCGTGCCGTTAAACGTCACATAGGGCTCGCAAAGTAGTTCGCCAATTTTTCCTGTCTTCGGCGAGTCTTTCAACCTCATCAAGGGATTTTATGCCTGTTAATTTGGCCTCTCTTAACAATGACCTCTTCAGAGTTTCACGCGGTCTGCATCTTTCTCTTCGGCCTGTTGTGTTCCACTTGATAGCTTGATAGCAGAATCTGAATACAGTAAAAACCCGATGTTCCACACCAAAGACCTTACAGACACATTTACTCATAACATCAAACAGAATGAACTGTAACCTAACAAAGAACTGTTGTTACAAAACAAGGCACCAGAAATTATGGCTTAACACTGTTCAAAACTTCTTTAGTCACCAACATTTACGTTTGTGAGTTGTCTTTATTGCCCAGACACCAGCAGTGGTCACCTATCATATATTAGGTATGGCAGACAACAGCAGTGGTCATCCATCATATATTGGGTATAGAACGGTCTGAACAGAAATATCTTGCTGGAAACGCTCTCCATGTTTGTAACTAATATCATCCATATTTGGTGGGAAAAAATCAAGATGAGAACGCAAGAAATGTAATTTCAGTGACATTCAGCATTCGATTAAATAGTATGATGCCAATGACATTCAGCATCCTAGTAGATAGTATGATGTCAGTGACATTCGACATCCGAGTAGATGGTATGATGCCAGTGACATTCAGCATCCTAGTAGATGGTATGATGTCAGTAACATTCGACATCCGAGTAGATAGTATGATGTCAGTGACATTCGACATCCGAGTAGATGGTACGATGCCAACAGATTGCAGATGAGCTCTTCATAATTTTCAGTCAACTGTTGCCAAGGAAACTATGCACTGCCATAAGAAGTACATCCAGACAGCAAGCTCTAGTTGGTTAAGCTTTTGTTGTGGATGTAATATCAAACATTACTTTGTTGATTTCAGTACCAATTAAAAACTCCTGATTTTATTTTAGCTTCCGTTTTTAACACTCCAGACTTCTCCTTTGGATAATGAAAACCTTCACCGTTATGATCTATTCCTGCAATAAATGTTTTCATGAGTCCAAATTTAATGTAACGTTTTGGTAGAGGTACCTTCATAGGATCATGCTGCACATTATACCGTGGTATAGCGGTAGCCTCAGCTCTAGGAAGCCGTACTTTCATTTCATAGTGACTACTGTTATCACGACTATTCCATAGGCACAAAAAGCACGTGTGTTTAGTGTAGGTGCATTTGTTGGTCTCAAGAAGAAGTGATATCACTCTGAGGTCACCACAAATATTCCAGTTTTGTGCTGCATTTCTGATCACTTTCAAAATGAGCTCCACTGATTTATGTCTCTTTGAGACATACAGCCATGGCTACAGGCACAGGCTACAGCACAGAATATTTTTCATCACCATTGTGCAACAGGACGATTTAGTGTTCATTGCTCTTATGAACTGTAGTCTACAACTGGCATACGTTCACTGAGTGAACGCATCCGTTCAGTGAATCCACCATGCATCCAGAAATGCAAGCTATCCAGTCTCCAAAGCTGAAACAAGGCACAGCTTAAATTGCATCAGTATATCTATGTATTAATTTTAAAATTCATGTATTTCAGTAAAATATGCTTGTATATTTTGACCCGGGAAAGCATGCTTATGTGAAACTGAGTATGATTGTATATCTTAAAATCTGGACGTGACAGACAAATTCTGTCTTCAGATCTGGAATCAGCATGTTCTATCTCATATAAATCAGAAGCTTGAATCAGCATGTTCTATTTCATGTAAACCACAAGCTTGAGTCAGCATGTTCTATTTCATATAAATCACAAGCTTGAGTCAGCATGTTCTATTTCATATAAATCACAAGATGTGTCCTTAATAGCAAAATCTTTCTTTGCACAGTACAAAGAGGCACCAGCCCAATACATGTGCCAAAACAGCCCCTAGACTCATGAACACAGACCTGCACTATATACAGAGACCTCGAAGTCCAGGTATGACCTCGAGAGAGAAGCACGGAGGATAAACTCTGAGGTTCCTCCGAAGACCTCCTGCTGACAGCAGGATTCATGGAGGCGACACAGCTTCCTATTTAGAAAGTTTTAGCATATGAAACTGAACGCAGAAAAAGAGGAACCAAGACGTGCAACTGGATAAGGTTCTAATTCTGACAAAAATAGACCCCGCTTCACTACATGTAAAGGATGATGACTATATCACAGATATAAAGAGAGAAGCAAATTCGTGACTTTTAAAACAAAGTGAGCGAGGAACAGTCGACTTAGAACTTACATTTATTTGAATCGGCAAATGCTGTGTACAACTGTAAAGACGTATGCCCGTGTGAATGTACACAGAGACAGAGAGATGGACTTTATTAGACAGATTTACATGTTGTTTTTACCTGTAAGAGTTAATGACCCTGCTGTACTAAAGAGGCAACTTGTCGCTATGGTATACCCCGAGTGACACAACAACAAGCCAGGTTCTCAACTGCCACAACAAAGACAACAGTACCACGTATGAAAACTTTTACAGGACTTCCCACTCACTCAACAGAACTACAACAAGGAAACTCTACGAAGGTAATAAATAGACCAACTTCCAAGATACACATCAAACATTTATTGAATGGAAAGATGAACGATGGAATACGGAGATGAGGAAGGAAAACAAACTGCCAACATGGCGGGGTGAATTAACAAACAATACAAGCAAAATGGAAGCTTCCCGGGCGCGCAGTCAGACTTTTCTGTCTGACAACAATAAGCAAGTAAAAGCTACTACTTACAAAATAGTGAACTTCCAACACATCTTCCGAATACACAAATTCTGTCCTAACAAGGACAACACTCCTAACAGTCTACATATCAGTAACAAGGACAAAAAGGACACAAAATACTGAACTAAAACTATCACATCACTGAAAAACTGAGTTGCAACTTCTCAAATGGGAAAACATGATTACTAAGTCTCACATTCTTTACAAAAATCCCCACAAAAATCCTTCCTAATCAAAGTTACTCAAGCAAACCTCTACTCTACTTTTAAATCCTCCCATAATTCCAGAATATTCTATCGTGAAAAAACCCACCCCTCGTGAAATAATCATGTTATTCTAAACTTTGTTTTTTTTTTAAACAAACAATTTCCCAAGAACTAAAACTCTACTAAATTTAGACTTTTGTGTCAACACAGACATTCTAAAGCTGACACCTAAAAAACTTTCCCTAACTAAACTCAGAATGATCCCGTGAAAATTACGCGACCTGTTAAAGTTACTTCAGCTGGCTACTTTTCCCGCGGAACGTGAGCTAAAAAAAATCCTAACAAATCAATATTACAAACAAGGGCCATAATCAAGTTGATTAACTATTAAAGTTAGTTACTTCCCTTAAAATATACTATCACAACAGTACGGGGAAGCCAGATCTCTGGAGTCATTCTCCTGGATTGCGTGCACACACCCAAATATATGTAGGTAAACAGCCAGCCAGACAGACAGACAGACGGACAGACAGAAGGAAAGAAAGAAAGACGGACAAGCAGACACACAAAAAGACAGGTACATGAGCGTGTTTTGAAAGCAGAGTACGCTCATTGTGTAGCACGAAACTTTAATAACAAGGAGGGCAATGTGAGACAGTCACTGTTGACAACTGATAAGATTCAGTCAGTCAGTCATTTGCATGCCCCTTGCGGAACTTTGCCTCCCTAACAGCTCTCCTGTAGTCCTCTCGGTTGTAAGCAAGATGCCCTGCCCTCTTAGATTCAGTCTGAGATTTTTTAGAGGTCTAATCCTACAACGCTGTGTTTTCTTATTTTACTCATATATACAAGACCGAGTCAAAAAGTAACCAGTAAAATAAAATGTACAAAAATAGTTTAAACCTCATTATCACTTGTCAGCACAGTGTAACAGTACTGTTATATCAGTGCGTCAACCTACGTGTGTTATTTTAGCGTCCCGGGTCAATGTTTATGATTTTGTTTGTCGTTGTTTTATGCCCCTTTAAGCAAGGATCTTAGGTAGTCCGTGCATATGTAGTAGTTATGCCCCTTTAAGCAAGGATATCACATAGTCCGTGCTAATGACTAGCACGTGAATGTCTGAGAGTAAGGAGCGAGGGCTGGTTATGTGAGACGATAGATGGGATATGAACGCTTGTACTAAGTGGAGGTGGGTTTTCGTTCAGTCATTGGCCATGAATAGTAACTCTAGGATGAAAGTTATGGATGTTGGACATTTCTTCGTCTGATGTGAACCTCAGACAGTTTGGATGAATTTTGTGATCTGTAATTATTATCCTGTCTTGAGTAACTAGAGTTGCTACATGACATGGCTGGAACATGTCACTTAATCACTATCATCACCTGGTTACACCCAGTAAACATTTTGTTTTCATCCAGAAATCATTTGCTTAATGCTGTCTTTATATAAGTGAATTAATGTTGTCTTTGTAGAAAATGAATTAATGCTATCTTTGTAGAAGTGAATTAATGCTGTCTTTATATAAGTGAATAAATGCTGTCTTTGTAGAAGCGAATTAATATTGTCTTTGTAGAAACGAATTAATGAAGTCTTTGCAGAAAGTGAGACCTGGATTTGAGCAGTGTTTATCAATTCAGGATTTTGTTGTTTGTGTCGCTGTGTTGTCATGATGACGATGTTGTTGTGTGTGTCGCTGTGTTGTCATGATGACGACGTTGTTGTGTCTGACGCTGTGTTGTCATGATGACGATGTTGTTGTGTGTGTCGCTGTGTTGTGATGATGACGATGTTGTTGTGTGTGTCGCTGTGTTGTCATGATGACGACGTTGTTGTGTCTGACGCTGTGTTGTCATGATGACGACGTTGTTGTGTCTGACGCTGTGTTGTCATGATGACGATGTTGTTGTGTGTGTCGCTGTGTTGTGATGATGACGATGTTGTGTGTGTCGCTGTGTTGTCATGATGACGACGTTGTTGTGTCTGACGCTGTGTTGTCATGATGACGATGTTGTTGTGTGTGTCGCTGTGTTGTGATGATGACGATGTTGTTGTGTGTGTCGCTGTGTTGTCATGATGACGACGTTGTTGTGTCTGACGCTGTGTTGTCATGATGACGACGTTGTTGTGTCTGACGCTGTGTTGTCATGATGACGATGTTGTTGTGTGTGTCGCTGTGTTGTGATGATGACGATGTTGTTGTGTGTGTCGCTGTGTTGTCATGATGACGACGTTGTTGTGTCTGACGCTGTGTTGTCAAGATGACGACGTTGTTGTGTCTGACGCTGTGTTGTCAAGATGACGACGTTGTTGTGTCTGACGCTGTGTTGTCAAGATGACGACGTTGTTGTGTCTGACGCTGTGTTGTCATGATGACGACGTTGTTGTGTCTGACGCTGTGTTGTCAAGATGAAGAAGACCCTCTCATCCATCCCAGGCAAGATAAAATTGGCCCTGCTATCAGCCCCCGCTAAGAACAGGTTTACCACTGCTTCACTAATAGCCAGATTTCTCGTGAGTGAAAAAAATATTCTTGTTGATTGTATAGCCACCCAAGCAGTGCCTCTTTAACCTTGTTCGTACTGAACATTTTCCTACCTATCGCCTCTTTTGGGGGAACTAAGCACATGACAATCACATGATGCGAGGTCGGGTTAGTGCGTGGCTGAGTTCTTGCACCAGTTTTATGAGATCTCATGTTTATCACGCTGCAAAAAAAAAAAACAGAGCAGAACCGCGCAAACCGATGGGCGTTTTGACTTGACTGAATGTTTCAAGGGGTTCTCAAGCAGATCACAGTGTGCCTCGCTGTGGGCAGTGTTCCTAATGACGTGCTCCAGATTTGCGGGTTTTACAATCCTAGAAGAACGTGAGCGGCAAGTTGCATGGAAAGTTACAATTTAAAAAAAAAAAACTCAGTTTTAAGCACTGTAGAAGTTATTGAAGTTTAAGCACTGCACATGCATATTCAACTATATACTGGCACATCATTTTTTGCAGTCTTTTAGTGCCTCCGTGGCAAAAGTCAAACTTTATATAGAGTGCGGTTAATGTAAGCACAGTTTTTAAAAATTAAATTTTGTAAATTTTCTGAGCATTGCACTAACCTTATAACCTTTTCTACTTAAGAAAATAGTTAATTCCGCAATCTTTCTATCTAGACCCGTAATTAAATGCATATCTCTGAAAGTCATCACAAACTTTTACTCTCATATACATACACAATAGTAAACAGGCAGACATGTAAAATCTTTCTCTCTCTCTCTCTCTCTCTCTCTAGTCAGGCGTTCCACAACCATCTGTCTTTTGTTCTTTCTATATGCTGTGTTTTGGAAGACGCTTGTCCGATGAGACAATCAGCTATCCATAGCTGATATGCCAGCGTCAGGGTTATCGAACCACAGCTGACCAAGACCCTGTCCCACCTCTCGTGGTACCTCCAGTAACAGGCCTAGTCTGGCTAACGGGGCAGGCATCGCCATGGTCCCCATGATGGTGGAGTCTGCTAAAGAAGCATTGCACACCCACCTGCTTTTTAGCTGTACTCCGGGACTGAAAAAATAGCTGCCATAACCTTCTCCCATGCCGATTCGATGCTAAACACCTCTACAGCATCGGCTGCAAAGAGCAGCAGCTCACACTTACAGGGAGTTTGTACACGTAGAAGTACAAATGCTGTGTTTTGGACTGTGCTCTATGCCACTCTTTGTGTCCATCAAGTATCTTTTTTTTTCTTCCTCTGTCCCTTTTTTCCTTCCAATTTTCCTCTTGTCATTAAGTGTTCCAGTTTGCCTTTTCTTAAAACATGTCCTAAAAATCTGGTCTATCTTGTTCTGAATTTTTACCATAATTTCTATTTATTGTCCAACCTCACTTAGAACCTCTTCATTTTTTTTTTTTGGCTGTCCATAGTATTCTCATCATTTTTCTTATGAACCATATCTCGACCGATTCTAGTAGATTTTGAATGCTCTTTGTTATCATCACACTTCCATGCGCCGAAGGTCATGGAAAATACGGGCCTAACACCGTATTCCCCAATATGCCTTAATGGCATGGAAACGGGAAATTTACCTTTTTATCTTTTTTGTTATCATCCATGCTTCCTATCCGTATAATAATATGAGTTCTATGTAACATGGAATAACTCTCTTTCTGGTGTTCACCGACAGAGCTTTGTTGCACGGTATGTTCTTCATTGTTGTCAGTGCTCACTTGGCCTGGAATATTCTGTTCCTTATTTCAGTTTCGCATCTCCCCTCTTGTGTTATTATTGTTCCTAAATACTTGAATTTGTCCACTAGATTTAATTCTGTGCCTTTTACTTTGACGCTACATTTTGCTGGCATTTCTTTCTTAGATGTGACTATGACTTCTGTCTTCTTATTATTTATACTAAATCCTTTCTCCTAAATTTTTTCTGCGATTTTCTCTAACACATTTTCTTCGCTTTGAGCTATCAGTGCCGTGTCATCTACATACCTTATAATCTTTAGGTTGTACCCCCCCCCCCCCCCCCGATCCCCCCACCCTCGTCCCGCTATTTCAGGGATGTTTTCAACGTGTCTCATAATTCTTTCGCTATAAAGGGAGAAAAAGTCAGGGGATAAAACTCATCCTTGCCGTACTCCTACTTCTATGTACTGGTACTCTCCTATTTGATTATCAGTCCTGATTGCAGCTGTTTGTTTCCAATATAACTGTCTTAAGATTCTCAGGTCTTTTCATCTGTCAAATCAATTGTTTCTTCAAATCCCTATTATTTCGGATTAAACGATAAATCTTTTGTTCACTGTCCGCACTTTACTACTGAATCAAGTGCTCTATTCATTCATTCATTCATTTACATGTCCTTGTGGAACTTTGCCTCCCAAACAGCACTCCTGTAAGCCTCTCGGTTGTGAGCAAGATGGCCTGCTGCTGCTGCGTCCATTTGCAGATTGTCAACGATTTCTTACAGCCATCTTCGTTTTGGTCTTCCTCTTTTTCTTTTTCCCATTATGTATCCTTCCATAATATGGTCTTCTCTAAATTATCATGACGTTTAATGTGTCCAAAATATTTAAGTTTTCTCTCTTTAATCCTCTTTATTAGCCAGCCTTCTTCAATATTAAGCTCTTGTAGTATAGATATATTTGTTCTTTTTTTTTTGTCCACGATATTTGGAAAACTCTTCTGTAGCATTTACATTCAAAGGCATTTATGTGTTTCTCAGCTGTTTTGTTAAGTGTCCACATCTCACAGGCATATGTTGCGATGGGAAAGATGCATGACCTTAAAAATCTTATTTTTGTAGTTCTGTCTGCTCCTCTCTACAGATTCTTTATTTGTTTTACTTTCTGAAGAGCCATAGATGTCCTCTTTTTAATTTCCCTCATTGTATCTCCATTATTAGTTAGTATTGATCCAAGATATTCAAAACTCTCCACTTCTTCCAATTTTTTCTCACTGATATATATTACAGCTGCCTTTTTTGTTTTGTCATTTGTCATCAATTTAGTTTTCTTTGCATTAAGATAGAGGTTCGGCTCTTCGCTGTTCTTACGGACTGACATAATTAGTTTTTCCATTCCTTTTTGTGTTGTGGATAGTAACACTGTGTCATCAGCATATCTAATCTCTGGTATTTCATAACCTCCAATTGTTATGGCATCATAATATTCTTTGTTTACATCTTCTCTAACATTCCTCATTATATTTTCAGTATACAAGTTAAATAAGTAGGGTGACAATATGCACCCCTGACGGACCTCTTGTTTTATGTCAAACCAAGTTGTTGTTTCAGCATTTATTCTTACTGCTGCTTGTTGGTCTAGATACAGCAGTGATGTTAATTGTATCAAATGTGTTGGAAATCACATTTTTTCCATTATTTCCCAAAGTTTCTGGTGTCGTACACAATCAAATGCCTTTGAGTAGTCTATAACGGATAAATACAGATTCATATTAAACTCTCTGCATTTCTCTATTATTAATCTAACATTGAATATATGATCTCTTGATCCTCTTCCTTGCCTGAAACCAACTTGGATTATATTGACTTATTCTTCTATTTTCTTACGAAGTCTACCCATTATGATTTTTAACAGAATTTTACTGGCATGAATAATCAGGGCAACAGTTCTGTAGTTTGTGCATAATTTCAGGTTACCCTTTTTTGGCAGTAGTATGAATACAGTTCTTTTCCATTCTTTTTGCCAAATACCTGAATGCCATATCTTTTTGCACAGTGCATGATAGATTGTTGCACACTCCTTTCCTCCTGCTTTAATAAATCCAGCTGTTATCTCATCACATCCTGGTGATTTACCATTTTTCAGATTCTTTATTGCCCATAAAACTTCTTCTATTGTCGGTTCAGGTTCTTTCTCCTCCAATAATAATTCACACTGTTGATTTCTGTTTCCACAGTCGATTGTTTCATACATTCCTTTGCAATATTCCTTCCATCTTTCTAGAATTTCCTCTGTCTCTGTCAAGGTATTCCCCAAGTGCTCTATGCAACTCTTAATTCATAGACACAATTAGAAACAGGTAATTCTAAGAAGAAAAACTGAAGAATTACAAGGAGTATAGTTAATAAAACTATATATACTTTTTTAAAAAATGTGAACGCGGTAATTTTACGCCCATTTTCATTTGACTAAAGCAACCGTGTAAATATACATATAAAGGAATTATGTGACAATGAAAAGTATGGAGATCGATGCAGGTAAGAAGTACATATTCAGACCTCATTCATTCATGAGCATATCTCTCGCAGAGCTTTGCCTCCATAGCAACTCTATTGAATGCCTCTCGGTTGTACGCAAGATGCCCTGCTGCTGATGCATCCATTTGCAGATTATCAATGATGTCTTGCAGCCATCTTCGCATTTGTCTTCCTCTCTTTCTTTTTCCCATTATGTCCCTTTCTAAGACTGTCTCCCCCAGACTGTCGTGACATTTAATGTGTCCGAAATACTTATGTTTTCTCTTTTCATGTCTACTTCTTGTTAATGATTTCAAGGATAAACTTCGCTTAGTGAATACAGTGCAAGAAAGAGAAAGCAAAATCAATTAAAGGAAATGAAATACTTTTTCACATTTTAAAAATAACTATGGCAGGTTTGAACGCAGTCTTTGCATCGTTGCGAGCTTTTGCACATTCATGTATCTCTCTCTCTCTCTCTCTCTCTCTCTCTCTCTCTGAACCTTAAGTGCCCAGGGCACATGGGGCTTCCGCAAGGGTTTTCCACAAATGCCTATCCTTCGCCTTTTTTTCTGCTCTTGCCCAGGTGAGCCCTCTGTTGCTCAACATCCTTTCTATTATTCTTCACCATGTCTCTTTTGGTCTACCCTTACTTCTGTTCCCCTGTGGTGTCCATCTTAGTGCTATTTTTGGTAGTGAGTTGTCAGTCATTCGGAGCACATGTCCCAACCATCGCCAGCGTCTTTCCTCAATAAAAGTTGTCAGTGGTTTCATCTGCATTTCTGCTAATAAGATGTTATTTCTTATGGTGTTTGGCCAAAATATTTTTCTAATTCTTCGTAAACATTTAGTCTGGAAAGAATTCAACTTGTTTTCTATGGTTTTGGTGATTTTCCAGTAAACACGAGTTTTTCTCTACCATACATGAATGTGCAAAAGTTAGTGACTGTTTCCGCAAGCGTCTATGTGCTTAAGAAGAAAGAGTCATCTTTAACTCATGTTGGTGGGGGGAGGGGGGGCGGCGTTAGATTAACATCATGAGAACCACTGGAAAAGTTTTTGTAACTGTTATCATTTTGTGGTGCTTATTTAAGAACGGTATGTCAGTCACAGTCTGGCGGCGCGGGGAGAGAGATCTGCTCAGCTGATTTCTCGAGAGCACGCGTGGGTTAGGTCGTGTGGAGTTTTCATCGTACACCTCTAAGCTGCCGGTTCTGGTTAGAGGAAAAGAAGCGTACACCAAGATGTCCACTACGGTAGTAAGTGTAATCGTCGTGGTAGCGGCGACTGTACTTTTCAAGGAGCTGTATCTGGACAACCAAGCTGGGCCACGTCTAGCTAGCAAGTTAAACTCTAGCTATGACTATATTGTTGGTAAGTGAATGTTTCGTTTATGTGTAATATGGAAGCTGTAGGCACATGGCAAGCTGAGAAATGAACTTAACAAACTGTTCTTGTGAAATATTACGGATTAAAACGAAAATGTAAATGTTATCAAATGCCTTCTTTTGTCATTTAAAACTACACTAAATTCCCCACATTTTTCCCCCGGGACTCTGATAAAAATCATAATGGGTAGACTTTGTAAGAAAATAGAAGAAGGTCAGTATGGTCCACACTGGTTTCAAGAGATCATATATTCAATATAAGATTAATAATAGAGAATTGCAGACATTTTAATGTGAATTTATATTATCTTTTATAGACTACTCAAAGGCATTTGATTGTGTACAACACCAGAAACTTTGGGAAATAATGGAACAAAAATGGGATTTCCAACACATTTGATACAATTAACATCATTGCTGTATCTAGACCAACAGGCAGCAGTAAGAATAAATGGTGAAACAACAACTTGGTTTGACATAAAACAAGAGGTCCGTCAGGGGTGCATATTGTCGCCTTACTTATTTAACTTGTATACTGAAAATATAATGAAGAATGTTGGAGAAGATGTAGACAAAGAATATTACGATGCCATAACAATTGAAGGTTATGAAATACCAGAGATTAGATATACTGATGACACAGTACTACTGTCCACAACACGAAAAGGAATCGAAAAGCTAATTATGTCAGTCCGTAAGAGTAGTGAAGAGCAAAACTCTATCTTAATGCGAAATAACTAAATTAATGACAACTGACAAAACAAACAAGGCAGCTGATATATGTATCAATGAAGAAAAACTGGAAGAAGTGGAGAGTTTTGAATATCTTGGATCACTGCTAACTAATAATGGAGATACAATGAAGGAGATTAAAAGGAGGACATCTATTGCTTTTCAGAAAGTAAAACAACTAAAGAATCTGTAGAGAGGAACAGACAGAACTACAAAAATAAGATTTTTAAGGTCATGCATCTTTCCCATCGCAACATATGCCTGTGAGACGTGGACACTTAACAAAACAGCTGAGAAACACATAAATGCCTTTGAATGTAAATGCTACAGAAGAGTTTTGCAAATATCAAGGACACAAAAAAGAACAAATATATCCATACTACAAGAACTTAATATTGAAGAAGGCTGGCTAGTGAAGAGGATTAAAGAGAGAAAACTTAAATATTTTGGACACATTAAACGTCATGATAATCTAGAGAAAACTGTCTTGGAAGGGTACATAATGGGGAAAAAGAAAGAGAGGAAGACCAAGGCGAAGATGGCTGCAAGACATCGTTGATGATCTGCAAATGGATGCATCAGCATCAGGCCATCTTGTTCGCAACCGAGAGGCTTATAGGACTGCTGTTAGGGAGGTAAAGTTCCGCAAGGGACATGCAAATGAATGAATGACTCTGATACTGAATACCGCAAAACACAACACGTAGAATAATTCAAGTATTTTGGATGCGTGTTCACAGAAAATTGGAAACTTGATAAATAAACTGATGTTAGAACACAAAGAGCCAGTGCTATTGGATACCAGTTGTCACCGCTGCTTACACACTCTAACATCCCAGTTTAAACTAAGAGAAAACTAATAAATAGCATATTTATAGCAACGCTGTGCTACCAATGCCAGACATGGACACTTATTAAGAAATAACAGAATAAAATAACCACATGTACACATTTACCGTACAAAAGCCTCGTAGTTTCCTATTTATAACAAAATGTTTCTGAAACTATACCTGAAACTAACTTCATATAAAAAGTGTTCGTTCTTTTGTTGTTGTTGTTGTTGTTGTTGTTGTTGTTGTTGTTGAAGTATGCACCAGACATGGCAGGAGACCGTGTGTATGTTTGTCTAAAAATTGGTACCTGCTAGAGAGACTGAGCTACGGAATTTCTGTTTCACGACCTCGTTTCTTTCCGGGTGTCACGATCCTTCGAGTTGGGTGAACAAATACTGACTTAGCTTTCAAAAGATCTTTTTTTTTGGGGGGGGGGGGGGGGTTCTGAGTTGGCTCAGTTCGTAAGTACACTATTCTCTCGTGGCTAGACGGCTGCTCGTCCTACCGGAATCCATGTTAGAATGCCAAGTAATTCTCTTGTGATTTTTCTTTCTCTCACGTCTCACTAAAGTACTTTGTCTACGATTTTTTCCAAGTCTAATCCTACAAAATTGTGTTCTCTTACTTTACTATACAAAAGCGTCGTGGTTTCCTATTTATAAAAAGTTGCATGTGAAATGAGATAAATGTGATCTCGTACGAAAGCAGCAAACATCACCAGGTTTGACAAGCCAAGGAATGACACCATAGGACAGATGGCAGAAACTACATAATGTCTACGACACACAGAGAAGCAAAGGATCAAATGGTTCGGCCACTTAATGAGAATGACACACTCACAGCCAGTCGCGAGAGCCTTCAACCAAAGAATTACAGTACACAGATCAAGAGGAAGACCCAGAAAGAGATGGATATCAGAGAGAGAGAGAGAGAGAGAGAGAGATGGATAGATGGTATCAGAGAGAGAGAGAGAGATGGATAGATGGTATCAGAGAGAGATGGATAGATGGTATCAGAGAAAGAGATGGATAGATGGTATCAAAGAGAGAGAGAGAGAGAGAGAGAGAGATGGATAAATGGTATCAGAGAAACAGATGGATAGATGGTATCAAAGAGAGAGAGAGAGAGAGAGATGGATAAATGGTATCAGAGAAACAGATGGATAGATGGTATCAGAGAGAGAGAGAGAGAGAGAGAGATGGATAGATGGTATCAGAGAGAGATGGATAGATGGTATCAGAGAAAGAGATGGATAAACGGTATCTGAGAGACACTTGCTAATTATGGCATGACCGTCACTGAGGCCACCCATTGGCCCGAAAACGCCAACTGCATATTCCTTCATCACTTCACGGTACAAGAGGAAGGATAATCTAATGTAGGTAAGACACCCCACACACTTTACTCGATATTCTGACACCTCACATGTTTCCCCCGGTGCTCTCGCACCTCACATTTTGACATAGTCCCCCGCCTGCCCCTGAACTCTGACACCCCACACTTTTCCCCGTGGTACTCTGACACACCACACTTTTACCCGTGGTACTCTGACACTCCACAGTTTTCCCCGTGGTACTCTGACACACCACACTTTTCCCCGTGGTACCCTGACACCTCACACTTCTCTCCGTGGTATTTTGACACCTCACAATTTTCCCCGTGGTACTCTGACACTCCACAATTTTCCCCGTGGTACTCTGACACTCCACACTTTTCCCCGTGGTATTTTGATAGTCCACAATTTTCCCCGAGGTACTCTGACACTCCACACTTTTCCCCGTGGTATTTTGATAGTCCACAATTTTCCCCGAGGTACTCTGACACTCCACACTTTTCCCCGTGGTATTTTGATAGTCCACAATTTTCCCCGAGGTACTCTGACACTCCACACTTTTCCCCGTGGTATTTTGATAGTCCACAATTTTCCCCGAGGTACTCTGACACTCCACAATTTTCCCCGTGGTATTTTGATAGTCCACAATTTTCCCCGAGGTACTCTGACACTCCACAGTTGTCACCGCTGCTTACACACTCTAACATCCAGTTTAAACTAAGAGAAAACTAATAAATAGCATATTTATAGCAACGCTGTGCTACCAATGCCAGACATGGACACTTATTAAGAAATAACAGAATAAAATAACCACATGTACACATTTACCGTACAAAAGCCTCGTAGTTTCCTATTTATAACAAAATGTTTCTGAAACTATACCTGAAACTAACTTCATATAAAAGTGTTCGTTCTTTTGTTGTTGTTGTTGTTGTTGTTGTTGTTGTTGTGTGAAGTATGCACAGACATGGCAGGAGACCGTGTGTATGTTTGTCTAAAAATTGGTACCTGCTAGAGAGACTGAGCTACGGAATTTCTGTTTCACGACCTCGTTTCTTTCCGGGTGTCACGATCCTTCGAGTTGGGTGAACAAATACTGACTTAGCTTTCAAAAGATCTTTTTTTTTGGGGGGGGGGGGGGGGTTCTGAGTTGGCTCAGTTCGTAAGTACACTATTCTCTCGTGGCTAGACGGCTGCTCGTCCTACCGGAATCCATGTTAGAATGCCAAGTAATTCTCTTGTGATTTTTCTTCTCTCACGTCTCACTAAAGTACTTTGTCTACGATTTTTCCAAGTCTAATCCTACAAAATTTGTGTTCTCTTACTTTACTATACAAAAGCGTCGTGGTTCCTATTTATAAAAGTTGCATGTGAAATGAGATAAATGTGATCTCGTACGAAAGCAGCAAACATCACCAGGTTTGACAAGCCAAGGAATGACACCATAGGACAGATGGCAGAAACTACATAATGTCTACGACACACAGAGAAGCAAAGGATCAAATGGTTCGGCACTTAATGAGAATGACACACTCACAGCCAGTCGCGAGAGCCTTCAACCAAAGAATTACAGTACACAGATCAAGAGGAAGACCCAGAAAGAGATGGATATCAGAGAGAGAGAGAGAGAGAGAGAGAGATGGATAGATGGTATCAAGAGAGAGAGAGAGATGGATAGATGGTATCAGAGAGAGATGGATAGATGGTATCAGAGAAAGAGATGGATAGATGGTATCAAAGAGAGAGAGAGAGAGAGAGAGATGGATAAATGGTATCAGAGAAACAGATGGATAGATGGTATCAAAGAGAGAGAGAGAGAGAGAGATGGATAAATGGTATCAGAGAAACAGATGGATAGATGGTATCAGAGAGAGAGAGAGAGAGAGAGAGATGGATAGATGGTATCAGAGAGAGATGGATAGATGGTATCAGAGAAAGAGATGGATAAACGGTATCTGAGAGACACTTGCTAATTATGGCATGACCGTCACTGAGGCCACCCATTGGCCCGAAAACGCCAACTGCATATTCCTTCATCACTTCACGGTACAAGAGGAAGGATAATCTAATGTAGGTAAGACACCCCACACACTTTACTCGATATTCTGACACCTCACATGTTTCCCCCGGTGCTCTCGCACCTCACATTTTGACATAGTCCCCCGCCTGCCCCTGAACTCTGACACCCCACACTTTTCCCCGTGGTACTCTGACACACCACACTTTTACCCGTGGTACTCTGACACTCCACACTTTTCCCCGTGGTACTCTGACACACCACACTTTTCCCCGTGGTACCCTGACACCTCACACTTCTCTCCGTGGTATTTTGACACCTCACAATTTTCCCCGTGGTACTCTGACACTCCACAATTTTCCCCGTGGTACTCTGACACTCCACACTTTTCCCCGTGGTATTGATAGTCCACAATTTTCCCCGAGGTACTCTGACACTCCACACTTTTCCCCGTGGTATTTTGATAGTCCACAATTTTCCCCGAGGTACTCTGACACTCCACACTTTTCCCCGTGGTTTTGATAGTCCACAATTTTCCCCGAGGTACTCTGACACTCCACACTTTTCCCCGTGGTATTTTGATAGTCCACAATTTTCCCCGAGGTACTCTGACACTCCACACTTTTCCCCGTGGTATTTTGATAGTCCACAATTTTCCCCGAGGTACTCTGACACTCCACAATTTTCCCCGTGGTACCCTGACATCCTACACTTTTCCCCGTGGTATTTTGATAGTCCACAATTTTCCCCGTGGTACTCTGACACTCCACACTTTTCCCCGTGGTATTTTGATAGTCCACAATTTTCCCCGAGGTACTCTGACACTCCACACTTTTCCCCGTGGTATTTTGATAGTCCACAATTTTCCCCGAGGTACTCTGACACTCCACACTTTTCCCCGTGGTATTTTGATAGTCCACAATTTTCCCCGAGGTACTCTGACACTCCACACTTTTCCCCGTGGTATTTTGATAGTCCACAATTTTCCCCGAGGTACTCTGACACTCCACACTTTTCCCCGTGGTTTTGATAGTCCACAATTTTCCCCGAGGTACTCTGACACTCCACACTTTTCCCCGTGGTATTTTGATAGTCCACAATTTTCCCCGAGGTACTCTGACACTCCACAATTTTCCCCGTGGTACCCTGACATCCCACACTTTTCCCCGTGGTATTTTGATAGTCCACAATTTTCCCCGAGGTACTCTGACACTCCACACTTTTCCCCGTGGTATTTTGATAGTCCACAATTTTCCCCGAGGTACTCTGACACTCCACACTTTTCCCCGTGGTATTTTGATAGTCCACAATTTTCCCCGAGGTACTCTGACACTCCACACTTTTCCCCGTGGTATTTTGATAGTCCACAATTTTCCCCGAGGTACTCTGACACCTCACACTTTTCCCCGTGGTACCCTGACACCTCACACTTTTTTCCCGTGGTACTTTGACACCCCATTCTTCCTCTCCTTCTCTCCCCACCCCCATACTTTGACACTCCACACTTTTATGCCGGTACTCTGACACACTACATTTTCCACCTGATATTCTGACATCCCAACCTTTTCCATTTGTACTTTACAATCCACGGAGACGTATAACAGGAACTATGTGATCCAGTGGTCTTACAAAATCTACGCGGAGAGAGACAGACAGGCAGAAAGATCGATAGGCAGATAGATGGACAGATAGACAGACAGGCAGAGAGACAGACACTTAGGCAGACATACATATGAAAAGCTAAAGTTGTTTCCGTTATGAAAGGTTACAAAATAATAAAATGGCAGATTGAGGCGAGAATCGACGCCTACTTCCAAGTTTTCTACTCCCTATATGTTACAGTTAAATAGACTTTGGTAATTTTGTAGTCAATATTTTTAACCTGAATCATATGGTTGGCGGCTGGCAAAGAGCTTATAGGTTAACGTCACCACTTTCAATAGATTGCAAACTGTATTATATACGCCTGTATGAGTAATTAGTATGTAAAATGGCATTGCTTCAGATCATTGTCCTGTCTTTTCCCCTCCCCTCCCCCCCCCCCCCCAACCACTTCGTTTCATAACTTGTGCAGCGGGTATTTTGCTTGAGGTTACGAATCAGTTGTGATGAATGCAGGGTTGGTTGGCTGGCCTCCTTTTTGGCGATCTGCGAACAAGTTCCCTGTCCTTTGATTGTTTTGTGGCCGGATAAATGAAGAACAATTTACACATGCTATATTTGACATTTCCAGCGTGGGCTGTTTTCTAGATGAATTCCTGCTGATTTTTCTAAATGAATTCATGTGAGATTGTGAGATGAATTCATATAGGCTTTTCTAGGTGCAGTCACGCAAGATTTTGTAGATGAACTCATGCTAGGGTTTTTAGATAAGTTCTTGTCAGTTTTTTTAGATTAATTCACGTTGTGTTTAGTAGGTGAATTCACGGTGGGTTTTTGTATAGGAAGTCATTTTGGGTTTTCTAAATTATTACATGTTGGATTTTGTAGATGAATTCATGTTGAGTTCTCTACATAAATTCATGGTGGGTTAAATAGATGAATTCATGCTAATAGCAATGGAAAGCAGGACAGCAGAACGACATCGATATTCGAACTCTCCGTCTGCTAGTGCGAAGATGTAGCTTTCAGAAAGTAACAGGCGTCTCGCTTTATCACAATAAATCTCATATAAAGTCTTCGTATTTCATAACCGCCTTCGCTGATATTTTGAAATTTCAGTGGTTGTCTGTATAGCGTTCATCTGTCTTTGCTTCCGAGTGTTAGTTGAGGTATGTGTGTCTTGATCTGTACGTTTGTCTGTATGTTTATGTATGCAAGTCTGACGGTCGGACCTCTACGGTCCTAAACGCGGTTGTAAGTCGGTGCTGGTGTATATATATATATATATATATATATATATATATATATATATATATATGTAAATAGAAGAGTACACATGATAAACCAATAAACACCGAAGGTCGTCAGACTGAATAAGTAGATAATTTGATATATCTTGGTAGCATTACCAGACTGAAGAAGTAGATAATTTGACATGTCTTGGTAGCATTGCCAGACTGAAGAAGTAGATAATTTGACATGTCTTGGTAGCATTGCCAGAATGAAGAAGTAGATAATTTGACATGTCTTGGTAGCATTACCAGACTGAAGAAGTAGATAATTTGACATGTCTTGGTAGCATTGCCAGACTGAAGAAGTAGATAATTTGACATGTCTTGGTAGCATTGCCTGAATGAAGAAGTAGATAATTTGACATGTCTTGGTAGCATTGCCAGAATGAAGAAGTAGATAATTTGATATATCTTGGTAGCATTGCCAGAATGAAGAAGTAGATAATTTGATATATCTTGGTAGCATTGCCAGAATGAAGAAGTAGATAATTTGACATGTCTTGGTAGCATTGCCAGAATGAAGAAGTAGATAATTTGACATGTCTTGGTAGCATTGCCAGAATGAAGAAGTAGATAATTTGATATATCTTGGTAGCATTGCCAGAATGAAGAAGTAGATAATTTGACATGTCTTGGTAGCATTGGACGATGCTTTCTTGGAGCAGCCAGTGTCTTTCCCCATTGAACTCAGCTTAGGTAGTATTATATGGAGAATAAGGCGATTTTTATGCTAGATGTTCACCCACTCCATGTAGCTGATTCAGTAAAAGGCTATATGGGGGGGGGGGGGGAGGTGGTGTCAAGACGCTGCTTTCCGACGATTAGGCAGTCAGCGACCCATAGCTGCTATTCTAGCGTCAGGGTTAGCGAACTATAGCTGATCAAGACCCTGTCCTACCTCTCCGTTGGTACCCCCAGTAACAGGCCTAGCCTCGGTAACAGGGCAGGGATCGCCATAGTCCCCATGGTGGTGGAGTCTGCTAAAGAAGCATTGCACACCTCCTACTTTTTAGCTGTACTCAGGGACTGAAAAAGAAGCTGAAATAACCCGATCTCACGCTGATACGATGTTGTGCCTAAATTACGTCATAGCATCGGCTGAAAAGAACACCAGCTCGCAGTTACAGGGAGATAGCACAAGACAAGACAAAACAAGGATAAAATATGACCACAGCAATGTAGAAGAAGTTATCAAAAGTGATTTTTAAGTCAGTGCTACACTTGTCAGTAGAAAATATGGTTTTATGTACAACTGGGTAAGCTAAGTTTAATTACTTCTTATTACATTTAATTAACACCAAACTTTGCAATACCCACAGTCAACAAAATCATACGGCAATAACATGTCATTATTAGTACTGCTATACAGAAATTAACTGAACAATTTGTTCTGTGTCCAGTCGGCGCAGGTTCCGCGGGCTCTGTGGTCGCTAGTCGTCTCTCCGAGGATAGAGATGTTACTGTCCTGTTGTACCCCTCCTCCCCCGCTATTTCAGGGATATTTTCAACGTGTCTCATAATTCTTTCGCTATATAGGGAGAAAAAGTCAGGGGATAAAACTCATCCTTGCCGTACTCCTACTTCTATGTACTGGTACTCTCCTATTTGATTATCGGTCCTGATTGCAGCTGTTTGTTTCCAATATAACTGTCTTAAGATTCTCAGGTCTTTTCATCTGTCAAATCAATTGTTTCTTCAAATCCCTATTATTTCGGATTAAACGATAAATCTTTTGTTCACTGTCCGCACTTTACTACTGAATCAAGTGCTCTATACAACTCTTAATTCATAGACACAATTAGAAACAGGTAATTCTAAGAAGAAATACTGAACAATTACAAGGAGTATAGTTAATAAAACTATCTATACTTTTTTTAAAAATGTGAACGCGGTAATTTTACGCCCATTTTCATTTGACTAAAGCAACTGTGTAAATATACATATAAAGGAAGAATGTGACAATGAAAAGTATGGAGATCGATGCAGGTAAGAAGTACATATTCAGACCTCATTCATTCATGAGCATATCTCTCGCAGAGCTTTGCCTCCATAGCAACTCTATTGAATGCCTCTCGGTTGTACGCAAGATGCCCTGCTGCTGATGCATCCATTTGCAGATTATCAATGATGTCTTGCAGCCATCTTCGCATTTGTCTTCCTCTCTTTCTTTTTCCCATTATGTCCCTTTCTAAGACTGTCTCCCCCAGACTGTCGTGACATTTAATGTGTCCGAAATACTTATGTTTTCTCTTTTCATGTCTACTTCTTGTTAATGAATTCAAGGATACACTTCGCTTAGTGAATATAGTGCAAGAAAGAGAAAGCAAAATCAATTAAAGGAAATGAAATACTTTTTCACATTTTAAAAATAACTATGGCAGGTTTAAACATAGTCTGTGCATCGTTGCGAGCGTTTACATGAGTTTTTCTCTACCATACATGAATGTGCAAAAGTTAGTGACTGTTTGCGCAAGCGTCTATGTGCTTAAGAAGAAAGAATCATCTTTAACTCATGTTGGTGGCGGTGGGGGGCGGCGTTAGATTAACATCATGAGAACCACTGGAAAAGTTTTTTTTAACTCTTATCATTTTGTGGTGCTTATTTAAGAACGGTATGTCAGTCACAGTCTGGCGGCGCGGGGAGAGAGATCTGCTCAGCTGATTTCTCGAGAGCACGCGTGGGTTAGGTCGTGTAAAGTTTTCATCGTACACCTCTAAGCTGCCGGTTCTGGTTAGAGGAAAAGAAGCGTACACCAAGATGTCCACTACGGTAGTAAGTGTAATCGTCGTGGTAGCGGCGACTGTACTTTTCAAGGAGCTGTATCTGGACAACCAAGCTGGGCCACGTCTAGCTAGCAAGTTAAACTCTAGCTATGACTATATTGTTGGTAAGTGAATGTTTCGTTTATGTGTAATATGGAAGCTGTAGGCACATGGCAAGCTGAGAAATGAACTTAACAAACTGTTCTTGTGAAATATTACGGATTAAAACGAAAATGTAAATGTTATCAAATGCCTTCCCGCTGTTGTGTTCTTTTGTCATTTAAAACTACACTAAATTCCCCACATTTTTCCCCCGGGACTCTGATAAAAATCATAATGGGTAGACTTTGTAAGAAAATAGAAGAAGGTCAATATGGTCCACGCTGGTTTCAAGAGATCATATATTCGGTATAAGATTAATAATAGAGAATTGCAGACATTTTAATGTGAATTTATATTATCTTTTATAGACTACTCAAAGGCATTTGATTGTGTACAACACCAGAAACTTTGGGAAATAATGGAACAAAAATGGGATTTCCAACACATTTGATACAATTAATATCACTGCTGTATCTAGACCAACAGGCAGCATTAAGAATAAATGGTGAAACAACAACTTGGTTTGACATAAAACAAGGAGCCCGTCAGGGGTGCATATTGTCGCCTTACTTATTTAACTTGTATACTGAAAATATAATGAAGAATGTTGGAGAAGATGTAGACAAAGAATATTACGATGCCATAACAACTGAAGGTTATGAAATACCAGAGATTAGATATGCTGATGACACAGACTGTCCACAACACAAAAAGGAATCGAAAAACTAATTATGTCCGTCCGGTAGAATAGTGAAGAGCAAAACCTCTATCTTAATGCAAAGAAAACTAAATTGATGACAACTGACAAAACAAAAAAGGCAGCTGATATATGTATCAATGAAGAAAAACTGGAAGAAGTGGAGAGTTTTGAATATCTTGGATCACTGCTAATTAATAACGGAAGTACAATGAGGGAAATTAAAAGGAGGACATCTATTGCTCTTCAGAAAGTAAAACAACTAAAGAGTCTGTGGAGAAGAACAGACAGAACTACAAAAATAAGATTTTAAAGGGCATGCATCTTTCCCATCGCAACATATGCCTGTGAGACCTGGACACTAACAAAACAGCTGAGAAACACATAAATGCCTTTGAATGTAAATGCTACAGAAGAGTTCTTCAAATATCAAGGACACAAAAAAAGAACAAATATATCCATATTACAAGAACTTAATATTGAAGAGGGCTGGCTAATAAAGAGGATTAAAGAGAGAAAACTTAAATACTTTGGACATATTAAACTTCATGATAATCTAGAGGAGACTGCCTTAGAAGGGTGCATAATGGGGAACAAGAAAGAGAGGAAGACCAAGGCGAAGATGGTTGCAGGATGTCGTTGATGATCTGCAAATGGATGCATCAGCAGCAGGCCATCTTGCTCACAACCGAGAGGCTTACAGGAGAGCTGTTAGGGAGGCAAAATTCCACAAAGGACATGCAAATGAATGAATGACTCTGATACTGAATACCGCAAAACACAACAAGTAGAATAATTCAAGTACTTTGGATGCGTGTTCACAGAAGACTGGAAACTTGATAAATAGACTGGTGTTAGAACACAAAGAGCCAGTGCTATTGCATACCAGCTATCACCGCTGCTTACACACTCCAACATCCAAGTTTAACTAAGAGAAAACTAATAAATAGCATATTTATAGCAACGCTGTGCTACCAATGCCAGACATGGACATTTACTAAGAAATAACAGAATAAAATAACCACATGTACACATTTACCGTACAAAAGCCTCGTAGTTTCCTATTTATAACAAAATGTTTCTGAAACTATACCTGAAACTAACTTCATATAAAAAGTGTTCGTTCTTTTGTTGTTGTTGTTGTTGTTGTTGTTGTTGTTGTTGTTGTTGAAGTAAGCACCAGACATGTCAGGAGACCGTGTGTATGTTTGTCTAAAAATTGATATCTTCTAGAGAGACTGAGCTACGGAATTTCTGTTTCACGACCTCGTTTCTTTCCGGGTGTCACGACCCTTCGAGTCGGCTGAACAAGTACTGACTTAGCTTTCAAAAGATCTTTTTTGGGGTTCTGAGTTGGCTCAGTTCGTAAGTACACTATTCTCTCGTGGCTAGACGGCTGCTTGTCCTACCGGAGTCCATGTTAGAATGCCAAGTAATTCTCTTGTGATTTTTCTTTCTCTCACGTCTCACTAAAGTGCTTTGTCTACGATTTTTTTCCAGGTCTAATCCTACAAAATTGTGTTCTCTTACTTTACCATACAAAAGCGTCGTGGTTTCTTATTTATAAAAAAAATTGCATGTGACATGAGATAAATGTGATCTCGTTCGAAATCAGCAAACATCACAAGGTTTGACAAGCTAAGGAATGACACCATAGGACAGATGGCAGAAACTACATAATGTCTACCACACATAGAGGAGCAAAGGATCAAATGGTTCGGCCACTTAATGAGAATGACACACTCACAACCAGTCGCGAGAGCCTTCAACCAAAGAATTACAGTACACAGATCAAGAGGAAGACCCAGAAAGAGATGGATAGATGGTATCAGAGAAAGAGATGGATAGATGATATCGGAGAGAGAGAGAGAGATGGATAGATAGTATCAGAGAGAGAGAGAGATGGATAGATGGTATCAGAGAAAGAGATGGATAGATGGTATCTGAGAGACACTTGCTAATTATGGCATGACCGTCACTGAGGCCACCCGTTTGGCCCCAAAACGCCAACTGCATCTTCCCTCATCACTTCACGGTACAAGAGGAAGGATAATCTAATGTAGGTAAGACATCCCACACACTTTACTCGATATTCTGACACCTCACATATTTCCCCCGGTGCTCTCGCACCTCACATTTTGACATAGTCCCCCGTCTGCCCCTGAACTCTGACACCCCACACTTTTCCCTGTGGTGCGTTGACACCCCACACTTTTCCCCGTGGTGCGTTGACAACCCCACACTTTTCCCCGTGTTACTCTGACACACCACACTTTTCCCCGTGTTACTCTGACACACCACACTTTTCCCCGTGTTACTCTGACACACCACACTTTTCCCCGTGTTACTCTGACACACCACACTTTTCCCCGTGTTACTCTGACACACCACACTTTTCCCCGTGTTACTCTGACACACCACACTTTTCCCCGTGTTACTCTGACACACCACACTTTTCCCCGTGTTACTCTGACACACCACACTTTTCCCCGTGTTACTCTGACACACCACACTTTTCCCCGTGTTACTCTGACACACCACACTTTTCCACGTGTTACTCTGACACACCACACTTTTCCCCGTGTTACTCTGACACACCACACTTTTCCCCGTGTTACTCTGACACACCACACTTTTCCCCGTGTTACTCTGACACACCACACTTTTCCCCGTGTTACTCTGACACACCACACTTTTCCCCGTGTTACTCTGACACACCACACTTTTCCCCGTGTTATTCTGACACACCACACTTTTCCCCGTGTTACTCTGACACACCACACTTTTTCCGTGTTACTCTGACACACCACACTTTTCCACGTGTTACTCTGACATTCAACACTTTTCCCAGTGTTACTCTGACACACCACAATTTTCCCCGTGTTACTCTGACACACCACAATTTTCCCCGTGTTACTCTGACACTCCACAATTTTCCACGTGTTATTCTGACACACCACACTTTTTCCGTGTTACTCTGACACACCACACTTTTCCACGTGTTACTCTGACATTCAACACTTTTCCCAGTGTTACTCTGACACACCACAATTTTCCCCGTGGTACTCTGACACACCACACTTTTCTCCGTGGTACTCTGACACTCCACATTTTCCCCCGTGGTGCTCTGACACCTCACACTTTTTTCCCGTGGTACTTTGACACCCAATTCTTCCTCTCCTTTTTTCCCCACCCCCATACTTTGACACTCCACACTTTTACGCCGGTACTCTGACACACTACATTTTCCACTTGATATTCTGACATCCCAACCTTTTCCATTTGTACTTTACACTCCACGGAGACGTATAACAGGAACAATGTGATCTAGTGGTCTTACAAAATCTACGCGGAGAGAGACAGACAGGCAGACAGATCGACAGGCAGATAGATGGACAGATGGACAAACAGGCAGAGAGACAGACACTTAGGCAGACAGACATATGAAAAGCTAAAGTTGTTATGAAAGGTTACAAAATAATAAAATGGCAGATTGAGGCGAGAATCGACGCCTACTTCCAAGTTTTCTACTCCCTATATGTTACAGTTAAATAGACTTTGGTAATTTTTGTTGTCAATATTTTAACCTGAATCATATGGTTGGCGACTGGCAGAGAGCTTATAGATTAACGTCAGCACTTTCAGTAGATTGCAAACTGTATTATATACGCCTGTATGAGTAATTCGTATGTAAAATGGCATTACTTCAGATCATTGTCCTGTCTTTCCCCTCCCGCCTTCTATTCATAACTTGTGCAGCGGGTATTTTGCTTGAGGTTACGAATCAGTTGTGATGAATGCAAGGTTGGTTGGCCGGCCTCCTTTTTGGCGATCTGCGAACAAGTTCCCTGTCCTTTGATTGTTTTGTGGCCGGATAAATGAAGAACAATTTACACATGCTATATTTGACATTTCCAGCGTGGGCTGTTTTCTAGATGAATTTATGCTGATTTTTCTAAATGAATTCATGTGAGATTGTGAGATGAATTCATATAGGCTTTTCTAGGTGCAGTCACGCAAGATTTTGTAGATGAGCTCATATGCTAGGGTTTTTAGATAAGTTCTTGTCAGTTTTTTTTTTTTAGATTAATTCACGTTGTGTCTAGTAGATGAATTCACGGTGGGTTTTTGTATAGGAAGTCATGTTGGGTTTTCTAAATTAATGTTTGTTGGGTTTTCTAAATTATTACATGTTGGATTTTGTAGATGAATTCATCTTGAGTTCTCTACATAAATTAATGGTGGGTTACCTAGATGAATTCATGCTAGTAGCAATGGAAAGCAGGACAGCAGAACGACATCGATATTCGAACTCTCCGTCTGCTAGTGCGAAGATGTAGCTTTCAGAAAGTAACAGGCGTCCCGCTTTATCACAATAAATCTCGTATAAAGTCTTCGTATTTCATAACCGCCTTCGCTGATATTTTGAAATTTCAGTGGTTACCTGTATATCGTTCATCTGTCTTTGCTTCCGAGTGTTAGTTGAGGTATGTGTGTCTTGATCTGTACGTTTGTCTGTATGTTTATGTGTGCAAGTCTGACGGTCGGACCTCTACGGTCCTAAACACGGTTGTAAGTCGGTGCTGGTGTATATATATATATATATATATATATATATATGTGTGTGTGTGTGTGTAAATAAAAGAGTACACATGATAACCCAATAAACACCGAAGGTCGTCAGACTGAATAAGTAGATAATTTGGCATATCTTGGAAGCATTACCAGACTGAAGAAGTAGATAATTTAATATATCCTGGTAACATTGCCAGACTGAAGAAGTAGATAATTTGACATATCTTGGTATCATTGCTAGACTGAAGAAGTAGATAGTTTGAATATATCTTGGTAGCACTGCCAGAATGAAGAAGTAGATAATTTGACATGTCTTGGTAGCATTGCCAGAATGAAGAAGTAGATAATTTGACATGTCTTGGTAGCATTGCCAGAATGAAGAAGTAGATCTTCTTCTTCTTCTTCTTCTTCGTTCACTTCTACCACCAAAAACCGCACTGTGAACCTACTGAATTCACACATGTGGTCCTCGTTAGGTCCGGTGGTCCCCTGTGTGGTCCAAAATAGACCACATGAGTTCCACGAAGGACCACAAGGGGTTCAGAGTATCACAGTACTTTAGCCTGTATTCTTGGTGGGTCTCGGAAGCGGGATTGCGTGACACCGTGGTTTTCATTGCACCAGTTTGGTCTAGGGTTGGACTTTCTCACCGGAAGACCTCGACGTGTTTGGAATATCAGTGCATTCCCGCTGGGTGAGAGGCGTTAGCCCACCCAGGACAGAGTTGGACTATCTCACCGGAAAACCTCGACGTGTTATGAGATACCCGTGTATCACCGCCGGGTGAGAGGTGGTTGCCCATCCAGTCCAGGGTTGGACTTTCTCACCGGAAAACCTCAGCGTGATTAGGATACGCAGACATCCCCGCCGGGTGAGAGGTGGTTGCCTATCTAGACTTCCCTGGTCCAGTGTCTCCGACTTCAGCATTTTGCGGTCGTGGCCGCTACCCTTCCTAGTTGTGACCAGGATGGAGCTTTTGTCCAGGAGGACGAATCCTCGCCACTAGTGACTTCTACCCCTGGGTTGAGCCGGTTTAGGCATTTCCCAGTATGGGCATGTTTGGGACGGGACCGACCTCTAGGGCAGAGGTACTGTGACATTCATAGCCTTCAAGATTCACCCCTGGTATGAGCCGGTTTAGGCAAAATTCACCAGTATGGGTGTTTATCAGGCGTTACCGACCTCTAGAGCGGAGGTGGCATGACATGTCTAGCCATCGAGTTCCACCCCTGGTGTGTGCCGGTTTAGGCATATTTCACCAGTGTAGGTGTATTTCGGACGTAGGCGGCCTCTAGAGCAGAGGTGCCGTGGTATAGCTCTCGTAGCGCTACTACTGGACATACCAGGTTAAACTTCACTTTCCACCACCTTTTCCCATCGGCGCCGCACAGCAACCTTTATTTCCGCATTTACTTCCTTAACCGGGAGGAGCTTCACTCCACGCGCGGCATTTGAAAAGTCAAGCCAGCAGTGACTTAACCTCTGGGACAAACCGGTTCATGCATTTCACACGATATGACTGCACTCAGGACGTGGCCGACCTCCAGACCAGAGGTGCCGTGATTTGACTGTTTGCTTCGCTTTATTCTTTCAACCACCTTTTCCGCAGTGATGCTGCGCGGCAACCTCATTTGCAAATTTCTTCATTGGCCGGGAAGAGCACCGCTCCACGCACGGCAGCTGAAGATCTCGCCAACAGCGGAAGAAGTAGATAATTTGACATGTCTTGGTAGCATTTGACGTTGCTTTTGTGGAGCAGCCAGTGTCTTTCCCCATTGAACTCAGCTTAGGTAGTATTATATGGAGAATAAGACGGCTTTTATGCAGGATGTTCACCCACTCCATGTAGCTGATTCAGTAAAAGGATATATGGATAAATTATGGGGGAAGGGTGTGAAGACGCTGTCCGACGATTAGCCACTCAGCGACCCATAGCTGATATTCTAGCGTCAAGGTAAGCGACCCATAGCTGCTATTCTAGCGTCAGGGTCAGCGACCCATAGCTGCTATTCTAGCGTCAGGGTTAGCGAATAATAGCTGACCAAGACCCTGTCCCACCTCTCCGTTGGTACCCCCAGTAACAGTCCTGGCATCCGTAACGGGGCAGGGATCGCCATAGTCCCCATGGTGGTGGAGTCTGCTAAAGAAGCATTGCACACCCCCTGCTTTTTAGCTGTACTCTGGCACTGAAAAAGAAGCTGAAATAACCCGCTCCCACGCTGATATGATGTTGTGCCTAAATTACGTCATAGCATCGGCTGAAAAGAACACCAGCTCGCAGTTACAGGGAGATAGCACAAGACAAGACAAAACAAGGATAAAATATGACCACAGCAATGTAGAAAAAGTTATCAAAAGTGATGTTTAAGTCAATGCTACACTTGTCAGTAGAAAATATGGTTTTATAAACAACTGGGTAAGCTAAGTTCATCTACTTCTTATTACATTTAATTAACACCAAACTTTGCAATACCCACAGTCAACAAAAGCATACGGCAATAACATTTCATTATTAGTACTGCTATACAGAAATTAACTGAACAATTTGTTCTGTGTCCAGTCGGCGCAGGTTCCGCGGGCTCTGTTGTCGCTAGTCGTCTCTCCGAGGATAGAGATGTTACTGTCCTGTTGCTGGAGGCAGGTGAGAGCGACTGGAGGAACCCCAACATTTACTCGCCTGGTCTAGTAGGTTACCTTTTGAAGAGTAACCTGGACTGGGAATATTACTCTGAGCCTCAGAACGGCGTAATGGAGGGACTGAAGGATGGGGTAAGTTTACTTCATTGTTTAATTAATAACTGTAATTTCATCCACACTGACCCTGTTTCTTCATCTAGTACATACACTCATATGGTGATCTTATTTATAGATTTAAATGGTTCTAAGGACTGTAATAGCCAGAAGTGGGGTTGGGGATACTCTCTCCACTCCAATTAAATGTCTCCACGGCGTGCGTCTCAAATAGCCTCTGACAGTTCAAGTCCAGCTCCTGGTCTTCTCGTGGCGGAACTGTTTAAACTGACAAGAGAAGGGGCGAAGGCGAATATCTGGCGCCTGAAAGCCAGACGCTTCGGTGAGACCCGTTAGTCTTGGTTGGTAGCTCATCTAGGAGAAGGAAAACTCTGATTTCAAACCTGATGCTGGCAAGATTCTTCAGCTGCCGTGCGTGGGGTGAAACTCCTCCCGGCCAATGAAGAAAAATACGATTAGGGTTGCCGCGAGGCGCCGCCGTGGAAAAGATGAAGAAAAGGAGTAAGTGGAGTAATCAGTAGTCTCGAGGTCAGGGCTACTCATATCACGGCATCTCTGCTCTAGAGGCCGGCCACATCCTATATACATCCATACTGGCTCAAAAGTCTAAACCGGCTTAACCCAGGGGTTAACCTAAGGCTGCTGGCGAGATTCTTCGGCTGCCGCGCGTGGGGTGAAATTCCTCCCGGCCAATACAGAAATATACTATTAGGGTTGCTGCGCGAAGCTGCTGTGAAAAGGTGATGGAAAATATAAAGTGAAGTTCAATCAGTATGGCCAGTAGACTCGCGGTGATGGCTACTCATACTACGGCACCTCTGCTCCAGAAGCCGGCCACGTCCTATATACACCTATACTTGGATAATACGCCTAAACCGGCTTAATCCAGGGGTGAAACTCCCTAGTGGTGAGGATTCGTTCTCATCGAAAAAGCTCCGTCCTGGTCACCACCAGGAAGGGTAGCGGCCACGACCACAAAATGCTGAAGTCAGAGACACTGGACCAGTGCAGTCTAGATAGGCAACCACCTCTCACCCGACGGGGGTATATTCATATCCAAATCACGCTGAGGTTTTCCAGTGAGAAAGTCCAACCTCTGGACTGGATGGGCAACCACCTCTCACCCAGTGGGTATATACTGATATCCAAAAACACGTCGAGGTTTTCCGGTGAGAAAATCCAACTCTAGACTGGATGGGCAACCACCTCTCACCCGGCGGGAATATATTCATATCCAAACAACGTGGAGGTTTTCCAGTGAGAAAGTCCAACTTAGACTAAACTGGTGCAACGAAAACCGCAGTGTCACGCAATTCCGCTTCTGTGGCCCATCAAGAAGATGTGGTCCAAGCCCTACAATGCTCTGAGCATCCATCCTAAATGAGACTATCGTGACAACCACAGGAATGAATTCAGTAGGATCACGGGGCGATCTTGATGGTAGAATCGAACGAGGAAGAAGAAGATAGTTTTAAGTTGTGTATTTTCATTGGAGCTGGGTTTTATAATAAAGTCTCTTGGTTAAGTAATAGTTTTGCTCATATGAAAAGGGATATTCACTGCACTGTGTCGCAACTTACCACACTCTCAAGCATTTTTTATCCACAGAAGATTTAAATCTAAAAATTTACAATGCTCCAATGTTTCCTCTCAGCTGCGTCCCCGCGCACACGAAATTACACACGCGCCTATAAATAAAATAAAATAAAATAAAATAAAATAAAATAAAATAAAACTGACGCTTTTATTCTTCAATTTCATGACGATACTCTGTGCAACGAAGAGCGATTGATAAGGTCTCGGCATAAGGTACAAATACTTGAAACACACAGTTGATATTAGGTGCATTTGTAGATCAGGTTAATGTAAGATTAAACACCAAGTTTCAAGAAAGTAACTGTAACTAATTTTTTATATAGGCTACTGAAGTTGTAAGAAGTGGCAGAAATTGAGAAACTGGATAAAATTTCTCATCCAGCAGTCATTAGCTACCACTACATCAAGGGCTTATCATCGAAGGGGATCCATGAGGATTTGGTGGAGTCTCTAGGGGAGAGTGCCCCTTCTTACAGTACAGTTAAGAAATGGGTAGCTCAATTCAAACATGGAAGATGATCCCCGTCCAGGAAGACAAAGAACGGTAACCACCGATGAAACCACCGGTAGAATCCATGACATGATAACTGAGGATCGATGACTAACTGAGCGGTATATTGCTATTGAGTTGGGCATCTCTCATGAATGTGTTCATGCTATTATTCACAATGATCTTCAAATGACAAAGGTTTCTGCTGCTCGACTGGTCCCGAAATTTCTTGGAGCTGATCACAAACGACAGCGTCTCAACATGTCGAGAGACAATCTTGGCCATTTTTCTGCAGATCCTGAAAAGTTTCTTCAGCAATTTAAGACTATGGATGAGACTTGGGTTCATCATTTTCAACCAGAAACCAAAGAAGAGTCAGTGCAGTGGAAACATCATGGACCCCTACCTCCAAAGAAAGCAAAGGTTAATTGTCTGCAGGCAAAGTGATGACTTCCATCTTTTGGGATTCTGAAGGTGTGCTATTGGTAGACTATCTTGAAAAGGGCAGAACGGTCACCAGCACCTATTACGCTAATCTTGCGGGTCAAACTGAAGGAAAACCGTGGAGGGAAATTGACGAGAGCAGTCATGTTTCAGCAAGACAATGCTCCAGTTCACAAGTAGGCGTTGGCAATGGCTGCCATCCATGAATGCGGCTTTCAGCTTCTTGAACATCGTCGTTATTCCCCAGATTTGGCCCGCTTCGGACTATTACCTGTTTACCAAACTCAAAAAAGGAGCTCAGTGGTCGCAAATTTGCTTCAGATGATGACGCCATTCATGCTGTAGACCACTTTCTACTGCAACAAGACGCTGACTTTTACAAAGAAGGGATCTGTATGCTCCAGGATCGATGGACTAAGTGTATAAACTTGCAAGGGGACTACGTTGAGAAATAATCCAAAAGAGTTGTCCACAAATAATCCTTTATACCTTATGCCTAGAACTTATCAGTCACCTCTCGTATGTAGCACTGAAGTTTTTCTACGTTAGTGAGTGCAACTGATGCGCTAAAAATTTCTGCAACTATTTTTTTAACGTAACACTCAGTCAGTCATTTGCATGTCCCTTGCGAACTTTGCCTCCTCAACAGCTCTCCCGCAGGCCACTCTCCTGTAAGCAAGATGGCCTGCTGCTGATGCATCTATTTGCAGATCATCAACGATGTCTTGCAGCCATCTTCGCCTTGGTCTTCCTCTCTTTCTTTTTCCCATTATGTACCCTTCCAAGACAGTCTCCTCTAGATTATCATGACGTTTAATGTGTCCAAAATATTTAAGTTTTCTCTGTTTAATCCTCTTTAATAGCCAGCCTTCTTCAATATTACGTTCTTGTAGTATGGATATATTTGTTATTTTTTTTGTGTCCTTGATATTTGAAGAACTCTTCTGTAGCATTTACATTCAAAGGCATTTATGTGTTTCTCAGCTGCTTTGTTAAGTGTCCAGGTCTCACAGGCATATGTTGCGATGGGAAAGATGCATGCCCTTAAAAATCTTATTTTTGTAGTTCTGTCTGTTCCTCTCCACAGATTCTTTAGTTGTTTTACTTTCTGAAGAGCGATAGATGTCCTCCTTTTAATTTGCCTCATTGTATCTACATTATTAGTTTAATTTCCCTCATTTCATCTACAGTATTAGTTAGCAGTGATCCAAGATATTCAAAACTCTCCACTTCTTCCAGTTTTTCTTCATTGATACATATATCAGCTGCCTTTTTTGTTTTGTCAGTTGTCATCAATTTAGTTTTCTTCGCATTAAGATAGAGGTTTTGCTCTTCGCTTTTCTTACGGACTGACATAATTTTTTGTGTTGTGGACAGTAATACTGTGTCATCAGTATATCTAATCGCTGGTATTTCATAACCTTCAATTGTTATGGCATCGTAATATTCTTTGTCTACATCTTCTCTAACATTCCTCATTATATTTTCAGTATACAAGTTTTAAATAAGTAAGGCAACAATATGCACCCCTGACGGACCCCTTGTTTTATGTCAAACCAAGTTGTTGTTTCACCACTTATTCTTACTGCTGCCTGTTGGTCTAGATACAGCAGTGATGTTAATTGTATCAAATGTGTTGGAAATCACATTTTTTCCCATTATTTCCCTAAATTTCTGGTGTTCTACACTATCAAATGCTTTTGAGTAGTCTATAAAACATAAATATAGATTCACATTAAACTCCCTGCATTTCTCTATTATTAATTTTATATTGAATGTATGATCTCTTGATCCTCTTCCTTGCCTGAAACCAGATTGGACCATATTAACTTCTTCTGTTTTCTTACGAAGTCTACCCATTATGATTTTTAACAGAATTTTACTGGGATGATAACCAGGGCAACAATTCTGTAGTTTGTGCATAATTTCAGGTTACCCTTTTGTGGCAGTGGTATGAATATAGTTCTTTTCCATTCTTTTAGCCAAATACCTGTTGCACATTCCTTTCCTCCTGCTTTAATAAGTTCAGCCGTTAACGCATCACATCCTGGTGATTTACCATTTTCAGATTCTTTATTGCATATAAAACTTCTTCTAGTGTCGGTTCGGGTTCTTTCTCCTCCAATAATAATTGACACTGTAGATTTCTGCTTTCACATAAAAATATCAGTCTCGAAAAATTGGTCATGACTGAAAAGGTAAACTGCAAAAAGACAGAGAGGGCGAAGGAGACAGACATACCTAGATGGCCTGACTGCATGGTTTGTATGAAAACAAGTGAAATGATTTGAGACACAGAGGATCGAGCGATATGGAGATAGATGATAGCTTACGTCAATCGGCATGACACTGATCTGATCTGATTTGCGGGATATCACATTCTCGGGGTTGCTCAGACGCAGGCAAATGTCATGATAGACCCTAGACAAGCCTGTGACGCCCACATAATTGCAGATTATTTGTTTAGCTGAGACCTATGACAACATAATGATAGGCTAAGTCAGGATGCTGCTTGATAAAAACGCGCGCTAACGATCGTGCGTTCAAGGACACTCGCTGTTAGCGACTGGGTATACCAGGACCGGAATATAACTGTTTTCCCACTCATTCGAGACTAGTCCATGAGACCTGTTTCTGCGTGGACCCTCCTGAGAAGTGAGCACGAGATTTTGGTTGTTCCAGTGTTAATCTTAAAACTAGACTGAATGCTAGTCTTTGGATGCTGTCCATGTTAGGATTTTATCCACTGAACTTTTGTTAAGATGAAGGCAGATATTTGTAGTCAGATGTGCTTTGATATTTTAGATCCAAAGCCCAATCGTACATCACTTGGCACAATGTACTCTGTTGCTGTGTAGTCCATGTGTTTGTAACAGACTTCTAAAACATCCTTCATTGATGACAGCAGCAGCAGCAGTAGCGGCAGCATAGCGAGAGAGACAGAGAGAGAGAGAGAGAGAGAGAGAGAGCTTACAATAACTAGACGTGTAAATATACACAAGAATTTCCATATATTTGCACTAGTCAAGAGAGTAATGCTGCCTAAGATAGAAGCTCTCCACCGTTTGAAGTAAGAAATGCACTGACTGGTTTATTGGTGCCCGGAACAGGTAACTAAGGGAAGGACGGATCAAGAGTACTCATTGTTGACAAACATTATGGCTGTGTTTGGACTGAACAAAAGTTGTATGAATGACTGAGTGACAGTGCTTATTCCAGAATGATGCATCGGATATATTGTAACAGGTTCTGATACCTGTCTTGTTTCAGAAAAATTAAAATAGAATGAAAAATGAAAAAAAGGTTCTTTAATGAAAAGTTTCTCTTCGAAACTAATGATACTGTGTGCAAATATTGTAATAAAGATTTTAAGTATCACCTAACAATTCGTCCTTGAATTATCAGCACTGATAAAAGCATTCATAGCTCGCTATGAGCCATCGAAGTTGATGGCATTTTCCACTAACATTGAAACAACGCGCCGCCACTACACTGACTAAACTTCGGCGACGAGAAGAAGTGAATCATGTATAATACTGTAAGATTGTGATCTCTCTACCACGTTAGAAAATATTGTTTAGGTTGTGTTGTTCAAATGATGTATATTGTTAAATTATTCTAATACTGATAGTTTCCAATTTCTTTGATTATTTTGTCATAACACATCGAGGATTCACAACATTACAACATTCGCTAGACCAGAGCAAGCCCGATGAAATGTTCACTGAATTCATTTATTTTGACAGATATTATCAAGACGTATCGTCGACAACAACACCTGAAATAGGAGAAAATATGACATAAACTCTTTTAGTTTCGTCGTTGAAGCACATAATCATCTGTTCAGAATATCAAACTCTATCATATTCTACGTGAAGCATTCCAACTCAGTACTATATCAGATCTGCAACACTTGGTCAATCAGTTACACGACTAAATCACTGTACTCGAAGTTTCAAAAGTAACAATTCTTCAAAATCATTTGAAACACATCTTCAGTCTAACACGACTTTTCGTTCTTTTTGTTTTTTGTTCTTCTACTTGTCTTCTTGTGTTCTCCTTTCGTGTCCCCTCGGTGTTCTACTCTCTTCCTCCTCTTGCTTGCCCCTCTAAAACTACCTCCCTGACTTATATGTCGTAAGTCAATCGTCCAATAGGCCACGCCTTTAAATATTTAAGTCATCGGACCTAGTCGGTCTACTATTTGTTTCCAAAACCGAGCGCAAATAGCGTCCTAAAATTAGCAACATGTCATACGTGTTAGTCTAATTGTTATTGTTAATTAAGTCCACTATCTCTTTCATGGCGTATGCTTCCGGGATTAGTCCTTTCTCTGTTTTGTCGCTAACAACAAGACCCTTGGCCCTAACTACACCTGTCAGGTGTTAATATCTATTTTTCCACCTCGGCTAGATGTTCCAGTGTCTGTGTCGCATTGCGTTGTTAGTAGTGGAGTAATTTAATTCCGAGCGTCCTTCCTTAGTATTTCCTATCTCCCGGCATCACCGAGTCTGTCTTTTGCCTCCTCTGTTTACTTTTGTCAGCGATTTGCATTTCTAAGTATATACTCTTCCGAGCGTCCTGTCCTAATATTATGTCGAGGGAGTTTTTTACCTCTCCCACCTTTGTCAGCGTTTTGCGTTTATAAGTATCTACTCTTCCGTTGCTATTTGATGTTACTATTTTGCCTACAATATATTCATAATTATATTCATAATTGTATCATTAATAATAATAAATAACAATAATATAATTATTACATACTGTAGCCATGCTACATATGGAAAATGTAGCATACTAGTATAATTAACGCCGTCGCATGGTGGGGTGCTGAAAACAGTCCACTGATTAACTTTGTCACTAATGAAGACCTACAGGACGTTATTAGTGTCGCTAGTGGAAACCAGTCTGACACTTTTCAGGCATTTCGTTAACAATCGAAGTAACGACTGGTATAGGCAGAGAGAGAGAGAGAGAGAGAGAGGGGGGGGGGGGGGGGAGACCGAGAGAGAGATAGAGAGAGATCAGGCAAGTTATGGCACGAGTGGACTTCCTTGTTGTAACACTGACTATTGGTCATCCGTGGCTAATGATAGCTATCTTGGTGTTACCAGTCATTGACAAAGACTGGATTATTCTCAGTCGGTTGTACTCTGTGTTATACATACTGAAGATTGACACTTTTTTCTGAAAACTGTACCTGTTCTACGTGTGACGTGTCATTTCCAGAACGTTGTTCCTCTCACTGCATCGCTGAATGCAGAGCTTTCTTGCGCCAAGTTGACCAATATCTCGCAATAACTTATTCATACTTTCCGTGATGT
This sequence comes from Achatina immaculata, assembly GCA_009760885.1. Taxonomy (NCBI): domain Eukaryota; kingdom Metazoa; phylum Mollusca; class Gastropoda; order Stylommatophora; family Achatinidae; genus Lissachatina; species Lissachatina immaculata. The sequence continues at coordinate 16,710,713 of CM019692.1, forward strand.
CCTGAGTAGACCTGATGCCAGGTCGTCCCTTTTCTTTCTTGTTTTTTTTTTTTTGCCGGGCATTATGCCTTCTACTATCAACCTCTCTAAGCTATTGTGTCTCTTGATGTGGCCGATGTATCTCAGCTTTCTAATTCTAATAGTGTTTACGAGCCAGTGATCTGCGACACCTGACCCCCATCAATATCTCTTTGTTTGATTTTCTTTCTATCCCTGATATTCTAAGTACCATTTTATAACATTTCATTTCATATGCTGTTATTCTCTTTTCTAGTGATTTATTAAGTGCCTACTGATAGTGGATTGTTGTATGTTCTTCATTTATATTTGCTCATCTTACTTTCCCCATTTTTCTCTGCCCTCTTTCCTGACTCTAAGCATACACCTCTGTTTATCTTCATTACTAGAACAAGTTTTACCGGAGTCACCATTTCTCTATTCTCTGAAAACTGTGGCGAGATTATGGATCGTTTACGAGAAAAGAGCAACTTTGGCACGGGCAGTGCCCATATTGTGGCATCCAGCTTTAGGAATGCTGTCATTTCAGAACATGCACTGTGAAGCATACAGCCTTCAGATGTCTGTTAAAAAAAAGAGTGGTTGCTTGGTCTGCAAATGAAGGCCTCCCTTGTTAAACCCGGCAAAGATGTGAAACATGTTAAGCACAGTCCTGCAGACCAACCGTTGAGTTGAAAAATCCGTAAATTGCAACTGTACCAGCAACCTCAAATATTAATTCAGGACGTTCGAATTCATCTGCCGCAGATGGTCGAGCTACTGAATAAACAACAAAAAAGCTGATATGAAAACTCTAGCACAGCCAGGCTGCAAACAACGGCCTCACTCCACCGACAGAGACGGAGTGGGAGAAAGTCTAGTATAAAAACTTCTCGATCCCCATCGCTACGCTATAGAATTACTGGGAGGGCAATATGTTACCTACTCAATGATTAATTAATTCCTCTAACGCTCTGCCACCTTAAAGTCAGATTGACAGTCAATGATTCCTTGCTTCCTCTAACGCTCTGCTACCTTAAAGTCGAAATGGCAGTATCTGATAACACTGACAGCAGTGTACGTTTCAGGAAAGTATCTTGATCTATCTCAGAAGAAGAAATCTAAACCTCAGCCTCCTATGGTTGAGAACTACGACTGCGCTTGAGCTTCGTTAAAAAAATCCTGAAATAATTACGAAAGGACAAAAGAATAAAGGTTTGACAAGAAGTGCAGGTTCTTCTGGAAATTATGACCAGCTTTTTAATGCATACTAGAAAAAATATCACCCCGAAAAAAAGGCAAACGCGCAAACTGTCATCAGACTCAAGATGAGCTACTGATGGCTTTCTCCTCCTCCTCAGCCCTCCTTCTCTTCCACGAAAACAGTTGATTGACACTGAATGATCAATTACATCAGTGGAAACTAAAGGAGGACATACGCCCAGCTCTGGCTGAATAGCTAGAAAAATCGTCAGCCACTGTCATCCCTTGTGAGAGTTTGTTTTCTATATCTGAATATGTTAATTTAAAGAGAGAGAGAGAGAGAGAGAGAGAGAGAGGCATACAGAGAGTGAGTGAGTGAGTGATAGAGATATCCATTGAACCTGATCAGTGTAAGTAAATTGGTCTCCTTAAACAGTTTGATTGAATAAATAATTTATAGTCGGAGAATCAGTTATTTTTCATCTTTACACCTTTTTAAAGAAACATTATTGTGTGATATAGACAAAAAAATGGGGCTATTTTGAGATGCTGTATGATTAGTATTTCATTGTTTATTCATTTATTTGTTGAACCAGAATTGTTATTTCACTGGAATAATTAAAGACTTCTTTATATTGAAAAGTATATTTGATTTATTTCTGCGTTATAGAACAATATTAGAGGGTGAAGACGCTTTCCAATTTGCCGGTCAAATGCTAGCGTCAGGTTTGGCGAACCAAAGTTGGCCAAGACCCCCACAACAGACCTAGCCTGGCTAACGGGTCAGGGATCGCCATTATTTGTATGACAGTGGAATCTGCTAAAGAAGTATTGCAAAGTTCAAAATTCAAAAGTCAAACTCCGACTTCACTACATTCGGGACAATCCCATATATGCTCCACCACATGCCGCAGCATTCATCCAAGTTCCTGTCAAATGTTGGTTGTTTACAATGCGTTTTCTGTGTCAAACCAGCCTGTGGCTTGGGTGGAAATCCCAATTTCCTACCTTCTTCACATCCCAACTACCCAAAACTTTTCTACTCTGTGTTGGGAGCACAGCTAATCTTTAGCCTACAGTATGGAATGTAACCCACGCTACTCTGTGTCGGGAGCACAGCTAATCTTTAGCCTACAGTATAGAATGGGATCCCACGTTACAGCTTCACGTGTCGCTTGCTTCCATACTACCCGCCCCCAACCAACATTCAACCCAGGATCTTTTCTTCATCAGCCAGTTTTCTTGAATCAACTACCTCCGTGCAAGGATTTGACCCCACTTCTAGATAATTCTACTTCTATCATACACATCCATCCTCCGCCAACAATAAATTACAAAATCCTAACAGCTGTTTTATCAAACCAAATATTTTATTACGAAAATAGCACTCCAAAACCGAGCAAGCTGTTCCCCAACAAGACTTCCAGGTGAACAGATCATTTACATATAAGTTAACATATAATCTCAACATACCGTTTTTCTTGCAGCTGCAATTGCAGCTGAGTTATCAGCTCTCCCGTCCCTCAGACGTAATCAGCACAAGCAGATCCTCCTGTCTTCAACAACCCAGCAACACAAACCCCACGCGGACTTGTGCCCGCATCCCCATACATATATCATGGTTGTAGATAACATTCAACAACACTTAATTACTAAAATATATTAAAATAACACACAGTTAACTTCTGGTTCAAACTAAAAGGCTTACACTCATATGGATCCATCACAGTTTTATACACAGTGCGACAAAAATTGTGAGCCACAAGAGATGGTGATTCCATCACCCTACAAATAACAACACATAGTTTCAATCAACATTTGCCTAACAATATAACTCAAGCAAAGTATGTTGTACAACTTAAATCTTCAAGGAAAATTACAATTCATAACTCGTCCTTCTTATCCCAGACTAGTTAGTTCATAACAAATGAAAATGTCACACTCACGACTGCTGACACCACAGTTTGACTGGACTTAACACGTACAGTCACGGACATATAAATAACTCACACAAACGAGGCGGTTCAGGCAACTCTCTGAGATTATCGCTGACAAGACAGTCATACCTGTCTACCTGTCACGTGCTCAACCTCGTTTTGCATCCACCCGAGAACTACGATCGGACCGTGAGTTTGGTCATCGCAACCGGCCGCGTCACGACAACGTCTGGTTCGCACTAGCTCCAGCCGTCTCTTCACAGCTACATTGTTCTTCCATTCCCCCTCTTCATTTTCCCGCAGTCTGACCAGTACAGCTTTAGCAATGTCCCCCTTGTCCATTGTCAGTCTGCCATTTACTTTACCCTGTCCAACAAGTCTATCTGACATATCATTGCCATGTACTCCCGCAACCCCTGAACAGTAAAGCCACGCTAGGCTTGTCACCGTTGACTGTCTTTAACAGATGAACCCATTCTTTTCAAAGCAATTTCTTCTTAATGTTATGAAACATACTCCGTGAATCCGTCACAATGACACCATTAACCACATCGTGAGCAATTAACCATTCCATTGTGGCCGACATAGCCTCATTTTCCATCCGCATGCTTTAAAGGCTCCCGAACCATGTGCCACTACTCTTACATTTCGGTAGGCAACAAAACCTCAACCACTTCTGCTGTTTCGAGTCACTGACCCATCTGTATATATTACCATGTTCATTGCATATTCCTTGCATTTTAGCTCAACTCACAGTAGACCATGTGCGTATGTTTATGTCTACAAAATTTAGTATCTGCAGGAGACTGAATCTAAGCGAGTTTTTATTTCATTATCTCGTTCCCTTTCCGTTTGTCACAATTTTCGATCAGACAGGCATTGATGGTTAGGATATCAAACACCGCTTTACTGGGAACGCCAGATGGCGAAGTTTATTAAAACGCTGCTTCTCAAGGCTTGACGGCTCGAGTCCTACCAGAGTCCGTGGTTCAAGTTCTGGGTAATTCCCTTCTCGTGTTTCTTTCTCCCACGCCTAAAAGTGCTTTGTTTGTGATTTTTGTGAGGTCTAACAATGCAAAGTTAGAGTTTGAAGAAGACAGTCTTGGAAGGGAACATAACGGGAAAAAGAAAAAGAGGAAGACCAAGGCGAAGATGGCTGTGAGATATTGTTGATGATCTGCGAATGAATGCATCAGAAGCAGGGCATCTTGGTTACACCCGAGAGGCATCCAAGAGAACTGTTAGCTCTGCCAAACCATTTGACTTGTTTCTTGATGTAGCAGTACTTCTGTCTGATCGTGTCATTTCCGGTGTTGTCTCTTCTTGTTACACTAATATTCTCCTTCAACATCTCATTTCTGTTGTGAGGACTTTCTTGTGTTTTTTGGCTCTGTTAATGTCTGACATTGATAGCACAGAGCTGAGAAAAAGATCGAGTTGTTTAGTGCTCTTCCTTGTTCACTTGTGGAGTGAGTGAATGAGTGAGTGAGTAAAGTCAGCATTTATGAAAATGAGAATCATACTATGTAATAACGCTCCGTCGATGAATAACAGAAAAGAGAGTTATTCAATAAAAATATTATTTGTCCAGTGACCTTATTTGCTTTATTGCACCTGTTCTTAATTTTAGCATCGACTTTTCCAGAGGATTATATTTTTCTGTCTAATTATTTGAAATGCTTCGATTGTTCAGGAAGGTCTTTATTGAGATTTCTTCTCTGTCAATGGTCTGGGTTTTTTTTTTCAATACTGAAAATAAATACATACAAACAAGGAAGAAAACAACTATACAGCATGTGTCTATATTTCATTGAAAAAAAAAATGTTAAAGATGCAGCAGTCAAGATTTTCACACTTTGCCCAACATTGATTGTTAAGCACGTGCACAAGGTGAAGTATAAGAGAGGGGTTTTACAACTTTTAGTGTAATAACGTCAGTGTTGAGTGTTTCATGGATTTCTAGAATATTAGTCTTCATGGCGTGATAACCCGCACTTTGGCCTAGTTATTTCTATTTAATCACATGTATGTGCTTCGGTATATTATAGTGTCCCAACTTCAACAGTCTATGAAGCGTGCATAATAGACATTCAAGCTGTGCTAAGGAGACATTTGTGCAAAGTAAGCATGAACATTATGTGCGCATATATTCTTTGATTACGTCATTGTCTGTTTTGTTTTTTTTTTGTTAAAAAGACAGGGGCTGTTTTTTTTTAACAAGACAAGACCTGTTTTTCTGGTAACAAGACAAGGCTTGTTTTTTTGTTAACAAGACAAGGCCTGTTTTTTTTGTTAACAAGACAAGGCCTGTTTTTTTTTTGTTAACAAGACAAGGCCTGTTTTTTTAACAAGACAGGGCCCGTTTGTTGTTGTTGTTGTCGTTAACAAGACGGCCTGTTGTTTTGTTAAAAAGACAAGGCCTTTTTTTTTGTTAACAAGACAGGGCCTGTTCTAAGTTTTGGATCACGAGTCTGCCAACTTATTCACATCAGCCCTTCCCGTTGGCAGAGCTAGAAACTTTTATGTTTAAACATTCTGTTAATATTAATATTAAAAGATGTCTTAAATTCACATTTCTTTCTTTCTTTTCTTCTTTCTTTCTTGGTGAGTGAGTGAGTGAGTGAGTGAATGAAGTCAGCATTTATGAAAATGAGAAACATACTATGCACTAACGCTCCGTCGATGAATAACAGAAAAGGAAGTTAATCAATTTTACATTGAACCGGTATGAATGCAAAGCATGGACAGTAACCATGATCACTCAAAATCGACTTGAAGACGTGGTTTCTAGGAAGAATGATGAGAATACCATGGACATCCAAGAAAACAATTGAAGAGGTTCTAAATGAGGTTGGGCAAAAGAGAACAAATTATGGTAAAATTCATAACACGACAGTCGAAATTTGTAGGACATGTTTTGAGAAAAGGCAAACTGGAATACCTAGTGACAACATGAAGACTGGAGGGACAAAGGGACAGAGGAAGACAAATAAAAAAGATACTTGACGGATTAAAAGACTGGCACAGATTCAGTCAAAAACACATCTTATAGGCTGGATGGTTGTGGAAATCAATGACAGAAACGCCTTATAGGCATGGACCAGAGAAAGAAGGAGGGAGGGAGGGAGAGAGAGAGAGAGAGAGAGAGTATAAAAAAGTAAGTGTGCTGTGTTTAATTTCTCCTAGGCAGGATGGTGTTGTTGTTGTTGTTGTTGTTATTATTATTACTATTATTGTTGTTGTGACTTCCTGGAAAAGCCAGCATGATATTCTTGGAAACCGATAACCGATGCAGTGAAAGTATCGAGGAAGAGCGTCATGGCGAACTAAGAGTTTGTTACATCGGCTGTTTATTTTTTTCTTCAGTTTCTGAATGGAGCTAGAAGTAGCGAGTGTACAATCCTGCTTTAGCAGATTATAACACAATGAAGACTATTCCTATCCCTGCCTTTTCGTCAGCCCTGGCCTATTACTGAGGATACCAGTGGAGATGTCTAACAGGAGATTGTTCAACTATGGTTGCCCAGTTCTGATGCAAGTAGTCAGTTCTAGGTCACCAGGTGGTGAGGAAGGCCAGCCTGGTGCTAGAAATACAAAGTTGGGTGTGTCCGGCATTTCCTATTCGCATAATTGCAACCAGCGCGCTATTTGAGGGCGAGCACAGAGAGAAGTAAGTTAACTCTTCAGCATTTCATAATGTACCGGTGGTAAGCATTACTGTATGTACGCCTCACTTTGCCAGTAGATATTCTATCATTTCGGAAGTAATTTCGAAACAAATGGCAGCAGTTGTATCTGGAACAGCAAAACTAAACAAACAACAAACAGAAATGGGTGACTGGAGCGGATTTCCAGCAGTCTTCTCTTATGGTGACTGGAGCGGATTTCCAACAGTCTTCTTATGGTGACTGGAGCGGATTTCCAACAGTCTTCTTATGGTGACTGGAGCGGATTTCCAACGGTCTTCTTATGGTGACTGGAGCGGATTTCCAACAGTCTTCTTATGGTGACTGGAGTGGGTTTCCAACCGTCTACTCATGGTATCTGGAGTGGGCTTCCAATCAACTATCTACTTATGTTGACTGGAGTGGGCTTCCAACCATCTGCCTACCGGGATTTATTGGAGCATGTCTCCAAACTATAGCTTACTAATGAGTTGACCTGAGAGGGTCTCCAAGCGTCCACTCATGGGTTGGGGCGTAAGAGGGCGAAAAGCCTATTTAGACTTTCCTAAAGCGCAAAATAACCGAGCGCTGGTTATGTAAATAGCACTGCACAAATATTTAATACAACCATGTAGAAATATTGGAACGCTGTGTAAAAATTAGAATTACAAACTGAACAAATAGAATAAAAAAAAACACCCAGTCTTCTGAATATAAGCTCCAGAAAACGGCTCAAAGGACTTAACTTTCAAAGAGTGAAGAAGTGGGCATGGAAACTCGTCTGACATTTGGCTCTTTATTTCTTTACCTTTACACGCTTTGTTTTCTCGCACATGTTCTATAGAAATTTTGTCAAAGTGTTCTTGTGTGCAAGTAGAGCGTTAAGTCAATGTACAACGACCACATATTTGTGCTTTTTCTGTAGCTGTCTACTTTTATCCATACATATCAGACAACATCATCATCATCATCATCATCAGGTGCCGTGCCGACTGGCCTTGGCTATTATGCTTCTCCAGAGTACACGATCCTTCATACAGGCCATCAGCTCAGTTTGTGATCTCCTCTCACACCATCCTGTCAGACTTTCCCATATTAGACAACAGCAACGTAATACGAAGGAGTGCATATGTAGCTGAGAGACACAAAAAAAGGATGAGTTTTTCACCCTCTTCAGGGGATTTTATGCCTACTAATTTAACCTCTCTTAATAATGTCATTTTTAGAGTTTCACGTAGTTATCCTCTTTTTCTTTGATCTATTGTGTTCCATTTGATAGCTTGTTTTGGAATTATCTTATTGTTTCTTCTAATCAAGTTACTGACATATGTAAATCTCCTTTTTTCTGATCTCCCATGAGACAGGTTGTTGCTCACTCATCTGCCTTATCTCTGTAGCAGTATGGGAGATAATTGGGTTTTTCTCTGCACAGAAAGTGCATTTCTCGCCCTATGGATCTTTATTTTGAACATCCGAGTAAGGACGGGATCCTTCCAGAAGATCACGTGGTTTGTGAATCTCGTGAGTGGGGATAGTGGGGAAAGAGCTGGGTGAGTTAGTCTTGTTTTGGATGTGTACCTGAGTGGGTGGTTTTCGTGATGTCTCTCTCTAGAAAATGGACGTGTATATCTGTTCTGGAGTTTTGCAAGTATGGATGGACTCGCCATGTGGAAGACCAAACCTGCCGGCGGTCAGATTATCGTCATCACCATCTGCATTTTCATCCATTCCATAAAAAATCCTCATGTCAAGTGTTACACAGGACTGGCTCGACTTCCGTAACAATGTGTTGCTAACTTTAGAAAGAGCCTAGAAGTGAAGAATGGCTGGAGACAGTGATTAACTAATCCACTCAGAGTTGTCCACAAATAATCCTTTGTACCTTATGCCTAGAACTTATCAATCACCTCTCGTATGTAGCACTGAAGTTTTTCTTCGTTAGTGAGTGCACGCTAAACATTTCTGCAACTATTTTTTTTTAACATAACACTCAGTCAGTCAGTCATTTGCATGTCCCTTGCGGAAGTTTGTCTTCTTAACAGCACTCCTGTAGGCCTCTCGTCTGTGAGTAAGATGGCCTGCTGCTGATGCATCTATTTGCAGATCATCAACGATGTCTTGCAGCCATCTTCGCTTTGGTCTTCCTCTCTTTCTTTTTCCCATTATGCACCCTTCCAAGACGGTCTTCTCTAGATTATCACGACGTTTAATGTGTCCAAAATATTTAAGTTTTCTCTGTTTAATCCTCTTTACTAGCCAGCCTTCTTCAATATTAAGTTCTTGTAGTATGGATATATTTGTTATTTTTTGTGTCCTTGATATTTGAAGAACTCTTCTGTAGCATTTACATTCAAAGGCATTTATGTGTTTCTCAGCTGTTTTGTTAAGTGTCCAGGTCTCACAGGCATATGTTGCGATAGGAAAGATGCATGCCCTTAAAAAATCTTATTTTTGTAGTTCTGTTTGTTCCTCTCCACAGATTCTTTAGTTGTTTTACTTTCTGAAGAGCGATAGATGTCATCCTTTTAATTTCCCTCATTGTATTTCCATTATTAGTTAGCAGTGATCCAGGATATTCAAAACTATCCACTTCTTTCAGTTTTTCTTCATTATTACATATACCAGCTGCCTTTTTTGTTTTGTCAGTTGTCATCAATTTAGTTTTCTTCGCATTAAGATAGAGGTTTTGCTCTTCGCTGTTCTTACGGACTGACATTATTAGTTTTTCCATTCCTTTTTGTGTTGTGGACAGTAATACTGTGTCATCAGCATATCTAATCTCTGGTAATTTATAACCTCCAATTGTTAAGGCATTGTAATATTCCTTGTCTACATCTTCTCTAACATTCCTCATTATATTTTCAGTATACAAGTTAAATAAGTAAGTCGGCAGTATTGCACCCCTGACAGATCCCCCTTTTTTTATGTCAAACCAAATTGTTGTCTCACCATTTATTCTTACTGCTCCCTGTTGGTCTAGATACATCAGTTATATTAATTGTATCAAATGTGTTGGAAATCCCATTTTTTTTCGTTATTTACCAACATTTCTAGTGTTGTACACTATCAAATGCTTTTGAGTAGTCTATAAAACATAAATATATATTCACATTAAACTCTCTGCATTTCTCTATTATTAATTTTATTTTGAACATATGATCTCTTGATCCTCTTCCTTGACTGAAACCAGCTTGGACCATATTAACTTCTTCTTCTGTTTTCTTACGAAGTCTACCCATTATGATTTTTAACAGAATTTTACTGGCATGATGATCAGGTCAACAGTTCTGTAGTTTGTGCATAATTTCTTTTGTGGCAGTGGTATGAATATAGTTCTTTTCCATTCTTTTAGCCAAATACCTGTTGTACATTCCTTTCCTCCTGCTTTAATAAGTTCAGCTGTTAACGCATCACATCCTGGTGATTTACCATTTTCAGATTCTTTATTGCATATAAAACTTCTTCTAGTGTCGGTTCGGGTTCTTTCTCCTCCAATAATAATTGACACTGTAGATTTCTGTTTTCACATAAAGATATCAGTCTCGAAAAATTGGTCATGACTGGAAAGGTAAACTGTAAAAAGACAAAGAGGGCCTGACTGCATGGTTTGGTGTGAAAACAAGTGAAATGATTTGAGACACAGAGGATCGAGCGAAATGGTGAGAGATGATAGCTTACGCAAATCGGCATGACACTGATCTGATCTGATTTGCGGGATATCACATTCTCGGGGTTGCTCAGACGCAGGTAAATGTCATGATAGACCCCAGAGAAGCCTGTAACGCCCAAATAATTGCAGATTATTTGTTTAGCTGAGACCTATGACAACATAATGATGGGCTAAGTCAGGGTGCGGCTTGATAAAAACGCGCGTTAACGATCGTGCGTTCAAGGACACGCGCTGTTAGCGACTGGGTATACCAGGACCGGAATATAACTGTTCTCCCACTCATTCGAGACTAGTCCATGAGACCTGTTTCTGCGTGGACCCTTCTGAGAAGTGAGTATGAGATTTGGTTGTTCCAGTGTTAATCTTAAAACTAGACTGAATGCTAGTCTTTGGATGCTGTCCATGTTAGGATTTTATCAACTGAACTTTTGTTAAGATGAAGGCAGATATTTGTAGTCAGACGTGCTTTGATATTTTAGATCCAAAGCCCAATAGTACATCACTTGACACAATGTACTCTGTTGCTGTGTAGTCCATTTGTTTGTAACAGACTTCTAAAACATCCTTCATTGATGACACCAGCAGCAACAGTAGCGACAACAGCAGCAGCAGCAGCAGAGAGAGAGAGAGAGAGAGAGAGAGAGAGAGAGCTTACAATAACTAGATGTGTTACACAAGAATTCCCATATATTTGCACTAGTCAAGAGAGTAATGCTACATAAGATAGCAGCTCTCCACTATTTGAAGTAAGAAATGCACTGACTGGTTTATTGGTGCCCGGAACAGGTAACTAAGGGAAGGACGGATCAAGAGTACTCATTGTCGACAAACATTATGGCTGTGTTTGGACTGAACAAAAATTGTATGAATGACTGAGTGACAGTGCTTGTTCCAGGAATGATGCATCGGTTATGGTGTAACAGTTTCTGATACCTGTCTTGTTTCAGAAAAATTAAAATAGAATGAAAAGTGAAAAAAAGGTTCTTGAATGGAAAGTTTCTCTTCGAAACTAATAATACTGTAGAGTGCAAATATTGTAATAAAGAGTTTAAGTATCAACGTAGCAATTCGTCCTTGAATTATCAGCACTGATAAAAGCATTCATAGGTCGCTATGAGCCATCGAAGTTGATCGCATTTTCCACTAACATTGAAACAACGCGCCGCAAAACTACACTGATTGAACTTCGGCGACGAGAAGAAGTGAATCATGTATAATACTGTAAGATTGTGATCTCTCTGCCAAGTTAGAAAATATTGTTTAGGTTGTGTTGTTCAAATGTTGTATATTGTTAAATTATTCTAATATCGATGGTTTCGAATTTCTTTGATTCATAACATTACAACATTCGCTAGACCAGAGCAAGCCCGATGAAATATTCACTGAATTCATTTATTTTGACAGATATTATCAAGATGTATCGTCGACAACAACACCTGAAATAGGAGAAAATATGACATAAACTCTTTTAGTTTCGTCGCTGGAGCACATAATCATCTGTTCAGAATATCAAACTCTATCATATTCTACGTGAAGCATTCCAACTCAGTACTATATCAGATCTGCAACACTTGGTCAATCAGTTACACGGCTAAATCACTGTACTCGAAGTTTCAAAAGTAACAATTCTTCAAAATCACTTGAAACACATCTTCAGTCTAACACGACTTTTCGTTCTTTTTTTTTTTTGTTCTTTTACTTGTCTTCTTGTGTTCTCCTTTCGTGTCCCCTCGGTGTTCTACTCTCTTCCTCCTCTTGCTTACCCCTCTAAAACTACCTCCCTGACTTATATGTCGTAAGTCAATCGTCCAATAGGCCACGCCTTTAAATATTTAAGTCATCGGACCTAGTCGGTCTACTATTTGTTTCCAAAACCGAGCGCAAATAGCGTCCTAAAATTAGCAACATGTCATACGTGTTAGTCGCTTCAATTCAGTCTATCTAATTGTTATTGTTAATTAAGTCCACTATCTCTTTCATGGCGTATGCTTCGGGGAGTAGTCCGTTCTCTGTTTTGTCGCTAACAACAAGACCCTTGGCCCTAACTACATCTGTCAAGTGTTAATATCTATTTTTCCACCTCGGCTAGGTGTTCGAGTGTCTGTGTGACATTCCGTTGTTAGTACTGGAGCAATTTAATTCTGAGCGTCCTTCGTTAGTATTTCCTATCTTCCGGCATCACTGAGTCTGTCTTTTGCCTCCTGTTTACTTTTGTCAGCGATTTGCATTTCTGAAGTATCTACTCTTCTGAGCGTCCTGTCCTAATATTATGTCGAGGGAGTTTTTTACCTCTCCCACCTTTGTCAGCGTTTTGCGTTTATAAGTATCTACTCTTCCGTTGCTATTTGATGTTACTATTTTGCCTACAATATATTCATAATTATATTCATAATTGTATCATTAATAATAATACTATAATCATTACTTACTGTAGTCATGCTACATATGGACAATGTAGCATACTAATATAATTAACGCCGTCGCATGGTGGGTTGCTGAAAACAGTCCACCGATTAACTTTGTCACTAATGAAGACCTACAGGACGTTATTAGTGTCGCTAGTGGAAACCAGTCTGATACTTTTCAGGCCATTCGTTAACAATCGAAATAACGACTGGTACAGGCAAAGAGAGAGCGAGAGAGAGAGAGAGAGAGAAAGAGAGACAGAGAGAGAGAGATATCAGGCAAGTTATGGCACGAGTGGACTTCCTTGTTGTAACACTGACTATTGGTCATCCGTGGCTAATGATAGCTTTCTTGGTGTTACCAGTCATTGACAAAATCTGGATTGTTCTCAGTCGGTTGTACTCTGTGTTATACATAGTGAAGAATGACACTTTTTTCTGAAAACTGTACCTAATTTACATGTGACGTGTCCTTTCCAGAACGTTGTTCCTCTCACTGCATCGCTGAATGCAGAGCTTTCTTGCGCCAAGTTGACCAATATCTCGCAATAACTTATTCATACTTTCCGTGATGTCCTGAGTAGACCTGATGCTAGGTCGTCCTTTTTCTTTCTTGTTTTTTTTTTTTTTGCCGGGCATTATGCCTTCTACTATCAACCTCTCTAAGCTATTGTGTCTCTTGATGAGGCCGAAGTATCTCAGCTTTCTAATTCTAATAGTGTTTACGAGCCAGTGTTCTGCGACACCTGACCCAATCAGTATCTCTTTATTTGATTTTCTTTCTATCCCTGATATTCTAAGTGCCATTTTATAACATTTCATTTCATATGCTGTTATTCTCTTTTCTAGTGATTTATTAAGTGCCTACTGGATTATTGAAATAGTATGTTCTTCATTTATATTTGCACATCTTACTTTCTCCATTTTTTTCCTGCCTTCTTTCCTGACTCTAAGCATACACCTTTCATTACTAGAACAAGTTTTTCCGGAGTCGCCATTTCTCTAATCTCTGAAATCTGTGGGGAGATTATGGATCGTTTACGAGAAAAGAACAACTTTGGCACGGGCAGTGCCAATATTGTTGCATCCAGCTGTAGGAATGCTGTCATTTCAGAACATGCACTGTGAAGCATACAGCCTTCAGATGTCTGTTTACAAAAAAAAAAAAAGGATGGTTTCTTGGTCTGCAAATGAAAGCCTCCCTTGCTAAACCCGGCAAAGATGTGAAACATGTTAAGCACAGTCCTGCAGACCAACCGTTGAGTTGAAAAATCCATCAGTTGCAAATGTATCAGCAACCTCAAATATTAATTCAGGACGTTCCAGCATGTTTGAATTCATCTGCCGCAGATGGTCGAATTACTGAATAAACAACAAAGAAGCTGATCTGAAAACTCTAGCACAGCCAGGCTGCAAACAACAGCCTCACTCCACCGACAGAGACGGAGTGGGAGAAAGTCTAGTATAAAAACTTCTCGATCCCCATCGCTACGCTATAGAATTACTGGGAGAGCAATATGTTACCTACTCAATGATTCCTTGCTTCCTCTAACGCTCTGTCACCTTAAAGTCAGAATGACAGTCAATGATTCCTTGATTCTTCTAACGCTCTGCTACCTTAAAGTCAGAATGACAGTCAATGATTCATTGATTCCTCTAACGCTCTGCTACCTTAAAGTCGGAATGGCAGTATCTGATGACACTGACAGCAGTGTACGTTTCAGGAAAGTGTCTTGATCGATCTCAGAAGACGAAATTTAAACCTCAGCCTCCCATGGTTGAGAACTACGACTGCGCTTGAGCTTCGTTTCAAAAATCTTAAAATAATTACGAAAGGACACAAGAATAAAGATTTGACAGGAACTGCAGGTTCTTCTGGAAATTGTGACCAGCTTGATAATGCATACTAGAAAAAATATCACCCTGAATGAAAGGCGAATGTGCAAACTGTCATCAGACTCAAGATGAGCTATTGATGCCTTTCTCCTCCTTCTCCTTCTCCTCCACGAAAACAGCTGATCAACACTGACTGATCAATTACATTAATGGAAACTACAGGAGGACATACACCCAGCTCTGGCTAAATAGCTAGAAAAATCGCTAGCCACTATCATCCCTTGTGAGAGTTTGTTTTCTGTTTCTGAATATGTTAATTTAGAGAGAGAGAGAAAGAGAGAGAGAGAGAGGCACACAGAGAGTGAGTGAGTGAGTGAGTGAGAGAGAGACAGGCAGACAGTGAGTGAGTGAGTGAGTGAGTGGGTGAGTGAGTGAGTGAGAGAGAGAGAGAGAGAGAGGCAGACAGAGAGTGAGTGAGTGAGTGAGTGAGTGAGTGAGTGAGTGAGTGAGTGAGCGAGAGAGAGAGAGAGGCAGACAGAGAGTGAGTGAGTGAGTGAGTGAGTGAGTGAGAGAGACAGGCAGACAGTGAGTGAGTGAGTGAGTGAGTGAGTGAGTGAGTGAGTGAGAGAGAGAGAGACAGGCAGACAGTGAGTGAGTGAGTGAGTGAGTGAGTGAGTGAGTGAGTGAGTGAGACAGGCAGACAGTGAGTGAGTGAGCGAGAGAGAGAGAGAGGCAGACAGAGAGTGAGTGAGTGAGTGAGAGAGAGAGAGACAGGCAGACAGTGAGTGAGTGAATGAGTGAGTGAGTGAGTGAGTGTATATTTCACTGGAATAATTAAAGACTTCTTTATATTGGAAAGTATCCTTAATTTATTTCTGCGTTATAGAACAATATTAGAGGGTGAAGACGCTTTGCAATTTGCCGATGTGATCCATAGCTGACATGCTAGCGTCAGGTTTGGCGAACCAAAGTTGGTCAAGACCCCCACAACAGACCTTGGCTGGCTAACGGGTCAGGGATCGCCATTATTTGTATGACAGTGGAATCTGCTAAAGAAGTATTGCAAAGTCCAAAATTCAAAAGTCAAACTCCGGCTTCACTACATTGGGACAATCCCATAGATGCTCCACCGCATGCCGCAGCATTCATCCAAGAGTATGTTTGCTAATAGTTCCTGTCAAATGTTGGTTGTTTACAATGCGTTTTCTGTGTCAAACCAACCTGTGGCTTTGGTGGAAATCCCAATTTCCTACCTCCTTCACATCCCAACTACCCAAATCTTTACTACTCTGTGTCAGAAGCACGGCTAATCTTTAGCCTACAGTATGGAATGTGACCCATGCTATTCTGTGTTTGGAGTACAGCTAATCTTTAGCCTACAGTATGGAATGTGACCCACGCTATTCTGTGTTTGGAGTACAGCTAATCTTTAGCCTACAGTATGGAATGTGACCCACGCTATTCTGTGTTTGGAGTACAGCTAATCTTTAGCCTACAGTATGGAATGTGACCCACGCTATTCTGTGTTTGGAGTACAGCTAATCTTTAGCCTACAGTATAGAATGGGGTCCCACGTTACAGCTTCACGTGTCGCTTGCTTCCATACTGCCCGCCCCCAACCAACATTCAACCCAGGCTCTTTTCTTCATCAGCCAGTTTTCTCGAATCAACTACCTCCGTGCAAGGATTTGACCCCACTTCTAGATAATTCTACTTCTATCATACACATCCATCCTCCGCCAACAATAAATGACAAAATCCTAACAACTGTTTTATCAAACCAAATGCTTTATTACGAAAATAGCACTCCAAAACCGAGCAAGCTGTTCCCCAACAAGACTTCCACGTGAACAGATCATTTACATATAAGTTAACATATAATCTCAACATACCGTTTTTCTTGCAGCTGCAATTGCAGCTGAGTTATCAGCTCTCCCGTCCCTCAGACGTAATCAGCACAAGCAGATCCTCCCGTCTTCAACAACCCAGCAACACAAACCCCACGTGGACTTGTGCCCGCATCCCAACACAGATATCATTCAACACCACTTAATTACTAAAATATATTAAAATAACACACAGTTATCTTCTGGCTCAAACTAAAAGGTTTACACTCACACGGATCCATCACAGTTTTATACACAGTGCGACAAAATGTGAGCCACAAGAAATGGTGATTCCATCACCCTACAAATAACAACACATAGTAACTTGACTTTTTCAATCAATCTTTGCCTAACAATATAACTCAAGCAAAATATTAAACCTTCAAGGAAAATTACAATTCACAACTCATTCTTCTTATCCCAGACTAGTTAGTTCATAACAAATGAAAATGTCACACTCACGACTGCTGACACCACAGTTTGACTGGACTTGACACGTACAGTCACGGACATATAAATAACTCACACAAACGAGGCGGTTCAGGCAATTCTCGGAGATCATCGCTGACAAGACAGTTATACCTGCCTACCTGTCACGTGCTCAACCCCGTTTTGCATCCACCCGAGATCTACCATCGGACCGTGAGTTTGGTCATCGCAACCGGCCGCGTCACGACAACGTCTGGTTCACACTAGCTCCAGCCGTCTCTTCACAGCTACATTGTTCTTCCATTCCCACTCTTCATTTTCCCGCAGTCTGACCAGTACAGCTTTAGCAATGTCCCCCTTGTCCATTGTCAGTCTGCCATTTATTTTACCGTGTCCAACAAGTCTGTCTGACACATTATTGCCATGTACTCCCGCAACCCCTGAACAGTAAACTAACGCTAGGCTTGTCACCGTTGACTGTCTTTAACAAATGAACCCATTCTTTTCAAAGCAATTTCTTCTCAATCTTATGAAGCATACTCCGTGAATCCGTCACAATGACACCATTAACTACATCGTGAGCAATTAACCATTCCATTGTGGCCGACATAGCCTCATTTTCCATCCGCATGCTTTAAAGGCTCCCGAACCATGTGCCACTACTCTTACATTTCGGTAGGCAACAAAACTTCAACCACTTCTGCTGTTTCGAGTCTCTGAGCCATCTGTATATATTACCATGCTCATTGCATATTCCTGCATTTTAGCTCAGCTCACAGTAGACCATGCGTGTATGTTTGTCTACAAAATTTAGTATCTGCAGGAGACTGAATCTAAGCGAGTTTCTATTTCATTATCTCGTTCCCTTTCCGTGTGTCACAATTTTCGATCAGACAGACATTGATGGTTACGATATCAAACACCGTTTTACTGGGGATGCCAGATGGCGAAGTTTATTAAAGCGCTGCTTCTCGAGGCTTGACGGCTCGAGTCCTACATGAGTCCGTGGTTCAAGTTCTGGGTAATTCCCTTCTCGTGTTTCTTTCTCCCACGCCTAAAAGTGCTTTGTTTATGATTTTTGTGAGGTCTAACAATGCAAAGTTAGAGTTTGAAGAAGACAGTCTTGGAAGGGAACTTAACGGGAAAAAGAAAGAGAGGAAGACCAAGGCGAAGATGGCTGTGAGATATTGTTGATGATCTGCGAATGAATGCATCAGAAGCAGGGCATCTTGGTTACACCCGAGAGGCATCCAAGAGAACTGTTAGCTCTGCCAAACCATTTGACTTGTTTCTTGATGTAGCAGTACTTCTGTCTGATCGTGTCATTTCCGGTGTGGTCTCTTCTTGTTACACTAATATTCTCCTTCAACATCTCATTTCTGTTGTGAGGACTTTCTTGTGTTTTTTGGCTCTGTTAATGTCTGACATTGATAGCACAGGGCTGATAAAAAGATCGAGTTGTTTAGTGCTCTTCCTTGTTCACTTGTGGAGTGAGTGAATGAGTGAGTGAGTGAAGTCAGCATTTATGAAAATGAGAATCATACTATGTAATAACGCTCCGTCGATGAATAACAGAAAAGAGAGTTATTCAACAAAAATATTATTTGTCCAGTGACCTGATTTGCTTTATTGCACCTGTTCTTAATTTTAGCATCGACTTTTCCAGAGGATTATATTTTTCTGTCTAATTATTTGAAATGCTTCGATTGTTCAGGAAGGTCTTTATTGAGATTTCTTCTCTGTCAATGGTCTGGGTTTTTTTTTCAATACTGAAAATAAATACATACAAACAAGGAAGAAACAACTATACAGCATGTGTCTATATTTCATTGAAAAAAAAATGTTAAAGATGCAGCAGTCAAGATTTTCACACTTTGCCCAACATTGATTGTTAAGCACGTGCACAAGGTGAAGTATAAGAGAGGGGTTTTACAACTTTTAGTGTAATAACGTCAGTGTTGAGTGTTTCATGGATTTCTAGAATATTAGTCTTCATGGCGTGATAACCCGCACTTTGGCCTAGTTATTTCTATTTGATCACATGTATGTGCTTCGGTATATTATAGTGTCCCAACTTCAACAGTCTATGAAGCGTGCATAATAGACATTCAAGCTGTGCTAGGGAGACATTTGTGCAAAGTAAGCAGTCGCCCCGGCTACATGAACATTATGTGCGCATATATTCTTTGATTACGTCGTTGTGTCTGTTTTTTGTTAACAAATCAGGGGCTGTTTTTTGTTAACAAGACAAGACCTGTTTTTCTGGTAAAAAAACAAGGCTTGTTTTTTTGTTAACAAGACAAGGCCTGTTTTTTTGTTAACAAGACAAGGCCTGTTTTTTTTTAACAAGACAGGGCCTGTTTTTTTAACAAGACAGGGCCCGTTTGTTGTTGTTGTTAACGAAACGGCCTTTTTTTTGTTAACAAGACAGGGCCTGTTCTAAGTTTTGGATCACGAGTCTGCCAACTTATTCACATCAGCCCTTCCCGCTGGCAGAGCTAGAAACTTTTATGTTTAAACATTCTGTTAATATTAATATTAAAAGATGTCTTAAATTCACATTTCTTTCTTTCTTTTCTTCTTTCTTTCTTGGTGAGTGAGTGAGTGAGTGAGTGAGTGAGTGAGTGAATGAAGTCAGCATTTATGAAAATGAGAAACATACTATGCACTAACGCTCCGTCGATGAATAACAGAAAAGGAAGTTAATCAATTTTACATTGAACCGGTATGAATGCAAAGCATGGACAGTAACTACGATCACTCAAAATCGACTTGAAGACGTGGTTTCTAGGAAGAATGATGAGAATACCATGGACATCCAAGAAAACAATTGAAGAGGTTCTAAATGAGGTTGGGCAAAAGAGAACAAATTATGGTAGAATTCATAACACGACAGTCGAAATTTGTAGATGTTTTGAGAAAAGGCAAACTGGAATACCTAGTGACAACATGAAGACTGGAGGGACAAAGGGACAGAGGAAGACAAATAAACAAGATACTTGACGGTTTAAAAGACTGGCACAGATTCAGTCAAAAACACATCTTATAGGCTGGATGATTGTGGAAGTCAATGATAGAAACGCCTTATAGGCATGGACCAGAGAAAAAGGGAGGGAAGGAGGGAGGGAGGGAGGGAGAGAGAGTGTGTGTATAAAATGAGGGAGGGAGGGAGAGAGAGTGTGTATAAAAGGAGGGAGGGAGAGAGAGAGAGTGAGAGAGAGAGAGTGTGTATAAAAGGAGGGAGGGAGGGAGAGAGAGAGGGAGAGAGAGTGTATGTATAAAAGGAGGGAGGGAGAGAGAGGGAGAGAGAGTGTATGTATAAAAGGAGGGAGGGAGAGAGAGGGAGAGAGAGTGTGTGTATAAAAGGAGGGAGGGAGGGAGGGAGAGAGAGGGAGAGAGAGAGGGAGAGAGTGTGTGTATAAAAGGAGGGATGGAGGAGGAGAGAGAGTGTGTGTGTATAAAAGGAGGGAGGGAGAGAGAGAGAGGGAGAGAGAGAGTGTGTATAAAAGGAGGGAGGGAGGGAGAGAGAGAGAGGGAGAGAGAGAGTGTGTATAAAAAAGTAAGTGTGGTGTGTTTAATTTCTCCTAGGCAGGTTGTTGTTGTTGTTGTTGTTGTTGTTGTTGTTGTTGTTGTTGTTGTGACTTCCTGGAAAGGCCAGCATGATATTCTTGGAAACCGATAACCGAGGCAGTGAAGGTATCGAGGAAGAGCGTCATGGCGAACTGGGAGTTTGTTACATCGGCTGTTTATTTTTTCTTCAGTTTCTGAATGGAGCTAGAAGTAGCGAGCGTACAATCCTGCTTTAGCAGATTCTAACACCATGGAGACTATTCCTATCCCTGCCTTTTAGTCAGCCCTGGCCTGTTACTGGGGTACCAGTGGAGATGATGTCTGACAGGAGATTGTTCAACTATGGTTGCCCAATTCTGATGCAAGTAGTCAGTAATAAGTCACCAGATGGTGGGAGGGCCAGCCTGGTGCTAGAAATACGAAGTTGGGTGTGTCCGGCATTTCCCTGGGCGCATAATTGTAACCAGCGCGCTTTTTGAGGGCGAGCACAGAGAAAAGTAAGTTAACTCTTCAGCATTTCATAATGTACCAGTGGTAAGCATTACTGTATGTACGCCTCACTTTGCCAGTAGATATTCTATAATTTCAGAACTTCGAAACAAATGGCAGCAGTTTTATCTGGAACTGCAAAATTAAACAAACAACAAACAGAAATGGGTGACTGGAGCGGATTTCCAACAGTCTTCTTATGGTGACTGGAGTGGGCTTCCAACCGTCTAATCATGGTATCTGGAGTGGGCTTCCAATCAACTATCTACTTATGGTGACTGGAGTGGGCTTCCAATCAACTATCTACTTACGGTGACTGGAGTGGGCTTCCAATCAACTATCTATTTATGGTGACTGGAGTGGGCTTCCAATCAACTATCTACTTATGGTGACTGGAGTGGGCTTCCAATCAACTATCTACTTATGGTGACTGGAGTGGGCTTCCAACCAACTGCCTACCGGGATTTATTGGAGCCTGTCTCCAAACTATAGCTTACTCATGAATTGACCTGAGAGGGTCTCTAAGCGTCCACTCATGGGTTGGGGCGTAAGAGTGCGAAAAGCCTATTTAGACTTTCCTAAAGCGCAAAATAACAGAGCGCCGGTTATGTAAATAGCACTGCACAAATATTTAATAGAACCATGTAGAAATATTGGAACGCTGTGTAAAAATTAGAATTACAAACTGAACAAATAGAATACAAAAACACCCAGTCTTCTGAATATAAGCTCCAGAAAACGGCTCAAAGGACTTAACTTTCAAAGAGTGAAGAAGTGGGCACTGAAAGTCGTCTGATGTGTGAGGCTCTTTTTCGTGATGTCTCTCTCTCTTGCTTTGGCTCTTTATTTCTTTACCTTTACACGCTTTGTTTTCTCGCACATGTTCTATAGAAATTTTGCCGAAGGGTTCTTGTGTGCATGTAGAGGGTTAAGTCAATGTACAGCGACCACATATTTTTTGCTTTTTCGGTAGCTGTCTACTTTTATCCACACATATCAGATAACAACATCATCATCATCAGGTGCCGTGCCGATTGGAGTTGGCTATTATGCTTCTCCAGAGTACACGATCCTTCATGCAGGACATCAGCTCAATTGGTAATCTCCTCACACATCATCCCGTCAAATCCATATTAGACAACAGCAATGTAATACAAAGAGTGCATATGTAGCTGAGAGAGACAAAAAAAAAGGACATTAGGCAAGGTTGAAAAACTCGCCGAAAACAGAAAAACATGGCGAACTACAAAGCGAGCATTATGTGAGACGTTTAAAAGCACGGGAAGAATGTAAGATATAGTGCTGGTAAATGTTTAGCATACTGTGTCATGTAGATAATCGGTTCCAAGCGTGAGAACCACTGTAGCAAGTATAGTTTTTAACGTACGTGTTTGTTTGTTTGTATGTTTGTTTGTTTGTTTAACAGATAAGTTTTCAATATCATTTTACAGCAACTTACATCCTTCCCGTGCCATTAAACGTCACATAAGGCTCACATGGTAGTTTGCCAAGTTTTCCTGTTTTCGGCGAGTTTTTCAACCTCTTCAGGGGATTTTATGCCTACTAATTTAACCTCTCTTAATAATGTCCTTTTTTAGAGTTCTACGTAGTTGTCCTCTTTCTCTTTGATCTATGGTGTTCCATTTGATAGCGTGTTTTGGGATTATCGTGTTGTTTCTTTTCCTTTTTTCTGATCTCCCACGAGACAGTTTGTTGTTCACTCATGTGCCTTATCTCTGTAGCAGTATGAGAGATAACTGGGTTTTTCTCTGCACAGAAAGTGCATTTCTCGCCCTTTGGGTCTTTATTTTGAACATCCGGGTAAGGACGGGATCCTTCCAGAAGATCACGTGGTTTGTGAATCTCGTGAGTGGGGATAATGGGGAAAAAGCTGAGTGAGTTAGTCTTGTTTTGAATGTGTACCTGAGTGGATGGTTTTCGTGATGTCTCTCTCTAGAAAATGGACGTTTAAATCTGTTCTGGAGTTCTGCAAGTATGGATGGACTCGCCACGTGGAAGGGCAAACCTGCCGGCGGTCAGATTATCGTCATCACCATCTGCATTTTTATCCATTCCATAAAAAATCCTCATGTCAAGTGTTACGCAGGACTGGCTCGACTTCCGTATCAGTGTGTTGCTAACCTTAGAAAGAGCCTAGAAGTGAAGAATGGCTGGAGACAGTGATTAACTAATCCACTCAGAAAACACGGCTTTAAGATAATGTACACATCAGAATCATCGTGCTCATCAATGCACACCAACAGCGGCTTAACGAATGCCCCACTAACACAGTAAAAGCAGAGGCAAAACACAAACGTTTTCATCTTTGCGTTGATCTTGAACTCGTTCCACTTTGTATCGAGTATTTTCCTAATGCATTTCTTTTTTAAAAAGTCTAATTTTCGTCTATTTCTTTAGTTGTTTTCCAGCTTTCTGGAATAAATAAATGCATAAATAAGAGTGGATATTATACTTGAATTGAATAATCTTAGCTTGTTTTTTTTTTGTTTGTGATTATAACTTTTGATTGCCATACGTTCTTAAGATTCTTGTAGGTCAATGCTGGTTTTGCAATTCCAATTCTAACTTCCTTTCTGGTGTCACCATCCTAGTCTATGTAGCTGCCAATGTATGCAAATTGGTGTTCTTCTTCAACAGCTGTTCCTTTTACGTATATTTTTCTTTCTTGATTAATGGGAAGTTTCAATATTTTTATTTTTTCCTTGTTAATTTCAAGTCCTATTTTGCTAGCCAGTGCTGTTTTTTTTAATTGCATCGAATTCACATTGTTACTGATAAAAGTTATGTCATCTGCAAAATCAAATTCTTCTAGTTGGGTCTCATGTACCCATTCAGTGCCAGTTTTATCTGTGCAGCATTTTTTTTATTACGAAGTCCATGAAAATTCCAAAAAGCAAGGGAGATAATATACATCCTTGTTTCACGCCTGCTTCAATCTGGAACCATTCGTCCATTCCTTCACCTGTGTTGACTGCACAAACATATCCGTTGTAGAGATCCTTAATAATGTTGACAATTTTAGATGGTATTGCATATAGTCTTAAAATTCTCCACGAATCTCTGTATATGCTGTCAAATGCCTTTTTAAAAGCCCATAAAGTTCAAGATTAATTGTTTTTGCTTTTTAATATGTTCTCCAAGTATTATTCTTAGAGTAAAGATCTGGTCGAAACAGCTTCTCCCTTCTGGAAATCCCGCTTGTTCTTCTCTCAATACAGTATCCACTGTATACTTAATTCTGTTCAGAATGACTTTGTAAAATGCTTTTGACACGACGGATAGTAAGTATTTTTGCAGTCGCTAAGGTTGCCTTTTTTGTTGGTGTTTTAACAATGATTCCATTTTCCATTTTGAATGGACCTTTTCTTCTTTCCAAACTTTTAAAAGCATTCTCTGTAGTTGGTTCATGTTGTCACTGTTAATGGTTTTTAACATTTCTTTTGTTCTTTCATCTTCACCTGCAGTTTTGTTGTTAGCCATTCAGTGCTGTTACATTTTTGTTCAATGTAAATTTCATCTGGTTTGACATTTAGTTGTGGGATTGATTTCAAGGTCTATCATTTCTTTTGGATGTGGTCGATTTCCGTGCCGCAGAAAAAAAAAGCGGACGTTCCGTTTGTGCCACATTAAAAGCGCGGGTCTTGATCTGTATAGGGGGTATAGTTGTAAAATTGAATGTAATAAAGTATTTCCACGTTATACGTATACGTATTATGCATCAAAATATCCGTAAATGTAAGAATGCAGAGTTTTGTTAGGAACAAAAAAGTAATATGATGATTTTAGCTGATAATTGTGTCCTACTTAGCATTGGGTAGGTCTAGAGGTGTAATATTTACCATCAGCGGTGTCTAGATCTACCTGTAGCTTCATCCGATCTCGTCGTGTCATAGTATGTGGAATACTCAATGCAATAATGTCTGAAATAACCTAACTACTTCATCAGTCCGTTTTATAGCTTTTTATAGGTAAAAATCTACTAAATCTACTAAATTCAAGAACAATGTGGTCTGGTCGTAGGGCATGTCCGTATGCCTCAGAAATCACACAAAATATTGAAATTTCTCCATCAAAACACACATTTTCACTCCGTTGTTATGCACGCTTTGGACTGAACTATGACCTGTCACCGGACATGCTCAAATAAAACGTGTACAATTAAAAAATTACACCTTTTTTTTTTTTAAGAAACGAAACATGTGTTACAATAGTACCCGATAGCACTCTAGGCACAAAATGGAAGGGCTACCTTAGTACCCCGAAGCACGGAAAGAGTTAAGTATTTCTTGGAAGTATTCGGCCCATCTTTGCTTTTGGTCTGTACTCGGTGTTAATAGGGTGCCAGTTTTGCTAAAGACTGGTATTTCTTTAGTTGTAACAGTACACGTTAGCCTCTTTTTGTATGTTGTACAGAGTTTTGCTGTTTACTGTTTTTGCTACTTTCTCTGCTTCTTTCACCATACTGCCTATGTATTCTTTCTTATCTCTTATAGCTGAACTTTTTAACTTTATTGTTTAATTCTTTGGATGTTGTTTTTGCCAAATCAGCAACTTACTTTTAATAATAATAATACTATACCACAATTTATTTCTAGTACAAGTTATTTTATTATAAAAAAGTTATGTAAAATACTACAAATTTATGATTTAATACTAAGTGGTGATGGAGTATAAATGGGGGGAATACGAACTACTTTTGTCTTCAGGGGTCCATCTATCCAGTGCCATGGGGTCCATCTACCCAGTACCATGGGGTCCACCTATCCAGTGCTATAGGGTCCATGTATCCAGTGCCATGCCGGCGGGCGTTGGCGGCCATGTTTTTCCACAGTTCTTTATTCCAGGTTTTAATTCTGAGCTGGGCCGGTGTTCTTTCTCCATGGCACTTCATGAAGTCCACCTGCCATCTTCTCTCTTTATCAGCCTCGGTCTCTTTTGACCTCTATAATCCCTGTTGTCAAATATTTCAGTCCGTCTGCTCCCACGACGTGTTGTATGAATTTGGATTTTCTCTTCCTGAATTTTGTTATTCCTTGTCTCTCTTCTTCTGCCTACTACAGGACCTCTTCACTTGATGTCTTCGCTGTCAATTGTATCTTTATCATTCTTCTAAGGAACCACATTTCCACGGTCTCAAGGCGGCGACGTATTTCCTTGGTGACGGTACATCCTTCTTCTTCTTCTTCTACTTCTTCTTTCTTCTCCTTCTTCTTCTTCTTCTTCCACTACAGATAAAGTTCCCCGTCTTTCCTCTCTGTTCCTAATCTTCTCTCTCCAGTTGGTAACGCCAAATTTCTTTTATATCTTCTTCTATGTTGTCTTACCATCTTTGTCTTGTCTACCCCATGTTTCACATTCATAAAACAGAACTGATCCATTATAACACTGGTGCACTCTTTTCTCCATTTTTCAGTCTAGTGATTAATTACATCAGATTACATCAAATGTAATGAAACCTCTCCCCAGGACCAACAACAAAGCTATGCTTCTTTTTCAAAGTTACAGATTACATCAAATATTTTTCATCCTTTCAAACATTATTTTAACCTGTTATTCTGTTCTTTATCTCCATTTCGCATCTTCCGTCAGAAGTTATTAATGTCCCTAAGTAGTTGAACTTGTCTACCTGCTTTAGTGTTGTGCTGTTGGCTGTTATTTTACAACTCTGAATCACTTTCTTCTTAGAGATGACCATGACTTCTATTTTATTCTCATTTAGGCTGTCCCCTTTTTTAACTTACCATATTGGAGTTCTATTTCATTCTTTGCAATTAAAATAATGTCACCTACATTTCTCATGTTGTTCAGATTATATCATCTTACTGAAATTTCCGTAATCCTTCTATGTAACGCATTGTATTTTCGCTGTATAAATAGAATAAATCTCGGGGGTACGCTATCTGAAACAAGTCGGGAACCATTGATGCGAGCGACATAGTGTTATTGTCTGCATTTTCATTGGCCTTTCAAGAAGCTATAGGGCGGTGTGGTCAGTATCACATTCTCCTTTCCTTCCCTGCTCCATAATGGTTAACGGGGCGGTGGGTTCTGCTAGCGAAGTAAAGCACGCCCTTCGATTTTTAGACCCACTCAGGAATTGAAAAAAATAGCCGCTGAAACCCGCTCCTAGTCCGACACGATGCTGGTCCTCACATCTTCACCCCATCGGCTACAAGGAAAAAAACTTCAACTCGCAGTTCTAGAGAAGAAGAAGTTTTTTAAACATTGCAAGAAAAAAGGCATATATTTTATTTCAGGATTGGAATTGGAGAAACAAGGACCCATACAATCAATCATTTGCATGTCCCTTGTGTAACTTTGTCTCCCTAACAGCTCTCCTTTAGGCCTCTCGGTTGTAAGCAAGATGCCCTGCTGCTGATGCATCCATTTGCAGATTATCAATGACGTCTTGGAGCCATCTTCGACTTGGTCTAAATCTTTTTCTTTTTTCCATTATGTACCCTTCCAAGATGGTCTTCTCCAAATTATCATGACGTTTAATGTGTCCAAAATATTTAAGTTTTATCTGTTTAATCTTCTTTACTAGCCAACCTTCTTCAATCTTAAATTCTTGTAGTATGGATATATTTGTTCTTTTTTGTGTCAATGATATTTGAAAGACTCTTCTGTTGTTTCTCAGCTGTTTTGTTAAGTGTCCAGGTCTCACATGGATATGTTGCGATGGGAAAGATGCATGTCCTTAAAAATCGTATTTTTGTAGTTCTGTCTGTTTCTCTCCACAGATTCTTTAGTTGTTTTACTTTCTGAAGAGGGATAGATGTCCTCCTTTTAATTTCCCTCATTGTCCATTATTAGGTAGTGATGATCCAAGATATTCACAACTCTCCACCTCTTCCAATTTTTCCTCATTGATACATATTTCAGCTGTCTTGTTTGTTTTGTCAGTTGTCATCAATTTTTAGGCTAAGGAAAGAATAATAATAATCTGTCTGAAGACGAGAACTGCCTGGAATTTTGAAGAAGGAATGTGCGTTGTAAGGCAGCTGTTCTTAAATATTTGTTATTTTACAAACAACTGATTGCACTTGCATATCCTGACACACCACATACACATGCACATATACATACATATGCATGCCAACATACACACACACCAACATACACATACATACAGGTGGGAACACAACCGGTGCATTGCTTCACATCCCAGGAGTTTTTCACTTTTAAATTTACAAAATAGTGAAAGCTGTCACCCAGCAGTACCTGATAAGGTGTACTTGCCTGTGGCTGATGGATGGATGGATGGATGGATGGATGGATGGATGGATGGATGGATGGATGGATGGATGGATGGCAGGGCCCCGTAGAGGTCGAAAACAGAAAAGCTACTCTGTATGGGTGGGGGCGATGGGAAAGAAAAGGGGGCGAATTGGGGGAGAATAATAGTTTGTGACGGCTTCTAACATTTCTCTTGGAGGGGCAGCGTACATATATACACACATGCATACATATATACACTCATACATACATGCATACATACATACACAGAAGGGCAGAAGGGCAGAATGTAAGACGGGCCTGCGTGCCCAATTCTTTACCCTTTAAAAATAAAGATTATTCATTCATTCATTCATTCACACATGCATGCATGCGTACAAGGTCCGACAACTAAGTAATGAGACTAATTACATAAAAAAATAAAATAAACAACAGTTGAAGATATAACCTGTATTTTATTCAAAGTAAGCCCCTTGTGCATAGATACAGCGAGTGCCACGATCTAACAAACACTGAAACGACCTCTGCAGTTCTTCTGTTGGTATGACCCTTAAACTCGATTTTACGGCCCGTTGGATGTCATCAGTATCGTCAAAAAGGCGTCCTTTCAATGGTGACTTTAGTTTTGGGAATAGAAAATAATCACAGGGAGAGAAATCTGGGGAATAGGTGTTGAGAACACACACTGGTTTTTGGGCCAAAAATTCCTGCACAACTACCGCTCGGTGAGCCGGTGCATTATCACGAAGAAGAAAAGACTGCCAGGTGTTGAATACTCGGGTCGGATTCGGAAAATCCTTTTCAGTAGGCGTTTCAAAATACTTAAATAAACTTTGGCAGTGACAGTCTGTCCTTCTGGAATAAATTCTTTGTGAATAACTCCTTTGCTGTCGTAGAAGCACACCAATATTTTCTTCCATTTGAACTTTTGAAGACGAATTTGTTTGCCTTTTGGTGATGATGATGACTTCCACTGAGCACTTTGGCATTTAGTTGTGAGATCATAGTGGAAAATTCATGTTTCATCCTCTGCAACAATCAAATTTAAGGAATATTTATTTCTGCGTCACGTTTTGGTAATGTCTTTTGCGTACTTAACACGCTGATATTTTTGATCATCAGACAACGCATGTGGTACAAACCGGCAAGAAACTTTTTTGTTGCCCAAATCTTTCACTAAAATTTTACGAATGCTCTCTCGGTTAACACCAAATTCATCTGCCTTCATCCCCACAGTCAAACAACGATCTTCTTGTATCCGTTCTCTGACTTTTGCAATGAATTCCTCATTACGAACAGAAATTGGGCGTCCATGTCTAGTTGCATTTTTAATTGTTTCCACACCACTTTTGAATCGTGAATACCACCTGAATACCTGTGCTCGAGATAAACAATTATCACCATAAACTTACCGCATCAATTCAATTGTCTCAGTGGCACTTTTTCCGAGTTTTAAACAGAAATTAATGTTAGCTTTTCCCTGCATGCTGATTACGTAACAATGCACTTCTGACTAGGTCAACAAAATGGCGACTTGTTTGTCGTCTGCTTCTCGAGCGGCGATGAAAAGTTGCCACTTCATAGGTGAAAGTTGCCTTTTTGGATTCCATGCTTTGCTTCATAGATGGCATTTTTGTCTTGGCCATAATAAAATCAGTCTCATTACTTAATGACCTTGTACATACATACATACATACATACATACATACATACATACATACATACATACATGCATACATACATACGTGTATACATACATAACCACACATGCATGCATACATACATACACACATGCATGCAGGCATACATACACACATACATATATGCATACACACATGCAATTCACACATGCAGTTCACACATGCATACATACATACACATGTATGCATGCATGTATCATGCATCATACATATGCATGCATGCATTCATACATACATGTATACATACAAACATACACATGCATACATACATACATATGCATACATACACACAGTATATGTGACCGATACATTCATACATATACACGTGCGTATATGCATGCATGCACACAAGTACATATACATAGATTACAGAATAGGATGCGATCATCAACCTCGTACTTCCGCTAAGTTCATTGTTACTTCAATATTCATGGCGGAAGGAGCAGTATTCGAGCTGAATGAGAGAGTAACCAGCGATTCATAGCTGACCAAGACCCTATTCTACATCCACGCATTACCCCCCCCCCTCCCCGTATCAGACATTAGTCTGACCGAGTGAATACGAGTGGAAATGTGAAAGCAAACCAGGTCCTAAAAACAGACAAGACCGAAGTCAAGTGAGTCGGGTTGAAGGACACGAATATAACAGCTTAGTTGCAAACCCTCACGACGCAACCAACATTCTTTTCAAGGCGAAAGCAAAGGAAGGAAACTTCGATTTCGTGTATAGTCACTCAAATTGATGCTTCTTTTGTGGCATAATTAATTTCAAATTGTTTATTTGTCTTATAATCTTTCATCTCTCTTTTATTATCTTATTTTTGTCTTAGACAACATCCGTCCCTAGACTCTCTCTCTCTCTCTCTCTCTCTCTCTCTCTCTCTCTCTGATATATTATTATTTCCTCGCATTAAAAAAGTCTGTAAAATAAATGTTGATATTATTGCACAGCGCTCGTATTGGCCCAGAGGCAAAGTTCTAGGTGGCTCTAGTAGTATGAATGGCATGCAGTACGTGAGATGTTCCAGACATGATTATGACAGGTGGGCGCAGTACACGCATGACAATGGCTGGGATTATAAGCATGTCCTGCCCTACTTCAAGAAATCAGAGGATATTAGGATTCCAGAACTGAGCCATTCAGGTATTCTAACTTTGTAAAGCAAGAGTTCTGAAAGTAGTACATTTTGTGATTACGCTTAGTTGAGTGTCAGGGTTATTTAATGCTCCATGGTTTATAGTGCTGGTGTCTATCCAGTGAGGCTATACAAGCAAGGTTCATCATGACAAGAACAAATGTGTGAAAGAAGTAATTTAACCTATGGATTTTCTTAACCTGGTAAACTGCATACCAACTTTAATTTCATCACAATTTGCACAGACTCCATTCTGATGAGGTTTTGATAGTGTTTGTTTAACATTAATTAAGATTTGATGCTCAATTTGACTAATGTTGCTAGTATAAATTTATAGTTGACTGTCCACTTTAAAAGTAAAAAAACTGGGGCACCTGAGTAGCAAAGTGGTCAGTACATTCATCTTGGTAATGCGAGATATGAAGTTTTGAATCTGAGAAAGGTGCCCTCGTCATCTAACTTTGAAAATAAGGATCTGACTTTTCCTGGAGCTGGGAAAAGAATATTATGTGGGTCACACCATCCTCTAGTGTGGTCAAGGGAGATCTGAGCATTCTCTGGCTACTTTTACTACTCTTACCTGTTGAGTTTAATATTAGCAGTACTACTATAACACATTTTATCATTATAAGATTCACACGTGAGAAGAACTGAACTTTTCTCCATAACAGAAAAATATCTCACATAGTAAGAGTACATAAACAGCAAATTTGACAAGTATAACATTCTGTTTTATCTGAATACTAATTAACTTTAGCTGTAAAATTAACACACTTGAAATTAACAAGGAAAAAAAATAATGAAACTTCTCATTAATAGAGAAGGAAAAATATACATAGAAGGAACAGCCGCTGAAGAAGTACACCAATGTGCATACCTCAGCAGCTACGTAGACCAGGATGGTGACACCAGGAAGGAAGTTTTGAGTTAGAATTTGCAAAAGCAACACTGACCTTCAAGAATCTTGAGGACATGTGGCATTCAGAAGTTATGAGGTGTGACTGATAAGTTATCGACATAAGGTACAAATAATTGAAACACACAATTGATATTAGGCGTACTTGTAGATCAGGTTAATGTAAGATTGAACATCAAGTTTCAAGAAATTAACTGCAACCATTTTTTTTTACAGTCTACTGAAGTGGTAAGGTGTGGCAGAAATTGAGAAAATTGATAACATTTCTCATCGAACAGTCATTCACTGACACTGCATCAAGGGCTTATCATCGAAGGAGATCCATGAGGATATGGTAGAAACTCTAGGGGAGAGTGCCCCTTTTTACAGCACAATGAAGAAATGGGCAGCTCAATTGAAACATAGAAAGGAGAGTCTGGAAGATGATCCCCGTTCAGGAAGACCAAGAACAGTAACCACCGATGAAACCACTGGCAGAATCCATGGCATGATAATGGAGGATCGACAACTAACTGAGAAGTACATTTCTAATGAGTTCGGCATCTCCCAGGAACGTGTTCATGCTATTATCCACAATGATCTTCAAATGACAAATGTCTCTGCTGCTCGATTGGTCCCGAAACTTCTTGGAGCTGATCACAAACGACAGTGTCTCAACATGTCAAGAGACAGTCTTGGCCATTTTTCTGCAGATCCTGAAAAGTTTCTTCAGCAATTTATGACTATGGATGAGACTTGGGTTCATCATTTTCAACCAGAAACCAAAGAACAGTCAAAGCAGTGTAAACATCATGGATCCCCACCTCCAAAGAAAGCAAGGGTGGTTCTGTCTGCATGTAAAGTGATGGCTTCCATCTTTTGGGATTCAGAAGGTGTGCTATTTGTAGACTATCTTCAAAAGGACAGAATGGTCACTGGGGCCTATTGCGCTAATCTTGTGAAGCAACTGCAGGTGAAATTGAGGGAAAAGCATGGAGGGAAATTGACAAGAGGAGTCATCTTTCATCAAGATAATGCTCCAGTTCACAAGTCGGCGGTGGCAATGGCTGTCATTCATGAATGCGGTTCCAGCTTCTTGAACATCCTCGTTATTCCCCAGATTTGGCCCATTCGGACTATTACCTGTTCACCAAACTCAAAAAGGAGCTCAGTGGTCACAAGTTTGCTTCAGAAGATGATGTCATTCATGCTGTAGACCACTTTCTACTGACACAAGATGCTGACTTTTTCAAAGAAGAGATCCCTTTGCTCCAGGATCACTGGACTAAGTGCATAAACTTGCAAGGGGACTGTGTTGAGAAGTAACCTAAAAAAGTTCTCCACAAATAATCTCTTGTACCTTATGCCGATCACCTTTGTATAAGCACAAAAACTAATCTAAGATTATTCAGTTCAAATGTAATATCCATCCTCATATATGCATGTGAAAGCTGAAAAAAAAAACTAAAAAAATAGATAAGAAATTAGACTCTTTTGAAAACAAATGCCTAAGGAAAATGGTTGGTATAAAATGGAATGAATTCAAGAACAACACAGAGATAAGGCAGATGAGCAAACAACAACCTGTCTCATTGGTGATCAGAAAAAAGGAGATGGACATATGTCGGTCATGTGATGAGAAGAAATAGAGAATCCCAAAACAAGCTATCAAGTAGAATACAATAAGGTGAAGAAAAAGAGGTCGGTCACATGAAACTCCAAAGAGGACATTGTTAAGAGAGGCCAAATTAATAGGCACAAAATCCCTTGATGAGGTTGAAAAGCTCACCGAAAACAGAAAAACTTGCAAATTACCATGCAAACCCTATGTGACGTTTAACAGTGGGGGAAGGATTAAGATGTAAGTAAAATAGACAAAAATTAGCAAGAAAATCAGTTTTGTTTTTTGGGAGATGTAGTTGCTACTGCTGAACAAAATGTAGTTTCCAAAATTTACAATTTTAATGTAAAGTACCCTAAATAAATTATTACTTTGATACAAACTATTAATTTAAAATACTGTTTAAATTTATGTAAATAATTGATTTTTACCCAGAGATGAATTTCAGTTTATGCCTTTTTATTAAACAGTACAACAGTTAAATAAATTGAAGAACTTGTCTGTTGCTGTGATTATACAAGCCATACCCAGTTTCTCCTTGTCATGAAATATTTTATTATCGTCTGTTTTTACACACTTCCTTCCTCACTTCAAACAGAAGTCAATTAGTGTGCCCTGCAGAAGTTATAATTACTAAACATTACCATCTAATACATTGCTAATTTCATATAGTCCACTGAGCTTGACATCATTATAGCATACATTAAGTGCATCGTGTAGTTTTTGAAATGCATTCTTAATCACTGAATTCATTAGTTGGTTTATATTCCCTAGGATTATCATATCTTACATCCTTCCCTTGCTGCTAAACATCATATAGGGTTTGCATGATAATTCTCTAAGTTTTCCTGTTTTCAGCAAACTTTTCAACCTCATCAAGGGATTTTATGCCTACTAATTTGGTCTCTATTAACAATGTCCTTTTTAGAGTTTCACTTGGTCAATCTATTCTGTTCCAGTTATCATATAATATATAGTTTTCTTAAATAAATTTTTTTTTTCCAATTATGATGTTACAGAGTACCATGGTCATGGTGGTCTTTTCACCATTAATCGGATACATTCAGTAGATGTTATCAAGACGATCATTGATGCAGCAAAAGACATTGGCTATCCATACAATGTTGACTACAATGGAAAGACAATGGAAGGTATTGTCTTTAATTGAGAAGGTTGTAAATCTCTTGAAATCTTGCCTGATGTGGTTACTTGTTTTGTAAAAAGTTAAAACATTAATAAAAAATTTGGTCTATGATAAAGTGCAATTTTTACATTGTGACCGCTAGTAAACTGACATATATACATGAGTGCAGTATAAGTATAAAAAGAGAAGGTGAAATGAACTGAATGTGTACGGTAATTATTTATTTCTTTAATTTAAACCAGCTCTAGTGGTATACTTATCATGGGTGTTATGAGCTTGAGCATAATAAGCTGGCATATTAAGATCTGTGAATTCTGTAGATTCCAGTTGGTTTTTAAACATACCTTGCTCTTCATACTATTTTATACTACTAAAATTCATGTTCTCAAATTTTCAGAGAAGCCTATTTTTAATCATTTATATTTATGGAAAGACTCAGAGTAAAACTAAAAAATGAAATGTGAATGTTAAAGACTTGCATATTCATCTGTACCTGTGAATCCAGGACACAAGCAGCTAACTTGGAATAGAGAATCAAATTACCCAGTTTTCCACCACTTCCAGTTGTTTCAAGATGTCTTTGGTGCTCCTCATATCCATTAAAGATTTTATAAGGGCTCTTCTGTAGCATATCTTCTTAAAAGATCTAATCTGCTTTTCTGTTACCTCTTTCCAGTCTATGGGGAATAAACAGATATTGTTTCATATCTAGCGGCTTTGACAGAGTAAGAGAATGGGGAGGGAAGTAAGGAAATTGTGGATGGGAGAGCTATGAGCACATTAAAGAATTTTGTTCCCAAACCATATAATTTAAGTTTGGCTCTGGAGTTGAGTGGCTGATGCAGTTCAGCTACCTGTACAAACAGTCCATTGTTGCATTTTCTATATCTGTTTCCAGACTGCAGTAACTGTACTTTTGCATTGTTCATGTGTGTGTTCATAAATTTTGTTGCTGTTCATTCTCTACAGGCATCTCTAACTCACAAGTGAACTCACTGAACAGTGAACGCTGGAGCACAAGCCGTGCTTTCGTACATCCTTTCTTGGACAGACCTAACCTGGATGTTGCAGTAGATTCTCATGTAACCAAGGTGATGTAATAATGCAGTAATAGTATGTAAGGTAAAATCCCCATGTACATGCCATTAAGGCACACTGGGGATATGGTGTTAGGCCGGTATTTTCTGTGACCTTCGGCATATGAAAGTGTGATGTGGTCAGTATCATGCCTGGCCGCCTTACCTTTCCAGATTTCTTTGGTACAAGTTTTTAGAGGCTGGATGAACACCAGGGCCTTTTTGGTGCACACCAGAAAAAAATCCCACTGCTGGGACTGAACTTGGTATCTCCAAATTAGTAAACAGAATGCCTAACCATTCAGCAAACCAGGCCATCGGTAATAGTGGCAGAAGTGAATTTGTTAGTGGAGTTAGCAGCACATTTTTACTACTGCAGCTACTAAAAGGAGCTTGTTATTGGGTTATCTGCAGTTAAGAAGAAGTATTTTTTGTGCATGTGTATATGCCCTTCTGTCTTTCACATCTTTATTAAACAGGAAACTTGACTTTTTTATGTCCAGATAATAAAATAAGGTAAAGACAAAAGGCCTGTTTTGAACATCTAAATGCTTCACATATTTCTCCTTTAAGTGCAGTAAATACTGCAAAGTTCATTTTGCTGATTCTTACCTTGGAACTTCTGATAAAATCTGACATTTATTGCTTAAATGATAATAGATGAAAGAGAAAAATAATGATTAAACACAATGTTGTTTTTACATCTCCCTGAAACTGCAAATCTTGTTGGCTGTTTGATGAGGTGATGGAAATTATAACAAACTATAACTTTCTAAAACAGAAGGAGGATATCTGTAATCTTGTTTTAGACTTAAGAAACAATTTCATTTAGAATTCACATATTGAATTTTTTAAAAACTATCTTATTGAAACAGATTTTTGGAATTCTTATACTGAAAAGCTTTTGAAATTCTCTTACTGAAACAAGTTTTTGAAATGTTCTTACAGAAACACATTTATTTGGAACTCTCATGTTAAAACAAGTTTTAAACAAATTCTGTTTGCCAAGGATAAGCATTACTGTACTAGGCTGCACCATAACCACTGCCTTCATCAGGAATACTGCTTTAGAGCTGAGTTATAACTAACTGTTCCCTCACAGACCATGATGACTCTACCATTTTTATAAAACAATCCTAGTTGTTTCTGACATTCCATAACTATATCATCTCTTTAACACAGTTATTGAGTCAAACATTCAGTGACTGCTCCAACTCTGTAACACAATCATAATTTCATCCAACATTCTATGACAGTATCAGTTCAGTAACACAAGCATAACTTTGTCCAACATTCATGACAGTGTCACCATCTCTGTGATACAATCTTTATGTGCCCAACAATCAGTGACAGTATCATTTCCATATAACATAATCATCTTTGTGCCTAATATTCAATGTAAGAATAAACAGAAAAGCATTGAAACCATGGCAAGTGTATCAGAACAGAAAAGTGTTAAAGCCATGACAAGTGTATCAGAACAGAAAAGTATTAAAGCCATGACAAGTGTATCAGAACAGAAAAGTATTAAAGCCATGACAAGTGTATCAGAACAGAAAAGTATTAAAGCCATGACAAGTGTATCAGAACAGAAAAGTGTTGAAGCCATGACAAATGTATCAGAACAGAAAAGTATTAAAGCCATGACAAGTGTATTA
This sequence comes from Achatina immaculata, assembly GCA_009760885.1. Lineage (NCBI taxonomy): Eukaryota > Metazoa > Mollusca > Gastropoda > Stylommatophora > Achatinidae > Lissachatina > Lissachatina immaculata. The sequence goes on from CM019692.1 coordinate 16,748,290, forward strand.
GAACAGAAAAGTATTAAAGCCATGACAAGTGTATCAGAACAGAAAACCATTAAAGCCATGACAAGTGTATCAGAACAGAAAAGTATTAAAGCCATGACAAGTGTATCAGAACAGAAAAGTATTAAAGCCATGACAAGTGTATCAGAACAGAAAAGCATTAAAGCCATGACAAGTGTATCAGAACAGAAAAGCATTAAAGCCATGACAAGTGTATCAGAACAGAAAAGTATTAAAGCCATGACAAGTGTATCAGAACAGAAAAGCATTAAAGCCATGACAAGTGTATCAGAACAGAAAAGCATTAAAGCCATGACAAGTGTATCAGAACAGAAAAGTGTTGAAGCCATGACAAGTGTATCAGAACAGAAAAGTGTTGAAGCCATGACAAATGTATCAGAACAGAAAAGTATTAAAGCCATGACAAGTGTATCAGAACAGAAAAGCATTAAAACCATGACAAGTGTATCAGAACAGAAAAGTATTGAAGTCATGACAAATGTCTCAGAACAGAAAAGTGTTGAAGCCATAACAAATGTATCAGAACAGAAAAGTGTTGAAGCCATAACAAATGTATCAGAATAGAAAAGCATTGAAGCCATGACAGATATATCACGTATGTTAGAAAATTTAACAATAGTACTGTAAATGTGGAGCAGAGTTAGACAGAGGTGTGTAGTGCAGTTCTCTAAAAAAATAGAGAGAGAGAGAGAGAGAGAGAAGAAAGAAAAATAAGTGACAAATAAGAGGTAAAAAGGTAAAAGGTAAGATTCCCATTTCCATGTCACTAAGGCGTATTGGGGACCACAGTGTTAGGCTCATATTTTATGTGACCCTCTGCACATGAAAGTGTGATGTGGTCAGTATCACGCCTGGCCGCCTTACCTTTCCAGATTTCTCTGGTACAATTTTTTAGAGGCTGGATGAACCCCAGGGCCTTTCTCGGTGTGTACCAGAAACAATCCCACTTCTGGAATTGAACGCGGTACCACCAGACTAGTAAACCTAGCACCTAACCACTCAACTAGCCACGCTGCCAAATATTAGGTAAGAACAGTGAAATAATTATGAAGAACAACAATAACAACAACCCAATATTTTAGCAAATATGCTTTTGTCAAGGACAGCAGAAAAGATGAGACACACATATAAATGCACTGTAGATGTGAATCAGGAACTACTATATGATAAGTCATGTTCAGTTTTTACCAGTAATATCAAGCTTTACATTTGATCACAAACAGGTCATAATCAAGGATAAGAAAGCTGAAGGAGTGGAAATTATCAAAGATGGGAGAAAGTACATTGTCTCTGCCAGAAGAGAAATCATTCTGTCAGCAGGAGCTGTAGGTTCTCCACAGATTCTTATGTTGTCTGGGATTGGACCAAAGAAGCACTTAGAAGACCTAAAGGTATTATTATGCTGGTAGAAATTAATATGGTTATTAATGTGGTTAAAAGAAAAAGAGGTCGACCACGTGAAACTCTAAAGAGGACATTGTTAAGAAAAGCCAGTTTAGTGAGCATAATATCTCTTGATGATGTTGAAAGACTCGCTGAGAAAAGGAAACCTTGGCAAACAACTATGCGAGCCTTATGTGATGTTTAATGGCACAGGAAGGATATAAGATGTAAGAAGACTCAGTCAGTCATTTGCATGTCCCTTGTGGAACTTTGCCTCCTTAATAGCTCTCCTGTAGGCCTCTTGCTTGTAAGCAAGATGCCCCGCTGCTGATGCATCCATTTGCAGATCATCAATGATATCTTGCAACCATCTTCACCTTGGTATTCCTCTCTTTCTTTTTCCCATCATCTATCCTTCTAGCCGTACTGCACCAAACATTTAGATGTACCGTGCATCCGTCGGCTAGTTATAGACACAGCAATAATTTAAGTACTTTGCAATTCTGTAAAGCCACCACCCAAATGGTAAATTGTACTACTTTTCCTTACTCTATCTTCTGATTACATCTGAGGAATTTTAATATGTAACTAAGAAAGAACACATCTCAACAGTTTGAGAACCTCTAACACTCAATTGATAATAGCAATTTCACATATTTATTATGGGAAAAATGAGTGGTGAATAAGTGAGGATGTAGCAATAAACTGAGTAAACAGATGAATAATCTAACTCCTCTCCAGATGAGAACTAGTTCGCCATGTAGGGAGGGAGTGGCAACAGTCACTACTCTCAGCTAGGAAAAACAGGCATTCAACATGATGGAATAATAGCCAACTTACTAGCTCACTGAAAATTACATGGATCCTTATATACAATTTCACATCACCAAAAAATATCGGACTTAAAGTCCTCAAAAATCTCAATATTTCAAATTTCCGCTGTTACAAACTATTTCTAACAACTCGTAGCTGCATCAAAAATTTACACGTTGGATCCATGAGAAAGAAAAGAAACTAACAGTTCACATCCTAGCATCCTATCTGAAACATCCTTCTCAGTCAACCTCTACATAATGAATTTACAATCATAATGCCTCTCAAGCTATCAATCAATCTAAACCTAATCCTAAACCTTTTCCTACGTAAGAGTTTGGTCCTTAAATATCAACCACAATTTCTATTCCTAAATCTTCATGAAGTTTCTAACCCGAGAATCACTCAGCCTGTGATTCTACCTGTTTACGACCTTCATCCCGAAAATAACTTTTATGTTACTAACATGTCAAGGTTAAGTTCATAAAAATTCTTGTGGAGTTTAACGTCTCAACCTCAAACCTTTTAATTGCACTCTTATACGATAAAAAATACCAAGGGCTTTAAATCAAATGGTCAAAATATTAAAATACCCCAGAATATATCTATTTTATGATAATCCAACCACTGTAACAGTAAATTTTCCAATATACTGTTATATCCTTCCAAGATGGTCTTCTCTAAATTATCATGACATTTAATGTGTCAAAAATATTTAAGTTTTCTCTCTTTAATCTTCTTTACTAGCCAGCCTTCTTCAATATTAAGTTCTTGTAGTATGGATATATTTGTTCTTTTTTGTGCCCATGATATTTAAAGAACTCTTCTGTAGCATTTACATTCAAAGACAACTATTTGTTTCTCAGCTGTTTTGTTAAGTGTCCATGTCTCTCAGGCATATGTTGCAATGGGAAAGATGCATCCCCTTAAAAATCGTATTTTTGTAGTTCTGTCTGTTCTTCTCTACAGAAGAGCAGTAGATGTCCTCCTTTTTAATTTCTCTCGTTGTATCTCCCTTTTAATTTCTCTCATTGTATCTCCATTATGAGTTAGTAATGATCCAAGATATTCAAAACTCTCTACCTCTTCCAAATTTTCCTTGTTGATATATATTTCAGCTGCCTTATTTGTTTTGCCATTTGTCATCAATTTAGTTTTCTTCACAGTAAGATAGAGGTTTTGCTCTTCACTATTTTTATGGACTGACATAATTATTTTTTCCATTTCTTTTTGTGTTGTGGACAGTAAAACTGTGTCATCAGCATATCTAATCCCTGGTATTTCATAACCTTCAATTGTTATGGCACCGTAATATTCTTTGTCTACATAATATGACTGCTAGGTCAAATTTATTGTATTACACAATTACTTACTTTACTTATCCTTTTTCTTTTATGTGAAGTATTGAGGAGAGATATTTTCTTTGTTTTTGAGCCAAATGGATTGCCTCTGTAACGTTCTTGTCATAATTATAGAGTGTTTCTCACATACCATCTATCGACCTCTTTCTGGGTTTTCCTCTTGATCTGTTGAAGTCTCTCACGGCTGGCTGTGAGTGTGTCATTCTCATTAAGTGGCAAAACCACTTGATTCTTTGCTTCTCTGTGTGTCATAGTCATGGTGTATTTCATAGAAGAAGAAAAAGCATAAATCACATACTAGTTTCTCATTCTTCCTGATTTAAAATTTCCCTGAAAACTATCTCAGCTCCTTTCCACCTCTAATTTAATCATCTTTCAGTATATAGACTTTCTTCTGTTTTCTTTTTTCCTCTCTTCAGACTGAAATTTGAATCAAATTGATTTTTTTCTTATAATTGTCTTGTGAAATGTTACTCTGCCTCTTGCCATCTCTTCTGAGCCAGTTACAAGAATTTAGTTTTTACTTAATGTTTCTACAAAATTTAAACTGATGTCATTGAAGTTCTTAGGGCAATGCTATATCAAGTTTCTTATTTCATTTCTAAACTGCTGTTATAATATCCAAGGTTAAAAATTGCATTCACATTTTGTAGTTTTTCTGACACATAGCGTCGGACAAGCCACATCTACTAACAAGTCACAACTAAGTGCCTTATTCATTTTATTTCCTTTTTTTTTAACATAACTTTCATGTGAATCTACACTTTATCTCCTCTCTCTACTTCTTCATCCTGTATGTTTTTGTGTGATTAAGGCTCACACAGAAATGTCACAACTTTGTAATCATTAAGTAATGAAGCTGTTCCTACTTTTTTCCTAGTTTATACACTCACATTTTGTAGAGGTTTTACATAATCACAAATCATCCAGGTAACTGACAAAAATTGTTCTTGATAGAAAAAAAATTACAGGAAATAATAATAAATAACGAACACAGGTAAAAAATATAGGCAAGATGATCACATTTCAAGACATGTATCATTTGCAGTAAATTAGCTTTCTTTTTCTTTCCACCACAATAGATCCCTGTGGTGGTTAATCTACCAGTGGGAGAGAATCTTCAGGATCATCTCATGTTTGATGTTGGTGTCAAGGTTACAGCACCAGTGACAGCAACATGGGACAGTTTAGCTTCTCTGTGGACAGTTTTGCAATACAAGCTCTTTGGCAAAGGTATTAAAATGCAGTAACATTTTTTTATAATAACAATAACAGTGGTAATGATAATGATGGTGCTAAATATGATAATGCAGTGATACTGATTGTTGCAGTTAGTGACAAATAACAGATATAGCTCATCTAAGAAAAATAATTGTTATGTCTTTAGTGTTGATTTGATAGAAGTGACCACACTTACGGCAGTGATGGGGTAGGAAAGCTAAACAGCATTATCATTCATTGAAAGAGACTTATTATCTGGTAGAAATTTACAGCGACTAACTTAAGATCATATATTCAATATAAGATTAATAATAGAGAAATGCAGAGAGTTTAATGTGAATCTATATTTTGTTATGTATTTATAGACTATTCAAAGGCATTTGATTGTGTACAATACCAGAAACTTTGGGAAATAATGGAAAAAAATGGGATTTCCAACACATTTGATACAATTAACATCACTGCTGTACCTAGACCAACAAGCAGCAGTAAGAATAAATGGTGAAACAAAAACTTGGTTTGAGATAAAACAAGGGGTCCATCGGGGGTGCATATTGTCGCCTTACTTATATAACTTGTAAACTGAAAATATAATGAGGAATGTTAGAGAAGATGTAGACAAAGAATATTACAATGCCATAACAATTGAGGTTATGAAATACCAGAGATTAGATATGCTGATGACACAGTATTACTGTCCACAACACAAAAAAGAATGGAAAAACTAATTATGTCAGTCTGTAAGAACAACGAAGAGCAAAACCATATCTTAATGTGAAGAAAACTAAATTGATGACAAGTGACAAAACAAACAAGGCAGCTGAAGTATGTATCAATGATGAAAAACTGGAAGAAGTGGAGAGATTTAAATATCTTGGATCACTACTAACTAATAATGGAGATACAATGAGGGAAATTAAAAGGAGGACATCTATCGCTCTTCAGAAAGTAAAACAACTAAAGAATTTATGGAAAGGAACAGAGAGAACTACAAAAATAAGATTTTGAAGGGCATACATCTTTCCCATCGCAACATATGCTTGTGAGACCTGGACACTTAACAAAACAACTGAGAAACATATAAATGCCTTTGAATGTAAATGCTACAGAAGAGTTCAAATACCATGGACACAAAAAAGAACAAATATATCCATACTACAAGAACTTAATATTGAAGAAGGGTGGCTAGTAAAGAGTATTAAACAGAGAAACCTTAAATATTTTGGACATATTAAATGTCATGATAATCTAGAGAAAACCATCTTGGAAGGGTACATAATGGGAAAAAGAAAGAGAGGAAGACCAAAGCGAAGATGGCTGCAAGACATCGTTGATGATCTGCAAATGGATGCATCAGCAGCAGGGAATCTTGCTCGCAACTGAGAGGCCTACAGGAGTGCTATTAAGGAGGCAAAGTTCCACAAGGGACATGCAAATGAATGAATGAACTTTAGATTTATTGCCCTCATACCATCTAAGTCTTTACAGCATATTCTGCCTTAAGCATGTGCTTTGATTTAGTTAGTGATTACATTATTCATTGTGCTGTTGAAAGCTGTCAGTTTCAGTTTCCATATGTTTGTGATGATCTTTTATTTACTTCTGGTTTCCATTTTATTGTGTTATTTCTGTATCCCATATTGTGAGTGGGTGTGTGTGTGAGCACACATGTATATGTGCACTTCTACTCACATGTGTAATATATCTATACTACAAGAGCTTAATATTGAAGAAGGCTGGCTAGTAAAGAGGATTAAAGAGAGAAAACTTAAATATTTTGGCCACATTAAACGTCATGATAATTTAGAGAAGACCGTATTGGAAGGATACATAATGGGAAAAAGAAAAAGAGGAAGACCGAAACGAAGATGGCTGCAAGACATCGTTGATGATCTGGAAATGGATGCAGCAGCAGCAGGCCATCTTGCTCACAACCGAGAGGCCTACAGGAGTGCTGTTTGGGAGGCAAAGTTCCGCAAGGGACATGCAAAGGAATGAATGAACTCACATGTGTACATGTACTTCTGCTCACATCTAAATTTCTTTATTGCCTTTTTTTTACTATTGGTTTACTGAAATCTTTTTTTTTCTGTACTTCCAGAATGCTTATGATTTTGTTACAGCATGTTACATGTAATGTTAACAGTTAGCAAAGTCTTGTGATAAATTCATATTTACTTGCTATCATTTATGTGCTTATTTTCTATGCAGAGATTACATGCAGAGGACTATTACATTTTAATTGTAAACATTTTTTAGAATGGTTTTGTAATGAATTGTGTAACTAAATTTATTTAGAGTGGCAAAGATGGCTCCAAATTTTTGATTTCTTGCTTTAGATCTGTTCCATAAACCATTTCACACTCACATAGTGTTATAAAATGGGCATGGATTTGGTGTTTACAGTTTAAAAATGTTAACTGTTAAAAAAAAAAGTTTATTCTGCATAAGGAAACAGGCAGAGCAGAATCCAGTGCCTGAATATAAGTTGTAAGAATTTCACAGCACAGACAGAACTGCATCATTGAACTTGGGACAGAAACTAAAGGACAGCCATTAAAAAATAGAGAAAGTTGTGAACTTTGAAATACTAAAGAGATTCAAATTTAGTAAGAATAATAGCTTTAAAACCGATGAAAAAGAATAACAACAACAAACAATGAAACAAAACAATTAGCTATTATATATAAAACATCCTATTGTGTAAAAGTATTTTATTTTACATTTGAAAGCTGCTACATGCACCAGAGGAGGAAGACATTGTGAAAACAGTAGCTACAATTTCTTGTAACATTAATGCATGTTGAAAGAAAGTTAAAGTACTAAATTAAATATTTTCACTGTATTCGTTAGCATCTCTCAATACTTTACAAGCATAATATGTATGAGTGAAATTCAATGAGCTATAAATATATTTAATCTCAGCATATGCATATATGTGCACATATACAGTGTGCACACAAATTATTGGTCAGTTTGCATGCTAGGATCGAGATGAAAAGTGACAGTCCCAAAGTGAATGTGTTTTGTGCCATTTCCAGAAGATGTATGTTTGGCCAGTTCTTCACAAAGGACGGTGTCACAGAAATGGTGTACCTGGACATGCTGGAGAATTGGTTAATGCTGCAACTCACAGATGAGGAGGAATATTTACCAACAAGACAGGGCCCCACCACAATGGCATTTGCAGGTCTGGGAGTGCCTAAATGGACACCTGCCAAGTCGATGGACTGGTCGTGTGGTGGTCTCAGACATCTTCTTCTGCACATGGCCACCCCCGTCACCAGACCTGACAGTGTGTGATTTCTTTCTGTGGGGTTTCATCAAGGACAATGTTTACATCGAGACACTTCTAAAGACACTGTCAGAATTGCAAAGGCACATCAACACTGCCATCAAGAATGTAACCTACAACATGCTTGAGAGTGTTTGGTGAGAGTGAGAGTACTGTCAGGACATGTACCTTCCACACATGGGGTGCACATTAAATGCGCATAAGATCAGTATGAAACTGTGAATATTCCTCTTTCAAACAGTAGTAATATCATGTATTTCTGTTTAGTGCTTGTGAAATTATGGTCTTACAAAATCAACCAATAATTTGTGCACACTCTGTATATTAATCTAATATTTGAACAATCTAATCAAGAAAAAAAAGATATATCAATATAATTGTGAGTAACTTAAACAGGATCTTTGAGCTCTGCTTTTCTGCTGGAGTCCTTAGCTTTCAAAAGCACAACAAAAGAAACCAGGGAGAAGGACTGGCCAGACCTTGAGATTCACTTCTTTGCCATTCCAGATAGCACACCACTTATGGATGCTTTTAACTATGCAGAACATGTAAGTTTTGCAGCTCTTATGGAAATTTGTAGCTATATAGGCCATGAATTTTTATTTTGCTGTGTTATATAGTATCCAGTGTTTGATAAGGCTGGATACCTGTGAGATTCAAAGCTTTCAAGACCAAGGAAGAAAAACTTAAGTCTCATTTAAAGCTGCAGTGATAAATGTCAGTCTTTTGCATGTTCCTTATGAAACTTTGCCTCCCTAACAGGTCTCCTGTAGGCCTTTTGGTTGTAAGCAAGATGCTCTGCTGCTGATGCATCCATTTGCAGATTATCAACTACTCCTTGCAGGCATCTTCACCTTGGTCTTCCTCTCTTTCTTTTTCCTATTATGTATCCTTCCAAGACTGTCTTCTCGAAATTATCATGATGTTTAATGTGTTCAAATTATTTAAGTATTCTCTCTTTAATCCTCTTTACTAGCTAGCCTTCTTCAATATTAAATTCATGTAGTATGTTCCTCTTTGTGCCTATGATATTTGAAGAAATCTTATGTAGCATTTATATTCAGAGACATCTGTCCATGTGTTTCTCAGCTGTTTTGTTTAGTGTCTAGGTCTCACAGGTAAATGTTGCAATGGGAAAGATGCATGCCCTTAAAAATCTTATTTTTGTAGTTCTGTCTGTTGCTCTCCACAGCTTCTGTAGTTGTTTTACTTTCTGAAGAGCAATAGATGTCCTCCTTTTAATTTCTCTCATTTTATCTCCATGATACAATAAACCAGAATGGAGAAAGATTATTTGAAATATGTCTAACAGAGGGCATGTTCACTGGAGGAACCAGATCATTTTTTTTGGTATTAAAAAACAGTTCAGAACATCTCTTAGTGGTGCAGATGTCACCAGTGATCACAACCTGTGTATGGGGAAGATAAGACTGAAACTGAAAAGCCAACACAAGAAATCAATACTCAGAAAGATAAACAGTCATAGCTTACAAGAAGAAAATACCTTGAAAATAATTGAAATAATTTTAATCTGGAACTTACCAATCATTTCGCAGCACTCAGTGAGGTAAACGAGACAGGTATAGATGAATTATGGAATTCATACAGCACAGCCATAATCACAGCAGCAAAAGTAAGTGTTGGACTGCAATCAACAAGTAGAAAAGCATGGATATCATATAACACATGGAAATACATACATGAAAGATGAGCAACCAAAATAGCCATGTTGAATGTAAAGACAGATCTTGGAAAAGTTTTGGCAAAAGCAACATACAAAGAACTAGACAATAAAGTAAAAAGTTCAGCTAGAAGACAAAAGAGAATATATGGACAATATGGCAAAAGAAGCAGAAAATGCAGCAAAAACAGGAGACAGCAAAACTCTATATATCATACAGAAGTAGATAACAAGTGCTATTACCTCCAGAGAAAGACCAGTCTTTAGTGAAATAGGCAACCTATTAACATCAAGTAAAGACCAAAAGCAAAGATGGGCTGAATACTTCCAAGAAGTACTTAATTGACTACACCCAAATGAATGAATAAATCTTGAAGTCAGTTTACCAGTCCCACAACTAAATATCAACCTAGATGAAGTTAAACTGAATGAAACTGAAACAGCAGTGCATCTAATGGCTAACAACAAAGCTGCAGGTGAAGATGAAATAACAGTCGAAATGGTAAAAGCTATTAACAGTGACAACATGAGCCAACTACAGAGAATGTTTAATAAAATTTAGAAAGAAGAAAAGGTCCCTTCTAAATGGAAACAAGGAATCGTTGTTGAAATACTCCAAAAAAGGCAATCTCAGTGACTGCAGTAACTGGAGGGGTGTAATATTACTATCAGTTGTGTCAAAGGTGTTTTGTAAAGTGATTCTGAATAGAATTAAGGATGTAGCGAATACTGCAATGAGCGAAGAACAAGCAGGATTTCAAAAAGGGAGAAGCTGTCTTGACCAGATCTTTCTTCTTATCTTATATCTTATATCCTTCCCGTGCCATTAAACGTCACATAGGGCTTGCAAAGTAGTTCGCCAATTTTTCCTGTCTTCGGCGAGTCTTTCAACCTCATCAAAGGATTTTATGCCTATTAACTTGGCCTCTCTTAATAATGTCCTCTTCAGAGTTTCACGCGGTCTGCCCCTTTTTCTTCGGCCTGTTGTGTTCCACTTGATAGCTTGTTTTGGGATTCTCTGATCATTTCTTCTCATCAAGTGACCAACTTATGTCCATCTCCTTTTCCTGATCACCCATGAGACTGCTTATTGTTCAGTCATCTGTCTTATCTCTGCATTGTTCTTGAATTCATTCCACTTGATGCCGAGTATTTTCCTTAGGCATTTGTTTTCAAAAGAGTCTAATTTCTTTTCTCCTGATGCTCGGTTGGTTTCTCTGCGAGTTTCCATAACGATATCTTTTTTTCCCATCTGGAGTTGCCTCTAGATAGGTCCCAGGATAAGGTTGTTAGCCTTATGCCCAACTCCCAGTACATGATATGTAACAGATCAAGCGGAATTCTGCTGATTTCTGCATGCCGGCGAGAGCGTTTTAAAAACGACCGCCATCTTGCACGTCACGCCGGAAGTTCTTTACTCTGAGAATAATACTTGAAGAACATACTGAAAAACAAAAACCATTAATCCTGAACTTTATAGACTTTAAAAAGGCATTTGATAGCATACATAGAGATTCATTGTCAAGATTTTTAAGACTATATGGAATACCGTCTAAAATTGTCAACATCATTAGAGATATCTACAACGGATATGTTTGTGCAGTCAAGACAGAAGAAGGAAATGGTTTCAGATTGAAACAGGGATGAAACAAGGATGTATATTATCTCCCTTGCTTTTTGGAATTGCCATAGACTTTATAATGAAAAGATGCTTACAGGTAAAACAGGCATTGATTGGGTACATGTGACCCAAATAGAAGATCTTGATTTTGCAGACGACATAACTCTTATCAGTGACAATGTATAAATCGATGCTGGAAAAAACAGATTCCTATCTTCCTTGGCTAGCAAAATAGGTCTTGAAATTAACAAAGACAAAACAAAAATTACGAAATTTCTCATTAATCAAGAAGGAAAAATATATGTAGAAGGAACAACTGTTGATGAAGTAAACCAATTTGCTTACTTTGGCTGCTACATAGATCAGGATGGTGACACCAGGAAGGAAGTTAGAATTAGAATTGCAAACGGGGCTGAAGATGCCCGATAAGGTAATCAGTGACCCATAGCTGATATGCCAGCATCAGGGTTAGCGACCCATAGCTGACTAAGACCCTGTCACATCTCTCCGTGGTACCTCCAGTAACAGGCATAGCCTGGCTAACGGGGCAGGGATTTCCAGTCCCCATGGTGGTGGAGTCTGCTAAAGAAGCATTGCACACCCCCTGCTTTTTAGCTGTACTCCAGGACTGAAAAAGTAGCCACCATAACCCACTCCCACGCTAATACGATGCTGTGCCTCAATATCTTTACAGCGTCGGCTGCAAAGAACAACAGCTCGCGGTTACAGGGAGTTCGTACAAGTACAAGAACCGCAAAAGCAGCATTGTCCTTCAAAAATCTTGAGAACATATAGTGTTCAAAAGTTATAAGCACAAAAACCAAGTTAAGATTATTCAAATCAAGCATGATATCCACCCTTAGTTATCAACTAAAGAAACAGACAAGTAATTAGACTCTTTTGAAAACAAATGCCTCAGGAAAATACTTGGTATACAGTGGAATGAATTCAAGAACAACACAGAGCAAACAACAACCTGACTCATAGGTGATCAGAAAAAGAAGATGGACATATGTAGGCCATGTGATGAAAAGAATCAATTAGAGAATATCAAAACAAGGTATCATGTGGAGCACAACAAGTTGAAGAAAAAGAGGTCGACCATGTGAAACTCTAAAGAGGACGTTGTTAAGAGAAGCCAGTTGTGTGGGCATAACTACATTTGCATCTTATTTCTTTCTTTATCCTACTATATTTTTCTTGGCTATTTTTACTCCTCCTCTTCTTGTCCATCAGTCCTAAGATATCATCTGTCATCCATTTATTTTTAGGGGCTTTTTTTCGATGATATTATCCCCTTAACAGTTTGGTGGATAGAATCTCTTAACATTGCCCATTGTTCATCTATACTATTTATATTAGCTATTGCATTGTATCTATTTGTTATAATAACTTTGTATTGTTTTCGCAGTTCTTGATCATTTTTAAGGAGTTCTGTATTCAGTTTGATGTTTCTCACTTTTCTGCATGCTTTCTTTAGCTTTATTATAATTTTTCCACAGAGTAGGTCATGGTCACTATTGCAGTCGGCTCCTGGCATGGTTTTTGTTGTCAGTAATGCATTCCGGAATCATTTGTTGATTAATACGTAGTCTATCTGATTAAAAGTCTTTTTGTCTGGGCTGCACCATGTTGCTAGTCTTCGGGGATGTTGTTTAAACCAGGTGTTTCCTACAACCATGCTATGTATTCTTGCCCTTTCAATTAATTTGCTATCTCTGTCATTCCTCTCCCCCAGTCCATAGTCACCAACGATGTCTAAGTTCTTCCTTTACCAACTTTGGCATTAAAATCTCCCATGATTATAGTAACTTCATGTGACTTTGTGTGTTTTAGGGCTGTCTCTATGTCATTATAAAATAGCTGTACATCTTCTTCAGAACTTTCAGATGTTGGAGCATGCTCTTGTGTAATATTTATGTTTATTGGTTGTCCTTTCAGTTGGGCTAGCAGGACTCGGTCTGAGATGTTCAAATATCCTACAATTGTCCTTGCTGTTTGTTCATCAAATATTATTCCTACTCCTCATTCATGTTTCTCACTTCCTGAATATATTATTGTATATTTATCAGAGTTTATCTTCCCTGCACCTGTCCATCTAACTTCACTCATTTCTAATATGTTGATCTTCATCCTTTCCATTTCCCTATTTACATTTTCTAACATTCATCCAGAATTTATAGATTGAGAAAATATAAATGTATCACCTTAACTTGCATCCTTTGCACTTCATGCAGAGGTCACATGACATCACCATCATGTGTCACGTGACCATGCAGATGGGAAGCAAAATGGCGGGTGCTGAAGTTTTGCTTCGTCAACATGCTGTTATTGAGTTCCTCGTTAAAGAGGAATTCCCACTGCTGAAAATCATCACAGAGTTCAACTTGCTTATGGAGATGTGTGTATGGGTGCTAGTGGTGTTAGGAGGTGGGTGAAACATTTCAAAGATGGGAACACAAGCATCCAAAATATGCCTTACAGCGGTCGCCCTTGAACTGCCTCCACTGAACTTAACGTGGAAAGGGTTGATGACATTATTAAACAAGACAGATGTGTCATAGTTTCTGAAATCAATGTAAATCTTGAAATAGGACGTGTTGCAGTACAGGAAATGATTGAATCCCTAGGCTATAGAAAAGTTTGTGCCCGCTGGCTGGGTCCCATGTTTGTTGACTGAAGATCACAAAGCTGTGAGAAAAACTCTGCTCGCCAGACAACTGAGGAAATTCAGGAAATAGGTTGGGAAGTTCTTCCACACCCTGCCTATAGCCCTGACTTGGCATCCAGTGATTACCATCTTTTCGGTTTTGTGAAAGAACAACTGCGAGGCAATCACTATGACTCAGGAGAGAACATCCAAAAAGCAGTGCGTCTGTGCCTTCAGTCAGCTGGAACTGAATTATACCAGGAGGGTATTTTCAAAGTTGCAGAGCGATGGGAAAAATGTGTGCAGAGAAATGGAGATTATGTGAAAAAGTGAAGAAAAGGATGTAGAGTAAGGTGATACATTTATATTTTCTCTATCTATAAATTCTGATTTGTAAAAATATGTTTGCTCATGATTTTCGGTATGATCCTCATAAAAACCAGTAATACAGACTTCCACCTCCTCAACTATTACTGTCTTAATGACCTCCCACTTGCTCTAGAAACAATCCCACATAAAGAGAGACTGATGGCAATTTTAACAGCCATTCCCAGAGCTGAGGCTATGACCACATAGACGAAAGAGGAGAGGAAATTGAGAGCTGGCAGGATGATAATGGACTTCTCCTGATCAATCAGCCAATGGATCCCCAAATATTTTACTCAAGGGCTTGGCATACAACCTCAACACTAGATCTGGCATTCCACTCTCCAGACCTGAAGTGGAACATTACATGCAAAGTTGGAAAACAACTTGGAAGTAGCGACCATCGACCAGTCTTCCTGACAATAGAAAATGAACTCATTAACACCAGTAGCCTTCTCCCCAGATGGAACTATAAAAAAGCAAACTGGACAATCTACATACATCATACAGGTATCTTAGTGGGACAGCTGTCCATAGAAAGTAAGAATATTAACAGATTAACAGCATAGTGAAGGAATTCAATGCTTATATCCTTCAGGGCACCTATGAAACCATTCCCAGAGGAGCTCGTAGGGACTATAAACCATACTAGTCTAGTGAGCTGGGAAAATTCCATGATGACATGGAAACAGTTCAAAAGCAAGCAGAAAATAGACCATGCCAAGGACACCACAACAAGTGCCAACATGCTAAGATCAAATTTCAGACAGCCAAGCTGCAAGGCAGAGGGGAAAGTTGGAGAGAGAAAACAGAGTCCCTAAACTTTGAAAAGGATGTGGAAGGAACCTGTGGAAACTAATCAAACAGTTAAATGATGAGAGCACTGGAAGAAGTACAAGGATTACACTAATAGATGATGGGAAAACTCTTACAGGTAAGCAGGTAGTAGATCACTTTACTTGCATGTTTGCACAAGACTGCAACATTGATATCCATCCAGAGAATGATTGTACAGTGCACATTGACCCACAGAAAGAAGAGGAACAAGGCAGAAGAGTGGAGGTCATGGATGCACCAATCACATGCATTGAGTTAGACCTAGCAGTCAGTAAATTGAAACCAAGGAAATCACCAGGACCAAATGGAGTGTCCAATGAAATTATCAAGAACCTGGGAATGGCAGCTATGGGAAAGCTGTTGGATATTTTCAATATGTGTTGGAGCACAGGTTAGTTACCTCAAATCTGGAAGGAAGCAGGCATGGTACCATGACTAAAGTCAGGGAAAAACAGTGATACAGCCTCCAGCTACAGGCCAATCAGTCTCACTAGCTGCCTCTGTAAAACGATGGAACGCATCATTGTCCTGAGGCTAAAATGGTATCTAGAAAGTGAAAACCTTCTCATTCCACAACAAGCAGGATTTAGCTAGTACTACAGGACAGAAGACCAAATGATCTATCTCTCTCAAGAGATTGAGGATGCATTCCAAGATAAAAACCTTGTACTAGCAGCATGGGTAGACCTGAGGAAAGCATAAAGTATGGAAAAAAGGTCTGCTGTGGAAACTAAGAAACTGCAATGTGAATGGAAGACTATACAACTGGATAAAGTCCTGTTTACACAATAGAAGAGCAAGAGTAGTAAGGATGGTCACAAAAGCCAGAAAGTACTGCTGCAACATGATGTACCACAAGGAGGAGTCCTTTCACCTACACTATTCTTGGTATTCATTAATGACCTGGTCTAGGAACTTCCCTATGGAATCAAAGTGACACTATGCAGATGATCTGGTTATGTGGTGTACAGATGAACACAAGACAGTTGGTACACAGAGACTCCAAAGAGCAGCAGACGTCTTGACATCATGGACAAACAAATGGTATGTATGTATCAACACGGAGAAATCAAGTACCACTTTGTTCACTCTCTCATCTAAACAGAAAGCAGATAAGATCTTTGTAAATGAAATATCCTTAAGGATGGACAACCAAGGGTGATGTTTGACTCAAAACTGACATAGAAGCAAAACATCAGCAATGCAGAAGTAAAAGCCAGAAGAAAACTAGCCATATTAAGAAAATTAAGTGGAACCACATGGGGAGCTAGTGAAATAATCCTCAAGAATGTATATAAGCAAAGTATTCTACCACATTTAGATTATGGCTCAACAGCTTGGTGCACAGCATATTATATTATGCTGCATAATCTAGACAAGGTACAAAATCAGTCACAACAGATTATCACAGATGCCATGAGGTCCACACCTATAGTAGAAATGCAGAAAACAGTTGGTGTTCAAGCGCTAAAATAACATAGAGACACAAAGGTCCTGATCTTGGGAGAGAAATTCCTCAGCTCTGTAAGCCATCCCTTGAAGGAGAGATTTAAATAACTTGGCACTAAGACGGCTTAAAAGAAGCAGCTTCATTCATCAACCCAAGCATATGCGTAAGCTGATACCATCATCTTTTCCATCTATGAGCAGGACACAGCCAACTGCGAAGTCATATTTACACAAAGTTTAAGATTGGTACTATTACTCTTTGTATATGTGCCCAGGTGCCACAAACTGTGGAACATATCCTCCAGAACTGCACCAACTAGAGACACTGAGAAGTAAATACTAGCCCAGTGAAGCCGCTGAAGAAGTTAAACTCTACTGTTCCATATATGAATTAGAAAAAAAAAACAGTGAAATTTATCAAGAGACAGGACTGCAGATATAGACAGACAATACGTAAGAAGAAGAAGAAGAACCAGTCAGTATCAAGTGGGATTTCACTCATCACATCCGTATAAAGAGTATTATTTCTGAATAAACTTTCTTAACACTTGAGAATATGTAATGACAATTTATCAGTTTTTTAACATAAAGATTTCAAATACTTCAATAATGACTTTCTAAAATATAGAAGACAGTATTAAAGCAACAGCCCAGTGTTAGCTATTTGCTGAAGTTGCCAAACATATTTTTGTTGACCAGTTGCTCTCATGGTTGATTTTAATACTATATCTTACATCCTTCCCATGCCGTTAAACATCACATAGGGCTCGCATAGTTGTCTGCCAAGTTTTCCTGTTCTCGACGAGTCTTTCAGCTTCATCAAGGGATGTTATGGCCACTAAACTGGCTTCACTTAACAATGTCCTCTTTAAAGTTTCTCATAGTCGACCTCTTTTTCTTTGGCCTGTTGTGCTCTACTTGATAACTTGTTTTGGTATTCTCTGATTGTTTCTTCTCATCACATGGCCTACATATGTCCATCTTCTTTTTCTGATCACCCATAAGACAGGTTGTTGTTTGCTCATCTGTCTTATCTCTGTGTTGTTTTCTTAATTCATTCCATTTTATACCAAGTATTTTCCTGAGGCATTTATTTTCAAAAGAGTCTAATGAGGGTGGATATCACATTTGATTGAAATAATCTTAACTTGGTTTTTGTGCTTATAACTTTTGAATTCCATATGTTCTCAAGATTTTTTAAGGACATTTCTGCTTTTGCAATTCTAACTTTCTTCCTGGTGTTACCATCCTGGTCTATATAGCTGCCAAGGTATGCAAATTGGTTCACTTCATCAACTATTCCTTCTACGTATATTTTTCCTTCTTGATTAATGAGACGTTTCATTATTTTTGTTTTGTCTTTGTTAATTTCAAGACCTATTTTGCTAGCCAAGGAAGACAGGAAATCCATTTTTTCCTAAATTGATTTCACATTGTCACTGATAATAGTTATGTCATCTGCAAAATCAAGATATTCTATTTGGGTCCCATGTACCCAGTCAATTCCAGTTTTACCTGTACAGCATCTTTTCATTATGTCTATGGCAATTCCAAAAAGCAATGGAGATGATATACATCCTTGTTTCATGCCTGTTTTAATCTGAAACCATTCGCTCATTCCTTCTTCTGTACTGACTGCACAAACATTTCCATTGTAGAGATCTCTAATGATGTTGATAATTTTAGATGGTATTCCATATAGTCTTAACATTCTCCACAATGAATCTCTGTGTATGCTATCAAATGCTTTTTTTTTAAGTCTATGAAGTTCAGGATTAATGGTTTCTGCTTTTCAGTATGTTCTTAGAGTAAAGATTATAAATTATAATACTATATACTACTGGCCAAAACTTAAGGGTAGCTTGCTAAAATCCCTGCATTAAAAATAATATGTGGCCAATAGTTAGGGAACAGTTAGAGGACCAAGACCATTCTGCTTTGATCTTACAAAAATACCAGAACAGTACGGTATAGAAGTGAAGAACTGTTTCGAAATCCTGATGGCTGTACAGGAGGAGATGACACCAGATGAATTGGTAATGCAGGCCAGAGATATCTTTATAACAACAGCTAAAGATATAGTTCCAGTAAACAAAACAAAAAAGAGTAAATGGATTACAACAGGCACACTAGAACTTATAAAACAATGTAGAGAAATGAAGACGAAATGGAAAGTGACAAATAACAACAAAGAGGAATATAAATCTTTAACAAAAGAAGTATGAAGAAACATAAGAAAAGACAAAAAAACAGTACATAAGATTGTTGTGAAAGAATAGAAGAATATTAGAAGTGTGGAAGAGATAACGAAGTGTTTAAAGAAATGAAGACATTGATGAGAAATGTCACACCTAAGCTAAATGTAATTTGTGATGAGATGGGGAAGACCTTGACTAAGGCGGCTGAAATATGTATCAAGGAGAAAAAATTGGAAGAAGTGGAGAATTTTGAATATCTTGGATCATTACTAACTCATGATGGAGATACAAAGATAGAAATTAAAAGGGAGATACAATGAGAGAAATTAAAAGGGAGATACAATGAGAGAAATTAAAAGGAGGACATCTGTTGCTCTTCTGTGGAGAGCAACAGACAGAACTACAAAAATAATATTTGTAAGGGTGTGCATCTTTCCCATCGCAACATATCTATGTGAGACCTGGACACTTAACAAAATGGCTGAGAAACATGTCTTTGAATATAAATGCTACAGAAGAGAGTTCTTCAAATATCATGGGCACAAAAAAGAACAAATATATCCATACTACAAGAACTTAATATTGAAGAAAGTTAACTAATAAAGAGGATTAAACAGAGAAAACATAAATACTTTGGACACATTAAACATCATGATAATTTAGAGAAGACAATCTTGGAAGGATACGTAATAAGAAAAAGAGAGGAACACCAAGGCAAAGATGGGTGAAAGACATCATTGATAATCTGCAAATGGATGCATCTGTAGCAGGCCATCTATCTTACAACCAAGAATCCTACAACAGAGCTGTTAGCAAGGCAAAGTTCTGCAAGGGACATGCAAATGACTGATGTGGCCAATATCAGAAAAATTAATGTCAGAAATAACTGCATTTAAAATGCAACTAGTTCAACTTTGTGCTACCAGTGCCAGGCATGGGTGCTGACAGCAAAAGACAAAAGGAAAATTACAACAACTGAAATGAGATTCTTGAGAAGAATTCTTGGTATATCAAGAATGGATATTAGATATAAAGTAGGAGTTGAACTCGTTCTGAACTATATTCAAAACAGCAAATAAAATAGTTCGGTCAAGTGACACAACTACCAGCAGAACGTGTACCACAGAGAGTAGTGTTTTACAGTCCACACAAAGCCAGAGGAAGAGGCTGCCACGCAAATGATGGACCAATGGTATAGCAGAGTCCCTGAACATCTCAATGTACGAAGCCAACAGGCGAGCCATTGGGAGACATTTGCACTTTACCTCTACACCTAGCAGTAAATGAGGAAGGACAAGACAAGACAAGACAAGACAAGACAAGACTAGCTCATGCAGCTTTCATTCAAATGTGATAATCTGTACAAAGGCTATAAGTCTGAGAAGTCATTCACCCATCTCATTAAAGTCACAAAAAAATACTGTTACACTTGATCAAGTATAACCACCATTTGTGGTCAGGCATTCAGTACTTATTTGACACAGGGAGTCTATAAGGGTTCTAAGAACATCCTGTGAATAGCCTGCCACTCTTGATAAAGATACAGAGCCATCATCAACTGGTGGAAGGTGATTAGTTGATACTGTCCACTCAAGAATGTTCCAGAGGTGCTCAGTAGGAGGAAGATCAGATGAACAAGTGGGCCTGATGATTCCCTGGTGTTGAATGAAGTCATTAATGATATGGGCTCAGTGAGATAGGATATTGTTGTCCTGCAAGACATGGCCTCCAGTACAGGCTGAATAAGAGGTCACAATATCTCATCTTGGTACCTTATGCCAGTCAGCGTACCATGGATGACATGAAGAGGGGTCTTGCCTTGTCGGCTGAATTCACCCCAGACCATGACAGAACCTCTTCCATAGCAATCCACTTCTCAAATTGTGTTATCAATAAAATGCTCTCTTTGCCTTCTCCAAAACAATAGCCATCATTAAATGACAAAGTAAAGCAGGACTCAAATGTATGGTGTTTTATGCTCGCGACACAAGACAACACAAGGCAACACATGCTCTTAGGTGAGCTGAAGTGATTGGGATTCTGACTGTTTGTCTTCGTAAAGCAAGTCCAAATTCATGTAAACATCAGCAAACTCTCGTTTTTCTGACATTAATGTTTTCAGTATATGTCAGCTGACTTCATACAGATGACTGTCTTGTGTGGTGAAGTGCAGACAACAAGGGCTATCTTTCATTCTGTTGGCTGTACAACATGGACATCCTGAACAGTTTCAGGTCTTCTACTCCTCCAGTGGCTCTGAATCTCACTAAAACCCTTTGGATGGTAGAACATGATGCTCCCAAATGTCTTGTAACCTGATGAGTGGATTAACCATCTTGAACCCACATAACAGCCTGAATGTTTTCTTGGGTACTAAGACTCCTTCTCTGGGGCATGATTTTTGAAATTGGCAAAAGTATCCTTTTATTGCCAATTTCAAAAATAAATAAAAAGCGACATCTGTTAAGCAAAGAGTCCCTATATTATGAATCAGCATGATTTTTCTACCTGCATGGGTTGGCGAACACCTGAATCATACCTACATTTACGCATAACATAACATTATTGCACATTATTTTTACACTCACCATGATAATCAGTGAGTACTTTTCATATCTCATGTGTATAGGGACTGTATCAATGAAATTATTCTTTATAATACCAATATATTAGCTGATACAAAAATGTGTTGAAAATAAAGGGGTGGCCCTTAACTTGTGGGCAGTTGTATATTTAACATAATCAATAAGTAACAAGAAATTATTTTTGTGTTGCAAGGTTCAGCTTTTTTTTTCCAAGTTTGTGTTTTCTGTCCACAGTTTTGTCCATCAGTTCTTTATAATAATGCCTCTTTTCCATTCCTTTTCATTCTCTTTTATTTCCTTGATCTATATATCACAAAACTGCTTATGGTGTAAGTCTGTGAAGACATTTTGCATTTTCTGTGCTGCATAGTATCTAGTAACTTTCCACTTTCTGTGCTGCATAGTATCAGTAACTTTCCACTTTCAGTGCTGCATAGTATCTAGTAACTTTCCACTTTCATTGGTGCATAGTATCTAGTAACTTTCCACTTTCAGTGTTGCATAGTATATAGTAATTTTCCACTTTCATTGCTGCATAGTATCTAGTAACTTTCCACTTTCATTGCTGCATAGTATCTAGTAACTTTCCACTTTCAGTGTTGCCTGAGAGAGTGGTAGCAGCTTGCTATTTACATTCTTTTGTTATAGAACATTATTCTCCTTACAGGTAGCTGTAGAGTGATGTGCACTGAAGAATTATTTGGACTAATTCTTTTTTGTTGTTGCAGTTCAATAAAACATAATTTCCTTTGTAAACTGTGTCACTTAATTTTGGCAGAGTTCTTCATAAACCAAAAGTTATGTTATAAATTTTGGACTTTGAGTGATTTGTGAAAATCTTGTTTTTATGTCAAGAAGTGAACTTTTAAAATGAAATGTTTAATTATATTTGCAAATTTTCTGTGATGTTCAAAGATTTTTATATGTACCTGTTTTCAAAGTTTGTTAGCTCTTCATTTGACAAAATATCTTGTCTAATTTCCTTATGTTTAAATCTTATTCTCATGTGCCTGATATTTCTGCCATAAACTAGCATGATGTTAACTCTTTAAAACTATATGACCAGCTAGTATGAGAGGTTGGTGTTTTTCCCTGTTTTGATGTGAAGCTGGTGTCAGAGGTCAATAATAACAGTCTTAGCATTTATTGTTTTATTCCAGTCTAACTTTTTCCTTTATTTCTGCTCTAGCTAGGAAGCATGTTTAGCTGATTGTAATGTGGATGGTGATTTACAGTTTTAGTTGAAAAAGTTCTCATTTTTTTTATGTCCTCTATGATCATCATCTTAAGTCCTCTGTACTCCCAACAGAGCTTAAAGCATCAACAAAGGTTTACCAGCCAGTCCTGCCTTGAGCAGAATGGGAGACATCATACCATGTCTTTCTCACTTCCTCTGTTTATTCCTGTATTGTGCATCTCCATGTTTCTAATGGCCTTTTTCCTTGAGATGTCAAAGACAAGGGATACACATGGAAGGAACCAGTCATAATTATTCCAAGAACAGAGATGTCTGGAGAGCCTTTATCCATGGCTTATGCTCTCAAGGGAGTGAAAGGTGATAATGATGATGATGATGACGATGACAATGTCGTTGTCATCATCACAGTCAAGGCAGTATAGAGTTGTCTTGTATTTTTTTCATTTGTTGTATGTGGTCCAGCCATACTCCATGATGGCTTCACAAAAAAGATAGTAAACTCTGTGATGCAATGAATGAGATGTTACACATGGCTTACAGTTTGTATGTTCCAGGGTCAGATTCAGAAAGTAGCTGCAGTAGTGATGTTAAGTGTGAAAGGGTCTTGCTTTTGACTGAAGCTGGACCTAGTACTTATGTTGATACTGTTGTACTGATTCTAGACAAATGGCAAGAAGTGAACTTACTTCTAATAATGAGAAGAGTAACATGACATCTGAAAATCTGGCTTCTGAATGAAAGGAAATAACAACTGGAGCTACTAGCAATAATGTCAGATTTGTGACACCACACCCATCAAGTGTGTATTGACATAGTATTAGTGCACATAGTAACAAAAATGTATAAAATTAACCAGCTGATAAATTTTGAAAATAAAACTTTATGTTGTGATTCAAGAAGCATATTATCTACAAAACATGGTCATTTCTTCTGTCAGTGTGATTTCATAATGAGACAGGCAAGATATTTAAAAAATCATAAATCAAGATATTTCAAAAATCAATTTTTTGTTAGTTACTACTTTGCACAAAGCACATTATTTCAGATACAACTTTTACATCTCCAAGTATTTTGGATAAGAATTTATCAGCTGCCTTTAATTTGACATAAAACACTTCATTATTTTGCAGTAATATAATTTCATTAAACCAGGACACACTTTTCTTGACTTTTGCCATTAATAATCATTTGCACAGGAGGAAGAAAATCATTCACAGGGTTGAAGAATTAAAGATAAAAGACTAATTAATGATATATTATGCATACTAAAAGTGTCAATTGCCTTCTCCAGACTAAAGCTGAACTACGTGAAAGAGATTCTAATGAGTATGGGTTCGCATGTCTACCAACCATGTTGAGACCAGAGAGCAGAGGAAGCATCACCTTAAGATCCACTGACCCATTTGATTATCCCATCATCAAACCCAACTATCTGGACAAACAAGAAGACATTGAAGTCTTAATCAGAGGTGAAAAATAGTAAAAATCACAGTAGAAATGCATTTATTGTGTTACCTCATTGTACACTCCTCATTTAAATTAAGCTTCTGTTTACCCAAGTGGTGCTGTAGAAGTTAGTGAACTTGCCTCCTATCAGAAGGCCCCATGGGGTGGATGTTTTTTTTTTTTTTTTTTGTACTGACTGACACCTAATCACAAGAAGTCTGTACTGGGGGTTTCTGTGGGAAAGTAATGAGGGCAAGGACAGGTTCTCCCTACTTCATGAAAACTAAAGCACTGACACTTCTCACCCATGCTGCATGCAGGTGTCATGGCGCAAGATGATGATGTTTGATTTACAAAAAGAGAAAAGAACATTAATAAAAGTGTTACTTAGGTACAAAGGTAAGTCGGATTTTTATGATTAAAAAACAAAGAGGAAAACATGAGTGGTAGGTTAGCTAAACAGTAGAACATACAATCATAATTGTCACAATACATGTAGAGTTTTGCGATTTAACCTTGTTTCTGACATTATGTTCTTGATCTCCTTAGTGAATTTAAATCTAAAGTGATTAATGTGCTTTAATTCCTTCTTCTTCTTCTTCTCTGGTGTTGATCTCTTTGATGTTCTAAAAGACGAGCCCAATCTTCTTACATCTTACATCCTTCCCGTGCCGTTAAAACATCACATAGGAGTCACATGGTAGTTTGCCAAGTTTTCCTGTATTTTTGTGAGCTTTTCAACCTCATCAAGGGATTTTATGCTTATTAATTTGGAGCTTTTCAACCTCATCAAGGGATTTTATGCTTATTAATTTGGAGCTTTTCAACCTCATCAAGGGATTTTATGCTTATTAATTTGGAGCTTTTCAACCTCATCAAGGGATTTTATGCTTATTAATTTGGAGCTTTTCAACCTCATCAAGGGATTTTATGCTTATTAATTTGGAGCTTTTCAACCTCATCAAGGGATTTTATGCTTATTAATTTGGAGCTTTTCAACCTCATCAAGGGATTTTATGCTTATTAATTTGGAGCTTTTCAACCTCATCAAGGGATTTTATGCTTATTAATTTGGAGCTTTTCAACCTCATCAAGGGATTTTATGCTTATTAATTTGGAGCTTTTCAACCTCATCAAGGGATTTTATGCTTATTAATTTGGAGCTTTTCAACCTCATCAAGGGATTTTATGCTTATTAATTTGGAGCTTTTCAACCTCATCAAGGGATTTTATGCATATTAATTTGGCATAAGCCCAGTCATAGTAGTAAAAAGGTAAAGGTGACCCTGTCATGCCTTGGAGGCACACAGGGATATGGTGTTAGTGCCCATATTTTCCTTGACCTGTCATCACACTAGAGGGTGATATGGTTAGTATCATGCCTGGCTGCCTTTCCTTCTCCAACTCCAGAAGAAGTCGGGTACCCATTTCTACAGCTGGGTGACTGGGGTGCCGCCAGCCAGATTCGAATTCCTGACCTTCGCCATGAGAGACCAGTGAAGCCCAGTCATACATCAGTGAAAATTGTTCACTTTGTAGTCTCACACGTGTTCATTTTTTTCTAACAAGATGTTTAACATTATACTATCTTCACTGTATAGAGAGTTTCAGTGTAGAAAGAGTTCTTTGCCAAAAACATACCAAGAAAATATTCAAGCTGATTGAGAAGAATGAACTAGGACATTAAAGTGCACTGAAGTGTGTGACTGCAACTTGGTACGAATTGTCATGTAGAAAATGTGAAAAGAAGTTAACTTTGTAGTGAACAGAAGTAATGGAAATATGATGATTCTTAATTAAAATTTACACACATCTATTTTTCCACATATAGTATTAATTATATTCAAATTGCCAAAATAATGATTAAAATTTTACAGAGTAAAATGTCCTATTGGATTTGAAGATTGTACTGAGATTTCTTAGTTCTTAACTTAAACAAATAAAATGAAGGATCACATGGATTCAGGTGATAATATTTTATCACTTTAATGATTTAATGTGAGCTCAGAATAATGAAATAATACTGAGAAGAAATTATTATTTTTTTGGTTTTTAAAAATGTGAATTTATAAAGGGACACTTAAATCTTTCAAAAAGCAGTAACTATTTGTTCTCTGAAATTTATATCACTACAGGAATCAACGAATGTAAGAAGCTTGTTGATGCTAAACCAATGAAGGAAATTGGAGCCCAGCTAACAGAAAGATCTGCTTCTGACTCATGCAAACAGCACAGATATGACTCTCATGAGTATTGGACATGTTTGGTGAAGCAGAGACCACTGACAGTTTATCACCCTGTGGGCACTTGTAAGATGGGGCCCAAAGGAGATCCTACGGCTGTGGTTGACTCAGAATTGAGGTATTTGTGAGTCATTGATCATAATTTTCATTTTGACCATTCCCTCATATCTTCTAAATTATGGTTTGTCCTGGGATATACTTCCCTTTAATCTGTCTTGGAATTACACATGCCACATGACTATCTGTTTTTACAGCTGCATTTGACTTCAACAGTGACACACATTAACATCATGTCAACCACATGACTTTCAGGATATTTAGTTTGTGTTTGTTTGGTCTAAACCCTTGTAGTCTAGTTCAGAAACAGATATCATCATCAAGGGTCTTCACTAGCAAAGTTGGCTAGGTTACTCAAAGGTCTTTGGAGCTGTAAATCAAAGAATATTGGGGGAAAAAATGGCTGGACATTTGATATTTGTGGTAAGGAAAACTGGCCCAAAAGTGTGAATGTAAGATCTCTCTCTCTCTCTGAACCTTAAGTGCCCAGGGCACATGGGGCTTCCACAAGGGTTTTCCACAAATGCCTGTCTTTCGCCTTTTTTTCTGCTCTTGCCCAGGTGAGCCCTCTATTGCTCAACATCCTTTCTGTTGTTCTTCTCCATGTCTCTTTTGGTCTACCCTTACTTCTGCTCCCCTGTGGTGTCCATCTTAGTGCTATTTTTGGTAGTGAGTTGTCAGTCATTCGGAGCACATGTCCCAACCATCGCCAGCGTCTTTCCTCAATAATTGTTGTCAGTGGTTTCATCTGCATTTCTGCCAATAAGATGTTATTTCTTATGGTGTTTGGCCAAAATATTTTTTTAATTCTACGTAAACATTTAGTCTGGAAAGAATTCAACTTGTTTTCTATGGTTTTGGTGATTTTCCAGCATTCACTTCCATAGAGTAGTACACTTAGAACATTACTCTTAAATATCCTGATTTTCATATTTATGCTTAGTTTAATGTAAGATACTCCTCCAATAATCTTAAAAACCTTTATGGTTTTTTTTTTCACTGTAAGTAGCAGAGATTTTTCTGCTTGTATACATTTGTGTCTCATTAATATTAGTATTCAGCCCATCCAGTTAAAATATTTTCTTGTTAACTTCAGGGTTCAAGGAGTGTCAGGGCTGCGTGTGGCTGATGCATCTGTGATGCCATGGATCACTTCAGGAAACACAAATGCCCCATGCATTATGATTGGAGAGAAAGTTTCAGACATGATTAGAGGAAAACCACAACTGAAACCAGTTGACTTGTAAATCTGACTCCATTCAGATGTCTGTGACAGATGTAAGACTGACAGGTAGCATATGATGACAAGACTATGTGAGAGACCAGAAATACAAGGAAAAGACAAGCATATCTGGAAGTTTTCTATTGCAGTTGCTTATTTTCAATATATACCATATTTTCACACATATAAATGCTCATATGTGGAAAATACACTTTATAATAAAAATAATAGTGTATAATGTGTACACATGTATAACACAGGTAGCGCATGAGTTCATGACTGCAAAATTTGTGCATAACATGTGAGTTACATGTGTAAAAAATATGATGTCTTTGCATTATTTTGCTTATTCTCATGATACTGTGCAATCCTAAATTATTTGCTCATTCTCAAGATATAATAATTCTATGCATTGTCACATCATCCATGTGGTTCATAAGTGAGAACCATAAGGAACCACTGCACCTATGTCAAACTCCTGTTTGTTTGTTTGTTTGTCTAGAACTTCATAATAACCAGATTTATCTTCAGTATTTTACCCAGTAGCAAGACTTTTTTTTAAAGTTATGATAAGGTAAAGGTAAAACCTCTGTTTCCATGAAATTAAGGCATATTGGAGATATGGTGTTAGACCCATATTTCCAAGACCTTCAGCACGTGAAAGTGTGATTTGGTCAGTATCATACCTGGCCATATTTACATTCCCAAATTTTTCTGGTGCCCATTTTTAGAGGCTGGCTGGATCCTTTTCTTTTTGGTGATGGTAAAATCCCCTTCTCTTGGTAATTGGACCCAGTACCAGCAGATTAGTATACCAAGCACCTGTCCACTCAATCAACCAGGCTGCCACAGATAACAAAGCTTTCTTTCGCTTACTATATATTAAAGACAGTTGTAATATTCTTCAGCTTTTAAATATATAATTTGTAAAACAATTATCACAGGTATGATTTATATATTATTTCATTCAGATTCATTCATTCATGAGATGTGTTCTTTCCAGAATGTTGTCCCTCTCACAGCCTCCCTGAATGCAATGTGGTTTTGCACAAGTTGATGGGGATCTTGCAGTGACACATTAAAACTTTCTGTGATGGAGTCCATCTGTGCTGAGGTCATCCCTTTTCTCTTTTGCCAGGCACTATGCCTTCTACTATCAGCCTCTCCAAACTCTTGTGTCTCTTGATGTGGTCGAAGTATCTCAGCTTTCTAATTTTTGTGGTGGTGTTAACAAGCCAGTTTTCTATGACAACTAATCCCATCAATATCTCTTTATTTGATTTTCATTCTATCCATGATATTCTAAGTGCCCTCCTGTAACATTTCACTTCAAATGCTGTTATTCTCTTTTCTAGTCATTTGTTAATTGTCCATGCTTCTTACATCTTACATTGTTCCCATGCCACTAAACATCACATAGGGCCCACATGGTAGTTCACCAAGATTTCTTGTCTTCGGCAAGTTTTTTAGTCTCATCAGAGGATGCTATGCCCACTGAACTGGCCTCTCTTAACAATGTCCTCTTTAGAGTTTCACATGGTTGACCTCTTTTCCTTCGCCCTGTTGTGTTCCACTTGTTAGCTTGTTTTGGGATTCTCTGATTGTTTCTTCTCACCACAAGACCGACATATGTCCATCCATGCTTCACATATTATTATATTGTATTATATTATATTATATTATATTATTTTATATTATATTATATTATGTGTTGCCATCTTGCTTTCTTGTTTGTACCTTTGCCACATACTCTTCATTTGTGCTAGTTTCTGTGATGCAACTGAAATTCTTCTATTTATTTCCACTGCCCAGTTGCCGTTGGTGACGATGACTGAGCCTAGATATTCGAAGTTATTCACGTTTTCAAGCTCTTGATGGTCAATGTAATTTTGGGTTTGCTTCTCATTTTGTCAGTTGTCATTACTTTTGTTTTGTTGGTGTTTAAAAAAGAGGTTCTGAGCTTTGCTGTGTCTTTTAGTTGATAGAATCAACTGTTGCAGTCCTTCTGAACTGTTTGATAGAAGGACAGTATCATCAATCAGCGTATCTAATTTCTGGAATCTGGTGGCCCCCGATTTTGAAAGAGTCAAAAAAGCTTTGGAATAGCCTACAAAACAAGCGTTCAGATCCACATTTAACACTTTTCTATGATGTTCCTCATGTATATCATCTCTGGTGCCACTGCCAGATCTGAAACCTGCCTGCACTTCATGTATTTCTTGTTCTATTTTTCCATCCATCCCTTTCAGTATGTTAGGAGCAGTATCTTGCTTGCATGTCTTATAAGAATGATAGTTATATAGTTTGTGCACATTTCTAGATTACCCTTCTTGGGCAGAGGTATGAAAATTGAACATTTCCAGTCCATTCGCGTGCATAAATGAGGGTGGAAATGTGATATCCATCCTCATTTATGCATGCAAAAGCTGGAAATCAACTAAAGAAATAGACAAGAAATTAGACTCTTTTGAAAACAAATGCCTCAGGAAAATACTTGGTATAAAGTGGAATGAATTAAAAACCAGCACAGAGATAAGACAGATGAGCAAACAACAACCTGTCTCACGGGTGATCAGAAAAAGAAGATGGACATATGTAGGCCATGTGATGAGAAAAAACAATCAGAGAATACCAAAACAAGCTATCAAGTGGAGCACAACAGGCCGAAGAAAAAGAGGTTGACCACGTGAAACTCTAAAGAGGACATTGTTAAGAGAAGTCAATTTAGTGAGCATAACATCCATTGATGTAGTTGGAAAACTAGCTGAAAACAGGAAAACTTGGCAAAAAACTATGCGAGCCCTATGTGATGTGATGCACAGGAGGGATGTAAGATGTAAAGTCCTTGGGCCAGCTTCCACTTTTCCAGATCTTACAGCATAGACCATGATAAATGCGGGAACTACTTTTTCCTGCTGCTTGTACCCTTTCAAATATTACCTCATTGTAACCAGGGGTTTTTCCCCTATTCAGACTCATATAATTTATAATTGTGGTTCTTGTGAGGCGAAGATGATTTGTAACATAGTTTATTATCCACCTGGTATATTACTAAACTGATAGCACATTGGCAAATGCCAGCTGGTAATTGCATTATCATTATACTGTGTTATCTCCACAAGGGTGTATGACTGCACTGAATTTCCAGTACTTTTAATCTCTCACTTTGATAGCACATATGAACAAGTATCATCATGATAGTGTCCATCAATCTGTATCTTTGGTGTTTTAAGAGTATTGTTATGCCTTCTCACATATTTATATATTTATTCAAATGCTCACTCTGTTGCAGTTTTCTCATGTAGCAACATGGTAATAATTCTTGCTTATTAATGGCTAAAGATTAGATCTATTCACTTGTTATTCTAGCTGGTAATCTCCTTGATGAATTTTTCATGCTGAAATATTTTTTTGATGACCATTTTAATAAAACTATTCAACAAATATTGGTTGTTGTTATTGTTGGACTCCTTACTGCTAACTTTTCTAGCCTCTTTTTTTTTTATCTGTCTGTCTGTTTTGTAAAACTTCCTCATACACCTCTTTCTAGAAAATTTTCAGATCTATTTGCAGTTTAATTTTTAAAATTTTTTCTGTAGTTTAATTAGCCAATATAGTCCAAAAATTTGAACTTGTTCAGTTCTTTTTTTTGCTTTCTTATGGCAAACTTCAAGCATACAGCTGTTTTACATGCATTATTTTTTTTATATAGTTGACTCTCAGTTAAATGGCCCCGGTGGAGATTGGTAGATGCTTGATAAATGTGCAGTAGGTTCTGATTTCTTGAGAGTTACTATTAAAAATAGGCCTAACTAATACTATACCCCATACCATAAACTCTGTATTGACTTGATTTGGTATTGAAATAAAGTAATTAAAAGCAAATTAAGACAAAAAAAGATAAACTAAATTTAATGTAACACAGTTTTAATATAAAAGCAGTTTTGTGAACGCAGTGTCCAGTTCTAGTTAAATGGCAGTCAGTAAACTTTTCAACTTAATGAACTTCACAAAAATAATTTTTTATAACTTCAAATAACTTAGAAAAAAAAGACACACAGTTTACTGGATAGACATTGCAACAAGATCACCAGGATCTGATGATTATGTAGGTGGAACAGTATCAAGAAAAGTGATAGGATGGTTTTGGAAGTATATCAGTACTGGGAAACTTGGGTGCAACTTTCTTGAAAAATGAACGAGTATCAGCTAGCTTTGTGGCCCACCAAGTTTAAACTTACATTTCTGCTAGAAATTGATTTTATTTTTATTTTATTTAAAGTATTATTTCTTCAACTTTTTGCCAGTTGCTTGAGAGTGCTGATTCCTTGAGTTCCAGTTAACAGAAAGTCAACTGTATTTCTTTTAAAATACCATACCATTTTTGGAATAATTTCAACAACACAATTGATAATAGCGACAATATCAGTTCTTTCATTCATTCATTTGCATGTCCCATGCGGAACTTTGCCTCCCTAACAGCATTCCCGTAGGCCTCTCAGTTATGAGAAAGATTCCCTGCTGCTGATGCATCCATTTGCAGATCATCAACAATGTCTTGCAGCCATCTTCAACTTGGTCTTTCTCTTTTCCCATTATGAAGGGTCGATTTTTCAGCAGGATAACGTTCGACATCATGTGGCACAACTCACCATCCAGTTCCTCACTGACAACAACGTCCAGACCATTACGTGGCTGTCCATGTCATCAGACATGAACCTTATAGAAGACTTATGGGATGAACTCAAAAGACAAATCCGCCAGCGAGACGTGGCACCAATCAATCTCTGACAGTTGTCTCATGCACTGCGGGAAGAATGGGCAGCCATCTCACAACAACAGATCCAAAGGCTAATCGATTGTATGCTGTTCTCTCATGACTAGATGGCTGCTTGTCCTACCAGAGTCCGTTTCTGAATCCCAGGTAATTCTCTTCCGATTTTTCTTTCTCTCACATCTCACTAAAGTCTTTGTCTATGATTTTTTTGAGGTCTAATCCTACAAAACTGTGTTCTCTTACTTTACCTTACCAAAGCCTCCTAGTTTCCTATTTATAAAAAATTGTTCCATGTCAAGGAGATATCGCTTTCTGATACAGGCCAGAGGAGGCCATACACCTTACTGAAACGGAGGCCTCAGTCACAAAAAGTAAAAGGCCAAACCAAATTTAATGAACATCATTTCATTGTTAAGTCTTAATGTTTCTTCATGCCAAGATTGAAACATTAATTCCGTAAAATAAAATTTTGATACTAGTTTGAAATTTGGTGTCCATTACAACTACAGTAGTGTTGCATTTCTTTTTTTGAACAGTATATTTACTAATTTACAATCAATCTCATTTTTTTACACAAGAATCACAAGGGCCGAATAAAAGAACAAAGAAGGTGATAACAGCAATTATGTTCTTTTAACTTATGTGTAAGAGTTTTTGCTGAGTTTTTATTAAGAAAATGAGCTCTATCCTTCAAAATACTGCATAAGCAGCTGTGTAATCTGCAACTGGTCTTTCTGACCTTTTACTTTTTCCTCAAAGAGCTTCTAACAAAATGCACGTTTTTTAATAAAGAATTCACTTAACTCACTTTTAAAAGCAACTGACCAAGCTAATTTGTGTAACATGAAAGCTGAAAATATTGGTCTTCAGGAAAAGCTTTTTTAGAAAAAGAGATACATCTCTGTAAAGTTAACACTGCTACCAAACTTCATGTTTACAGCAGACAAGGCACAAGTGGTCAGTCTGATAAGTTCTCTAAAGTAGAGGAGAAGTGATGAGAACAAGCATTCTACCAGACACAAGTGGTCGGTCTGATAAGTTCTCTAAAGTAGAGGAGAAGTGATGAGAACAAGTATTCTACAAGGCACAAGTGGTCGGTCTGATAAGTTCTCTAAAGTAGAGGAGAAGTGATGAGAACAAGCATTTCAACAGGCACACTAACAGGCAGCATTGCTGTTGATTGGACTGATAGAAAAATGTCATATTGGACAGTTCAAATGTTTAAAATTTCAGTGAGTCAAAACTTTCATATGAATTAAAAATGTTTGTGTGTTATAGTACAACATAACTTCAGTGTTTAGCATAATTATAGTACAACAACATAACTTCAGTGTTTAGCATAACTATAGTACAACAACATAATTTCAGTAGTTACCATAACTGAAAATATATTGACAGTGTCTCTCATAAATAAACCATTTGCTGCCCCTTTTTTCTGTGTTTCTCTTTCACAGAAAGATTTGTTTTGAAATCTAATCTTTCTACCTCATGTGATTGTTCAGTTTTGTTTTGACTTATCTTTTTCCTTGCTTGCATACTTTGCTACCTGAATCTTTTTTTTTCTTTTTAATTTCAAAGAAGTTACTAACAAGAATGTACTATTTTTGTCATTTCTGTAGATAAAATGATCTTTGACATGGCCTCTTTTCTGTGAAAAACACAATGCATTGAAACACCAAACTTGTGTTGCCTTAATAACCTGTTACAAAGAATAGGGACAAGTTAACAAAAAGGCATGATCTCAGCCGCTTCAGTTTTTTTTTATCATTATTGCGAAGTGTTTTCTTTTCTTGATGGACATTTTATGAGAACATTTTATGCACTTTAGAAATTACTTTTCTTTGAATATTTCAGTAAGTAAAAGTGATACCATGATATGTGCAACTTTTAAATCAGGCTGATTGTGTGGTGTTTATATAGCTTTAAAATAGTGAACTAAAGCTGCAATTTATTTATGCTTCAACCGCTTAATGCATGTGTTGCATTTTTCAAGAAAGATTCACAGTGTTTGACACTAGAACAATACTGAATGTGCAAAACAAATCCTGAAAAATAAAAATGGCAAATAGCAGCACAAGGAAAACACATTATCATATGTGTAAATTATACCCTGAAGTTAAACACTGGGGGAAAAAACCAAACTATGAACTGCCTTTCTAAGATGCCTAGGCAGATAAGAAACTGACAAAAGCAAACCAAAGTTTATGGATACCATAAATGAGGCCATGAGACTACTAGGAGTGAGATAGTGCTTGATGTTATGCAGCAAAACTGTTTGCTGTAACAGGATGTTGGATTTGTCACAGGCAGAACCAGAACTAGGATGACTTGCACAAAACATTAAACTGTATTACCTTGCACCCTCCAAAGATCAGTACTGGGAAACTCTGAGGTCTGTGTCACAGGCATTTAAATAATAACAATGACCCTGGTTATATGTCCTGAAATGAATACTAAACAGCACAGACTGAATGTTCTGATGAAAAAAATCCAGAAAACAAAGAGAAGAGAAAGCATTTGGTACTAAAGCAGAGAACAAAGGTGACTGAACTGTATGAAGAGAGCCACGGGTCAGGGCTAGTTTATCTAGGTCAGGCCAAAACCCTATCCTACTTATTTGTGGTGCTCCTAGAAATTGGCTCTAGTACTCTATTAGCCTGGAAAATTGGTTAGGGACTCAACATGTTCCCTCCTGGAAAATGTGATGGGAACTCAACATGTTCCCCTTTGCCATGGAATATGCCAATAAGCTTAATCCTCCTGCCTGCTCCAGGAACTCAAACAAGATGTTATAATCAACTGTCACTTTCATTGTGTCCATGTGCAGCTTGCATTTTATTATCTTCATTCTGTGCTCCAAGCTACTGAGTTAGGTGTTATGGTGCCAGTGTGAGCTGTGAACTTTGCACACAGACAGCATGGAAGGTTCCTAGTTATGTCTTGAACATTCATTCTCCATAAAATTTCACACACTTCATCTTCAGAGCAAAGCTCTCACACTCCATACAAAAATGATTTTTCAAAATTACTAAGGAAATAGAACATCACAATGGCACTATTTTTAATTCAAATTTGGGGCTAAGCCATGATCATTAATAATGTTGTGAGCATTGTGAAACAGTTTGGGAAACACTTGGGTTTCTCTTCTTGTTTTATCTTGTTTTTGAACAGATAAGAGATTTTATTTTGTTGTTGCACAGAGATATGGACCATTTTTTTTTTAAGAGAACCCACCTTTTCTGCCATTGTAAAGCTTGCAACTTTGCAGCGAAATACACTCATCTTCTGAATGCTCCGCAGTAATGCATTACTTTTTTTCATGGTGTTAATGTAAGACTTACGTCTCCCAGTATATTCTGACATGACTTGTTTTTAAGTTATATGTTTTTTAGTTACAATAAAACCTGCATGTGACATTTTATTGTTAGTTTTGAGAACTTTGGTACACATACATATCTAAAAGTTGACCTCTGTGGGCTTATGTCTGCCTGCTTGCCTGCCTGTTTGTCCACATATTTAAAATGTTATCTTATATTTTATATCCTTCCCATGCCGTTAAATGTCACACAGGGCTCGCAAAGTTGTTCGCCAATTTTTCCTGTCTTCGGCGAGTCTTTCAATCTCATTAAGGCATTTTATGCCTATTAATTTGGCCTCTCTTAACAGTGTCTTCTTCAGAGTTTCACGTGGTCTGCCTCTTTTTCTTTGGCCTGTTGTGTTCCACTTGATGGCTTGTTTTGGGATCCTCTGATCATTTCTTCTCATCAAGTGACCATCTATTCAAAATGACCTTGCAAAATACTTTTGACACAACTGATAGTAAGGTTACTCCTCTCCAATTTATACAGTCACTAAGGTTGGCTTTTTTTGGTATTTTAACAATGAATCCTTTTTTCCATTTAGAAGGAACCTTTTCTTTTTTCCAAATCTTGTTAAACAATCTCTGTAGTTGTCTCATGTTGTCATATTGATACCTTTTAGCATTTTGGCTGTTATTTCATCTTCACCTGCAGCTTTTTTTGTTAGCCATTAAATTCACTGCTGTTTCAATTTCATGCAATTTAATTTCATCTAGGTTGACATTTAGCTGTGGGGCTGGTAAGTCAGTTTCACTGTTTAACAATTCTTTTGGGTGTGATCGATTACATACTTCTTGGAAGTGTTCAGCCCATCTTTGCTTTTGGTCTTTACTTGATGTTATTAGGGTTCCAGTTTTGCTAAGGATTGGTCTTTATTTAGATGTAATAATACCTGTTAGCCTCTTTTGTATGTTATATAAAGTTTTGCTGTCTCCTGTTTTTGCTGCTTTTTCTGCCTCTTTCGCCATATTGTCTATGTAGTCTCTTTTATCCCTTCTAACTAAACTTTTTACTTTCTCATCTAGTTCTTTGTATGTTGCTTTCACCAGATCTTTTCCAAGATCTGTTTTTACACTCAACATGTCTAATTTGACTGCTTGTCTTTCATGTATATACTTCCATATGTTTTCTGATATCCATACTTTTCTATTTGGTTTTTTTCAGTCCAGCGCTTGCTTTTGCTTCTGTGATTATGGCTGTGCTGTAAGAATTCCATAATTTATCTATACCTATCTCCTCAACTTCACTGGGTGTTTTGGAATGATTGGCAAGTTCCTGTTTGAAATTACTGTTAGTATTCTCTTCTGTGGCTGTTTATCTTTCTGTGTACTGATTTTTTGTGTTGGCTTTTCAATTTTAGTTTTATTTAAAATGCACCAAGTAAAAAAGTGACATGAACGAAATGCTAAGAATTATATTCTGTTTTCTCTCATGCAAGATACAGAACCAAGTGATCTTTAGTATTTTGGTTGGTAATACAAGCATTTTTTTGTGAAAGATTACAGTCTTTAAACAAGCAACTGTCACAAAAAAGTACTGCCTAAAGTTCTGTAAGGAAAAAGTTGGAAGTTTTTGCATTATTATTATTATTATTATTTTTGTTATTAAGCTTTGATCAGTTTATGATTTTACATTTGGGTCTCTTCTCTTTTAGCACAGTGGGTGAAAAGTGGTTCTCTGACCAAGAAGTGGACTGAGCATTGGTGTTGTGGGTGAAAAGTGGTTGTCTGACCAAGAAGTGGACTGAGTATTGATGGTGTGATTAAGCAACTTCATATTAGAGTGGCCAGTACAAATAAAGATCATAAAGTGATCACTTTTCTTTTTCCAAATCTCATTAATCCTGTATTAATATGTGGCAGCACATACAAAGCATCTATATTAATTGTGTGTGTTTGCGTGTTAGATAGCAAACATGAACCGACAACAGTAACTGTTTATGTTCAAGGGATGTTTACATTAGATGAGTATGATCTAATTTGTTTCTGCCAAATTTCTCTCTCTTACGGCCAGTGTCTGTGAAGTCTGTTTAAAAAAACATAAATATTTTAAATCCCATTTTCTCAACGATAATGTGGTTAAAGGTTCTATGAAAGTTACTGAATCACT
Organism: Achatina immaculata; assembly: GCA_009760885.1. Classification (NCBI taxonomy): domain Eukaryota; kingdom Metazoa; phylum Mollusca; class Gastropoda; order Stylommatophora; family Achatinidae; genus Lissachatina; species Lissachatina immaculata. The sequence continues at coordinate 16,786,179 of CM019692.1, forward strand.
TATTCTATGTTGTCACTTGTGTATGTTGTCATTTGTGTATGTTTTAACTTGTGTATGTTGTCACTTGTGTATGTTGTCATTTACTTATGGTTTATTTGCTTATCGTGTATTACCTGCTCTGATATTTTTGACATACAAACATGAATCCTTAGATACGTACAGATGTATGTACACACATAATACACACACACTGTATATACATTTCATAAATATGATAGTATGCAAATAAATCAATATATACTCACACAAGCACCTATTTTTAAAGCTGTTATTGCAGATTTATGTGTGAACAATTATACGCATTTAAATAATTCATATTCTCATGTGAAGAGTCAGTGAGTGGTGTTTTATGACTGACTGAGCTACTTCACTTTGGACTCTAGTTATTGTTTGTTTTGTTTTTCATCAAATCACTTTTATTGATTTTTGCAACATTCTAGATGCCTCTGTTTAGTTTATAACCATTTAGCATATGAATGCATTAATACACATAATCCTATTTGCTAAGGTAAAGAAAGTGTGTATGGTTTCCTTTAAGATTAATACACATAATACTATTTGCTAAGGTAAAGAAAGTGTGTATGGTTTCCTTTAAGTCTTCTGTTTGGTCATTTGCCTCCAAACCTGATATCTTATTAGTGCAAAATGCCAAATATGTATAACTTTGTCAGACCTTGGTGAAACTGTTGAAGAAGTCCTGTCTGACTTTTGTGTAATTTGTGAACTAACACAGATGGAGTATGTGCCATAAATGAGATAATGGTAAAGGTAAAAGTAAAGGTAGTTCCAAAGCATTAGAGACCTCATTATGATGGCCCAGCATAATGAGGTAGAGTGACCAGTTCCTTTCTTTGCTTCCAGATTTTCTCTGGTACCCATTTTAAGAGGCTGGGTCAACCTGGGGGATCCAAACCCTCAATCATTCGGTTGCTAGACAAGTGGTCACTATGCTAGCCAGTCCCAGTCACTCTCTCACTCACTCACTCACTCACTCACTCACTCACTCACTCACACACACACACACACACACACACACACACTTATGATAAATGAGAGAATGGTGAAAATGAAACTAATGATGATTTTTTTCCATTTGTTTAAAAACTTGGAATATATTTTATTCACTTCTAACATTTATGTTTATGCCAATCAGACTATTCTGCAATTTTCAGTATTTCCCTCTTAACTTTTTGTTGTTGTTTGTTTTTAAAACTTATAATGAGCTTGTCATGTGCTTCTTCCAAATCCAAAAGAAAGTCTGCATTGGCAACAGTAATACCTGCAACATAATCTGGCAAATCAACCTGGGCAACAGCATCCCAAAGACACAGAGAATGTCTTAAGTTGAAGAGCACAGATCTCAGCTTATGACACGAGGGATGAATGCGAACAAAGAGGATTTGCTCAGATAGCAATAGTACAGAGGAGACAGACACAGTGAAAAGTGATGACACAATAAAACCTCCCATGAAAGAGCAAGATAAATGCCTTAGATAAAAGACTATGGTATAGACGGAATTGACGTCACTGACACGTATGACATGTTTATGATCTTTGCTAATATTAGGACGCTATTGCACACGGTTTTGAAATAAGAGAGTAGACCGACTCGAACACCTGACCAATTAAAAATATTTAGAGGCATGACCTACTGGACAACTGACTTACAACATAAGTCACGTGGGCAGTCTTAGGTAAGACCAGGAAGACATATAACACCAGACAGAAAACACGGAAGGGAAGAGTAATGGAGAAGACACAGAAGTACAAGAACAAGTGGGACAGAAAGAAGATGAAGGTAACCACAGATAGAACTGATGGACAATTAGAGCAATAGATATTCAGGAGATCAGTTTAGAACCAGTTAGTTTTATGACAGACAGAAATTGTCTCATATCTGAAAAGTGTTCCTTTTAGTACTGCGTGAGGAATTCAGAAGACCGGATACATTTGAAACCTGGCGTAAAGAGATTAAGTCGAGGAATTAGTTCACCCCGTGTTGCAGATCTGATATAGTACAGAGTTTGGAGCTGTCCTCATATCACATGTAGAGTATTTTGAAGTTGATAATACTGAGAAGTACCGCATTTAAAAAAATGCTAGAGTTTGATTTTGTGAACAATGATCATGTGCTTAAAAGAATTTTATGGTCAATTGCATCTTATTCCAAGTGATGTTGTCAATAATAAATCTGAGACCTTATTTGTCAGAATTAAATGAATTCAGTGAACTTTTCATCGGACTTGGTCTAGCTAATGTTGTAATGTTTATGAAACCTAATCTGGACCACAGGAATTCGTGATGTATTGATCAAAGAACATTTCTGCTATCAGTCATTAAAATATCATTTACAACTAAACATTGTTATGATGGTGCCGTGACCAGGACAGTGTTATATTCCTATATCTTCTTATATCTTATATCCTTCCCATGCCGTTAAATGTCACATCATCATCAGGTGCCGTGCCGACTGGCGTTGGCTATTATGCTTCTCCAGAGTACACGATCCTTCATGCAGGCCATCAGTTCAGTTGGTGATCTCCTCTCACACCATTTCGTCAGACTGTCCAGTATCATTTCTCTTGGTCTTCCTCTTGATCTTCTTCCTTCTATTTTTCCTGTTGTTATAATATTTTCAATGCCACCTCTTCTCATTGCATATCCTATGAACGTACATTGTCTCTCTCTTATCTTTTTCACAAGGTTTTTTTGTCTCTCCAGCTCTTCTCATACATTCTTCATTGGTTATTTTTGCTGTCCATGGGATTCGCAACATTCTTATAATAAACAACATTTCTGCTGCTTCCAACGATTTTTGTGCAGACTTGCCTATTGTCCATGATTCACTTCCATATAACAAGATAGGTTCAATATAGCATTTTAGGACTCGTTTTCTAACATTCATTGATAAAGATGTGTTAGCTAATATGCTTCTCATTCTCTGAAATGCAGTCTTTGTTTGGCCCATTCTGTTCCTAATTTCTGTTCTGCATTTCCCATCTGAAGTTATTACTGCTCCAAGGTATTTGAATTTCTGCACCTGCTTTAGAATAGTTCAGTTTAATTTAATACTGCATGCTGGTGGATTCTGTTTCTTAGATATAACCATAGTCTCTGTCTTTTTGATGTTCAAAGTAAGGCCTTTCTGTTCACTTTCTTTCTCCACTTTATCCAAGAGATTTTGCAGGTCTTGTTGGTTCTCAGCTATCAGTACTGTGTCGTCAGCATACCGAAGGTTGTTAATATTGTATCCTCCAATTTTTATGCCTGGTTCTGTGGTTCTTAGAATATTCTCGCTATACAGAGAAAAAAAGGTCTGGAGATAGTAGACATCCTTGTCGCACCCCTTGTTTTATAGGTTGATGTTTTCCGATTCTATTTTCAACTCGAACTGCTGCTTCTTCACAGTTCTAATCTAGAGGAGATCGTCTTGGAAGGGTACATAATGAGAAAAAGAAAGAGAGGAAGACCAAAACGAAGATGGCTGCAAGACATCGTTGATGATCTGCAAATGGATGCAGCAGCGGCAGGCCATCTTGCTCACAACCGAGAGGCCTACAGGAGTGCTATTTGGGAGGCAAAGTTCCACAAGGGACATGCAAATGAATGAATGAATGTTGTTGCACTACCAAGTTATGCTATAAAAAAAAAACAAGTGAGTGATGTATCGGTTTGTGTTTGTTCTGTGTAATACAAAGGCATACAGTAATATATGAAGAAATAGAGTGGAATCAGGCAATATAACAGGAGATGAGCAGTATAGGTCGGAGGTGACGAGGGCCCTTATCAAGTTTACCATAGAGACCTGGGTTAATTCATCACTGAGGAGAGAGGAGAGATCCTTGGAGAATCGATACAATTATGGTTGCAGCAAAATTCAAGAATATATTTGTGGTGCTTTAAACTGGTTACATGCAAGAGAGTGAATTTAAGCGATGTAATTTCTGTGTCATGACCTCGTTTCTTTTCGAGTGACACGGACACACATTAAAAACTTGGCATATCGAACCTTTGTTTTTTTGAGAAGCAAGATGGCTGAGTGACTAGAGTGTCCCCTTCTCTTGGTTAGGCGGCTGCTCGCTCTACTGAAATCAGTGGTCCAAGCAACGGTAATCATTTTGTCATCTTTTTCTCGCGTCTAAAGTGCTTTATCTAGTAATAATTCGAACGCTAACCATACAACTCTGTGCTCTGTCACGCTACTGTACATCTGGAGGTGGCCTTACTTGAAACCAGACAGACTATAATCTTATAAATAGAAGATTCTGAAATACTTATTTGAAAGCAGATTACTACATTAACAGCGCAATATTTGAAGTTACATTAACAGCCCAATGTTTGAAGTTACATTAACAGCCCAATGTTTGAAGTTACATTAACAGCCCAGTGATTGAAGTTACATTAACAGCCCAGCAGTTGAAGTTAAAAACTCAAGACTGTGCAACAGGGAACAGATACATTAAAATAAATACACAGGCGCTGCAAAGAGACAGAAAAAAACTCAGATAAATTCAATAAAGAAGCAAGGAAAAAAACATGATGATATGAATCAGATATGAATGTATTACTTCAAAGTTTAAATAGCAAGTAATTTAGGACATTATAAGAAACATTCAGTCACTTCTCAGGCGTTCCAACACTAAAATATTTGAGGGGAAAAAAAGAAAGAAAAAGTGGATTGGACTGAAGAGAAAAGAGAATAAAGGGGAAAGAAAGAGAGAGAACAGTCTACGAAGAAATTAATTAAAAATACAACAAAGACAAAGCTAGACTCCTTTTATTTAAATATTTTGAGACTGTGAAAGAGTTTCATAGCGGCAAGGAATTATGTAAAAAGATAAAGTGAATTTCGGGGGGGGGGGGATTAGTGGAACAATAGGCTGCTTGAAAACACAAGAAGGCAAAGTTACTACCCCAAAAGAGAAATCAAAACGGATGATCAAGACATATATGCGATCTAATCAAACATATTCAGTGTCAGCATCAATAATGATGGACCATCAGTAGTACGAACTGAATTCAGAAATACGCTCGAAAAGAGGAAGAGCAAGAGAGGGCCGGAAGTCACATGGAAGATGAGCATATCTGCGGATGATCTTGGCATAGAAGGGGGGGGGGGGGGGGAGAATAATTCTAATCTTCTGAATACGATCTTTGGTACGGGAATTAAACCATACTCTCTGTTCAAATTAGAAAAAAAAATATTACATGTACTACGTGGGGATAGAAAACCAAGTGAATCTGCGGAGAAGCTGCAGGGCATTTAAAATTAATTAAAGACACAATGAAAAGACAAGCTAAATCTTTGAAAGATGTGATTAAATATATCGGAACTGTGGACGCATGCAGGAGCAGTATACAGCAAGAATACTTAAAACATCAAGGATGTAAGATGTAAGAATGTAGTAATATTGTAGCAAGATAATAGTGGACTCAAATAGGGAATAATTGAAATAAGCTTAATTAGTGTTGAATCATGCTGCCTGTAACACTACAACACATAAAGGCAGAAAGATTCTGCAGTCTATCTATCTATCTATTTATCTATCTATCTATCTATCTATCTATCTATCTATCTATCTATCTATCTATCTATCTATCTATCTATCTATCTATCTATCTATCTATCTGTCTGGCTGTCTGTCTGTCTGCCTGTCTGTCTGTCTGTTCTGAACCTAAAGTGTCCAATGCACATGTGGCCTCCGCAAACTTCCTACTCATCATCATCATCATCAGGTGCCGTGCCGACTGGCGTTGGCTATTATGCTTCTCCAGAGTACACGATCCTTCAAGCATGCCATTAGCTCAGTTGGTGATCTCCTCTCACACCATCCCGTCAGACTGTCCAGTATCATTTCCCTTGATATTCCTACTGCAAGTTAATTAAACTAAAATATTGCAAATATTTAAAATACGGATCAGTACATTGACCCACACCACTAACAAATCTAAAATGGCATGCTTGTCAAGAATGAAGGAGCCAGTGGTAACATATGAGGCTGCATACACAAAGGGCTTGGTAAAGACATCAGAAGGATAGTAATTTAGCATAGAAACTGCGTTATCAGTCATTGTGCACCAACAGAGATAATAAAGTGAAGAAAGGAGTCATCATCATCATCAGGTGTCGTGCCGACTGGCTATTATACTTCTCCAGAGTACACGATCCTTCATGCAGGCCATCAGTTCAGTTGGTGATCTCCTCTCACACCATCCCGTCAGACTGTCCAGTATCATTTCCCTTGGTATTCCTCTTGATCTTCTTCCTTCTACCTTTCGTGTTGTTATAATATTTTCAATGCCACCTCTTCTCATTGTATGTCCTATGAAAATACATAGTCTCTATTTGCCTTTTTTTTACAAGATTTTTTTGTCTTCCTAGCTCTTCTCATACATTCTTCATTAGTTATTTTTGCTGTCCAGGAGATTCGCAACATTCTTATAATAAACAACATTTCTGCTGCTTCCAATGATTTTTGTGCAGACCTGTCTATTGTTCATGACTCACTTCCATATAACAAGATAGGTTCAATATAGCATTTTAGGACTCGTTTTCTAACATTCATTGATAAGGATGTGTTGGATAATATGTTTATCTTTTTCTGAAATGCAGTCTTTGCTTCGCCTACTCTGTTCCTAATTTCTGTTCTGCATTTCCCACCTGACGTTATTACTGCTCCAAGGTATTTGAATTTCTGCACCTGCTTTAGAATAGTTCCGTTTAATTTTATACTGCATGCTGGTGGATTCTGTTTCTTAGATATAACCATAGTCTGTCTTTTTTATGTTCAAAGTAAGGCCTTTCTGTTCACTTTCTTTGGCGATTTTATCCAACAGATTTTGCAGGTCTTGTTGGTTCTCGGTTATCAGTACTGTGTCGTCAGCATACCGAAGGTTGTTTATATTGTATCCTCCAATTTTTATGCCTGGTTCTATGATGATCGTTCTAAGAATAGTCTCAATGTACAGAGAAAAAAGGTCTGGAGATAGTAGACATCCTTGTCGCACCCCTTGTTTTAAAGGTTGATATTTTACAATTCTATTTTCAATTCGAATTGCTGCTTCTTGTTGCCAGTATAGATGTTTTACAATCCTCAGGTCTTTGCCGTCTATATTGATGTCTTCAAGCATTTTAATAATTTCATTATGTTTCACCTTGTCGAATGCTTTGGTGTAATCAATGAAGCATAAGTTCTGTACTTCTAAAGCTCTTTCTGTTAGTGTTCGTAAAGCATAAATGGCATTGTGTGTTCCCTTTCCTTTAACAAATGCAAACTGTTCATCTGCTATTTCCATTTTTATCTTTTTCCTTGTTCTTCTCATAATGATTCTCAGAAGTAGCTTCGTTATGTGACATGAGAGGCTGATATTCTGGTGGTCATCACATTCCTTTGCACCTGGTATCTTTGGTAGTGCTATAAATGTGGATTTAAGCAAGTCAATGGGCATATAACCACTGTTTTAAATGTCATTCAGTAAACTGGTTAGTATTTTTATTCCTATCTCATCTAGCGCCTCTATTTCTTCTATTGTTATATTATCAGGCCCAGTCGTTTTTCCTTTTTTCATGTGTTTGATAGTATCTATGATTTCAACTTCAAGTATTGGTGGTCCATCACAGTTTTCAGTATCTGGTGTTAATTCTGGTCTTTCTCCTCCATATAGCTCATCGATGTATTCTATCCAACTGTCCACAATGTCTTCTTTTCCCATTAACATTTTACCTTCTTTTGATTTCAGGCAATCTGTGGTATATTTTGTTTTCCTGCCTGTGAGTTCACTAATTCGTTTGTGCATGTTTTTGCTGTCTTTATTATGAGAGTCTTCTATTTATCTGCACTGTTCACTTATTTTGCTTCTCTGCATTAGCGTCTTATTTCTTTATTTATCTTGCTATATTTTCCTTGGTTATTTTTACTACTCCTCCTCTTGTTCATCAGTCCTAAAATGTCGTCTGTCATCCATTTATTTTTAAGGGCTTCTTTTTTTCGGTGGTATTATCTCCTTAACAGTTTGGTGGATAGAATCTCTTAACATTGCCCATTGTTCATCTATACTATTTATCTTTGCTATTCCATGGAATTTATTTGTTATAATAACTTTGTATTGTTTTCGCAGTTCTTGGTCATTTTTAAGAAGTTCTGTATTCAGTTTGATGTTTCTCACGTTTCTGTATGCTTTCTTTAGCATTATTCTAATTTTTCCACAGAGTGGGTCATGGTCACTATTGCAGTCGGCTCCTGGCATAGTTTTTGTTGTCAGTAATGCTTTGCGGAATCGTTTGTTGATTAATGCATAGTCTGTCTGGTTAAAAGTCTTTTTGTCTGGGCTGCACCACGTTACCAGTCTTCGGGGATGTTATTTAAACCAGGTGTTTCCTACAACCATGCTATGCATTCTTGCCCATTCAATTAATTTACTATCTCTGTCATTCCTCTCCCCCAGTCCATAGTCACCAAAGATGTCTGAAGTTCTTCCTTTACCAACTTTGGCATTAAAATCTCCCATGACTATAGTAACTTCATGTGACATTGTGTGTTTTAGGGATGTCTGTACATCTTCTTCAGAACTTTCAGATGTTGGAGCGTACACTTATATAATATTTATGTTTACTGGTTGTCCTTTCAGTTGGGCTAGCAGGACTCTGTCCGAGATGTTCAAATATCCTACAACTGTCCTTACTGTTTGTTCGTCAGATATTATTCCTACTCCTCGTTCATGCTTCTCACTTCCTGAATATATTATTGTATATTTATCAGAGTTTATCTTCCCTGCACCTGTCCATTTAACTTCACTCATTACTAATATGTTGACCTTCATCCTGTCCGTTTCCCTCTTTACATTTTCTAATTTTCCAGCCTGGAATAAAGTTCTAACATTCCATGTTGCTATTTTGAACATCTTAGTTTTGCTACCAGTAGCTTGATGACGATCTGGACTCACCTGTGGCTCGTGAGCTACCCTACCTATGTTCCAGAGAAACATCCATTAACGTCGTTCATGACAAATCTATTACTCTGAATAAGCATAAGTGTTCTTGGAAGCTACAACAGTGGTTTCCAGTTTCCTTCTGCCGGTTTGTGTAGGGACTCTCCTCTAGCCTTTGGACTCCCTGTCCTATCCGCAAGGCAGCAGGAGCGAGAGGTTTTAAGGCGCCTCTTACCCGCCTGGTATTCCCTTCACTGAGCACCTGAGGCACTTTATAGGAGTAGTAGAGGCACCTACTACCCCACCTCGCTCTCTGAGTCTACCGCCAGTTGGTCCGCGCCTGCTTATTTGGGTAAATCCTTATTCACAGGGATCCTCCATATCTGGAGGACTTTCACCATCCGACACCTGTGACGCGCTGGGTTGGGGATGCTGGCCCCAGCTTTACCCAGTAAAGACAGGAGTGCGTAATGGACATTTGAAAGGACCATCATGGCGGAGCTTTCTAATTTTATCGATGATATCAATGCTAAAATAAAAGCTAAACGAACTAGGTTAAGTTGTTTTTTTTATAATTAAAACTTGCATTTAATTGTATATTTTATTAGTTGTGTAAGACAATAGTGCTTCTTCAGCTTCACATCTACGATATCAGTTCAGAGGTAGACAAGTCTGCAGCAGACAACCAAGAGAAAAAAAACCCCTGTTTTAGTATAGAAGTTTTTTTGAAGACAAAGAAGAGAGAGAGAGAGAGAGAGAGAGAGAGAGAGAGAGAGAGAGAGAGAAAGAGAGGAATATGTGCATGTAAAAGCAGGATTCAGTTAGCGACACATATCGCGCTTCACTGAATTCAAAATAAAAATGTAGCATGACAGATAAAGGAAGTGTGTGAACTGTCTTAGCTTGCTAGTTAATGTAGATTAGGGGCAGACAGGATGACAAACAAACAATACCTAACTTTGCCACTATGGTAAGATGTAATATGAAGAAGTGCACATTTCAGTTACTTAACATTATTGCTTGATCCGCAAAGTCATGAAACACCAATAATATGTAGGAATGGGTGAACATAAGAAGGAACTTTCTGTTCAAAGTGTGAAGAACTGGGCATGCAAGCTTGTCTAACATTCTGCCTGCGATCTCTCAACTGTCATTCAGTCGTAAATATTCGACGTAAGTTTAGTACAAGTATATTAAATACAAAACGAGCAGGACAAAGTTTTAATAATAAATTCTGACTGTAAAACTCTTATCCAAAATAAAGTAATCAAATGTGTGCTATATATTTCCATTCTCGCACGCTACTTGGTCATACTGCTCAACAAACTGATCAACGTTAACAGAACCACTGCAGACATTGTGTAACTATTTACATTATAATTATAGAGTATTGTGGAGAAATAACGCGCGAGAGATGTAGACAGGATAACATAGAATGAAGAACCGTTTAGAAGACTCGCGTGCATGCCCATACACAGAGACATCCATGTATAATTGGCAAATTAATAGCGTGAAGCAGAACTCAGTAACCTGTAATTTAGGGCTGGAAACATACACGAACCCTCAAACAACATGTATGTACAATCACGCTGTAGCCAGTTAGCTAGTCACGTGATACAGAATAAATGTTTTCAATGTTGTTCCAGTGACACAGTTTTCAGATATAATATTATTTCAAGAGACAGCACTGGATATCCAACTCAGCAAAGCTTCACCGAGGAGATGGCACAGGATGATGTTCAACTGATTATTATCGGCCTGTTTAGCTGAATAACTAATAATGGAGATACAATGAGGGAAATTAAAAGGAGGACATCTATTGCTCTTCAAAAAATAAAACAACTAAAGAACCTGTGGATAGGAACAGATAGAACTACAAAAATAAGATTTTTAAGAGCATGCATTTTTTCCATCGCAACATATGCCCGTGAGACCTGGACACTTAACAAAATAGCTGAGAAACACATAAATGCCTTTGAATGTAAATGCTACAGAAGAGTTCTTCAAATATCGTGGACACAAAAAAGAACAAATATATCCATACTACAAGAACTTAATATTGAAGAAGGCTGGCTTGTAAAGAGGATTAAAGAGAGAAAACTTTAAAAATTTTGGACACATTAAACGTCATGATAATCTAGAGAAGACTGTCTTGGAAGGGTATATAATGGGAAAAAGAAAGAGAGGAAGACCAAGGCGAAGATGGTTGCAAGACATCGTTGATGATCTGCAAATGGATGCATTAGCAGCAGGCCATCTTGCTCATAACCTAGAGGCCTACAGGAGTGCTGCTAAGGAAGTATAGTTCTGCAAGGGACATGCAAATGAATGAATGAATGTTTTGCATTCTGTAGCACCTCATTGGCTGAGTTCGCTGAATGTAATACTAAATTATTTTCAGGGATCTACCATACTGATTATACCAGTTGAGAATATTTGGGGGGGGGGGGTGGGTATTATTAAAGATTTATTTTTCTCTGTTTGCAGAAATGTCAGGTTGTCAATAAGTGTTAATTTGAGAGAGAGAGAGAGAGAGAGAGAGAGAGAGAGAGAGTGAGAGAGAAAGAGAGAGAGAGAACGAACCAACGAACGATCGAACGTACATACTTTATTTTCAAAGGATTAAGAATTTGGCACGCAGGCCCGTCTGATATTCTGCCCTTCATCATACAGCTTTCACTCAGTCACAGTCATTCAGCATTTTTTATGTAATAATCATGAAGACACATTAAACGATTGCATAATTAAATAATAAACTTATCCCATGTCCATACACTCTACATTCTGATTTATGCAACAACATGAAATAAACTTGCATGCATACATTCATTCAAAACGAACAAATTGATAGAAAATCTGTATTTAAAAAAAATGTTACAGCACTCAAGCATTTTAAACTACTTTAAACTATGCTTAAGTGATAGAAAGAGAGAGAGAGAGAGTCAGAGAGTCAGAGAGAGAGAGAGAGTCAGAGAGAGAGAGATAGTATTACGAAACTGTGTTTATTATTTTTTAAATATCTAGTATAGCTGTTCATATTGAAAAGCAAAAACCATTAATCCTAAACTTCATAGACTTTAAAAAGGCATTTGATAACATGCTCAGAGATTCATTGTGGAGAATTTTAAGAATATATGGAACACCATCTAAGACTGTCAACATCATTTGAGTCCTCTACAATGGATATGTCTGTGCAGTCAAAACATAAGAAGGAGTAAGTGAATGGTTCCAGATTGAAACAAGCGTGAAACAAGGAATTGCCTTAGAATTCACAATGAGAAAATGCTGCACAGGTAAAACGGGCACTGAGTGGGTAAGTGAGACCCAGTTGGAAGATCTTGATATTGCAGATGACATAACTCTTATCAGTGACAATGTGAAATCATTACAAGAAAAAACAGATATCCTATCTTCAATGGCTAATAAAACAGGACTAAAACATTAACAAGGTTAAAACAAAAATAACGAAACTTCAAATTAACCATGAAGGGAAAATATACATAGAAGGAACAGCTGTTGAAGAAGTAAACCAATTTGCATATCTCGGCAGCTACATAGACCAGGATGGTGACACCAGGAAGGAAGTTAGAATTCGAATTGCAAAAGTAGCATTGACCTTCAAGAATCCTGAGAACAAATGGTATTCAAAAGTTATAAGCACAAAACCCAAGTTACAATTATTCAATTCAAATGTAATATCCACCCTCATTTATGCATGTGAAATCTGTAAAACAACTAAAGAAATGGACAAGAAATTAGACTCTTTCGAAAACAAATACCTAAGGAAAATACTAGGTATAAAGTGGAATGAATTCAAGAACAACGCCGAGATAAGACAGCTGAGCAAACAACAGCTTGTCTGATAGGTGATCAGAAAAAGAAGTTGGACATATGTCGATCATGTGATGAGAAGAAACAATCAGAGAATACTAAAAGAAGCTATCAAGTGGAACACAACAGGCCGAAGAAAAAGAGGACATTGCTAAGAGAGGCCAGTTCAGTGGGCATAACATCCTTGCATGAGACTGAAAAACTCGCTGAAAACAAGAAATCTTGGCGAACTACCATGTGGGGCCTATGTGGCGTTTAGCGGCTCTGGAAGGATGTAAGATGTAAGAAGACAGCTGTGTGAGACTCTACATAAAATAATTTAATTTTTTTAAACTGACAGTTAACCTGATTTGTTAACTTCCATAAATTTAATCTAATGTTCTTCAGTAAAAATATCATAATTATGTAAATTTAAATAAGTTATTTATCAATACATCTCCAACGTAGCGAAAGTTACTTTTCCTGATTTTTTACTGCCAACTATGCAATGAAACTTTGTAGTTCAAATTACAAGTACTTTAATCCTCAGCTGATAACACGGTGAGCACGGTCAACTTTTCTTGAGGCATACTTGTTCTTAAATAGTTCTTAGAATCTTCAGGTTAGAGAAACTATACTCTCCTGATACCACCTTTATTTATAGTGTTAGCAGTCTCTTGTATGTGTTGGGAAATTAGCCATTTAATGACTTCAGAAAACAGAATCTCAAGTGTGCTATTTATTCTGCCATGAATACATTTCTATAACACTCTGTAGCATTGTTAAAAGTCTGTAATTTCAGTACAAAAGTCCTTTTCCATGCTTTCGGATAACGCATCTTGCAGACTCCTGCACTTTTCCAGCAGATTTTCTTTTGATATTTTTAAGAATAATTTATTTAGTTGCTTTCAAAATACGTCTGCATTTGCTCAAACCACCTGAATGATATAATCACCTGAACTACAGTGACTATCAAGTTATTTGTTTTGATCATAATTTTTCAGTGAATATTCTCTGCCATCTCCGTTTCCGTATCTTTTCTCGTTCAAGTAGAAAAAAATTGTTCCATTTCCAATTTAGATGCGAGGTCTAATTAAAATGCTACGCTGTAACTGAGCCATAATCAAAGATTCTATATCTGTTTATGAATTCAATTAGTCTATTATTTTGCATCATGTTACATCTAGCTACATCCATCAGACCGATGTGTCTTACCAACAATATCAACAGTAAACAAGATGTCGTACCAAATCGCTATGGATACCAGAAATTTGCACTTGGCCATATTCTTGAAATATGGCTACCAAAATAGGACTTGAAATTAACAACGAAAAAAAAATAATTAAACTTCCCATTAATAAAGAGAGAAAAACATACACAGAAGGAACAGCTGTTGAAGAAGTACACCAATTTGCATACATCAACAGCTATATAGACCAGGCTGGTGACACCAGAAAGGAAGTTAGAATTGCAAAAGCAGACTGACCTTCATAAATCTTGAGAACATATGGCATTCAAAAGTTATAAGCACAAAAACCAAATTAAGATTCAATTCAAATGTAAGATCCACACTCACTCATGCATACGAAAGGTGGAAAACAGCAAAAGAAAGAAATTAGAATTTCGAAAACAAATGCCCAAAGGAAAATAATCGGTATAAAGTGGTACGAATTCAAGAACAACGCAGAGATAAGGCAGATGAGTGAACAACAACCTGTCTCATGGGTGATCAGAAAAAAGGAGATGGACATATGTCGGTCACGTGAGGAGAAGAAACAGATTCCCCAAACAAGCTATCAAGTAGAACACAAAAGGCCAAAGAAAAAGAACTCGACCACGTGAAACTCTAAAGAGGACAGTGTTAAGAGAGGTCAAATTAGTAGGGATAAAATCCCTTGATGAGATCGAAACTCACCGAAAACAGGAACACCTGGCGAACAGCCATGCAAGCCCTATGTTACTTTCAACGACACAGAAAGGATGTAAGGTGTAAGATAAGATATTCTTCAACGTGACAGTCATTAACATTTAAACAAAATTACTCAATCGCAGCTAACAATTCCTCTGTTAATCCTTACCCACTTTGTTTGTGAACCAATATAAAGTCAAGAAGACTCCTTTTCTTGCACATCTTCTACACATAACACATGGGACATTTCCTCTTGATGGTAAAAGTTTGACGGGCAGTCTAAAATAACTGTAAAAGATTTCGACGATTTCATTTTTCTCACTTTCAGTGACACTAATAATATAAACTTACTTTAATGTCTTTGCCCAAGATAATGATCGTATGAAGTTCTCGGGTACCAAGCAGAATTGAACTCAAGATCTTTCGCTCAGTAACTGAATGTTTCAGTTATATGAAATCATCAGTTGTAGTTTTGTGTTAAAACCTTGACCATCAGTTTCAACAATTTTTTTTTAAAGACACAATAATGGGGAAAGACGCCTCTGAAAATTTCAGCCATGTCATTCGATGTACACCGACGTTTTCATTTTAAAAAATAATGAAAAGATCCAGAATTTTCAGGACGTGCTCACAAGTCTCTGTCAGATAGCACGGGAGGTAGCAAAACCACAGTAAGTCAGACAATACTAGAAAAAAAAAAGACGAAACAGCAGAAAGACAGACAGAGTATATAAGAGACCTATTTGGAAATATCAGAGAAAGGAAAGCCAGCCATAAAAGAATCGATGATCAACCAATGATGAGAGCAGAGCCTGAAAGAACAATGAACAAGATGAAAGGAGGAAATGCAGCGGGACCAGATGACTCTAACTTGGAACTGATAAAAGCCCTGAAGGAATTTGAAGTTGACAAGATAAAGAAATATGCAGTGACACATACGAAATGGGATATATACTCAAGAAATGAAACATGAAGAGTTGCACTGTACAAAAAAAAAAAACAAAAACAAAAACAAAAGCCAGACCGCTCAGATTTTAGAACTATAAGTCTGATAAATCATGTGACTAAAACCCTCCTTACTTCGAAAGATAAAAAAAAAAATACTGATAAAGAAATTGACGAAGAACAGTTTTGTGTCAGACAGAATAGCGGAACAAGAGAGCCATTTATTTTTGTTTGTATAAGAAAGTTAATAAAGGAAGAAGTAAAGAAAGATTATATACGCCTGTTTTATAGATTATACTAAAGCATTCAGCGAAGTAAAACACGACAAACTATATCCGCAGGAAACGAATTTTGATAGGAAAGACATCCAAATTATAACAAATCTCTACTGGGAGCAGACAACATCGGTAAGATCATTCATTCATTCATTTGCATGTCCCTTGCGGAACTTTTGTCTCCCAAACAGCACTCCTGTAGACCTCTCGGTTGTAAGCAAGATGCCCTGCTGCTGATGCATCCATTTGCAGATCATCAACGACGTCTTGCAGCCATCTTCACCTTGGTCTTTCTCTCTTTCTTTTTCCCATTATGTACCCTTTCAAGACGATTTTCTATAGATTATAATGACGTTTAATGTGTCCAAAATATTTAAGTTTTCTCTCTTTAATCCTCTTTACTAGCCAGCCTTCTTCAATATTAAGTTTTTGTAGTATGGATATATTTGTTCTTTTTGTGTCCATGATATTTGAAGAACTCTCTGTAGCATTTACATTCAAAGGCATTTATGTGTTTCTCAGCTGTTTTGTTAAGTGTCCAGGTCTCACAGACATATATATCGATGGGAAAGATGCATGCCCTTAAAAATCTTATTTTTGTAGTTCTGTCTGTTCCTCTCCACAGATTCTTTAGTTTTTTTACTTTTTGAAGAGCAATAGATGTGCTCCTTTTAATTTCCCTCATTGTATCTCCATTATTAGTTAGCAGTGATCCAAGATATTCAAAATTCTCCACTTTTCCCTCATTGATGCATATATCAGCTGCCTTGTTTGTTTTGTCAGTTGTCATCAATTTAGTTTTCTTCGCATTAAGATAGAGGTTTTGCTCTTCGCTGTTCTTACAGACTGGCATAATTAGCTTTTCCATTCCTTTTTGTGTTGTGGACAGTAATATTGTGTCATCAGCATATATAATCTCTGGTATTTCATAACCTCCAATTGTTATGACATCGTAATATTCTTTGTCTACATCTTCTCTAACATTCCTCATTATATTTTCAGTATACAAGTTAAATAAGTAAGGCGACAATATGTACCCCTGACGGACCTCTTGTTTTATGTCAAACCAAGTTGTTGTTTCACCATTTATTTTTACTGCTGCCTGATGGTCTAAATATAGCAGTGATGTTAATTGTATCAAATGTGTTGGAAATCCCATTTTTTTTCCATTATTTCCCAAAGTTTCTGGTGTTGAACACAATCAAATGCCTTTGAGCAGTCTATAAAAGATAAATATAGATTCACATTAAACTCTCTGCATTTCTCTATTATTAATCTTATATTGAATATATGATCTCTTGATCCTCTTTCTTGCCTGAAACCAGCTTGGACCATATTGACTTCTTCTTCTATTTTCTTATGAAGTCTACCCATTATGATTTTTAACAGAATTTTACTGGCATGACTAATCAGGGCAACAGTTCTGTAGTTTGTGCATAATTTCAGGGTTACCCTTTTTTTGGCAGTGGTATGAATATAGTTCTTTTCCATTCTTTTGGCCAAATACCTGAATGCCATATCTTTTTACATAGTACATGATAGATTGCTGGACATTCCTTTCCTCCTGCTTTAATAAATTCAGCTGTTATCTCTTCACATTCTGGTGATTTACCATTTTTCAGATTCTTTATTGCCCATTGCCATAAAACTTCTTCTATTGTCGGTTCGAGTTCTTTCTCCTCCAATAATAATTCACAATGTTGTGTATCAATAATACAAGAACTTAATAATGAGGAAGGTTGCCTGGTAAAGAGGATTAAATAGAGAAAACGAAAATATTTTTTACACATTAAACGTCATGATAGTTTGGAGAAGACCGTATTGAAGGGTACATAATGAGAAAAGAAAGAAAAGAAGACCAAGGCGAAGATGGCTGCAAGACATCGTTGATGATCTGCAAATGGATGCATCAGCAGCAGGGCATCTTGCTTAGAACCGAGAGGCCTACACGAGAGTTGTTATGGAGGCAAAGTTCCACAAGGGGCATGCAAATGACTGACTGACTGATAAGTGGAGCACGAACTTCCCAAGGAAATAAAGATTTTGAGCATATCAGAAGATATGATAATATAGTGAATATCATACAAGAACGAAACGTGGAATTAAAAGAAAGAGATAAATGTGGAGATAGGAAGATAACATACGCGAGTAGACATGATACAGCCTGGTTGAGTACACCATCAAGGCGAGAGAAAACGCTGCTGATTCATTACACCAGCCTTTGCACTGAAGATTGCACACGATGATGATGATGATGATGATGATCCGCTGTTGGCGAGATCTTCAGCTGCCGTGCGTGGAGCGGTGCTCTTCCCGGCCAATGAAGAAATTTGCAAATGAGGTTGCCGCGCAGCATCACTGCGGAAAAGGTGGTTGAAAGAATAAAGCGAAGCAAACAGTCAAATCACGGCACCTCTGGTCTGGAGGTCGGCCACGTCCTGAGTGCAGTCATATCGGGTGAAATGCATGAACCGGCTTGTCCCAGAGGTTAAGTCACTGCTGGCTTGACTTTTCAAATGCCGCGCGTGGAGTGAAGCTCCTCCCGGTTAAGGAAGTAAATGCAGAAATAAAGGTTGCCGTGCGGCGCCGATGGGAAAAGGTGGTGGAAAGTGAAGTTTAACCTGGTATGTCCAGTAGTATCGCTACGAGAGCTATACCACGGCACCTCTGCTCTAGAGGCCGCCTACGTCCGAAATACACCTATACTGGTGAAATATGCCTAAACCGGCACACACCAGGGGTGGAACTCGATGGCTAGACATGTCATGCCACCTACGCTCTAGAGGTCGGTAACGCCTGATAAACACCCATACTGGTGAATTTTGCCTAAACCGGCTCATACCAGGGGTGAATCTTGAAGGCTATGAATGTCACAGTACCTCTGCCCTAGAGGTCGGTCCCGTCCCAAACATGCCCATACTGGGAAATGCCTAAACCGGCTCAACCCAGGGGTAGAAGTCACTAGTGGCGAGGATTCGTCCTCCTGGACAAAAGCTCCATCCTGGTCACAACTAGGAAGGGTAGCGGCCACGACCGCAAAATACTGAAGTCGGAGACACTGGACCAGGGAAGTCTAGATAGGCAACCACCTCTCACCCGGCGGGGATGTCTGCGTATCCTAATCACGCTGAGGTTTTCCGGTGAGAAAGTCCAACCCTGGACTGGATGGGCAACCACCTCTCACCCGGCAGTGATACACGGGTATCTCAAAACACGTCGAGGTTTTCCGGTGAGAAAGTCCAACTCTGGCCTGGGTGGGCTAACGCCTCTCACCCAGCGGGGATGCACTGATATTCCAAACACGTCGAGGTCTTCCGGTGAGAAAGTCCAACCCTATGCAATGAAAACCACGGTGTCACGCAATCCCGCTTCCGAGACCCACCAAGAATACAGGCTAAAGCACTGTGATACTCTGAACCCCTTGTGGTCCTTTCGTGGAACTCGTGTGGTCTATTTTGGACCACACAGGGGACCACGGGACCTAACGAGGACCACATGCGTGAATTCAGTAGGTTCACAGTGCGGTTTTTGGTGGTAGAAGTGAACGAAGAAGAAGAAGAAGAAGAAGAAGATGATGATGATGATGACGATGATTTGAAATAGAACTATCTCCAGATCATATTTCAGTCAAATGAGATGTTAAGATGTTTCTGTTAAAAAAAGACTAATTTCTGATATCATATTTCTTGTTTATTTTAGATATTACGTTTATAATAGGACAAGGTATCTATATCTAGATAGTCTAGGTCTGATGGTCTTTATATCATTTAATCTAGATAGTCTAGGTCTGGTGGTCTTTATATCGTTGGTCTAGAAACTCTAGGTCTGATGGTCTTTAGAAAGTCTAGTTCTGATGGCTTCATATCATTGGTCTAGAAAGTCTAGGTGTGATGGCGTTTATGTCATTGGTCTAGAAAGTCTAGTTCTGATGGTCTTTATATCACTGGTATAGAGAGTCTAGATGTGATGGTCTTTATATCACTGATCTAGAAAGTCTAGTTCTGATGGTCTTTATATCATTGATCTAGAAACTCTAGTTATGATGGTCTTTATATCATTGGTCTAGAAAGTCTTGGTGTGATGGCGTTTATGTCAATGGTCTAGAAAGTCTAGGTCTGATGGTCTTTATATCATTGATCTAGATAGTCTAGGTGTGATGGTCTTTATATCATTGATCTAGATACTGACTGTCCAATGGTCTGGGCAAGGTTTTCTGATGTTCTAGAACAGGTGTCTTAATGATAAGGATATAGTTTCTTTCGCACAGAAAAAGTTTAGCTTCTGCGTATTAAAGTGTTCCTCTTGTAGTTTTGCTCACTTTTACACGCTAACTAGTTAAGTTTATCTACCCAAGAACACTTCAGTCAGTCACTAGATCCACATTTATGACTTGCTGAAATACGGAATGTTGAAATCAACAAGAAATGTTTCCCCTAATATTGCAATTGTATGTCCGCCACTGATATTTGACATTAGATATTTTGGTTGCTTGGAAGAGAGAGAGAGAGAGAGAGAGAGAGGAGAGAAGATATAGAGAGAGGAAAGTATGTAAATACATTCAAGAAAAAAAACTGAAAAGCATAAAGAAGAGGAACGTCTGTATGAGTCAGTGTGTGTGAGAGAGAGAGAGGGAGTGAGAGAAAGATGCTTTCTAGGCTTCTTTTTTATTTTTTTTTAAATCGGCAGTGACTACAAGGTGGGACAATTGAGTAATGAGACTGATTTTATTATGGCCAAGACAAAAATGCTATCTATAAAGCAAAGCATGGAATCCAAAGAGGCAACTCTCATCTATGATCTGGCAACTTTTCATCGCCGCCCGATAAGCAGACGACAAACAATCCACCATTTTGTTGACATAGTTAGAGGTGTATTGTCACGTAATCAGCATGGAACAAAAAGCTAACATTAAATTCTGTTTAAAACTTGGAAAAAGTGCCACTGAGGCAGTTGAATTGATGCGACAAGTTTATGGGGATAATTGTTTATCTCGTGCACAGATATTCAGGTGGTATTCCCGATTAAAAAGTGA
Source organism: Achatina immaculata (assembly GCA_009760885.1). Lineage (NCBI taxonomy): Eukaryota > Metazoa > Mollusca > Gastropoda > Stylommatophora > Achatinidae > Lissachatina > Lissachatina immaculata. The sequence goes on from CM019692.1 coordinate 16,807,078, forward strand.
TGTTGAAACGATTACAAATGCAACTAGACATGGACGCCCAATTTCTGTTCGTAATGAGGAACTCATTGCAAAAGTCAGAGAAGGGATACAAGAAGATCGTTGTTTGACTGTGAGGATGATGGCAGATGAATCTGGTGTTAACCGAGAGACCATTCGTAAAATTTTAGTGGAAGATTTGGGCAAGAAAAAAGCTGCTTGCTGGTTTGTAGCACATGCGATGTCTGCTGATCAAAAACATCAGCGTGTTGAGTAAGCAAAGACATCATCAAAATGTGTCGCAGAAATAAACGTTTCTTAAATTTGATTGTTGCGGAGTATGAAACATGAATTTTCCCCTATGATCCCACAACTAAACACCCAAATACTTAGTGGAAGTCATCATCATCACCAAAAATAAAAAATATTTCGTATTGAAAAGCCGAAAGTGGAGACAATGTTGGTGTGCTTATACGACAGCAAAGGAGTTAGTCACAAAGAATTTATTCCAGAAGGACAGACTGTCACTGACAAAGTTTATTTAAGTATTTTGAAACACCTATAGAAAAGGATTTTCCGAGTCGGACCCGAGTATTCAACACCGGGCAGTTTTTTTTTCCTTCTTCATGATAATGCACCGGCTCACAGGGCGGTAGTTGTACAGGAATTTTTGGCCCAAAAACAAGTGTGTGTTCTCAACCATCCACCATATTCCCCAGATTTGTTTCCCTGCGATTATTTTCTATTTTAAAAATTAAAGTTAACATTAAAAGAACGCTTCTTTGACGACACTGGTGACATCCAAATGGCCGTAACATCGAGTTTAAGGGCTATACCGACAGAAGAACTGCAGAGGTCGTTCCAGTGTTTATTAGATCGTGCCACTCGCTGTATCAATGCACAAGGGACTTACTTTGAATAAAGTGCAAGTTATACTTTCAACTGTTGTTTATTTATTATTTTTTTGGAGTTGGTCTCATTACTTAATTTTCTGACCTTGTATGCGCAGGCTTGCGGTGGACTTTTCTTGCCACCGATAGCACTCTAGTGTCGCAGCTATTGCTTGCCACAGATGCAGCCGGCACAGATTATAAAAACGCTGACTCGCTTTGCACTTGAACTGTTGTATGTTTTCGTTGCTAGACTGCGCTAACCGTGAACTGTTTGCAGTTTTACCGAAGCTTGTGTCTAAAGATAGCTTTAAACTTTTTAATCAACAGGAAAGGTGTGAGCAAAAGTGATTTGCAATACACGCACACTGCCTTTTAGGCAGTGAAGATTCGCCATCTGTTTCCTGTTACCCACATTGTTTCTGCCAGGCCAACAAGGTCGAGTGGCTGAAAATGTCCACAGCAGTTAACGTCGGTGCTGTTGTTTTGGCTGCAGTAGTTCTTCGATACTTGCTTTTCACAGGCGCACCTCAAGAACCCAGGCTAGCAGAGAAACTGAACTCAACTTACGATTACATCGTTGGTGAGTACAGATGAATGCTTATTTGACAACTTGCTTCATAAATACATTTTACATTTTCATAAAGATACACCATCAAGGCGAGAGAAGACGCTGCAGATTCCATTATCTCCAACTTTTGCACTGAACTTTGCACATGATGATGATGATGATGATGATGATATGAAGTGGAACGAACGACCGTACGAACGAACATACTTTATTTTCGAAGGGTTAAGAATTGGGCACGCAGGCCAGTCTGGCATTCTGCCCTTCAGCACACAGCTTTCACTCAGTCACAGTCATTCAGCATTTGTTAATTAGCATAATAATCATGAACACACATTAAATGATTACATAAATAAATAATAAACTTATCTCATGTCCATACACTCTACATTCTGATTTATGCAACAACATGAAATAAATTTGCATTCTTGCATTCAATGAAAACTAACAAATTTATAGAAAAAAAGTATTATTATCCTGTGACTTATATAGAGGCGAGTCTATAAGGGAAGAAAAGAAATCGTTATGGAAAATCGCAAAGAAACCAACCGAGCATCAGGGATACCAACTCAGAAGAGCTCAATCGTCGCCCCTATGTGACAAAGATTGGATTCTGGAATGTAAGAACGATGGCAGCGCCAACTACTCAGGTCATTGAAGAAATGGAGAGATACCACCTAGATTTACTGGGCATCAGTGAAATGTGATGGCCAGAAGCAGATAAAAGATCGGCGGAAAACGGTAAGTTAATAATGCATCCAGGCAGAGACGACAAGAAACATCAAGAAGGGTTATGTATAATTATGTCAAATGTACCAGCAAAGAGCCTTGTAGAATGGGAACCAGTGAACAGTCGTATAATAAGGGCATGATAGAACCTAAGACACGGAATAATGAAAATAATACAGTGTTATGCACCCCCGAACGATGCAGATGATGAGGTGAATGACAATTTCTATCACTAATTACAACAAATCATTAACAAAGTTCCTAAACACGACATCCTAATTGCTATGGCGAACTTCAATACTAAGGTAGGGAAAGATAACACCGAAACAGAAAAAGTAATGGGGAAAGAAGTAACTGACATGGTAAAACAGAATGGTAAAGATTAACTGAAATATGTCTAACAGAGGGAATGGTCATTGGAGGCACAATATTTTCACACAAAGAGATACATAAAACAACGTGGATATCTCCAGGTGATAGAACTAGAAACCAAAGAGATCATTTTTGTATTAGAAAGCAATACAGAACATCTCTGATAGATGTAAGAGCATACAGGGGTGCAGATGTCAACAGTGATCACAATCTGTGTTTAGGCAAAATAAAACTAATACCGGAAAGCCAACACAAGAAATCAGTAAACAGAAAGATAAACAGTCACAGCCTACAAGAAGAGAATACTAACAGCAATTTCAATCAGGAACTTGCCAATCATTACACAACACTCAATGAAGTAGAGGAGGTAGGTATAGATGAATTATGGAATTCTTACAGCACAATCATAATCACAGCAGCAAAAGCAAGCGCTGGACTGAAAAAAAAAAACAAATAGAAAAGCATGGATATCAGAAAACACACGGAAGTACATACATAAAAGATGAGCAGACATGTTGAATGTAATGACATATCTTGGAAAAGATCTGGCGAAAGCGACATACAAAGAAATAGACAAGAAAGTAAAAAGTTCAGTTAGAAGGGTTTAAGAGAATACATAGACAATATGGCGAAAGAGGCAGCAAAAACAGGAGACAGCAAAACTTTATATAACATACAAAAGAGGCTAACAGGTACTATTACATCTAAATAAAGACCAATCCTTAGCAAAACTGGAACCCTAATAACATCAAGTAAAGACCAAAAGCAAAGATGGCCTGAACACTTCCAATAAATACTTAATCGACCACACCCAAAAGAATTGTTAAACCTTGAAACCGACTTACCAGCCCCACAGCTAAATGTCAACCTAGATGAAATTAAATTGCATGAAATTGAAACAGCAGTGAATTTAATGGCTAACAACACAGCTGCAGGTGAAGATGAAATAACACCCGAAATGTTAAAAACTATCAATAGTGACAACATGAGACAACTACAGAGATTGTTTAATAAGATCTGGAAAGAAGAAAAGGTCCCTTCTAAATGGAAAAAAGAAATCATTGTTAAAATATAAAAAAGGCAACCTTAGCGACTGTAACAATTGGAGAGGAGTAACCTTACTATCAGTTGTGTCAAAAGTATTTTGCAAGATCATTTTGAATAGACTTAAAGATATAGTGAACACCGCAATGAGGGAACAAGCAGCATTTTGAAAAAGTAAAAGTTTTCTCGACCAGATCTTTACTTTAAAAATAATACATGAAGAACATATTGAAAAGCAGAAACCACTAATACTGAACTTCATAGACTTTAAAAAGGCATTTGATAGCATACACAGAGATTCATTATGGAGAATTTTAAGTCTATATCGAATACCATCTAAAACTTTCAACATCATTAAGGACTTCTACAATGTTTATGTTTTTACAGTCAAAACAGAAGAAGGGATGATTGAATGGTTCCAGATTGAAACAGGCGTGAAACAAGGATGTATACTGTCTCCTTTGCTTTTTGGAATTGCGGTAGACTTCATAATGAAAAAATGCTGTACAGGTAATAGGTATTGATTGGGTACATGGGACCCAAATAGAAGATCTTGATTTTTGCTGATGACATAACTCTTATCAGTAACAATGTGAATTCTATGCAAGAAAAACAGATATCCTTTCTTCACTGGCTAGCAAAATAGGACTTGAAATTAACAAGGACAAAACAAAAATAATGAAACTTCCCATTAATCAAAATGGAAAAATACACATAGAAGGAACAGATGTTGAAGTCAGTCAATTTGCATACCTCGGCAGCTACATAGACCAGGATGGTGACACCAGCGAGGAAGTTAGAATTAGAATTAAAGCAGCATCGATCTTCAAGAATCTTGAGAACATATGGAATTCAAAAGTTATACGCACAAAAAACCAAGTTAAGATAATTCAATCCACCTTCATTTATGCTTGCGAAAGCTGGAAAAGAAGTAAAGAAATAGACAAGAAATTTGGCTCTTTTGAAAACAAATGCCTAAGGAAAACACTCGGCGTCAAGTGGAACGAATTCAAGAACAATGCAGAAATAAGACAGATAACAACAATCAGTCTCATGGGTGATCAGGAAAAGGAGGTGGACACATATTGGTCACGTGATGAGAAGAAACGTTCAGAGAATTCCAAAACAAGCTATCAAGTGGAACACAACAGGCCGAAGAAAAAGAGGCAGACCACTTGAAACTCTAAAGAAGACGTTGTTAAGAGAGATCAAATTAATAGGCATAAAATCCCTTGATTGGGTTGAAAAGTTCTCCGAAAACAGGATAAATTGGCGAACTACCTTGCGAGCCCTCTGCGACGTTTAACGGCACGGGAACGATAGACGAAATATAAGATATAAGTATTTTTGAAAAGTTACAACAATTAAGCCATAATTTAAACTACTTTAGACTATGCTTAGGGAGGCATATAGTCCATATCTAACAGATGTTGACAAAGTTTTTCTCATCGTTTATATTAGATAACCAACATTCTGTCATTTTTCTGAGAGCTGAAGGCAGGAATGTTTCGGCTTAAAATCTGACTGACATTCAACAATCAAATCATTTCTTGCATGTGTTGTAAAATTGTTTTTTGTATGTTCTTCTTCTTCGTTCGCTTCTACCATCAAGACCGCCTTGTGATCCTACTTAATTTACCCCTGTGGTCCTCTATAGGTCCCGTGGTCCCCTGTGTGGTCCCACACGAGATCCCCGAGAAGACCACAAGAGGTTCAGAGTTTCGCATGGCTTTAGCCTGTATTCTTGGTGGGTCTCAGAAGCGGGATTGCGTGACACCGTGGTTTTCGTTGCACCAGTTTGATTTGCACGAATTGGACTTTCTCACTGGAAAACCTCGACGTGTTTTGCATATGAGTATATCCCCGCTGGGTGAGAGGTGGTAGCCCATCCGGGCTAGAGTTGGACTTTCTCACCAGAAAACTTCGACGTGTTTTGAGATACCCGTGTATCCCCGCCGGGTGAGAGGTTGTTGCCCCTTCAATCTGGCGTTGGACTTTCTCACCGGAAAACCTCAGCGTGATTAGGATACGCATACATCCCCGCCGGATGAGAGGTGGTTGCCTATCTAGACTGCCCTGGTCCAGTGTCTCCGACTTCAGCATTCTATGGTCGTAGCCGCTACAAAGACGGAGCTTTTGTTCAGGAGGACGAATCCTCGCCACTAGTGACTTCCACCCCTGGGCTGAGCCAGTTTAGGCATATTATCCCAGTATGAGCGTGTTTAGGACGTGACCGACCTCTAGAGCGGAGATGCCGTGACGTGCGTAGCCATCAAGTTTCACCCCTGGTTTAAGCCAGTTTAGGCATATTTCATCAGTATGGGTGTAGAACGGACGTGGTCGGCCTCTAGAGCAGAGGTGCCGTGGTATGAGTAGCTCTCGCCGTGATACTACTGGACATACCGATTAAGCTTCACTTTTTCCTTTCCATCACCTTTTCATATCGGCGCCACACAGCAACCCTAATTGCTTTTCCGCATTATCTTCCTTGGCCAGGAGGAGTTTCACTCCACGCGCGGCATCAGAAGAATCTCGCCAGCAGTGTCTTTACCTCTGTGTTAAACCGGTTCAAGCATTTCGCCCGATATGAGTGCACTTAGAACGTGGCCGACCTCCAGACCAGAGGTGCCATGATTTGACTACTGTTTACTTCGCTTAGTCCTTTCTTTCACCTTTTCCACAGTGGTGCCACGCGGCAACCCCATTCTCAGCTTTCTTCACTCGCTGGGAGGATCCCCACTCCACGTACGGCAGCTGAAGAATCTCGCTAACAGCGGTAGATGAGCAACCAAACATGACTCTAATCTACCCGAAGCGTCTGGTTTTCAGGCGCCAGATACTCGCCTTCGCCCCTTCTCCTGTCAGTTCAAACAGTTCTGCCACGAGAAGGCCAGGAGCTGGACTTGACTATCGTAGGCTATTTGAGACACACGCCATTGGAATGCAGAGCATATCCCCCACCCCACCTCTGGCAATAACAGTCCTCAGAAGCTTTACCTAAGTCATTATCTTGCTCTTTCATGTCGGAGGGTTTATTGTTCCTGGCTTTTTCATTGTGTCTGTTTCTTCTGTTCGTCTTTTCTATTTTGTTTACACGTGTTAACGTCCAGTCACCGCTTTGTTATTACTGGACCATCCTACTTTCTGGCGTCCTTCCTTTGTATTACCTATATCTCAGCGTCACTGAGTCTCGTCTTTTTCTATTCACGTTTTCCATTCTTTACTTTTGCCCGCGTCTTGTTCTAGTATCATGGAAGTTTTATACCCTTCTCTTCCTTTCCTACCTATCTTTCTCTGTCGCTATTCGATGTTACTATTTTGTTTACAGTATTTTTTCATGATCATATTCATTAATAATAATAATAATAATAACAACAGCAACTATAATCATTACTTACAAGGCCATGCTACACTAAGAGAAAACTAATAAATAGCATATTTATAGCCACGGTGTGCTACCAATGCCAGACATGGGCACTTACTAAGAAACAACAGAATATAAAATAACAACATGTGAAGTGATGTGCCTCAGGAAAGCAGCAAACGTCACCAGGTGTGACAAGCTAAGAAACGACACAATAAGACAGGTGATAGGAACTACATCATGTCTACCACATATAGGAAGCAAAGAATCATGTGGTTCGGTCACTTAATGAGCATGACACACTCACAGCCAGCCGCGAGAGCCTTCAACCAAAGAATTACAGGACACAGATTAAGAGGAAGACCCAGAAAGAGATGGATAGATGGTATCAGAGAGACACTTGGTAATTATGGCATAACCGTCACCGAGTCCACCTATTTAGCCCCAAAACGCCAACTGCATCTTCCCTCATCACTTCACGATACAAGAGGAAGGATAAAGTAAAGTAAGTAAGACACCTCACACACTTTACTCGATATTCTTACACCTCACACGTTTCCCCCGGTGGTCTCACACTTCACATTTTGACATACTCCCCACCTTCCTCGGAACTCTGATACCTTACACTTTTCCTCGTGGTACATTGACACCCCATACTTCCCCTTCCCCCTTACTTTGACACTCTACACCCCCCCCCCCCCCCCGGTACTCTGGCACCCTACACTTTTCCATGTGGTACGTTGACACCCCATGTTTCTCCTCCCCTTCTTCTCTCCTACACTTCCTTACTTTGACACTCCACACGTTTACTCTGACATTATATTTTCCACTTGATATTCTGACACACTATACTTTTTCCCACGGTACTTTGACACCCCATGTTTCACTCCCATCCTTCTCTCTCCCACTCCCTTACATTGACACACCACACTTTCACCTCGGTACTCTGACACGCTACATTTTCCACCTGATATTCTGACATCCCACACTTTTCCATTTATACTTTACACTCCACAGAGACGTATAACAGGAACACTGTGGTCTATTGGTCTAACAAAATCTAAGCGAAGAGAGACAGACAGATCGACAGGTAGATGTGTATAAACTAGGAAAAAAGTAGGAACAGTTTTTTTACGTAATGACTACAAAGTTGTGACGTTTAGGCATGAGCCTTAATCATACAAACACATACAAGATGAAGAATTAGAGAGAGGAGATAAATCTATAGATTCACGTGAATCCTATGTAAAAAATAAATAAATAAATAAAATAAATAGAGCACCTAGCTTGAAAGAATATGTAGATTATCCCAAGGTGGTTCAAAAGTGCCTTGAAAGAATATGGAGGGTTTCAGACATCCGTATAGAAATGCGCCCGTTGCTATGTTCAAAATGTGCTCGTTCAGAAATGTACCGAAATGCACATGGTAAAGCGCAGAGAATGTTTAAATAGAGACTTTTTTGTGTGATAGGTAGATCTGTCTACATGATAGCTTAGTGAAGAGGGATTATGATTGTGGAAGAAGAGAATGTTATGTGTAGCTGAATAACGAGTTCAAACCATAGTCCTGAATGTAGCGGTTCTCAAGCGCTAGGCGGGTTATGTCATCTGCGTGACATTGTTTGATGGCTGTTACCTGAAAATCAGATTTGCCTCTGTGGTTGTGGCCATTGAAATCACCCAGCATGCTTCGAAACCAGTCCCGAATCAAGAAGTAGATAATCTGACATATTTTGGTAGCATTGCCGGACTGAAGAAGTAGATAATTTGACATGTCTTGGTAGCATTGGACGATGCTTTCTTGGAGCAGTCAGTGTCTTTCCCCGTTGACCTCAGCTCTGGTAGTATTATATGGAAAATAAAACGGCTTTTATGCGGGGTGTTGATCTCCTCAGTGTAGCTGATTCAGTAAAAGGCTATATGGATAAATTATTGGGGGGGGGGGGGGGTGAAGACGCTGTCTGATTAGGCAGTCAGCGACCCATAGCTGATATTCTAGTGTTAGGGTTAACAAACCATAGATAATATTCTAGTGTCAGGGTTAGCTAACCATAGTTGATATTCTAGTGTTAGGGGTAACAAACCATAGATAATATTCCAGTGTCAGGATTAGCGAACCATAGTTGATATTCTAGCGTTAGGGTTGCCATACCATAGCTGATATTCTAGTGTCAGGGTTAGCGAACCATAGCTATATTCTAGTATCAGGGTTAGCGAACCATAGCTGATATTCTAGTGTTAGGGTTAGCGAATCATAGTTGATATTCTAGTGTTAGGGTTAGCGAACCATAGCTGACCAAGACCCTGCACCACCTCTCCATTGGTACTCCCAGTAACAGGTATAGCCTGGCTAAAACGGCGGGGATCGCCATACTCCCCATGGTGGTGGAGTCTGCTAAAGAACTATTATAGTATATGTATATACATAAAAGAGTACACATGATAGCCCAGTAAACAACGAAGATCGTCAGACTGAAGAAGTAGATACTTTGACATATCTTAGTAGCATTGCCAGAATGAAGAAGTGGATAATTTGACATATCTTGGTAGCATTGCCAGAATGAAGAAGTGGATAATTTGACATATCTTGGTAGCATTGCCACAATGAAGAAGTGGATAATTTGACATATCTTGGTAGCATTGCCAGAATGAAGAAGTAGATAATTTGACATGTCTTGGTAGCATTGCCAGAATGAAGAAGTAGATAATTTGACATGTCTTGGTAGCATTGCCAGAATGAAGAAGTAGATAATTTGACATGTCTTGGTAGCATTGCCAGAATGAAGAAGTGGATAATTTGACATGTCTTGGTAGCATTGCCAGAATGAAGAAGTGGATAATTTGACATGTCTTGGTAGCATTGCCAGAATGAAGAAGTAGATAATTTGACATGTCTTGGTAGCATTGCCAGAATGAAGAAGTAGATAATTTGACATGTCTTGGTAGCATTGCCAGAATGAAGAAGTAGATAATTTGACATGTCTTGGTAGCATTGCCAGAATGAAGAAGTAGATAATTTGACATGTCTTGGTAGCATTGCCAGAATGAAGAAGTGGATAATTTGACATGTCTTGGTAGCATTGCCAGAATGAAGAAGTGGATAATTTGACATGTCTTGGTAGCATTGCCAGAATGAAGAAGTAGATAATTTGACATGTCTTGGTAGCATTGGACGATGCTTTCTTGGAGCAGCCAGTGTCTTTCCCCATTGAACTCAGCTTAGGTAGTATTATATGGAGAATAAGACGGCTTTTATGCTGGATGTTCACCCACTCCATGTAGCTCATTCAGTAAAAGGCTATATGGGGGGGGGGGGGGGGAGGGGAAGACGTTGTCCGACGATTAGGCAGTCAGCGACCCATATCTTATATTCTAGCGTCAGGTTTAGCGATCCATAGCTGACCAAGACCCTGTCTCACCTCTCCGTTGGTACCCCCAGTAACAATCCTAGCCTCGGTAACGGGGCAGGGATCGCCATAGTCCCCATGGTGGTGGAGTCTGCTAAAGAAGCATTGCACACCTCCTACTTTTTAGCTGTACTCCGGCACTGAAAAAGAAGCTGAAATAACCCGATCTCACGCTGATACGATGTTGTGCCTAAATGCCTTCATAGAATCGGCTGAAAAGAACACCAGCTCGCAGTTACAGGGAGATAGCACAAGACAAGACAAAACAAGTATAAAATATGACAAGACAAAACAAGGATAAAATATGACAAGACAAAACAAGTATAAAATATGACAAGACAAAACAAGGATAAAATATGACCACAGCAATGTAGAAGTTATCAAAAGTGATGTCAGTAGAAAATATGGTTTTATGTACAACTGGTAAGCTAAGTTTAATTACTTCTTATTACATTTAATTAACACCAAACTTTGCAATACCCACAGTCAACAAAATCATACGGCAATAATATGTCATTATTAGTACTGCTACATAGAAATTAACTGCACAATTTGTTCTGTGTCCAGTCGGCGCAGGTTCCGCGGGCTCTGTGGTCGCTAGTCGTCTCTCCGAGGATAGAGATGTTACTGTCCTGTTGCTGGAGGCAGGTGAGAGCGACTGGAGAAACCCCAACATTTACGTGCCTGGTCTGGTAAGGAACCTTATGAAGAGTAATCTGGAATGGGAATATTACTCTGAGCCTCAGAAAGGCGTAATGGAGGGACTGAAGCATGGGGTAAGTTTTCTTCTTTGTTTACCTATAATACAGTCGTAATTTCATCCATACTGACTCTGTTTCTTCAAGTAGCCCTCACACTCGTGCTGGGTCATTATTTATAGTATTAAGTTGTGCATTTTCATTGCAGCTGGCTTTTGTAATAAAGTCTCTTGGTTAAGAAATAGTTTTGCTCATATGTTAAGGGATATTCACTGCACCGTGTCAGAACTTATCACACTCCCAAACATTATTTTACGCACAGAAGATTTGAATCTAAAAAAATACAATTTCTGCAACAACTAATTTTTTTAACGTAACATTTACATGCGTTAATCACGGGGGATTAACTCTGAAAAACAACAAACACAGTACTTGGGCGGAAGTCTCTATTTGGCAGTACATAGCATGTGTGAAAGCCAGTAGTCTCATAGACGGTGAAGCACTGATAGATTTATGATAATTTGAAAGGTAGAGATATCAGTCTCGAAAAATTGGTCATGACTGGAAAGGTAAACGGCAAAAAGACAGAGAGGGCGAAGGAGACAGACATACCTAGATGGCCGGACTGCATGGTTTGTATGAAAACAAGTGAAATGATTTGAGACACAGAGGATCGAGCGATATGGAGAGAGATGATAGCTTACGTCAATCGGCATGACACTGATCTGATCTGATTTGCGGGATATCACATTCTCGGGGTTGCTCAGACGCAGGCAAATGTCATGATAGACCCTAGACAAGCCTGTGACGCCCACATAATTGCAGATTATTTGTTTAGCTGAGACCTATGACAACATAATGATGGGCTAAGTCAGGGTGCGGCTTGATATAAATGCACGTTAACGATCGTGCGTTCAAGGACACGCGCTGTTACCGACTGGGTATATCTGGACCGGAATATAACTGTTTTCCCACTCATTCGAGACTAGTCCAGGAGACCTATTTCTGCGTGGACCCTTCTGAGAAGTGAGTACGAGATTTCGGTTGTTCCAGTGTTAGTCTTAAAACTAGACTGAATACTAGTCTTTAGAAGCTGTCCATGTTAGGATTTTATCAACTGAACTTTTGTTCAGATGAAGGCAGATATTTGTAGTCAGATGTGCTTTGATATTTTAGATCCAATGCCCAATCGTACATCACTTGGCACAGTGTACTCTGTTGCTGTGTAGTCCATCCTTCATTGATGACAGCAGCAGCACTAGTGGCAGTAGAGAGAGAGATAGAGAGAGAGATAGAGATTACAATAACTAGACGTGTAGATATACACAAGAATTCCCATATATTTGCACTAGTCAAGAGATTAATGCCACCTAAGATAGAAGCTCTTCACTATTTGAAGTAAGAAATGCACTGACTGGTTTATTGGTGCCCGGAACAGGTAACTAAGGGAAGGACGGATCAAGAGTACTCATTGTTGACAAACATTATGGCTGTGTTTGGACTGAACAAAAGTTGTATGAATGACTGAGTGACAGTGCTTGTTCCAGGAATGATGCATCGGATATGTTGTAACAGGTTCTGATAACTGTCTTGTTTCAGACAAATTAAAATAGAATCAAAAGTGGAAAAAAAGGTTCTTGAATGAAAAGTTTCTCTTCGAAACTAATGATACTGTAGTGTACAAATATTGTAATAAAGAGTTTAAGTATCACCGTAGCAATTCGTTCCTGAATTATCACCACTGATAAAAGCAACTGTAAGTGAAGTAATTAACTTTAATAGTTAAGCTACTTCATTATTCCCTTGTTTATAGTATTGATTTTTAGCCCACGTGCTACGTGGGAAGTTTCTTAACTCACATAACCTTGACGGCTGGCAAAATTCACGGGACAGTTAGGAAAACTTGTTAAACAGTGGAATGTCTCTATTGATATAAACGGAAAAAAGTATTAATATAAAACTATTTTTGGGACATGTTTTTGTAAGAAGATTTGAAGGCCGGATAAACAGCTAACTTCACGAAGTTGAGTTTTATCGTGAAGAAAGTTCAGGAAACTTTCGGTCAGAAAATGTACTTCATATTTAAGGGACAGATTTTTCCGAGGGTGGAGATTAAGTGATGGATTAAAAGTGATGGCAGCCAAAGTTGCCTACTCTGCAGCGGAACTGGTATCTGCGCTGGCTCAGAAGCAGCTAGTGCAGATGTTCGTTGATGCGCTGCTTCCCGTGGAATTAAAGATGAAACTCTTAAGAGAAAACCAAATACATTTGTTCAAGCAGTTGACATTGCTTTAGAGGAAAATATGTTACCTAAGTCAGTGAACCTTAGCTGGGGTTCCCGGCAGGGTCTTTTTACAAGTTCTCAGCCCAGCCTAGAAATGAGATGGCTGCAGTGGAAGAAATGCCAAGACCCAGTTCCCAGAGAGTGCAGTTGGTTGCGCAGCAAGAGAGATCCCTGGGTCATGCATCTCCTAAATAAGAAGTTAGGATCGACCAAAAGAGGTCCAATACCAGACCCAGGAGACATATACGTACACAACCACTTAACAACAGATCGTGTTATAATTATGGTAAATATGGCCACATTGCTAGATATTGTAGGCGGAAGCCTAGAAATACTCAGTCATATTTAAACTGACACGTCAGCGCATTGTGAGCTCTTGTGCGTCCGACAGCGTTTTCACACCATCTAGGTCTGCTAAACAATCCATTTCGTTTTCGTATGCTACACCACTGCTCTCTGTGTCTGCGAATCCCCCTGCTGCTACTTATGCCCTCGTTTCTATTGGTTCTTGTAGAGTTATGGCATTATTAGATACAGGAGCTAGTGTTTGTCTCATCAAGGATTCTGTGTACAGATCCTTACCTGCTGCTTCTAAACTCTTGCCTGCTAGAATTACTCTGCCGACTGTTACTGCAGCTTCCATGAGAATAATTGGCAGAGTTTACCTACCTATTTCTGTTGCTAGTGTTACTGTTTCTCATTGTTTCTATGTGATTTGTAACATGAACCGTTCCGCCATTCTTTGGTGTGATTTTCTGTCTTGTTCTGGTGCTGTCATAGATTACAAGTCTAACACATTCAACATTCCAGAACAAGAAGATTCCATTAGAGTTAGATCCACACACTGCTTCTGTTCTTCTGGTTCAGCGTTCTTCTCTTCTCTCTCCTCGTTCTGTCAGTCTTATTCCTCTTCAATGAAAGCCCAGCCATATTTTCCCTCGAGAAATATGTTGCGTTACCGAATCATTTCCCCCACAATCTCAGAGCAGTCGTCACCGATTGTCTTGGTGACTAAGAAAGATGGTACGCATCGTTTCTGTTGCGACTATCGTGCACTCAATGCTGTGACGCGTTCACTATCGTATCCTTTGCCACTCTTTGAGAGTATTCTTAGCACGATTGGAAAAGAAAAGTTTTTCAGCATTTTGGATGCTCGATGTGGCTTTTGTTGTAATTCCCTTGTCCGGAGACGCACAGCAGTAGTCAGCTTCTAAGCTGCCATCTTGGCTGTTTCAAGTTCAATTTTATTAGCTTCAGTTTAAAAGGAGAACAATCTACTTTTGTCGCACTCATGGGCACAGTATTGCACGGCTTATGAACGTTTGCGCAAGCCTATATATACTGGTGTTCACTGACGGAACGATTGAAGACCATGTTCACGATCTTCAGAGGGCATTCAACCTGTTGCGCGATCATAAAGTCAAGCTCAAATCATCGAAATCCACTTTGCGGCCTCTGAGACAAAGTATCTCAAATATATCATCAGTCAACTGGGCATATCTCCTGATCCTGAGAAGGCCAGAGCCATTGCCGAAATCCGTCTCCTTTGAATGTGAAGGAGGTGGGCTCTTTTCTGGGAACGTGTAGTTATTATAGACGCTTCATTCCCCATTTTTCGGAGATCGTGGCTCCTATTGTTGACCTCACAAAGAAGAGTCATTGATTCAAACGGTACTTTCTTCCATTTTTGTTCCTGCTCTCTTTCCTAACTAACCATACACCTCTGTTTATCTTTATTAATAGAACAATTTTTACCACAGTCGCCATTTCTCTTATCTCCGAAAACTGCGCAGGACACTTTTTGTGGCGAGATTATGAGTCGTTTCCTAGAAAAAAAAACTTTGGCACAGGTAGTGCCCATATTGTGGCAGCCAGCTTTAGGAATGCTGTCATTTCAGAACATGCACTGTGAAGCATACAGCCTTCAGATGTCTATTAAAAAAGGGTGGTTCTTTGGTCTCCAAATGAAGGCCTCCCTTGCTAAACCCGGCAAAGATGTGAAACATGTTAAGAACAGTCCTGCAGACCAACCGTTGAGTTGAAAAATCCATCAGTTGCAACTGTATCAGCAACTTGAAATGTTCATTCAGGACGTTCCAGCATGTTCAAATTCATCTGGCGCAGATGGTCGAAGTAATGAATAAATTATAAAGATGTTGTCTGAAAACTCAGGCCACAAACAACAGATTCACTTTACCGATAGAGATAGAATGAAAGAAAGCCTGGTATAAAAACTTCTCGATCTCCATCACTACGCTACAGAATAACTGGGAGGGCAACATGTTACCTATTCCATGATTCCTTGCTTCCTCTAACGCTCTGCCACCTTAAAGTCAGAATGACAGTCAATGATTCCTTGCTTCCTCTAACGCTCTGCTACCTTAAAGTCAGAATGACAGTCTGTGATTCATTGCTTCCTCTAACGCTCTGCCACTTTAAAGTCAGAATGACAGTCAATGATTCCTTGCTTCCTCCAACGCTCTGCCACCTTAAAGTCAGAATGACAGTCAATGATTCCTTGCTTCCTCTAACGCTCTGCCACCTTAAAGTCAGAATGACAGTCTGTGATTCCTCGATTCCTCTAACGCTCTGCTAATTTAAAGTCGGAATGACAGTCAATGATTCCTTGCTTCCTCTAACTCTTTGCCACCTTAAAGTCGGAATGACAGTATCTGATGACACTGACAGCAGTGTACGTTTCAGGAAATTGTCTTGATCGATCTCAGAAGACAGAATCTAAACCTCAGCCTCCTATTGTTGAGAACTACGACTGCGCTTGAGCTTCGTTTCAAAAATCTTAAAATAATTACGAAAGGACAAAAGAATAAAGGACAAAAGAGCTGCGGGTTCTGGAAAATGTGACCAGCTTGGTAATGCATACTAGAAAAAATATCACCCCGAAAGAAAGGCAAACGCACAAACTGTCATCAGACTCAAGATGAGCTACTGATGCCTTTCTCCTCCTCCTTTCTCCTCCACGAAAACAGTTGATTGACACTGAATGATCAATTACATCAGTGGAAACTACAGGGGGACATACACCCAGCTCTGGCTAAATAGCTAGAAAAATCGCCAGCCACTATCATCCCTTGTGAGAGTTTGTTTTCTGTATCTGGATATGTTAATTTACACACACACACACACACACACGCACGCACACACACATATCCATTGAACCCACCACTATAAATAAATTGGTCTCCTTAAACAGTTTGATTGAATAAATAATAAATAATTTATAATTGGAGAATCAGTTATTTTTCATCTTTACATCTGTTTTAAAGAAACATTATTATGTGATATTGCTAAAAATGTGGGGGTATTTTAAGATGTTATATGATTAGTATTTCATTGTGTATTCATTTATGTATAGTGAAGCAAAACTGTTATTAAACGAACTGGAATAAATAAAGACTTCTTTATATTGGAAAGTATCCTTGATTTATTTCTGCGTTATAGAATAATATTGGAGGGTGAAGACGTTTTCCAATTTGCCAGTCAGCGATCCAAGCTCACATGCTAGCGTCAGGGTTGGCGAACCATAGCTTACATGCTAGCGTCAGTGTTGGCGAATCATAGCTGATATGCTAGCGTCAGGGTTGGCGAATCATAGCTGGCCAAGACCCCCATAACAGACCTAGCCTGGCTAACGGGGCCGGGATCGCCATCGTTTCCATGGCAGTGGAATCTGCTAAAGAAGTATTGCAAAGTTCAAAGTTCAAAATTTAGACTCCGGCACCGCATCGATCCTCCATTATCATATCATGGATTCTGCCGGTGGTTTCATCGGTGGTTACCGTTCTTGGTCTTTCTGGACGGGGATCATCTTCCAGACTCTCCCTTCCATGTTTGAATTGAGCAACCCGTTTCTTCAGTGTGCTGTAAAAAAGGACACTCTCCCCTAGAGTCTCTACCATATCCTCATGGATCTCCTTCGATGATAAGCCCTTGATGCAGAGGTAGCGAATGACTGCTCAGTGAGAAATGTTATCCATTTTCTCAATTTCTGCAGCCTCTTACCAGTTCAGTAGCCAGTAAAAAAAATTGGTTGCAGTTAATTTCTTTAAACTTGGTGTTTAATCTTACATTAACCTGATCTACAAATGTACCTAATATTAACTGTGCGTTTCAAATATTTGTACCTTATGCCGAGAATTTATCAATAACCACTCGTAATGACAGGAAAGATAAACGGGAAGGGAGAGACAACAAGAAAGCCAAGAGCAAAACAAAAAAAAAATCATAGACATTCTAACACGACGCACAACAAAAATTCACAATCTGAGCTTATGGAATATATCAGCGACCAAGATCAATGGAGAAGCATGACCGCCGACGCCTACCAGCACGGTATCTCATGATGATGATGATGATGATCGTGAACTATATCAACTTGGATCAACAGGTCGGGTAATTACAAGTATTTTACGGCACGTCCCAGTGTGATCTTCTGTCACGAGCTTTAGCAACTTAGACCAACAACAATCAGGACGGCAGCTGTTGCCGCTGAGAAAGAAAGAAAGAAAGAAAGAAAGAAAGAAAGAATTACTGAGTCTGATGATCAGAGCTTGTATTTCTGTCTACACATAAAATAGAAATGTCAGTAACAGAAAAAAAAATGTAGGGTTCAATGTTCAGGTTGTAAAGATCCTGGTGTAGTAATAGGTATTTTTTACTAGACTGATGTGAATTATTATTCAATCTTTTATTCTGTCTGGCCGCCGTCGTACTGAGTGGTGGAAGGATGACTACACCATACGTTCACACCTTACATATAAATAACAGGAGCACGAAAACAACAATCCTTTTTATAAAATCACGATCCTTGTATTTACAAAAATTCTGATCCATAAGGCAACACAAATCAACGAATCCTATGCACATGATGTCCATATATTTCTAACAGGCATTACTAAAAAATCATAAAAAATAAACATTTCCTTGAATAATATGAGTTCAATCCTGCTTACAAAAGCGCACAACTAAAATACACACGCCAGCCTCCATCTCTCGAAAACTGATCACCTTCGTCCGCGACTGGTCGCTGGACTTCAACGTGCTCAACTTTGCTCAACTTATCCCCCCTTAAACTTCTCTCTTTTGTCTTATATACCTGGTCAGCGACGGACTCGAAGGACTGGGGATTTTCCATTGACACGTCTCTGGCCAGTGGGATTTCCAATCAAAACCGGGTCACTGCTTGCTTATTTTTCCACTCCTTACACTGACACAAGATACTGAGAAAACCTGGGGTCATATTTGACAGATCTTTGGCCTTTGCCCACAATGTTAATGATGTAATACACAAAGCCAGAAAAGCGAATGGTGCGGTTAGGTTTATGACCGAACACATTTCCCACACCGAACTCTTTTACTGTTAATGCAAGCGCTGGTAATGCCACTATTGGACTGTGGTCTTGGTTTACTAATTGAACTCTTTTACTGTTAAAGCAAGAGATGTTAACGTCACTTTTGGACTGTGGTCTTGGTTTACTAACTGTTGTCTAATTCACGGCTGACTAAACTTGAGCGTATACAGAATGAACCATGAGAGTGGTGTTTGGATGCACCAGGGATACTCCAGTAATGGCGATACGGTATTTGCTTGACATGCAGAATGTGAAAGTGAGATACAGGCATACACAAGTCAAGACATTCATCAGGGTGCCAACAATCATTCGCTTCATAAGGAACTTCGGCTGGCAAAAACAGTAGACACATAAAACGAGGAAGATCCTGCATGGCTGAGGTGGAAGATACAACCATGGCAATGTTTGATCTAGATGAGATTTCACCAGGACAGGACTAGATTTTAGTAGAGGACAAACCTTAGCTAACGCAGGTTGTTGTACAGCTCTGTCGCGAACGCCATGTTTAGGCAATTGAACTTCGGGTTCAGGATCTAATTCAGAGATACTGTGGATCTTCCAGTATAGTAATATGTACAGGTGGCTCAGTCACTAAAGAAAGCAAAAGTAGATGGTGGTTTGTCGCTTATAGCAAAGAGATCGGGTGCATTTGCAGTAACACATCCAGCATGCGCATGGAGTTTGAGGCGGTATCTGTGGCAACTGAGTGGCTGGTAGATCAGGGAGTGTCTCATGGTGTTGTTGTGACGGACTCACAAACCATTCTAAGGAAGAGTGAGAGAAAAATTTCTTGTAAGAGAATGGGTGAACCTGTTGAGACACTCACATGTAAGGAGATTAACATTGATCTTCTGTGGTACCATCGAAAAGAGCTAAGGCTTGATTCCTCGCACCCGGATGAAACAACATCTCGAAGTCCATGGTGCGAAGGTTAGCAAACCAGCTCTGCAACTTGATATCTGACATCTCCTGCCGACTGAGGAATATATCCACCAAGGGTCTATGACCAGAATTTGCAACGAAGTGTTTATATTCGCCAGAAAATACTTCAACTTCTGCATGGCGTAATGGACAGCATACGCTTCTCTTTCGAATGTGGACCACTTAGTCTGAGAGCGCGACAGCTTCTGCGAAAGAAAATAATTTGGCTCTTTAACAGAGAGACCATCAGAAATGGAAGCCGTCAGCACCTAACAGGCTCCAACCGCAACATTGGAGGCATCTGTATACATGGTAAATAGTTTCTGCAACTCAGGTTGCGAGAGAAGCGGTATCTTCGCAAGGCGATCTTTCAGAAACTCAAACGCCATTTGACAGACTGTAGACCATTTGAATCTGTGATCCTTCTTGGTGAGGTTAACATTGAGAGCCACGATCTCCGAAAAATTGGGAATGAAACATCTATAATAACGACACGTCCCCAGAAAAGAGCGCACCTCCTTCACATTCAAAGGATGCCGCATTTCGCCAACGGCTCTGACCTTCTCAGGATCGGGAGATATGCCCGACTGACTGATCACATAACCGAGATACTTTGTCTCTGAGGTCGTAGTGGTTTGAGCTTGACCTTGTATTCGCGCAACAGTTTGAATACCGTCCGAAGATCGCAAACATGATCTTCGATCGTTCTATCTGTGAACACCAGTATGTCATCGATGTAGGCTTGTGCAAACTTTCCTAAGCCTTGCAATATTGTGTCAGCCAAGATGGCAGCTAAAAACTGATTTCTGCTGTGCATCTTCGGACAAATGAATTCGCCAAAAGTCACAACGAACATCCAAAGTGCAGAAAAACTTGGCTTTTACTTATCGTGCTCAAAATATCCTCAATGCGTGGCAGTGGATATGACACTGAACGCGCCACTACATTGAGTGCACGGTAGTCGCAACAGAATCAATGTGCACCATCTTTCTTGTCACCAAGACTACCGGTGACGACCATTCTGAGATCGTGCAGGAAATGATTCCGTCTAGCAACATATTCTCGATGGCCTTCTCAGTCACCTGAATAAGATTAGGTTTCCTGGAGATTGGCCGGATGATCGCCTGTCTCTGAACTGTCGAGGTGTGAGAAATCTCGGGATCCATCAAGGCAAAGACTTTCGTATTCTGTGCCAACAAACTGGATATAATGTTCCTGTGCACATCAGGGCACTAGACCTCTCGAACGACCTTCAATTATTGACTCTACAGTACCAGATTCTTGCTCCACTGAGTCCACTGACTCTGTGAGCGGAGTCAATTTACCGAGAACTTCCGCGCCTAAGCTTGATGTGCTTGCTTGAGTGGTTGATCACTGTCATCACGGGATAGTGACGAGTGTGGAGCTCAAAGACTGGATCTACCAGCTCTATCTCCGGTTGTGACAGTAAGAAAGGCGTCTCTATGCCCTGCACCGTATAAGAATTTCCAGAGGGGAAATATGACTGGGCCTTAAGTCTCAAAGGAATAAGATTGGTAGGACGTGGTTAAAGAATACCAGAACTCTGAACACGAAGAATAGAAGCAATGTGTGCATCTAATTCTAATGGAATTTTCTTGTTCTGAATGTTGAATAGACTTGTAATCTATGACAGTACCAGAATGAGACAGAAAATCACACCCAAGAATGACGAAACGGTTCATATTACGAACCATATAGAAGCAATAAGAAATAGTAACACCAGCAATAGAAATAGGTAAGTAAACTCTGCCAGTTGCTCGCATCGAAGCTGCAATTACTGTTTGCAGAGTAATTCTAGCAGGCAAGAGTTTAGGAGCAGAAGGTAAGGATTTGTACACGGAATTCTTGATGAGACAGACACTAGCACCACTAACGCCTTAATTCTGCAAGATCCAACAGAAACAAGAACAGAAATAGGAGTAGGGGGATTCGCAGCCACCGAAAGTAGTGGTATAGCACACGAAAACGAGACGGATCGCTTGGCAGACCTAGACGGTGTGAAAACGCTGTCGGACGCACAAGAACTCACAGTGAGCCTACTTGTCAGCTTAAACGTGTTCATTACATCTAGGCTTGTGCCTACAAAACCTGACAATATGGCAGTGTCTTCCACAGTTAAAACAAGATCTGTTTTCATGTGGTTGTGTACTAGCAGGCCTGTTGTTCCTTGTGATCGACCTCTAGTGGCCTACCCTACCTTCTTCTCTTGGTGATGCAGGACCAGGCAACTTCTCTTGTTGGGAAACCAGCTGCACCCTCCGAGAATCAGGACATGGAGTCTCTCACATTATGGCCATCTCATTGGTGGCTAATGACCCTGAATGAAAACCTCTGCCGGGAACCACAGCTAAAGTTCACCGACTTAGTGAGTTCAGTTTCAGCTAAACCTATATCAATAGCTTTTTCAGATGAATTGGGCTTATCCCGTAGTAGTTTAATTTTAACTTCTCTAGGCAGTAAGGCATCTGTAAAGGACTGCACTAGTTGCCCCTGAGCCATGAAGATGCCAGTTCCGCTGCAGAGTAGGCAACTCTGGCTGCCTCGCTGATGAGATCAGCCAGTGCTTGTACCGGCTCTCCAGGAGTGTATCGTATGGAGGCTAGGGTATTGCCAGGCCTCTTGGGGAGTCTGTAACACACCATAGCGTGCTAACAAAACCCCCACAAACTCCTCCCCGGACTCTTGAAGATGGAGGCGCTGCTGAACAAATTTGGTCATAGAACATGTGGTTCGCAGGTACACCATGTTCTTCTTCCCTGGCAGATCGGCAGCTCTCACCTCCATGAGTTTATTAAGCTCCTCCAGACACTGCTTTAACTTTGCTGATCCCCATCGAATCTTTCCACAGCTGACAGTGCGTGATTGAACTTCAAGTCATTGCTGACTTGGAACAGGGAACTCTGCAATAACCCCAGCAAATTTTACGTGGATGGAGCTGAAGCCACCATGCATCCTTCTGTGTTGACTTCCTATTCCTGCCACTATCTATAAATATACCACAATGCAGTAATACAAATAATACTATGTAATGTTTAAAAAAGGACAAAATATAATCTCAGACTAAACGTTAAGTATTCCTGAAAAAGAGAAAACATATATATCTGCAATTTGAAGCTTCCGTATCCCAAAATGTCTAGATAGAAATATCACTGATGAAAAATGTCCTAGATCCTACCCCACATATAAAGAGAACATCTGGCGACTGTCAGTTCACAAATGTCCACTCATTTTGTTCTGTCGAAGTGTCTCATTCAGGCTAAAAAGCAAAGTTCATCAAGTAGCGATATTCACAATGTCCCTTTTTGCAGTAATGCTGAAGACCAAGAGTAACTGCTGAAAATGCAGAAAACAGTTAATGTGACCACTTGTTACATCTCCTGTCTGCGTAGAGATAGACGAGATGTGATGTAACAAGCTGCTCTGGTTCCTCACAGGAAACTGGTTCAAGACTGGATACAGGCTACTGGTATGGCTGGGCGCTAGCACTGTGTGGCGTCTCCGTGCTACAGGTGCCACAGCTGACTGACTGTACTGTACTTCAAAGCTGACTTGAACAACTGACCAGACAACACCCCTGAGTATACACCCCAAAGCTACTATTATTCTACTAGACTTGTTTTTTCGCCAGCTCTCACAGTTGGGATACTTGACGTGAAATTACCAACCGACGAACGATCACGAACTAACCCATGAGTGTCTTGACTTCCCTAACTAGCTAAATCCTAACAACTCCTATGCTATCTGGAACCGTCGTGAAAACCTAAGCCTAGCTAAACCCACTCTACACAATCCAAGGTTAAACTCAAGTCACTACACTACTACTGAGACTAACAGATAAGAATAGACGTGAGCGGAAACCTATGACACTGTGTGTAGCTACACAGGGAAGACAAGGAACTGATACGATCAAAACAAAATACTTTAGCACAGTTAATGCAGTTACAACATTCCACTTAGAACAATTATGTACAGTGCCTGAGATACAACACTAAACAGGTGTCGTCCATACAGAAATGAACCGTGAAAGAAACAGCGTCTAAACTTGGCACCACCAAGGAAGTACGTATGCCGACCGCCGTAAAGAAAGGGCTGGTCAGGGCACCACTAAAGAAGTATGTGCCAAGCGGCACGACTAAAGAAGTATACCTTGTAGCAATACACAGAGAGTCAGAGAGATGGAATTTTTGTAGACTTTAACTGTACTGGAAAGACTTACTAATACACAATAGCGTATAAGTATACAACTATACACGAAGCACTGCAGTAAAGCTGTGATACCAAAATGTATAAACTAGGAAAAAAGTAGGAACAACTTTATTACTTAACGTTTACAACGATGTGACGTTTCTGCGCTAGCCTCATTCATACAAACACAAACAGGACAAAGAATCAGACATAAGAGACAAAGTATAGATTCGCATGAACTATATGTAACACAAATAATAAAAAAATGGAAAAAAATTAATGAAAATAGAACTTAGCTTCAGTCTTTTGTTCTTCCAAGACTGAAGCTAAATTCCATTTTTCATTAATTTTTTTTCATTAACTTACTTTTAATAATAATAATGTACGACAATGTATTTATAGTATAAGTTATTTTATTATAAAAAATTTATGTAAAATACTAAAAATTTACGATTTAATGCTAAATGGTAATGGAGTGTAAAAAGGAGGAATCCGAACTACTTTTGCGTTTAGGGGTCCATTTATCCAGTGCCATGGGGTCCATCAATCCAGCGCCATGGGGTCCGTCTATCTAGTGCCATGTTCTTTTTTTGTGTCCGTGATAATTAAAAGTCTCTGTAGCATTTACATTCAAAGCCACTTATGTGTTTCTCAGCTGTTTTGTTAAGTGTCCAGGTCTCACAGGCAGATGTTGCGATGAGAAAGATGCATGCCCTTAAAAATATTATTTTTGTAGCTCTGTCTGTTCTTTTCCACAGCTTCTTTAGTTGTTTTATTTTTGAAGAGTTAGAACTTAGACATATTAGAATTGCAAAAGGCTATCTAAATATGGACAGTCAGATTTTACTGAAGAACATAAAAAAGTCAGATAGTTAAGAAATGTAAGGTTACATGATAACGTGACTTATGCAGCAAAATGTGGAAAGGGGGGGGGGTCTCATTAAGCAGTGGGTCCTGAAAGTACTGATAACTGGCGAAACTGCAGACTATGTTATCAGAGCAGTAAAAAAAAAGAACTCAAAACAAGTGGTAGATATTAAAAAAAGTTACACTTAATGACCTCTTCAGAAAGGGAGAAACTGCTAAACCATAACGCTATTACATGTTGAAGTGTTACCTGATAGTAAGTCACGTGACATAATTATGAAAGAATTTGTCAGAAGTTTCAGTATAGAATTCCGTAAATAAATAAGTTGTTTTATTTTATTAATTTGCATAATGCCATTTATGTCAAACTGAAATGTTCTCATGTTTCGAAATCGAGTTTCTGAATCTGATAGCGTTTTTTTTAAATATGATATTACTCCGGATTTTGGCCATTGGAAAAACCTTGTCATTTCATTATTGTTGGTCAGATTGATTTCATTAAGGCTACCATATGTCTGCTTTTTATACAGACATGTCCTCATTTTAGGAGTTAAAATTACTGTCCACACACATTTTTGTTATAAATACAATTCACGAGCGTACACTCACATAGCTTCAAAAAGTATCATTTTAACTCTTTTTCTAGAAAACAACACTGGCAGGGTTGACAGATCTTGCACGCCTATGTAAATCAGTGCTCAATCTTGCACTTCTATGTAAATAAGTGCTCAGAGTGGTATTTAAACAAAGTCTAGATGAAATGAAAAGTAACACACTTTTAATCTGTCTTGTTTTTTAAATTGTAAAGCAAGTTTCTTTATAACGAATTTTTTCAACAAAATTTATGCTGGCACAACATGGAAAAAATTCTGGAGTGTTCTTTGGAATATCAGACTTCATTCAATTTTTAAAAACAATATGATGTATAATAAAGATGTGTTAGCCTTTTCTACACTGCGGTACATACTTGATAGCACAAATTTCTGTCGCGTCATATCTATGTTCTTAACACGTCTTCTTCTTCGTTCGCTTCTACCACCAAGACCGCCCCGTGATCCTACTGAATTTACTCATGTGGTCCTCAATAGGTCCCGTGGTCCCCAAAAGGTTTTCGTTGCACTAGTTTAATCTAGAGTTGGACTTTCTCACCGGAAAACCTCAACGGGTTTTGGATATAAGTATATCCCGGCTGGTTGAGAAGTGGTTGCCCATCTAGCCTAGAGTTAGACTTTCTCACCGGAAAACTTCGACGTGTTTTGGGATACCTGTGCATCCCCGCCGGCGAGAGGTGGTTGCTCATCTAGTCCAGCGTTGGACTTTCTCACCGGAAAACCTCAGCGTGATTAGGATACGCATACATCCCCGCCGGGTGAGAGGTGGTTGCCTATCTAGATTGCACTGGTCCAGTGTCTCCGACTTCAACATTTTGTGGTCGGTTCCGCTACCCTTCCTAGTTGTGACCAGGATGGAGCTTTTGTCCAGAAGGACGAATCCTCGCCACTAGTAAGTTTCATCCATGGGTTGAGCCGGTTTAGGCATATTATCCCAGTATGGGCGTGTTTAGGACGTGACCGACCTCTAGAGCGGAGGTACCGTGACTTGAGTAGCCATTAAGTTTCACCCCTGGTTTAACCCGGTTTAGACATATTTCACCAGTATGGGTGTATAACGGACGTGGTCGGCCTCTAGAGCAGAGGTGCCGTGGTATGAGTAGCTTTCGCCGCGAGACTACTGGGCATACCGATTAAGCTTCACTTTATTCTTTCCATCACCTTTTAACATCGGCGCCACACAGCAACCCTGATTGTTTTTCCTCATTTTCTTCATTGACCAGGAGGAGTTTCACTCCACGCGCGGCATCCGAAGAGTCTCGCCAGCAGAGTCTTAACCCCTGGGTTAAGCCGGTTCAAGCAATTCGCCCGGTATGAGTGTACATAGGACGTGGCCGACCTCCAGAGCAGAGGTGCCGTGATTTGAGCAGTCCTGACCTCGAGAGTACTGATTACTTCACTTATTCCTTTCTTTCACCTTTTCCACAGTATGTATATAATCCTATAATCGCACCTTTCTTCACTGGCCGGGAGGAGCCCCACTCCACGCACGGCAGCTGAAGAATCTCGCCAGCAGCGACATTCTTGACAAATGCTTTCGCGGTAGCTCGTCTTACGGCGATCCAAGAATTTCACCTCTAACGCCGCAGTACGAATACCCCCGTTTGTCCCTGTTAATCATTACCTCCAGTTCCGAAAACCAACAAAATAGAACCGAGGTCATATTCCATTATTCTATGCACCATTATTCAGGCTGCTGGGGCCTGCTTTGAAGACTTTAATTTTTTAAAAATAAACGCGCCGGCCACCCAGGACGCTCAGCGAGGAGCACCTGCGGGAGAGAGCCGGCAGACGGTAGGGCAGGAGACAACGGGCAGTGAACCGGCGCGAGCCGGTCCGCCTGCCTGCGCCTGAGATCCAGCTACGAGCTTTTTAACTGCAACAACTTTAATATATGCTGTTGGAGCTGGAATTACCGCGGCTGCTGGCACTAGACTTTCCCTCCAATAGATCCTCGTTAAAGGATTAAAAGTGTCCTCATTCCGATTACAGGGCCTCGAAAGAGTCCCATATTGTTATTTTTCGTCACTACCTCCCCGTGCCGGGAGTGGGTAAATTGCGCGCCTGCTGCCTTCCTTGGATGTGGTAGCCTTTTCTCATGCTCCCTCTCCGGAATCGAACCCTTATTCCCCGTTACCCGTTACAAACATGGTAGGCATGCCACGTACCATCGATATCTGATAGGGCAGACATTTGAAAGATGCGTCGCCGACACAGAAGGCCATGCGATCAGCACAAAGTTATCCAGAGTCACCAGTTGGGACGGTGCGCCCCGGGAAGGGCAACGACAATTGGTTCTGAACTAGTAAAAACGCTCATTCCACAAGGGTCGGAGCTTGGTAAAGCATGTATTAGCTCTAGAATTGCCACCGTTATCCAAGTAGGATCGTGTCATCTAAGGAAACTCGACTGATTTAATGAGCCATTCTCGGTTTCACCGTGAGACTGTGTGAACTTAGACATGCATGGCTTAATCTTTGAGACAAGCATATGACTACTGGCAGGATCAACCATATAGCTTTCTTCACCTAACCTTAGTAGGACATCTGCCCGCAGACAGACGCGGGGCAAGGGAGACGGCGCTCTGCTCAAAGCGGATCCCTTTCGACCCTGGCGGCGTTTCATTTCCTTTAACCGGCGGCGGCCGGCTCTCTCTGCTCTAACGAACGAGAAGAAAGCCCGGCACCCACAACCAACGCACATTACATACTGCAAACCCGATACTCTTTGCGAGAGATGGGCCAATTTCGAGACCATCGGTCGACAAAACCTTAGTACACCACAGACGCGTTAGCTCGAACCTGGCTGGCTAGCCGTTTATAGGCTTCTTTCGACGGACAAACCACTCGCTTCTGCATCGAAGCACCTTAACTCTCGCAGTCCGGGAAGGGAGCGAAAGCATTTATCCCTACTCACGGAACTAGAGAGCGCTTTTTCGCCAAAAGAACTGTTCTAATGCTGAACTCTTGTGCACTTAACAATATATTTTTTAGCATTTTCAAAGAAACTTCATTCAAACCCGTGTGAGGCACAGTTACCGACGACAAAACAGATTCGGCTTTATGCTGCCTCTGGTGACCAAAAGCTGAAATGGCAGGAAAAGTAAAAAGTTGACCATAGCCTAACGAAATATCGTCTGTTATGTGCTTCCATCTAGTGCCCAAATTCAAAAAGCTAAAACAATACAGAGGGAATAGGAGAAGCAGAATTTGACTAAAGCGAAATGGATTATGGAAGCGTAGAATGAACCAGATAATGACTGAAGTACAGCAGACTAAAGTGCAGCGGCACACCGTTTGGGAATTCCTAGTCTAATGGATAATCCGCCACCGATTATATATTGTAAGGAGCAACATATGCCAGCTTGAGAAAATAGGGGGCAAGAATAGCACAGATCTGAATCAGCTAGCCTTAATCAGCCATCCCTAATCAGTCAGCCTTAATCATCCAGCTTTCTTCACAGACTACGGGGCACTTCTGGAATCACTAAAAACAACGACCCACAGGCAAACATACAGGAAATCACATCAGACCTGAAGCACCTTACGCTGTCGGCAACTGTGGCCCTACATTGGTTACCATCCCACTGTGGAATAGCTGGCAATCAAATATCTGACACCCTATGATGCTCAGTTCGAATGGCAAGGGGTTGGGGGGGGGGTGTGAATCAGCCAGTTTTGACTGGGTTCAGCATGTTAATATTTTGTGAAGATTAAATTTCGCGCCAAAATAAGGTAAGACAAAAAAGTTCCCTCAGACATTTGCTTCCTGCTGATGTTTGTAAAGTATTATATATATATATATATATATAATATATATATATATATAATATATATATATATATATATAACTGCAAAGTATCGAATGTTGTAATGAGAAAACCATTATTTCGGAAAGTACTTCATGTTAAAAAAAAATCCATCCATCATTGTAACCTTTACAAAACAATCAGAGGCTTATAGGCTTATTCTCATAAGACCGTTCTCAAGCCTATGTGGGTGTCAATAAGTTCTCTCTCCACTTCTCACGGCCTGCAGCCAGTCTTTGCACAGTGGCCCAGCTATGTTGAACGGTGGTAGTGCCCAATTTACCAGGAGAGATAATGAATCTTAGATCATATAAAATAAGCTCTAGCTCAAAATAAATCTGTAAAATAAACAGCAGCAGAAAAAATGATTTTCAGCACGTACATGCAAATGAATGAATGAATGAATGAATGAATGAACAGCATGTGTATGAAGTATAGTTCCGAGTTTTATGGGTGGGGCTGGGGGAGTAAGAGTGAATACTGCAAGTACCAGCCTCTTCCCACCACCTCCCCCAAGACATTAAAACCCCGTTTCCTGTTGACTGGTTTTCAAGAATGCATTACCCATATTTTACAACCGTAGAAACAAATTTGTGAATGAATTTTTAGTGATAGTCATCATTGTTTTCTTTCTATGACGTTCTCTTTCCAAATTACACTATTATCTGTGTTCCCCCCATAGACTAAGGTCATTCAGTCATTTGTATGCCCTTAGCGAACTTTGCCTCCATAACAGCTCTCCTGTATGCCTCTTGGTTGTAAGCAAGATGCACTGCTGCTCATGCATACATTTGCAGATTATCAACGATGTATTGCAGCCATCTTCGCCTTGGTCTTCCTCTTTTTTCTTTTTTCTTCCTTCTTCCTCTTCTTTCTTTGTCCTATTATGTACCCTTCCAAGATGGTCTTCTCTAAATTATCATGGCGTTTAATGTGCCCAAAATATTTAAGTTTCCTCTGTTTAATCCTCTTTACTAGCCAACATTCTTCAATATTAAGTTCTTGTAGTATGGATATGTTTGTTCTTTTTTGTGTCCACGATATTTGAAGAACTCTTCTGTAGCATTTACATTCAAAGGCATTTATGTGTTTCTCAGCTGTTTTGTTAAGTATCCAGGTCTCACAGGCAGATGTTGCGATGGGAAAGATGCATGCCTTTAAAAATATTATCTTTGTAGTTCTATCTGTTCCTCTCCACAGATTCTTTAGTTGTTTTACTTTTTTTTAAGAGCGTTAAATGTCCTCCTTTTAATTTCACTCATTGTCTCTCCATTATCAGGTAGTGATGATCCAAGATATTAAAAACTCTCCACCTCTTCCAATTTTTCCTCACTGATACTTCTTCTTCTTCTTCTTCGTTCACTCCTACCACCAAAAACGCACTGTGATCCTACTGAATTTATGCCTGTGGTCCTCGTTAGGTCCCGTGGTCTCCTGTGTGGTCCCTGAAAGGACCACACGAGATCCAGGAGAGGACCACAAGGGGTTCAGAGTATAGCAGGGCTTTAGCCTGTATTCTTGGTGGGTCTCTGAAGCGGATTGCGTGACACCATGGTTTTCGGTGCACCAGTTTAGTCTAGAGGCCTCACTGATACATATTTCAGCTGCTTTATTTGTTTTGTCAGTTGTCATTAATTTTTAGGCTAAGGTAATAAAAATAATAATCTGACCGAAGGCGAGAACTGCCTGGAATTTTGAAGAAGGAATTTGCGTTGTCAGGCAGCTGTTCTTCATTTTTTTTCCAGATATTTGTGATTTTACAAACAACTGATTGCACTTGCATATTCTGACACACCAACATACATATGCACATATACATACACATCAACATACACACCAACATACACATGCACACATACATACAGGTGGGAACACAACCGGTGCATTGCTTCAGAGCCCAGGAGTTTTTCACTTTTAAATTTACAAAATAGTGAAAGCTGTCACCCAGCAGTACCTGATAAGGTGTACTTGCCTGTGGCTGATGGATGGATGGATGGATGGATGGATGGATGGATGGATGGATGGATGGATGGATGGATGGATGGATGGATGGCAGGGCCCCGTAGTGGTCGAAAACAGAAAAGCTAATCTATATGGGTTGGAGGAGGGAATGAAAAGAGGGCGAAGTGGAGGAGAATAATAGTTTGTACCGGCTTCTAACATTTCTCTCGGAGGCTCTGCATACATACATACATACATACATACATACATACATACATACATACATCCATACATACATACATACATCCATACGTACATAATACATACATACATACACATGCATACACAAACACACATGCATAATACAAACATACACATGCATGCATACATATGGACATACACATATACATACATGCTTACATACATAAACACAAATACATATACATAAATTACAGAACAGAATGCGATCATAAACTTCGTACTTCCTCTAAGTTCATTGTTACTTCAATCTTCATGGCGGAAGGAGCAGTAGTCAAGCTGAATGAGATAATAATCAGCTATTCATAGCTGACCAAGACCCTATTCTACATCCACGCATTACCCCCTTGTAACAGACATTAGTCTGAACAAGTGAATACGGGTGGAAATGTGAAAGCAAACCAGGTCCCAAAAACAAACAGGACCGAATTCAAGTGAGTCGGGTTGAAGCTTAGTTGCAAACCCTCACAACGCAACCAACATTCTTTTCAAGGCGAAAGCAAAGGAAGAAAACTTCTATTTCGTGTATAGTCACTCAAGTTGATGCTTCTTTTGTGGTATAAATAATTTCAAATTAATTTTAAGTTTAGTAGTAATTGTTTATTTGTCTTATAATCTTTCATCTCTCTTTTATTATCTTATTTTCGTCTTCGACAACATCTGTCCCTAGACTCTCTCTCTCTCTCTCTCTCTCTCTCTCTGATATATTATTATTTCCTCGCATTAAAAAAGTCTCTAAATTAAATGTTGATATTATTGCACAGCGCTCGTATTGGCCCAGAGGCAAAGTTCTAGGTGGTTCTAGTAGTATGAATGGCATGCAGTACGTGAGATGTTCCAGACATGATTATGACAGGTGGGCGCAGTACACGCATGACAATGGCTGGGATTATAAGCATGTCCTGCCCTACTTCAAGAAATCAGAGGATATTAGGATTCCAGAACTGAGCCATTCAGGTATTCTAACTTTGTAAAGCAAGAGTTCTGAAAGTAGTACATTTTGTGATTACGCTTAGTTGAATGTCAGGGTTATTTAATGCTCCAGGGTTTGTAGCGCTGGTGTCTATCCAGTGAGTCTATACAAGCAAGCTGCTTATTAAGGTTCATCATGACATGTACAAATGTGTGAAAGAAGTAATTTAACATATGGATTTTCTTAACCTGGTGAACTGTATACCAACTTTAATTTCATCACAATTTGCACAGACTCCGTTCTGATGAGGTTTTGATAGTGTTTGTTTAACATTAATTAAGATTTGATGCTCAATTTGACTAATGCTGCTAGTATAAATTTATAGCTGATTGTCCACTTTAAAAGTAAAAAAACTGGGGCACCTGAGTAGCAAAGTGGTCAGTATATTCATCTTTTAAAGCGATATATGAAGTTTTGAATCTGAGAAAGGTGCCCTCGTCATCTAACTTTGAAAATAAGGATCTGGAGCTGGAAAAAGAAAGACAAGTAGGCCACACTATCCTCTAGTGTGGTCAAGGGAAATCTGAGCATTCTCTGGCTACTTTTACTACTCTTACCTGTTGAGTTTAATATTAGCAGTACTACTATAACACATTTTATCATTATAAGAGTCACCCATGAGAGGAACTGAACTTTTCTCCATAACAGAAAAATATCTCACATGGGAAGAGTATGTAAACAGTAAATTTAACAATGATAACATTCTGTTTTATCTGAATACTAATTAACTTTAGCTGTACATTTAACTTAGGTTGACCACGTGAAACACTAAAAGGACATTGTTAAGATAAAACAGTTTAGTGGGCATAACATCCCTTGATGAAGTGGAAAAACTCGCCGAGAACAGGAAAACTTGGCAAACAACTATGCGAGTCATATGTGACACAGGAAGGATGTAAGATGTAAGAAGTACACCTAACACACTTGAAATTAACAAGGAAAAAACAAAAATAATGAAACTTCTCATTCACCAAGAAGGAAAAATATACGTAGAAAGAACAATTGTTGAAGAAGTACACCAATGTGCAGACCTCGGCAGCTACATAGACCAGGATGGTGACACCAGAAAGGAAGTTTTGAGTTAGAATTGCAAAAGCAGAATTAACCTTCAAGAATCTTGAGAACATATTGCATTCAAAAGCTATGAGCACAAAAACTAATATAAGATTATTCACTTAAAATGTAATACCCACCTTCATTTATGCAATGCAAAACCTGGAAAACAACTAAAGAAATAGACAAGAAATTAGAATTTTGAAAACAAATACCTAAGGAAAATGCTCTGTATAAAGTGGAACGAAATCAAGAACAGTGCAGAGATAAGGTAGATGAGTGAACAACGACATGTCTCTTAGGTGATCAGAAATCTTTCATGTGATGAGAAGAAACAGAGAATCCCAAAACAAGCTATCAAGTGGAACACACCAGGGTGAAGAAAAAGAGGTCGACCAAGTGAAACTCTAAAGATGACATTGTTAAGAGAGCCCAATTGAGTAGGCCAAATTAGATTTTGAAAACAAATTTAGTTTATCCCTTGATGAGGTTGAAAAGTTTGCCGAAAACAGGAAATCTTGAAAACTATCATGCAAACCCTATGTGATGTTTAACAGCACAGGAAGGATTAAGATGTAAGTAAAAGAGAGAAACATTAGCTAGAAAATCAGTTTTGTGTTTTGGGGTTGGGGGTTGATGTGGTTGCTAATATAAACAAATTGTAAATTCCAAACTTTACAATTTTAATGTAAAGTACCCTAAATAAATTGTTACTTTGATACAAACTATCAATTTAAAATACTGTTTAAGTTTATTTAAATAACTGATTTTTACCCAGAGATGAATTTCAGTTTATGCCTTTTTATCGAACAGTCCAACAGCTAAATAAATTGAAGAATTTATTTGAAGCTGTGATCATACAAGCCATACCCAGTTTCTCCTTGTCATGAAATATTTTATTATCGTCTGTTTTTACACACTTCCTTCCTCACTTCAAGCAGAAGTCAGTTAGTGTGCCCTGCAGAAGTTATAATTACTAAACATTACCTCAAATACATTGTAAATCTCTTGAATTCTTGCCTGATGTACTTACTTGTTTTGTTAAAAGTTAAAACATTAATAAAAAATTTGGTCTATGATAAAGTGCAGTTTTTACAATCTGACCACTAGTAAACTGACATGTATACGTGGGTACAGTATAAGTATAAAAAGATAAGGTGAAATGAACTGAATATGTTGTGAGCAAGATGGCCTGCTGCTGATGCATCCATTTGCAGATCATCAACGATGTCTTGCAGCCATCTTCGCCTTGGTCTTCCTCTCTTTCTTTTTCCCATTATGTACCCTTCCAAGATAGTCTTCTCTAGATTATCATGACGTTTAATGTGTCCAAAATATTTAAGTTTTCTGTCTTTAATCCTATTTACTAGCCAGCTATCTTCAATATTAAGTTCTTGTAGTATGGTTATATTTGTACTTTTTTGTGTCCATAATATTTGAAGAACTCTTTTGTAGCATTTACAACAAAGGCATTTATATGTTTCTCACCTGTTTTGTTATCGGAATAGAGAACCACATTAGCCAGTTTTCCACCACTTCCAGTTGTTTCAAGATGTCTTTGCGGCTCCTCATATCCATTCAAGATTTTATAAGGTCTCTTCTGTAGCATTTCTTCTTGAAAGATCTGATCTGTTTTCTGTCGCCTCTTTCCAGTCTATGAGAAATAAATAGATATTGTTTCATATCTAGCGGCATTGACAGAGTAAGAGAATGGAGAGGGAAGCAAGGAAATTGTGGATGGGAGAGCTATGAGCACATTAGAGAATTTTGTTCCCAAACCATAGAATTTAAGTTTGGTTCTGGAGTTGAATGGCTGATGCTGTTCAGCTACCTGTACAAACAGTCCATTGTTGCATTTTCAAGATCTGTTTTCTAGACTGCAGTAACCGTACTTTTGCACTGTTCATGTGTATGTTCACAAATTTTATTGCTGTTCATTTTCTACAGGCATCTCTAACTCACAAGTGAACTCACTGAACAGTGAACGCTGGAGCACAAGCCGTGCTTTCATACATCCTTTCTTGGACAGACCTAACCTGGATGTTGCAGTACATTCTCATGTAACCAAGGTGATGTAATAATGCAGTAATAGTATGTAAGGTAAAGTAAGGTAAAATCCCCATGTACATGCCATTAAGGCACACTGGGGATATGGTGTTAGGCTGGTATTTTCTGTGACCTTCGTCATATGAAAGTGTGATATGGTCAGTATCATGCCCTGCCACTTTAGCTTCCCAGATTTCTCTAGCACCCATTTTTAGAGGCTGGGTGAACCCTGAGGCCTTTTTGGTGCACACCAGAAAAAAAATCCCACCGCTAGGACTGAACTTGGTACCTCCAGATACTTTTATCGTTTCTTTACTTATTCAGTCAAGCGGAGAGCGGGGCGCAAGCCCCTCGCTTCTGGAGTTAAGCGGCAATCGGCGCTCGTCGTCGGCCACGATCCGCTCTGAAGACAGTGTCAGGCGGGGAGTTTGACTGGGGCGGTACATCTGTCAAAAGGTAACGCAGGTGTCCTAAGGCGAGCTCAGCGAGGACGGAAACCTCGCGTAGAGCAAAAGGGCAAAAGCTCGCTTGATTTCGATTTTCAGTACGAATACAGACTGTGAAAGCACTGTGGAAAAGGTGGTACAAATGATAAAGCGAAGCAAACAGTCATATCATGGCACCTCTGGTCTGGAGGTCGGCCACGTCCTGAGTGCAGTCATATCGGGTGAAAAGCATGAACTGGCTTGTCCCAGAGGTTAAGACACTGCTGGCGAGACTCTTCGAATGCCGCGCGTGGAGTGAAGCTCCTCCCGGTCAAGGAAGAAAATGCGGAAAAGAAATAAAGGTTGCTTTTTCAGCACCGACGTGAAAAGGTGGTGGAAAGGATAAAGTGAAATTTAATCGTTATGTCCAGTAGTATAACTGCGAGAGCTACACATACCACGGCGCCTCTGCTCTGGAGGCCGGCCACGTCCGAAATACACCTACACTGGTGAAATTTGCCTAAACCGGCACACACCAGCGGTGGAACTTGATGGCTAGACATGTTATGCCACCTCCGCTATAGAGGTTGGTCACGCCTGATATACACCTATACTGGTGAATTATGCCTAAACCGGCTCACACCAGGGGTGAATCTTGAAAGCTACGCATGTCACAGTACCTCTGCTCTAGAGGTCGGTCACGTCCCAAACATGCCCATACTGGGATAATATGCCTAAACCGGCTCAACCCAGGGGTGGAAGTCACTAGTGGCGAGGATTCGTCCTCCTGGACAAAAGCTCCATCCTGGTCACAACTAGGAAGGGTAGCGGCCACGACCACAAAATGCTGAAGTCAGAGACACTGGACCAGGGAAGTCTAGATAGGCAACCACCTCTCACCCGGCGGGGATGTTTGCGTATCCTAATCACGCTGAGGTTTTCCGGTGAGAAAGTCCAACTCTGGACTGGATGGGCTACCACCTCTCACCCAGCGGGGATGCACTGATATCCTAAACACGTCGAGGTTTTCCGGTGAGAAGGTCCAATTCTGGACTGGGTGGGCTACCACCTCTCACCTAGCGGGGATGCACTGATATCCTAAACACGTCGAGGTCTTCCGGTGAGAAAGTCCAACTCTAGACTAAACTGGTGCAACGAAAACCACGGTGTCACGCAATCCGCTTCTGAGACCCACCAAGAATACAGGCTAAAGCCCTGCGATACTCTGAACCTCTTGTGGTCCTCTCGGGGATCTCGTGTGGTCCTTTCGGGGACCACACAGGAGACCACGGGACCTAACGAGGACCACAGGCGTAAATTCAGTAGGATCACAGTGCGGTCTTGGTGGTAGAAGTGAACGAAGAAGAAGAAGAAGAAAGTACCTCCAGATTAGTAAACTGAGTTCCTAACCATTCAGCAAACCAGGCCATCAGTAATAGTGGCAGAAGTGAATTTGTTAGTGGAGTTAGCAGCACATTTTTACTACTGCAGCTACTAAAAGGAGCTTGTTATTGGGTTATCTGCAGTTAAGAAGAAGTATTTTTGTGCAGGTGTATATGCTCTTCTGTCTTTCACATCTTTATTAAACAGGAAACTTGTCCTTTTTATGTCCAGATACTAGAATAAGGTAAAGACAAAAGGCCTGTTTTGAACATCTAAATGCTTCACATATTTCTCCTTTAAGTGCAGTAAATACTGCATAGTTCATTTTGCTGATTCTTACCTTGGGACTTCTGATAAAATCTGACATTTATTGCTTAAATGATAACAGATGAAAGAGAAAAATAACTAGTAAAAACAATGTTGTTACATCTCCCTGCAGCTGCAGATCAGTTTCTTGTTGGCTATTTGATGAGATGATGATTTTGGAAATTATAACAAACTATAACTTTCTATAACAGAAGAAGGACATCTGTAATCTTGGAGTAGGCTTAAGAAACCATTTCATTTAGAATTCACATTTTGAATTTTTTAAAAACTATCTTATTGAAACAGATTTTTGGAATTTTCATTTTGAAACAAGTTTTTAAAATTTTCTTACTGAAACAATTTTTTGAATTCTTATACTGAAAAGTTTTTGAAACTCTCTTACTGAAACAAGTTTTTGAAATATTCTTACAGAAACACATTTATTTGGAACTCTCATGTTAAAACAAGTTTTAAACAAATTCTGTTTGCCAAGGATAATCATTACTGTACTAGGATTTACCATAACCACTGCCTTCATCAGGAATACTGCTTTAGAGCCGAGTTATAAATAACTGTTCCCTCACAGACCATAATGACTCTACCATTTTTATAAAACAATTCTAGTTGTTTCGGACATTCCATAACTATATCATCTCTTTAACACAGTTATTGAGTCCAATATTTAGTGACCGTGCCAACTCTGTAACATAATCATAATTTCATCCAACATTCTATCACAGCATCAGTTCTATAACACGAGCATACTTTGTCCAACATTCATGACAGTGTCATCATTTCTGTAATGCAATCTTTATGTGTCCAACATTCAGTGATAGTATCATTTCCATATAACATAATCATCTTTGTGCCTAATATTAAATGTACGAGTAAGTATTGAAACCATGACAAATGTATCAGAACAGAAAAACATTGAAACCATGACAAGTGTATCAGAAAAGAAAAACATTGAAACCATGACAAGTGTATCAGAACAGAAAAGTATTGAAACCATGACAAGTGTATCAGAACAGAAAAACATTGAAACCATGACAAGTGTATCAGAAAAGAAAAGCATTGAAACCATGACAAATGTATCAGAACAGAAAAATATTGAAGTCATTACAAATGTATTAGAACAGAAAAGTATTGAAGTCATTTCAAATGTATCAGAACAGAAAAGCATTGAAGTCATGACAAATGTATCAGAACAGAAAAGCATTGAAGTCGTGACAAATGTATTATGTATGTTAGAAAATTTAACAATAGCACTGTAAATGTGAAGCAGAGTTAGACAGAGGTGTGTAGTACAGTTCTCTAGAAAAAAAAAATGGGGAGAGAGAGAGAGAGAGAAGAAAGAAAGAGGTAAAAAGATAAAAGGCAAAATTCCCGTTTCCATGTCACTATGGCATATTGGGGACTACAGTGTTAGGCTCGTATTTTCTGTGACTCTCAGCACATGAAAGTCTGATGTGGTCAGTATCATGACTGGCCATCTCACCTTCCCAGATTTCTCTTTATTTTTAACAATAACCTTTTTAATCCTTCATATGTTTTATCAGTTGCACAAATTTTACACCAAGCATTACAAATGCACATACCCTAACAAGGCACACAATCACTTGTTTCTCTAACATGGATTAATTCCCATTAGCCACAAACTCAAATGAACTTGTAGAGATATTCTCACTCCCAGTCTCCAGGCAGCAATGCAGCAGAAGAAACTGAACTCTCTATCTGCCAATAATGTTTTGTCTGATGATTTTACACCACTGGTGACCATTACATCTATCTGTGATCATTAGGCAAGGTCTTTATCATCAGACAGGTCATCAAAATCATTGAAGAAATCAGAATGAACAGCTTATTCATTGGCTGCTAAATCCATGACCAGTACTGTAAACCCACCTGCCTCTTTCATTTCCATGTACTATCCAGCTTCTTCTGTGAACATTTCATCTGCGACAATAGCAACAGGTCACATTTTTAAGTTTAGTAGAATAATAAAAAGAGCAAAGTATGTTTAAAAACTGACTGGAATCTACAGAATTCAAAGATCTTAATATACCAGCTTACTATGCTCAAGCTCATAACACCCATGATAAGTATACCACATTACACCACTAGAGCTGGTTTAAATTAAAGAAATAAATAATTACTGTACACATTCAGTTCATTTCACCTTCTCTTTTTTGTATTTATACTGTACCCAGGTATATTTGTCAGTTTACTAGTGGTTAGAATGTAAAAATTACACTTTATCACAGACCAAATTCATGTTCTCAAGTTTTCACACATATAAATACACTGAAACAAGGTGTGAAACAAGATGTATGTTTCTTAATTATAATAAAAAATTTTACTGCTACAATAAATTTTACAACTTTACTGGTTGACCGTCAACAAAACATATGAAATGGATACCGCTCCTAGATTTCTCTAGTACAAGTTTTTAGTGGCTGGATGAACCACAGGGCCTTTTTTCATGTGTACCAGAAAAAAATCCCATTTCTGGAACTGAAACTGGTACCACCAGACTAATAAGACTAGCGCCTAACCACTCAGCTAGCCAGGCTGCCAAATATGAGGTAAGAACAGTGAAATAATTATGAAAAACAACAATAACAACAACTCAATATTTTAGCAAATCTGCTTTTGTCAAGTTCAGCAGAAAAGACAGAACACAAATATAAATACACTGAAACAAGGCGTGAAACAAGAATATGTATTATCTCCTTGCTTTTTGGAATTGCCATAGACTTTATAATGAAAAGATGCTGTACGGGTAAAACCAGCATTGATTGGGTACATGGGACCCAAATAGAAGATCTTAATTTTGCAGATGACATAACTCTTATCAGCGACAATGTGAAATCAATACAGGAAAAAACAGATTCCCTGTCTTCTTTGGCTAGCAAAATAGGTCTTGAAACTAACAAAGACAAAACAAAAATAATGAAATTTCTCATTAATCAAGAAGGAAAAATATATGTAGAAGGAACAGTTGTTGATGAAGTAAACCAATTTGCATACCTCAGCAGCTACATAGACCAGGATGGTGACACCAGGAAGGAAATTAGAACTGC
Organism: Achatina immaculata; assembly: GCA_009760885.1. Taxonomy (NCBI): domain Eukaryota; kingdom Metazoa; phylum Mollusca; class Gastropoda; order Stylommatophora; family Achatinidae; genus Lissachatina; species Lissachatina immaculata. The sequence continues at coordinate 16,847,660 of CM019692.1, forward strand.
AAAAGCAGCATTGTCCTTCAGAAATCTTGAGAACATATGGCATTCAAAAGTTATAAGCACAAAAACCAAGTTAAGATTATTCAATTCAAATGTGATATCCACCCTCATTTATGCATGTGAAAGCTGGAAAACAACTAAAGAAGTAGACAAGGAATTAGACTCTTTCGAAAACAAATGCCTAAGGAAAATACTTGGTATAAAGCGGAACTTCTTCTTCATACGCAGTATAAAGTGTAATGAAATTAAGAGCAACACAGAGATAAGACAGATGAGCAAACAACAACCTGTCTCATGGTTGATGAGAAAATGAAGATGGACATATGTAGGCCATGTGATGAGAAGAAACAATCAGAGAATACCAAAACAAGCTATTAAGTGGAGCACAACAGGCCGAAGAAAAAGAGGTCGACCACATGAAATTCTAAAGAGGACATTGTTAAGGGAAGCCAGTTTAGTGGGCATAACATCCCTTGATGAAGCTGAAAAACTCACTGAAAACAGGAAAACTTGGCAAAAAACTATGTGAGCCCTATTTGGCATTTAACGCCACAGAAAGGATGTAAGATGTAAGCTGTGAATCAGGAACTACCATATGACAAGCAATTTTTAGTCTTATCAGTAATATCAAGTTTTACAGAAAGGATGTAAGATGTAAGCTGTGAATCAGGAACTACCATATGACAAGCAATTTTTAGTCTTATCAGTAGTATCAAGTTTTACATTTGATCACAAACAGGTCATAATCAAGGATAAGAAAGCTGAAGGAGTGGAAATTATCAAAGATGGGAGAAAGTACATTGTCTCTGCCAGAAGAGAAATCATTCTGTCAGCAGGAGCTGTAGGTTCTCCACAGATTCTTATGTTGTCTGGGATTGGACCAAAGAAGCACTTAGAAAGCCTAAAGGTATTATTATGCTGACAGTAATTAATATGAACTTTGCTTCCCTAACAGCTCTCCTGTAGGCCTTTCGGTTGTAAACAAGATGCCCTGCTGTTCATGCATCCATTTGCAGATCATCAATGATGTCTTCAGTCATCTTCACCTTGGTCCTCATCTCTTTCTTTTTTCCATCATGTATCCTTCCAGGATGGTCTTCTCTAAATTGTCATGACTTTTAATGTGTCAAAAATATTTAAGTTTTCTCTCTTTAATCCTCTTTACTACCCAGCCTTCTTCAATATTATGTTCTTGTAGTATGGATATATTTGTTCTGTTATGTGCCCATGATATTTGAAGAACTCTTCTGTAGCATTTGCATTCAAAGGCATTTATGTGTTTCTCAGCTGTTTTGTTAAGTGTCTAGGTTTCACAGGCATATGTTGCAATGAGAAAAATGCATGCCCTTAAAAAATCTTATTTTTGTAGTTCTGTCTGTTCCTCTCCACAGCTTCTTTAGTTGTTGTACTTTTTGAAGAGCGACAGATGTCCTCCTTTTAATTTCTCTCATTTTATCTCCAGTCTGAGTTATTAATGGTCCAAGATATTAAAAACTCTCCACTTCTTCCAGTTTTTCCTTGTTGTTACATATTTCAGCTGTCTTGTTTGTTTTGTCAGTTGTCATCAGTTTAGTTTTCTTCGCATTAAGATAGAGGTTTTGCTCTTCACTGTTCTTACAGATTGACATAATTAGTTTTTCCATTCCTTTTTGTCTTGTCCACAGTAATAGTATGTCATCAGCATATCTAATCTCTGGCATTCTGTAACCTCCAATTTTTATGGCATTGTAATATTCTTTGTTGAAATAATGTGACTGCTAGGTCAAATTTATTGTATTGCACAATTATGAGTACTTACTTTACTTATCCTTTTTCTTGTACATGAAGTATTGAGGAGAGATCATTTTTTTGTTTTTGAGCCAAATGGATGGCCTCTGTAGCGGTCTTGCCATAATTAGAGAGTGTTTCTCACATACCATCTATTGACCTCTCTCTGGGTCTTCCTCTTAATCTGTTGAAAGCTCTTGTGGCTGGGTGTGAGTGTGTCATTCTCATTAAGTGGGCAAGCTACCTGATTCTTTGCTTCTCTGTGTGTCATAGACATGGTGTATTGCACAGAAGAAGAAAAAAGCATAAATCACATACTAGTTTCCCATTCTTCCTGATTTAAAATTTCCCTGAAAGCTGTCTAATTTCCTTTCCACCTCTAAATTTATTCATCTCTCAGTACATAGACTTTCTTCTTTCTACTTTTTTTCCTTTCTTCAAACTGAGTCAACTTAATTTTTTTTTAAATTATCTTTTCAAATGTTACTCTGCTTCTTGCTATCTCTTCTGAGCCAGTTACAATTTAGTTTTTACTTAATGTTTCCACAAAATTTAAACCGATGTCATTGAAGTTCTTAGACAATGTTATATCAAGTTTCTTATTTCATTTCTTAACTGCTGTTATAATATTCAAATTTAAAAATTGCATTCACATTTTGTAGAAGCTTTACATAATCATAAATCATCCAATTAATTGACAAAAATTGTTCTTTATAGAAAAAAATACAGAAAATAGTAATAAATAATGAACACAGGTAAAAAAAGTATAGTCAAGAAGATCAAATTTCAAGACTTGTATCATTTGCAGAAGTAAATTAGCTTTCTTTTTCTTTCCACAATAGATCCCTGTGGTGGTTAATCTACCAGTGGGAGAGAATCTTCAGGATCATCTCATGTTTGATGTTGGTGTCAAGGTTACAGCACCAGTGACAGCAACATGGGACAGTTTAGCTTCTCTATGGACAGTTTTGCAATACAAGCTCTTTGGCAAAGGTATTAAAATTAAGATGCAGTAACATTTTTTTATAACAGTAACAGTGATAATGATGGTGCTAAATATGATAATGCAGTGATACTGATTGTTGCAGTTAGTGACAAATAACAGATATAGCTCATCTAAGAAAAATAATTGTTATGTCTTTAGTGTTGATTTGATAGAAGTGACCACACTTACGGCAGTGATGGGGTAGGAAAGCTAAACAACATTATCATTCATTGAAAGAGACTTATTATCTGGCAGAAATTTGCAGCGACTAACTTAAGATTTATTGCCTTCATATCATCTAAGTTTTTACAGTATATTCTGCCTTATGTGTGTGCTTTGATTTAGTTAGTGATTATATTATTCATTGTGCTGTTGAAAGCTGTCAGTTTCAGTTTCCATATGTTTGTGATGATCTTTTATTTACTTCTGGTTTCCATTGTATTGTGTTATTTTTTTATCCCATATTGTGAGTGGGTGTGTGTGTGTGAGCACACATGTATATGTGTACTTCTACTCACATGGGTACATGTACTTCTGCTCACATCTAAATTTCTTTATTGCCTTTTTTTTTATTACTGGTTTATTGAAATCTTTTTTTCTGTACTTCCAGAATTGCTTATGATTTTGCTACAGCATGTTACATGTAATGTCAACAGTTAACAAAGTCTTGTGATAAAATTCATATTTACTTGTTATCATTTATGTGCTTATTTTCTATGCAGAGATTACATGCAGAGGACTATTATATTTTAATTGTAAACGTTTTTTAGAATGATTTTGTAATGAAGTGTGAAACTAAATTTATTTACAATAGCAAAGATGGCTCCAACTTTTTGATGTCTTGCTTTAGATATTTATTGTACTCTGCAGATTTCTAACATCTTTGCCTAGTATATTTAAAAGTATTCCATGTTTGTGTACAGAGCATGTTTTAGGTTATTTCCATTTTTCTTGTTTCACTGACTTTGTCTTTGTTCGCATGTGGCCTGGTTTTGGAGGAACATTACCAGCAATAATTTATTTGATGGTTGTGTAGGGGCACTCATTGGTCTATCAGTATGCACATCAGAAAAAAAAAGATCCTACAGTGCATTTTCTGGATTAAGATATATTCCGTAAATCATTTCACACTCACATAGTGTTATAAAATGTGCATAGATTTGGTGTTTACAGTTTTAAAATCCGAACTCTTAAAAAAAATGTACATTCTACACAAGGAAACAGTCAGGTAGAGCAGAATCCAATGCCTGAATATAAGCTGTAAGAATTTCACAGCACAGACAGAACTGCGTCATTAGACTTAAGTGGAGAAGTTAAACTTGGGACAGAAACTAAAGGACAGTCATTAAAAATAGAGAAAACTGTGAACTTTGAAATACTAAAGAGATTCAAATTTAGTAAGAATAATAGCCTTAAAACTGATGAAAAAAAAAGCAACAACAAACAATGAAACAAAACAATTAACTATTATATATAAAACATCCTACTGTGTAAAGTATTTTATTTTAAATTTGAAAGCTGCTTCATGCACCAGAGGAGGAAGACATTGTGAAAACAGTAGCTACAATTTCTTGTAGCATTGATGAATGCTGAAAAAAAAAAGGTAAAATTCCTGTTTCCATGCTATTAAGGCATATTGGGGAATTCGTGTTAGGCCCATATTTTCCATGACCTTTGGCACATGAAAGTATGATGTAGTCAGTATAATGCCTGGCCATGTTACCTTCCCAGATTTATCTGGTACCCATTTTTAGAGGCTGGGTGAACTCCGGGGCCTTTTTGGTGTGTACCAGAAAAAAAATCCCACTGCTGGGACTGAACACGCCACTGGATTAGTAAACCGAGCGGATTTATGTTGAAAGAGAGTTAAAATACTTAATTAAATATTTTCACTGTATTCAGTTAGCATCTCTCAATACTTTACAAGCATAATATGTGTGAGTGAAATTCAGTGTGCTGTAAATATATTTAATCTCAGTATATGCATGTATATGCACATATACAGGGTCCAAACAAATTATTGATCAGTTTGTAAGACCATATTTTCAACAGTGCTGAACAGAGATACATGATATTACCACTGTTTGAAAGAAGAATATTTACAGTTTGATACTGACCTTAAATGCATTTGATGTGCACCCCACATGTGGCACAACATACATCTAGGTGGTATTCCAATTATTGCCAAACCTCGAGCATGTTTTGTGTGACATTTTCAATTGCGGATGAGGGTTTGTTTAAATAGATCATTTTTAGTGATGAAACGACTTTTCATTTATCTGGAAAGGTCAACAGGCATAATATTATGAGGATCCCTGCATCTGCATGCTGGGATTGAGATGAAAAGTAACAGTCCCAAAGTGAATGTGTTTTATGCCATTTCCAGAAGATGTATGTTTAGCTAATTCTTCACAAAGGATGGTGTCACAGAAATGGTGTGCCTGGACATGCTGGAGAATTGGTTAATGCCACAACTCACAGATGAGAAGGAATATTTACCAACAGGAGTAGGGCCCCACCACAATAACATTTGCAGGTCTGGGAGTGCCTAAATGGACACCTGCCAAGTCGATGGACTAGTCGTGTGGCAGCCTCAAACATCTTCTTCTGCACATGGCCATCCTGGTCACCAGACCTGACAGTGTGTGATTTCTTTCTGTGGGGTTTCACCAAGGACAATATTTACAGCTCTTCACTTCCAAAGACAATGCCAGAGTTGCAAAGGCACATCAACACCGCCATCAAGAATGTCACCTACGACATGCTACGAGAGTGTTTGGTGAGAGTGAAAGTACTGTCTGCACATGTACCTTGCCGTACATGGGGTGCACATCCAATGCATGTATGAAACTACAAATGTTCCTCTTTCAAACAGTAGTAATATCGTGAATTTCTGTTTAGTGTTTGTGAAAATATGGTCTTACAAAATCAACTAATAATTTGCACACACTCTGTATATTAATCTAGTATTTGAACAATCTAATCATGAAAAAATACATACATGAAAGATGAGCAGCCAAATTAGCCATCTTGAATGTAAAGACAGATCTTGAAAAAGTTTTGGCAAAAGCAAATACAAAGAACTAGACAGTAAAGTAAAAAGTTCAGCTAGAAGAGACAAAAGAGAATATATGGACAATATGGCAAAAAATGCAGAAAATGCAGGAAAAACAGGAGACAACAAAACTCTATATAACATACAGAAGAATCTAAGAGGTGCTATTATCTCCAGAGAGAGACCAGTCTTTAGCAAAACAGGCAACATAAAGACCAAAAGCAATGAAGGGCCGAACACTTCCAAGAAGTACTTAATCGACCACACTCAAATGAATTAATGAGTCTTGAAACCGATTTACCAATTCCACAACTAAATGTCAACTTAAATGAAGTTACACTGAGAAACAGCAGTGAATCTAATGGCTAACAACAAAACTGCAGGTGAAGATGAAATAACAGTCAAAATGTTAAAAGCTATTAACAGTGACAACATTAGCCAACTACAGAGAATGTTTAATAAAATTTTAAAGACGAAAAGGTCCCTTCTAAATGGAAAAGGGAATCATTATTAAAATGCCCAAAAAAGACAACCTCAGTGACTGCAATAACTGGAGGGGTGTAACCTTACTATCAGTTGTGTCAAAGGTGTTTTGTAAAGTGATTCTGAATAGAAATAAGGATATAGTGGATACTGCAAAAAGAGAAAGAACAAGCAGGAATTCAAAAAGGAGAAGCTGTCTCGAACAGATCTTTACTCTGAGAATAATACTTGAAGAACATATTGAAAAGCAAAAACCATTAATCCTGAACTTTATAGACTTTAAAAAGACATTTGATAGCATACACAGAGATTCATTGTCAAGAATTTTAAGACTATATGAAATACCATCTAAAACTGTCAACATCATTAGAGATCTTTACAATGGGTATGTTTGTGCAGTCAAGACAGAAGAAGGAATGAACAAATGGTTTAAGACTGAAACAGGCATGAAAGAAAGATGTATATTATCTCCTTACTTTTTGGAATTACCATAGACTTTATCAAAAAAGATGCTGTACATGTAAAACCGACACTGATTGGGTACATGGGACCCAAATAGAAGATCTTGATTTTGCAGATGACATAACTCTTATCAGTGACAGTGTGAAATCGATGCAGGAAAAAATAGATTCCCTGTCTTCCATTGATAGCACAATAGGTATTGAAATTAACAAAGACAAAACAAAAATTATGAAATTTCTCATTAATCAAGAAGGAAAAATATGCATAGAAGGAATAGTTGTTGATGACGTAAACCAATTTGCATACCATAGCAGCTACATAGACCAGGATGGTGACACCAGGAAGGAAGTTAGAATTTGAATTGCAAAAGCAGCATTGTCCTTCAAAAATCTTGAGAACATATGGAACTCAAAAGTTATAAGCACAAAAGTCAAGTTAAGATTATTCAATTCAAATGTGATATCCACCCTCATTTATGCATGAGAAAGCTGGAAATCAACTAAAGAAATAGACAAGAAATTAGACTCTTTTGAAAACAAATGCCTCAGGAAAATACTTGGTGTAAAGTAAAATGAATTTAAGAACAACACAGAGATAAGACAGGTGAGCAAACAACAACCTGTCTCATGGGGTGATCAGAAAAAGAAGATGGACATATGTAGGCCATGTGATGAGAAGAAACAATCAGAGAATACCAAAACAAGCTATTAAGTGAAGCACAACAGGCCGAAGAAAAAGAGGTCGACCACGTGAAACTCTAAAGAGGACATTGTTAAGAGAAGCCAGTTTAGTGGGCATAACATCCCTTGATGAAGTTGAAAAAAATGCCGAAAACAGGAGAACTTGACAAACAACTATGCAAGCCCTACGTGACATTTAATGGCACAGGAAGGATGTAAAATGTAAGAATCACAAAAAAAAAAGATATACAAATATAATTGTGAGTAACTTAAACAGGACCTTTGAGCTCTGCTTTTCTGCTGGAGTCCTTAGCTTTCAAAAGCACAACAAAAGAAACCATGGAGAAGGACTGGCCAGACCTTGAGATTCACTTCGTTGCCATTCCAGATAGCACACCACTTATGGATGCTTTTAACTATGCAGAACATGTAAGTTTTGCAGCTCTTATGGTAATTTATAACTATATAGGCCATTAATTTTTTTGGCTGTGTTATATAGTATCTAGTGTTTTATAGGCTGGATTCCTGTGAGATTCAAAGCTTTCAAGACCAAGGAAGAAAAACTTAAGTCTCATTTAAAGCTGCAGTGGTAAATGTCAGTCTTTTGCATGTCCTCTGCAGAACTTTGCCTCCCTAACAGCTCTCGTGTAGGCCTCTCAGTTGTAATTTGCCTCCCTAACAGCTCTCGTGTAGGCCTCTCAGTTGTAAGCAAGATGCCCTGCTGCTGATGCATCCATTTACAGATTATCAATGATGTCTTGCAGCCATCTTCACTTTGGTCTTCCTCTCTTTCTTTTTTGCATTATGTATCCTTCCAAGACTGTGTTCCCTAAATTATCTTGATGTTTAATGTGTCTAAAGTATTTAAGTTTTCTCTCTTTAATACTCTTTACCAGCCAACTTTCAATATTAAGTTTTTTAGTACGGATATACTTGTCCTTCTTTGTGCCCATGATATTTGAAGAGCTCTTCTGTAGCATTTACATTCAAAGACATTTATGTGTTTCTCAGCTGTTTTCTTAAGTGTCCAGGTCTCACACGCATATGTTGCGATGGGAAAGATGCATGCCCTTAAAAATATTATTTTTGTAGTTCTGTCTGCTCCTCTTCACAGCTTCTTTAGTTGTACTTTTTGAAGACCGATATCTCCTTTTAATTTCTCTCATTGTATCTCCATTATGAGTTATTAATGATCCAAAATATTCAAAACTCTCCACCTCTTCCAATTTTTCCTCATTGATACATATTTCAGGTGTCTTGTTTGTTTTGTCAGTTGTCATCAATTTAGTTTTCTTCGCATTAAGATGGAGGTTTTGTTCTTCGCTATTCTTACAGACTGACATAATTAGTTTTTCCATTCCTTTTTGTGTTGTGGACAGTAATACTGTGTCTTCACCATATCTAATCTCTGGTATTTCATATCTTGTGGTGAGCTGAAGTGAGTGGGATTCTGACTGTTTCTCTTTGTAAAGCAAGTCATTATTCTCCTTACAGGTAGCTGTAGAGTGATGTGCACTGAAGAATTATTTGAACTAATTCTTTTTTTGTTGTTGCAGTTCAAGCAGGCTGAAGAAGGAATCTGTCTTCCTTGGGTACAAAAATAGGTCTTGAAATTAAAAAAGACAAAACAAAAATAATGAAACTTCTTATTAATCAAGGAGGAAAAATATATGTAGAAGGAACAGTTATTGATGAAGTAAACCATTTTGCATACTTTGGCAGCTACATTGAACAGGATGGTGACACCAGGAAGGAAGTTAGAATTCAAGTTGCAAAAACAGCATTGTCATCCAAAAATCTTGAGAACATATGGAATTCAACAGGGTTGAAGAATTAAAGATAAAAGACTAATTAATGATATATTATGCATACTAAAAGTGTCAGTTGCCTTCTCCAGACTAAAGCTGAACTACGTGAAAGAGATTCTAGTGAGTATGGGTTCACATGTCTACCAACCATGTTGAGACCAGAGAGCAGAGGAAGCATCACCTTAAGATCCACTGACCCATTTGATTATCCCATCATCAAACCCAACTATCTGGACAAACAAGAAGACATTGAAGTCTTAATCAGAGGTGAAAAATAGTAAAAATCACAGTAGAAATGCATTTATTGTGCTACCTCATTGTACACTCCTCATTTAAAATTAAGCTTCTGTTTACCCAAGTGGTGCTGTAGAAGTTAGTGAACTTGCCTCCTATCAGAAGGCCCCCTGGTTCAGTTCCCCTTTGGGGTGGATTTTTTTTTTACTGACTGACACCTAATCACAAGAAGTCTGTGCTGGGGGTTTCTGTGGGAAAGTAATGAGGACAAGGACAGGTTCTCCCTACTTCATGATGCTGTGACTTTCAAAACTAAAGCACTTACACTTCTCATCCATGCTGCATGCAGGTGTCATGGAGCAATTTGATGATGTTTGATTTACAAAAAGAGAAAAGAACATTAATAAAAGTGTTATTTAGGTACAAAGGTAAGTCAGATTTTTATGATTAAAAAACAAAGAGGAAAACATGAATGATAGGTTAGCTAAACAGTAGAACATACTATCATAATTGTAACAATACATGTAGAATTTTGCGATTTAACCTTGTTTCTGACATTATGTTCTTGATCTCCTTAGTGTAATTAAATCTAAAATGATTAATGTGCTTTAATTTCTTCTTCTTCTTTGGTGTTAAGATCTTTGATGTTCTAAAAGACAAGCCCATTCTTCTTACATCCTTTCCATGCCATTAAAACATCACATAGGACTCACATGGTAGTTTGCCAAGTTTTCCTGGTTGAGCTTTTGAAACCTCACCAAGGGATTTTATGCTTATTAATTTGGAGCTTTTCAACCTCATTAAGGGATTTTATGCATGCTAATTTGGCATAAGCCCAGTCTTACATCAGTGAAAATTGTTCACTTTGTAGCCTCCCTCCTGTTCATTCTTTTCTAACTAGATGTTTAACCTCATATTATCTTCACTGTATAGAGAGTTTCAGTCTAGAAAGAGTTCTTTGCCAAAAAACATACCAAGAAAATATTCAAGTTGATTGAGGAGAATGAACTAGTACATTAAGTGCACTGAAGTGTGTGACTGCAACTTAGTACAAATTGTCATGCAAAAAATGTGAAAAGAAGTTAATTTTGTAGTGAACAGAAGTAATGGAAATATGATGATTCATAGTGAAAATCTACACACATCTACTTTTCCACATATAGTATTAATTATATTCAAATTGCCAAAATAATGATTAAAATTTTACAGAGTAAAATGTCCTATTGGATTTGAAGATTGTAATGAGATTTCTTAGTTCTTAACTTTAACAAATAAAATGAAGGATCACATGGGTTCAGGTGATCATATTTTATCACTTTAATGATTTAATGTGAGCTCAGAATAATGAAATAATACTGAGAAGAAATTATTATTCTTTTGTTTTTAAAAATGTGAATTTATAAAGGGACACTTAAATCTTAAAAAAGCAGTAACTATTTGTTCTCTGAAATTTATATCACTACAGGAATCAACGAATGTAAGAAGCTTGTTGATGCTAAACCAGTGAAGGAAATTGGAGCCCAGCTAACAGAAAGATCTGCTTCTGACTCATGCAAACAGCACAGATATGACTCTCATGAGTATTGGACATGTTTGGTGAAGCAGAGACCACTGACAGTTTATCACCCTGTGGGCACTTGTAAGATGGGGCCCAAAGGAGATCCTACAGCTGTGGTTGACTCAGAATTGAGGTATTTGTGAGTCATTGATCATAATTTTCATTTTCACCATTCCCTTGTATCTTCTAAATTATGGTTTGTCCTGGGATATACTTCCCTTTAATCTGTCTTGGAATAAAATTTACACATGGCACATGACCATCTGTTTTTACAGTTGCATTTTACTTCAATAGAGACAGACATTAGCATCATGTCAGCTACATGATTTTCAAGATATTTAGTTTGTGTTTGTTTGGTCTAAACCCTTGTAGTCTAGTTCAGAAACAGACATCATCATCAGAGGTCTTCACTAGCAAAGTTGGCTAGGTTACTCAAAGGTCTTTGGAGCTGTAAATCAAAGAATATTGGGGGAAAAATTGGTTGGACATTTGATATTTGTGGTAAGGAAAACTGGCCCAAAAATGTGAATGTAAGATACTCCTCCAATAATCTTAAAAAGCTTTATGGTTGTTTCACTCTAATTAGCAGAGATTTTTCTACTTTTATACACTTGTGTCTCATTAATATTAGTATTCAGCCCATTCAGTTAAAATATTTTCTTGTTAACTTCAGGGTTCAAGGAGTGTCAGGGCTGCGTGTGGCTGATGCATCTGTGATGCCATGGATCACTTCAGGAAACACAAATGCCCCATGCATTATGATTGGAGAGAAAGTTTCAGACATGATTAGAGGAAAACCACAATTGAAACCAGTTGACTTGTAAATCTGACTCCATTCAGATGTCTGTGACAGATGCAAAACTGACAGGTAGCATATGATGACAGGACTATGTGAGAGACCATAAATACAAGGAAAAGACTAGCATATCTAGAAGTTTTCTATTGCAGTTGCTTATTTTCAATATATACCATATTTTCACACAAATAAATGCTCATATGTGGAAAATACACTTTATAATAAAAATAATAGTGTATAATGTGTACACATGTATAACACAAGTAGCACATGAGCTCATGACTGCAAAATTTGTGCATAACATGTGAGTTACATGTGTAAAAAATATGATGTCTGTGCATTATTAGATTTTTTGCTTATTCTCATGATAGTGTGCAATCCTGAATTATTTGCTCATTCTCAAGATATAATAATTCTATGCATTGTCATATCATCCATGTGGTTCATAAGTGAGAACCAGAAGAAACCACTGCACCTATGTCAAACTCCTGTTTGTTTGTCTAGAACCTCATAATAACCAGATTTATCTTCAGTATTTTACTCAGTAGCAAGACTTTTTTTTTAAAGTTATGATAAGGTAAAGGTAAAACCTCGTTTCCATGAAATTAAGGCATATTGGAGATATGTTGTTAGACCTATATTTCCAAGACCTTCAGCACATGAAAGTGTGATTTGGTCAGTATCATACCTGGCCATATTTACATTCCCAAATTTCTCTGGTGCCCATTTTTAGAGGCTGGCTGGATCCTTTTCTTTTTGGTGGTGGTAAAATCCCCTTCTCTTGGTAACCAGACCCAATAGCAGCAGATTAGTATAACAAGCACCTGACCACTCAATCAACCAGGCTGCCACAGATAACATAAAGCTTTCTTTTGCTTACTATTAAAGACAGTTGTGATATTCTTCAGCTTTTAAATATATAATTTGTAAAACAGTTATCACAGATATGATTTATATATTATTTCATTCAGATTCATTCATTCATGGGATGTGTCCTTTCCAGAATGTTGTCCCTCTCACAGCCTCCCTAAATGCAATGTGGTTTTGCACAAGTTGATGGGCATCTTGCAGTGACACATTAAAACTTTCTGTGATGAGTCCATCTGTGCTGAGGTCATCCCTTTTCTCTTTTGCCGGGCACTATGCCTTCTACTATCAACCTCCCCAAGCTAATGTGCCCCTTGATGTGGTCGAAGTATCTCAGCTTTCTAATTTTTGTTGTGTTAACAAGCCAGTTTTCTGTGACACCTAATCCCATCAATATATCTTTATTTGATTTTCATTCTATTCATGATATTCTAAGTGCCCTTCTGTAACATTTCATTTCAAATGCTGTTAATCTCTTTTCTAGTCATTTGTTAATTGTCCATGCTTCTTACATCTTACATCCTTCCTGTGCCGCTAAACGCGGGGCCAAATTAAGACCCTTAGAGACCATAAGCACTAAAAAGATTTTGGTGCCCCCCCCCATATATATGTAATTCAAAATATAAACAATAATAAACCATAAAATAAAATTCTATTTATCAAAATTAAACAAAACTTACAGTAAGATGGAAAATAATGTTTATTTTTGTATACTTCCATTTTATTGGAAAAGTTTTCTCCTACTTTTTTTAATTGCAAAGTCATTTGGAAAGGCAAACTCGGTATTGTCTTTTACAATTATTTGATAAAGTTCAGCACGATTGTTTTCACATTTGTTGTTGCACTGAACTTTGATGCACATATGAATGAACCTGCTGAAGCTCAGCTGAGATATTACAGTTGAAGTCCTCTGGGTAAGCATCAATCAGCTTTTGACAGCCCTGAGAATACCTTATGTTAGTATACGATGAAGTTACATTATATGGCACATCACTTAGAAAAGAAAATCTCTCTGTTATTTCTTTGTCTATGTCTCCTCTTCATTTCATCTCAGTTTCAAGTTTGTCAACAATTGTGTAAAAAGTGGTGATATGAAATTTATCTCTGGCATTCAGATATACATCTGGTGCATCTTCGTCATTGGGTACCTTCTTTCTGATATATTTACGAGTTGTAGGTGCCTTGTAATCAACATCTGGTAGCATTTCCTTTGTAGCTGCTTCATATCTTTCAAATTCATCTTGTGAAGTGCACAATTGGTCAGCTAATGATACATACAGATCTGAACATGTTTTTAAGTTCACATCCTCATTTTGTAGAATTTGGCTTACTCTCTGAAAATTCTGCAAAATCTCATTCCAAAAGTTCAACATAAAAACGATTTCTAGCTCTTGCATCTTATCTGCAATATTATTTGCTTCTCTTCTAGAGTCTCCCTTTTGTGACTGGTCTTCAGCTATAGATTCTAATGCTTCTAAAATTTTAAGTAAAGATTTCAAAATTGCTGCTGTTGCCATAGCATGTGCCTCCCATCTGGTATCAGAGAGGGATTTTAAGAGACTTTAATTTCCAATACAGCCTTTAAGAATTTTCCACCGGCTGCTTGAGGCTGAAAAAAAGATATAGAGTAACTGCACTGTAGAGAAGAAATTAACTGACACTTGACAGCAGTCAACAGCACTTCGGCCTACCAGATTTAGTGAATGAGCTGCACAGGGCACATATATAGCAAACTTGTTTGTTTCTAACATTTTTTGCTGCATCCCCTTATAACGCCCAGACATGCTAGCAGCGTTGTCATAAGACTGACCCCTACATTTTGAAAAGTTTAGCCTACAAGCTACATGTAAGTACTGCAACACCTGATATGCCATTTCCTCACCGGTATAGCTTTTCATTTCCAGAAAGATTAAAAGGCATTCAATAGGCTGTCCATCTTTTAAGTACCTAAGTACAACACTTAACTGATTGATATGTGATAGATCTGGTGTTGAATCAACTGACAAACTAAAATAACCAGAAGATTTTACTTCGCCAACAATGAGCGCATGGACCTTTTGTGCCATTAGTTGAATGAGTTCCTCACAGGTGGTTTTGGACAGGTAAGAAAGATTTCCTTTGCTAGAATTTCCATATTTGGAAAAGTGGCCTGCTAAAAATGGATCGAACTGGCTTATAAGCTCAAGCAGCCTTAAGAAATTCTCATTTTTCAATGATCCAAATCTTTGTTCTGTTTCTTGAAAAGTCAAGCCACCTTCAGCTAATGAACGAATAACAGCTATGACGCGCCTCAAGACACGTTCCCAGTATTTACACTCTTCCTGAATTTGTTTCTCCAACTGTTGCCCCAACCCCGCACCTTGTCTGCAAGTTAAGTATGTTAGCATAGACTCTTGATGAGTAGTGCTTTTTTCACGATTATCAATTACAATAGTATTTCGCCAGTTACCGAACCCTTCTCTTATAAAAATATTTGAGAAATTTTTACAAGCAAACAGTTTACAAACAAAACAATAAACTGATCCCTTTGATGGTGAATACAGTAACTACTCTCACTTGTATTTCTCACCATTGGGTTTTGTCCCAACAAAAAGTTTCTGCGAACAAACCCCACTGGTTTGCCACTACTGGAATGCTGGTAAGACTTGTCAAATGGTCCAGTGTGGTGTTGACAGTCACTTGGTCCACAAGCAATCCAATAAGCCACATCATCAGAAGAGAAATCAAGCCACAACCCTGGATCCTTTGCTACACTGTGATTTACTTCATCTTTTACAGACAGAATAATGTCACCACCATCGCCATGGTCCACTAAACTTTCATTTTCAGCAATTATTTCAAGTCCATAATGTACTGAAGAATCAACTTGAATCAACATTTACTGTAGAGGTTTAACAGAGAATTTACAGGCAAAGCTTGTGACACCTCGTTGATCCTAGCGTCATCATATTTTGATTCTGAAGTGATCAAAGTGGTATTTACCTATTTTCTTGTATACTTCTGAGGGACAGTGGTTTTGACCCGGAATTGGTATATCATGTTGTGGTTTTCATGTGAAGAAAACAGTCAGCCTTGCAGTCTTGGACTGTAAATTCAAAGTCTTCTCTTGTTTCTTTTTTTGATAGTTTTCGCTTTTGAGCACCACTTAACTGAACACGTTTCATCCTGGTTCTTGGGGTCTGTAAAATAAAGAAATAAAAAGAATATTTTATTTGAATTATTATGCGGCAATATCACAATGTCCTTGTCACAGCACCACCATAACAATGTTTAGTTGTAAATGATATTTTAATGACTGATAGCAGAAGTGTTCTTTGATCAATACATCACGAATTCCTGTGGTCTAGATTAGGTTTCACAAACATTACAACATTAGCTAGACCAAGTCCTATGAAAAGTTCACTGAATTCATTTAATTGTGATAAATAAGGTCTCAGATTTATTATTGACAACATCACTTGGAATAAGATGCAATAGAGCATAAAATTCTTTTAAGTGCATGATCATTGTTCACAAAATCAAACTCTAGCGTTATTTTAGATGCGGTTCTTCTCAGTGTTCTCAAGTTCAAAATACTCTACATGTGATACGAGGACAATTCCAAACTCTGTACTGTTATCAGATCTGCAACGCAGGGTCAACTAATTCCTCAGCTAAATCTCTGTACGCCAGGTTTCAAATATATCTGATCTTCTGCAGTACTAAAATGAACACTTTTTGGACATGAGACAATTTTTGTCTATCATAAAACTAACTCTGGTTCTAAACTGATCTCTTGAGTATCTATTGCTCTAATTGTCCATCTGTTCCATCTGTGGTTACCTTCATCTTCTTTCTGTCGCTCTTGTTCTTGTACTTCTGTGTCTTCTCCATCGCTCTTCCCCTCCATGTTTTCTGTCTGGTATTATATGTCTTACTGGTCTTTTCCTAAAACTGCCCACGTGACTTATGTTGTAAGTCAATTGTCCAGTAGTCCATGCCTCTAAATGTTTTTAATTGATCAGGTGTTCGAGTCGGTCTACTCCTTTTTTTCAAAACCGTGTGCAATAGCGTCCTAAGATTAGCAAACATCATAAACATGTCATACGTGTCAGTGGTGTCAATTCCATCTATACCATTGTCATTTATCCAAGTCATTTATCTTTCTCTTTCATCTGAGGTTTATTGTGTCCTTGCTGTTCATTGTGTCTGTCTCCTCTGTACTACTGTTATCTGAGCAAATCCTCTTTGTCCACATACATTGTCAGCGTCTAGTATTTCTAAGTATCTACTCTTCTGATTACTCTTGTTAGCATATACAAATTTCACAGACTGCATACAAAGTTTCCCCTGCTTTTATTTTTTTCCTTCGATTTTATGACCTTTCGTGGAGGTTTGCACTCTCTGGGTGTTCTTGTTATTATTGTATATAACTGTATGTCATTTTTTCATTTAATGTGGGGGCCCCCTTTGTGGATCTTGGTTCAACTGCACCATATGGACCGTGGTAAATTCGGCTAAGGAAAATTCCTGTGGTTCCCCCCCCCCCCTTTTCCTTGATGCCCTAAGCACGTGCTTATCATGCTTAATGGTTAATCTAGCCCTGGCTAAATTTCACATAGGGCCCACATGATAGTTCACCAAGATTTCCTGTCTTTGGTGAGTTTTTCAATCTCGTTAAGGGATGTTATGCCCACTGAACTGACCTCTCTTAACATTGTCCTCTTTAGAGTTTCACATGCTCAACCTCTTTTTCTTTGGCCTGGTGTGTTCCACTTGATAGCTTGTTTTGGGATTCTCTGATTGTTTCTTCTCATAACATGACCGACATATGTCCATCCATGTTTCACATATTATTATATTATATATAAGTGTTGCCACCGTGTTATCTTGTTGTACCTTGTCACATACTCTTTATTTCTGCTAGTTTCTGTGATGCAACTGCAATTCTTCTTTTGATTTCCATTGCACAGTTGCCATTGGTGATGATGAGTGAACCTAGATATTCGAAGTTATTCACATTTTCAAGCTCTTAATGGTCCAATGTAATTTTGGGTTTCTTCTCATTTTGTCAATTGTCATTACTTTTGTTTTGTTGGTGTTTAAAAAGAGGTTCTGAGCTTTGCTGTGTCTTTTAGTTGATAGAATCAACTGTTGCAGTCCTTCTGAACTGTTTGATAATAGGACAGTATCATCAGCGTATCTAATTTCTGGAATCTGGTGGCCCCCAGAAAATTGGAAGAGGTGGAGAGTTTTGAATATCTTGGATCACTGCTAACTAATAATGGAGATACAATGAGGGAAATTAAAAGGAGGACATCTATTGATCTTCATAAAGTAAAACAAATAAAGAATCTGTGGAGAGGAGCAGACAGAACTACAAAAATAAGATTTTTAAGGTCATGCATCTTTCCTATCGAAGAAAAAGGGGCAGACCGCGTGAAACTCTGAAGAGGACATTATTAAGAGAGGCCAAGTTAACAGGCATAAAATCCTTTGTTGAGGTTGAAAGACTCGCCAAAGACAGGAAAAATTGGCGAACTACTTTGCGAGCCCTATGTGACGTCTAACGGCACGGGAAGGATATAAGATATAAGATAAGATCTTTCCTATCGCAACATATGCCTGTGAGATGTGGACACTAAACAAAACAGCTGAGAAACACATAAATGCCTTTGAATGTAAATGCTACAGAAGAGTTCTCCAAATATCGTGGACACAAAAAAGAACAAATATATCTATACTACAAGAGCTTAATATTGAAGAAGGCTGGCTAGTAAAGAGGATTAAAGAGAGAAAAGTTAAATATTTTGGACACATTAAATGTCATGATAATTTAGAGAAGACCATATTGGAAGGATACATAATGGGAAAAAGAAAAAGAGGAAGACCAAAACGAAGATGGCTGCAAGAAATCGTTGACGATCTGCAAATGGACACAGCAGCAGCAGGTCATCTTGCTCACAACTGAGAGGCCTATAGGAGTGCTGTTTGGGAGGCAAAGTTCCGCAAGGGACATACAAATGAATGAATGGTGGCCTCCAATGACGAAAGAGTCAAATTTAGTTGTTTCCTATTCCTCTCTTATATTCCTCATGACAGTTTCAGCGTAGATGTTAAACAGGTATGGAGAAAGGATACATTCCTGTCTTAGTCTCTTTTGTATGTCAAACCAACCCAATGTTTCATCATTTACCATCACTGCTGTTTGCTGATTTTGAAACAGTTTGGTGATGAGGTGTACCAGATGATTGTGAAAACCCATTTTGTTCATAATAGATCATAACTGTTGATGTTGTACACAGTCAAAAGCCTTGGAATAGTCTACAAAACAAGCATACAGATCCACATTAAACACTTTTCTATGATGTTCCTCATGCATATGATCTCTGGTGCCTCTACCAGGTCTGAAACCTGTCTGTACTTCATGTATTTCTTGCTCTATTTTTCCATCCATCCCTTTCAGTACGATTAGTAGCAGAATCTTGCTTGCATGTCTTATAAGAATGATAGTTATATAGTTTGTACACATTTTTAGATCACCCTTCTTGGGCAGAGGTATGAAAATTGAATGTTTCCAGTCCATTCACATGCATAAACGAAGGTGGAAATGTGATATCCATCCTCATTTATGCATGTAAAAGCTGGAAATCAACTAAAGAAATAGACAAGAAATTAGACTCTTTTGAAAACCAAATGCCTCAGGAAAATTCTTGGTATAAAAGTGGAATGAAAATAAGAACAACACAGAGATAAGATAGATGAGCAAACAACAACCTGTCTCATGGGTGATCAGAAAAAGAAGATGGACATATGTAGGCCATGTGATGAGAAGAAACAATCAGAGAATGCCAAAACAAGCTATCAAGTGGAGCACAACAGACTGAAGAAAAAGAAGTCGACCATGTGAAACTCTAAAGAGGACATTGTTAAGAGAAGCCAGTTTAGTGGGCATAACATCCCTTGATGAAGTTGAAAAACTCGCTGAAAACAAGAAAACTTGGCAAAAAACTATGCAAGCCCTATGTGATGTGTTGCACAGGAAGGATGTAAGATGTAAGTCCTTGGGCCAGCTTCCACTTTTCCAGATCTTACAGCATAGACCATGATAAATGCGGGAGCTACTTTCTCCTCCTGCTTGTACCATTTCAAATATTACCTCATTGTAACCAGGGGTTCTTCCCCTATTCAGACTCATATAATTTATAATTGTGGTTCTTGTGAGGCGAAGCTGATTTGCAACATAGTTTATTATCCACCTGGTATATTACTAAATTGATAGCACATTGGCAAATGCCAGCTGGTAATTGCATTATCATTATCCTATGTTATCTCCACAAGGGTGTATGACTGCACTGAATTTCCAGTACTTTTAATCTCTCACTTTGATAGCACATCTGAACAAGTATCATCATGATAGTGTCCATCCATCTGTATCTTTGGTGTTTTAAGAGTATTGTTATGCCTTCTCACATATTCAAATATTTATTCAAATGCACACTCTGTTGCAGTTTTCTCATGTAGCAACATGGTAATAATTCTTGCTTATTAATGGCTAAAGATTAGATCTATTCACTTGTTATTCTAGCTGCAGACGTACTGGTAATCTCCTTGATGAATTTTTCATGCTGAAATATTTTTTTGATGACCATTTTAATAAAACTATTTCAACAACTATTGGGTTGTTGTTATTATTGGACTCCTTACTGCTAATTTTTCTACCCTCTTTCTTTTGTCTCTCTACCTGTTTTGTAAAACTTCCTCATACACCTCTGTCTAGAAAATGTTCAGATCTATTTGCAGGTGTATCTGTAGTTTAGTTAGCCAATATAGTCCAAAAATTTGAACTTGTTCAGTTCTTCTTTTGCTTTCTTATGGCAAACTTCAAGCATACAGCTGTTTTACATGCATTATATTTTTTTATATAGTAGACTCTCAGTTAACTGGCACCAATGGAGACTGGTAAATGCTAGATAAATGTAGTTTCTGATTTCTTGAGAGTTACTATTAAAAATAGGCCTAACTAATACTATACCCCATATTGTACCATACCATACCATAAACTCTATATTGACTTGATATTGATATTGAAATACAGTAATTAATTAAAAGCAAATTAAAACAAAAAAAGAGAAATTAAACATAATGTAACACTGTTTTATTATAAAAGCAGTTTTGTGAATGTAGTGTTTAATTCTAGTTAAATAGCAGTAAATAAACCTTTCAACTTTAATGAACTTCACAAAAATAATTTTTTGTAATTTCAAGTAACTTAGAAAAAAAAGACACACATATAAGACTGCTATAGAGTTTACTAGGTAGACATTGCAACAAGATCATCAGGATCTGATGATTATGAAGCTGGAACAGGATCAAGAAAAGTGATATGGATGGTTTTGGAAGTATATCAGTACTGGGAAACTTGGGTGCAACTTTCTTGAAAAATGAACGAGTATCAGCTAGCTTTGTGGCCCACCAAGTTTAAACTTTCATTTCTGCTAGAAATTGATTTTATTTTAATTTTATTTCAAGTATTATTTCTTCGACTTTTTGCCAGTTGCTTGAGTTCCAGTTAAGAGAGAGCCAACTGTATCTCTTTTTAAATACCATACCATTTTCAGAATAATTTCAACAACACAATTGATATTAACGACAATATCAGTTAGACCTTAGAAATATTCCATGGTTTTCAGAATTTCATCATGGATATAAAATTTGTTCAAATTTGCCACTATATTTTGTGTTTTTAGTTTTGACAGTCTATCTATTTTTTTTTCCAGATGTTCCTTTTCTAATTGAGGGACTATAAATACTGAGATAAGATTCATTCTAGTATGAAGTGATAAAAACACTGTTTATGTAATTCTTCTGTGACAAAAGTTTGGGGTTTTTCCATGACAAATTTATATATTTACTAATTTACTATCAATCTCATTTTTTTACACAAGAATCACAAGGGCTGAATAAAAGTACAAGGAAGCTGATAACAGCATTTATATTCTTTTAACTCATGATTAAGAGTTTTTGCTGTTAATATTAAGAAAATGAGCTCTATCCTTCCAAATACTGCATGACCAGCTGTGTAATCTGCAACTGGTCTTTCTGACCTTTCACTTTTTCCTCAAAGAGCTTCTAACAAAATGCACGTTTTTTAATAAAGAATTCACTTAACTCACTTTTAAAAGCAACTGACCAAGTTAATCTGTATAACATGAAAGCTGAACATATTGGTCTTCAGGAAAAGCTTTTTTAGAAAAAAAGATACGTCTCTGTAAAGTTCACACTGCTACCAAATTTCATGTTTACAGCAGACAAGGCACAAGTGGTCGGTCTGATAAGTTCTCTAAAGTAGAGGAGAAGTGATGAGAACAAGTATTCTACAAGGCACAAGTGGTCGGTCTGATAAGTTCTCTAAAGTAGAGGAGAAGTGATGAGAACAAGCATTCTACCAGGCACAAGTGGTCGGTCTGATAAGTTCTCTAAAGTAGAGGAGAAGTGATGAGAACAAGCATTCTACCAGACACAAGTGGTCGGTCTGATAAGTTCTCTAAAGTAGAGGAGAAGTGATGAGAACAAGTATTCTACAAGGCACAAGTGGTCGGTCTGATAAGTTCTCTAAAGTAGAGGAGAAGTGATGAGAACAAGCATTCTAACAGGCACACTAACAGGCAGCATTGCTGTTGATTGGACTGATAGAAAAATGTCATAATGGACAGTTTAAATGTTTAAAATTTCAGTGATTCAAAGCTTTCATATGAATTAAAAATGATTTTGTGTAATAGCACAACATAACTTCAGTGTTTAGCATAACTGTAGTACAACAACATAATTTCAGTGGTTACCATAACTGAAAATATATTGACAGTGTCTCTCATAAATAAACCATTTGCTGTCCCTTTTTTTTTTGTTTGTGCTCTCTTTCACAGGAAGATTTGTTTTGAAATCTAATCTTTCTACCTCATGTGATTGTTCAGTTTTGTTTTGACTTATCTTTTTCCTTGCTACCTGAATCTTTTTTTTCTTTTTAATTTCAAAGAAGTTACTAACAAGAATGTACTATTTTTGTCATTTCTGTAGATAAAATGATCTTTGATATGGCCTCTTTTCTGTGAAAAACTTGGACACTGCATTGAAACACCAAATATGTGTTGCCTTAATAACCTGTTACAAAGAACAGGGAAAAGTTAACACAAAAGTATGATCTCAGCTGCTTCAGTTTTATCATTATTGCGAAGTGTTTTCTTTTCTTGATGGACATTTTATGAGAATATTTTATGTACTATAGAAATGTACTATTATGAGAAGAACAACAGAAAGGATGTTGAGCAATAGAGGGCTCACCTGGGCAAGAGCAGAAAAAAAGGTGAAGGACAGGCATTTGTGGAAAACCCTTGCAGAAGCCCCATGTGCCCTGGGCACTTAAAGTTCAGAGAGAGAGAGATAGAAATGACTTTGCTTTCAACATTTTGGTAAGTAAAAGTGATACCACGATATTAAGTAAAAGTGATACCATGATATGTGCAACTTTTAAATCAGGCTGATTGTGTGGTGCTTATATAGCTTAGTGAACTAAAGCTGCAATTTATTTATGCTTCAGATGCTTAATGTATGTGATGCATTTTTCAAGAAAGATTCACAATGTTTGACATTAGAGCAGTATTGAATGTGCAAAACAAATCCTGAAAAATAAAAATGGCTAACAGCAGTACAAGGAAAACACATTATCATATGTGTAAATTATACCCTGAAGTTAAACACTGGGGGAAAAAACCAAACTATGAACTGCCTTTCTAAGATGCCTAGGCAGATAAGAAACTGACAAAAGCAAACCAAAGTTTATTGCTACCATAAATGAGGCCATAAGACTACTGGGAGTGAGATAGTGCTTGATGTTATGCAGCAAAACTGTTTGCTGTAACAGGATGTTGGATTTGTCATAGGCAGAACCAGAACTAGGATGTCTTGCACAAAACATTAGTCTGTATTATCTTGCACCCTCCAAAGATCAGTACTATGAAACTCTGAGGTCTGTGTCATTCATTCATTCATTCATTTGCATGTCCCTTGTGGAACTTTGCCTCCCTAACAGCACTCCTGTAGGCTTCTCTGTTATGAGCAAGATGGCCTGCTGCTGATGCATCCATTTGCAGATCATCAACGATGTCTTGCAGCCATCTTCGCCTTGGTCTTCCTCTCTTTATTTGTCCCATTATGTACCCTTCCACGACGGTTTTCTCTAGATTATCATGACGTTTAATGTGTCAAAAATATTTAAGTTTTCTCTGTTTAATACTCTTTACTAGCCAACATTCTTCAATATTAAGTTCTTGTAGTATAGATATATTTGTTCTTTTTTGTGTCCACGATGTTTCAAGAACTATTCTGTAGCATTTACATTCAAAGGCATTTATGTGTCTCTCAGCTGTTTTGTTAAGTGTCCAGGTCTCACAGGGATATACTGTGATAGGAAAAATGCATGCCCTTAAAAATCTTATTTTTGTAGTTCTGTCTGTTCCTCTCCACAGATTCTTTAGTTGTTTTACTTTCTGAAGAGCAATAGATGTCCTCCTTTTAATTTCCCTCAGTGTATCTCCATTATTAGTTAGCAGTGATCCAAGATATTCAAGACTCTCCACTTCTTCCAGTTTTTCCTCATTGATACATATTTCAGCTGTCTTGTTTGTTTTGTCAGTTGTCATCAATTTAGTTTTCTTCTCATTAAGATAGAGGTTCTGCTCTTCACTGTTCTTACAGACTGAATAATTAGTTTTTCCATTCCTTTTTGTGTTGTGGACAGTAATACTGTGTCATCAGCATATCTAATCTCTGCTATTTCATAACCTCCAATTGTTATGGCATTGTAATATTCTTTGTCTACATCTTCTCTAACACTCCTCATTATATTTTCAGTATACAAGTTAAATAAGGCGACAATATGCACCCCTGACGGAACCTTTGTTTTATGTCAAACCAAGTTGTTGTTTCACCATTTATTCTTACTGCTGTTTGTTGGTCTAGATACAGCAATGATGTTAATTGTATCAAATGTCTGTGTCATAGGCAGTTAAATAATAACAATGACCCTGGTTATATGTCCTGAAATGAATACTAAACAGCACAGACTGAATGTTCTGATGAAAAAAATCCAGAAAACAAAGAGAAGAGATAGCATTTGGTACTAAAGCAGAGAACAAAGGTGACTGAACTGTATGAAGAGAGCCAGGGGTCAGGGCCAGTTTATCTAGGTTAGGCCAAAAGCCTAACCTACTTCTTTCTGGTGTTCCTTGAAATTAGCTCTTATACTCTATTAGCCCGGAAAATGGGTTGGGGATTCAACATGTTCCCTCCTGGAAAATGTGATGGGAACTCAACATGTTCCCCTTTGCCATGGAATATGCCAATAAGCTTAATCCTCCTGCCTGCTCCAGGAACTCAAACAAGATGTTATAATCAACTGTCACTTTCATTGTGTCCATGTGCAGCTTGCATTTTATTATCTTCATTCTGTGCTCCAAGCTACTGAGTTAGGTGTTATGGTGCCACTGTGAGCTGTGAACTTTGCACACAGACAGCATGGATGCTTCCTAGTTATGTCTTGCCAGCCAGTGGTGAACTATTGTGGTCAGCTCAACACCTTGGTGATGGAGTTCATGGGAGAACAATGCTGAAGTGTTTCACATTTAGGTTTTTGTAGCTCCTAAAACTCACTAGGTGGATGATCATCAAGGACTGATGGGAGTGACCATTGATGAACATTCTGTGTGATATTCACTTGCACATACAGTTGAACAATTATAAGAATGTCTTGTTCATGATGATATCAAGAACCTAATAATGAATCTGTAAAGAGCACAAAACCAGCTACAACAACAACATAAATTATTTATTAGAATCTGGGAACATTCATTCTCCATAAAATTTCACACACTTCATCTTCAAAGCAAAGTTCTCACACTCCATACAAAAATGATTTTTAAAAATTACTAAGGAAATAGAATATCACAATAACTCTATTTTTAATTCAAATTTGGGGCTAAGCCATGATCATTAATAATGTTGTGAGCATTGTGAAACAGTTTGGGAAACACTTGGGTTTTTCTTCTTGTTTTATCTTGTTTTTGAACAGATAAGGATTTTATTTTGTTGTTTCACAGAGGTATGATCCATGTTGTTTTTTGGTTTTTTTTAAGAGAACCCACCTTTTCTGCCATTGTAAAGCTTGCAACTTTGCAGCGAAATACACTCGTCTTCTGAATGCTCCACAGTAATGCATTACTTTTTTCATGGTGTTAATGTAAGACTTATGTCTCCCAGTATATTCTGACATGACTTGTTTTTAAGTTATATGTTTTATAGTTACAATAAAACCTGCATGTGACATTTTATTGTTAGTTTTGAGAACTTTGGTACACATGCATAACTAAAAGTCGACCTCTGTGGGCTTATGTATCTACCTGTCTGCCTGCATTCCTGCCTGCTTGCCTGCTGTCTGTCCACATATTTAAAATGCACCAAGTAAAAAAGTGACATAATGAAATGCTAAGAATTATATTCTGCTTTCTCTCATGCACGATACAGAACTAAGTGTCTTTAATATTTTGGTTGATAATACAAGCAATTCTTTGTGCAAGATTACAGTTTTTAAACAAGCAACTCTCAGAAAAAAAAGACTGCTTAAAGTTCTATAAGGAAAAGCTGGAAGTTTTTGTATTAAAATAAAACAAATTATTACTTTAGTTATAAAACTTTGATGCATTATCAGTTTATGATTATATATTTGGATCTCTTCTCTTTTAGCACAGTGGGTGAAGAGTGGTTCTCTGACCAAGAAGTGGACTGAGCATTGGTGTTGTGGGTGACAAGTGGTTCTCTGACCAAGAAGTGGACTGAGTATTGGTGTTGTGGGTGAAAAGTGGTTCTCTGACCAAGAAGTGGACTGAGCATTGGTGTTGTGGGTGAAAAGTGATTGTCTGACCAAGAAGTGGACTGAGCACTGGTGTTGTGGGTGACAAGTGGTTCTCTGACCAAGAAGTGGACTGAGTATTGGTGATGTGATTAAGCAACTTCATATTAGAGTGGCCAGTACAAATACAGATTATAAAGTGGTCACTTTTCTTTTTCCAAATCTCATTAATCATGTATTGTAGACAGCACATACAAAGCATCTATAATAATTGTGTGTGTGTTTGTGTGTTAGATAGCAAACATGAACCGGCAAAAGTGACTGTTTATGTTCAAGCAATGTTTACATTAGATGAGTTTGATATCATTTGTTTCTGCCAAAGCATGACATATAACTGGTAGAAAATGGAAAACTTTTCTTGGTAGCATCCTCTTGAGTAGGAAACACAAGAATGGAGGATGCCATTAAGACAAATGTTTCTTTTTCTGTTAGTTATATGTCGTGTTCTGTTTGTGTATGTAATCCTCGAAAAAAGGCTTACATTGAAATATTAGATGTTGCATGTTTTTTATTTATACAGTCTCATCTTACTCTATTCGTTTTTTCTCACTTACTCACTCCCTCTGCTGCCTTGTAAAACTGCACTATACACTTCTATCTTCTTTTATTATTTGAAACTGTTGAAGAAGTCCTGTCTGACTTTTGTGTAATTTGTGAACTAACACAGATGGAGTGTGTGCCATAAATGAGATAATGGTAAAGGTAAAAGTAAAAGTAGTTCCAAAGCGTTAGAGACCTCATTATGATGGCCCACCAATAATGAGGTAGGGTGACCAGTTCCTTGCTACCAGATTTTCTCTGGTACCCATTTTAAGAGGCTGGGTCGACCTCGGGGATCCGAACCCTCAACCATTCAGTTTGCTAGACGACTGCTCACTACGCTAGCCGGTCCCAGTGACAAACACACACACACACACACACACACACATATATATATATATATATATATATGATATAAGATAAATAAGAGCATGGTGAAAATGAAACTGATGATGATTTTTCTTCCATTTGTTTAAAAATTTGGAACATATTTTATTCTCTTCTAACATTTATGTTTATACCAATCAGCCTATTCCGCAATTTTCAGTATTTCCCTCTTAACTTTTTTTGTTTTTAAACCTTATAATGAGCTTGTCATGTGCTTCTTCCAAATCCAAAAGAAAGTCTGCATTGGCAACAGTAAGACCTGCAAAATAATCCGGCAAATCAGCCTGGGCAACAACATCCCAAAAACAAACAGAGAATGTCTTAAGTTGAAGAGCACAGGTCTCAGCTTATCACACGAGGGATGAAAACCAGTCCAAGCAGGAGAAAAATATAGCAGCTGGTTCTCACGTGACAGTTGCTGTAATACAGTATATTGTGTTTTCCACTGGCAGTCATACTTCGTTCGAAGGAGTTAACCAGTTCCAAAGCAAGATACACGCCAAGCTGTATAAACTGGGGGGGGGGGGGTGGGGTGTGTTAAAATTCAACGTGATACAGAGGGATGGTAAAAGTTACCTTGATGTATGGGGACAACATAAGTCGGTCAGCATGAAACACAAGGACAGTAAAAGCCAGCATGAAACACAAGGACAGTAAAAGCCAGCATGAAACACAAGGACAGTAAAAGCCAGCATAATAAACGGAGGTATTAAAAGCCAACATGATATCTGGGAACATTAAAATTCAGCATTGTACAAGAGGGCAGTGGAAACTCTATAAGGCAACAGACTACACGTGAACAGTAACAGCCAACTTGATAAGCGTGGGGCAGTAAAATCAAGAGTGATACACGGAGGAGTGGAAGGAAGGGGTGGGGGGGGGATAGTATAATGTACTCGGACAGCAAAACCCACCACGATGTACTTGGAGCAGTTAAAACAATTATGATATACTCGGAGCAGTAAAAGCATAATACCAGCTTATCATGTTTTTTTTTTAATGATGCACCGAAGCACTATAAACCAACAGTTTAGCAGAGTCAGAAGGTACTTGAACAGGGAGAGGGAAAAAAAACTTGGAAATGAGACAGATTTTTGGGAAGACATTGCTGGAGGTGGGGGTTGAGGGTAGAATACAGAAATATGGCCCCTTTCATGATGATGCTGCTAGTGGTCGACTGGAAACAGTTTGGGGGGGGGTGATATCTGCATGTGTCAAGTTTTGCTCCTTCGAGTGACTGATATATATGTCACTGTGACATTCTAGAAGCGGGCCTTCTCAGACACTGCAACCGGGATTCTGCTCCGACCCAAGTGTCGCCTGGTGACGGTGACGTCGAAGTGTAACGTTTTTTGTGGACGACCTGATCTGAGCACTTGCCCAAGCACAACATAGAAGTGCTGACACATGCAAGAAATAGGGTGAAAAAATATGTGCAAAGAACCTAAGATTCGTGTTATACTTTGTTAGATGAAGTGTATGTGCTGGATTATCAGGCATCACTAATTGTTTCGTTTACCTTATGTGTGCACCATAAAACAGTTTCTGCCCTCATGTCAGTTTTCTTGTTTTTGAATGTTTATTATTTATGTTGTTTCTCATTCGTACAAAAGCTACAGTGTTTAGAAGAGAGAAAGAGAGCGACAGAGAACAAGAGAGAGAGAGAGAGAGAGAGAGAGAGAGAGAGAGAGAGAGAGAGGGGGTGCTTTCAGTTTGACTGTCTTGTTCTAGATCACGCAAAGTTGTACATATTTGATGTGTGTTCTTAGCATTTAACTTGTCAAGGCTGTTACAATGTCTCATCTTTATCTCATTATCAACAATGTCATACCAAGAGGGCGTCCTTGTGTTTTCTTCACTACCTACGCCCGTGTTACCGTGTAGTTTCACAATGTAAACAAACAGCGTACCCACACTAGACCTGCGCTAACGCCATTAATCATCGACTCCTCCTAACTGTAACAAACACGTGCGTTGCAATTTGTTAGCCAGCACCTCTCTCTCTCTCTCTCTCTCTCTCTCTCTCTCTCTCTCTCTCCCCTCTCTCTCTCTCTCTCTCTCTCTCTCTCTCTCTCAACGTTCGTTCTCCTTATCATCCAGTTATCCTTGTCAGTTCCTCGACCCTGTACTTTACTATGAGGGGAAAAAAAAAACAAGAGAAAGGGGGGGGGGGGGGGGAAATAAGTGGGAAAGGGGGAGGGAACATGGAGAACTTGTTATCATTACTGTACTCTGAACTGTAGTGTTTGTGCAAGCATATAGTGACCTCGAACAACAAACCTACTTTACTTGAGTCGTGTGCGCTTCCGAGAGCGGGCGTTGCTCCTGGAGATAATGAACAGCGGCGTTGTTCCTGGCAGCAAATTCGTTCATGCAGAAAACTCACTCGTATACCCACCCATAGGTACAACCATCCAGGCATAATGTTTGCAAGATATAACAGTTATAAAAAAGATACTACATTACGACTACGCCAACAAATGTGTAGATTTAACTAGCAGAAAGGGACTAGGGGAATGCGATTAATGTTGGGTGTTTGTTCCGTATATTTGAACATACCGATATGTTGTGCTTTTTAGAAACATTAACCTGACCCATAACACAAGACCTGAATGCGATCTACATGCATCTGTCTCAGCAGACTTTTCATTACATGCGCTAAGACATGATCTGAATGAGAATTCCCGTGTCAGAAGTTACAGCGATATCTAGTAAGTGGACTGTGTAAAATACAGTTCAACACTAGCAGGGTGGGGTGTTGGAAACTCTGTGGTTGAAACATTCAGTTACTGAGCGAAAGATCTCGAGTTCCAAGTTCTAATTGGTACCGAGAACTTTAAACGATCTTCTGGATTCTCTAGTTAACTCTTTGACTCTATAATTAATTTCCATGTTCTGCGGGGGGAGAGAGAAAGAGAAATGTTGGTAAGAAATTGGAAGGTAACAGTTATAGAGTAATAATTATACATGTTAAAATATGGGTTAGGTTAGAAATGTGCTGGTTTTCATTTCATTTGTGCTGCCAAAATATTGCTCTCATCACTGATTCGCATAAGTGTGCAAGATCTAGAAACACTGCCAGCGCTGTTTTGGAGTGAAAGAGTTAAAATATATACACCGTGTGTGTGTGGGAACTACAGATGCCACCTTTATATAGGATATTTCTTCAGTTACAGACATCCCAGAAAAGGAAATACTGGAACCACAGATGCCACCATTACACAGGATATTTCTTCAGTTACAGACATCTCAGAAAAGGAAATAGACGACTTTTATGATAATTGGGAGGAATACCATAAAGCAGCGAAAATGAAGAGAAAATATTGTCTAAGTAAGAGATTTAAATGTCGAAGTGGGAAATCAGCTGGAAGAGCATACAGTAATAAACGCTGGTCTTGGAAAGTACGGTGACAGACAACAGACAATTACCCAGAACAGACCTAGAGGCACTGAACGCCTGGATGGCCAGTACTGGGGGGGGGGGGAAGAGTGCACATACAAATTATTGTTTCACAATCATTTGTGACTATTGTTGCTGCACTACCAAGTCATGCTATCCAAAAAAAAACAGTGAGTGGTGTATCGGTTTGTGTTTGGTCTGTGTAATGCAAGGCCATACAGTAGTATTAGACGTCACGAGTAGAAGGAAATGGGGAAATACAGAGGTCACGGGAAGAAGGGAATCTAGCGATAGAACAGGGGATAGATAGAGATGTATGGTGCAGTTTTACAAGGCGACAGAGGGAGTGAGTAAGTGAGAAAAAAAAACCAATAGAGAGTTTTGGAGTAAGATGAGAACGTATACATGAAAAACAAACAACATCCAATATTTCGGCGTGATCCTTTTTCAAGGATTACATACACAAACAAAACGCGACATATAACTAACAGAAAATGAAAAACTTATCTTAGTGGCATCCTTCTAAGTAGGAAACACAAGAATGTGCGTCCCATTGACGAGACATAGAGACCACGAAAGGGGGGGGGGGCACAAAGAATAGCAGATGAAGCCAATCGGAAATAATAGGCGGGGAAAGGGAGAGAAACAGATGGGGTGATTGGGAAGGGAAGGGCAATAGACACATGTAGGCCTCTAGAAAAGCAGGTGTCGGGGGTGGAGGGGGAGGAGAAAGGGAGAGATAAGGAATGACGAACTGCAGGAACGAACAGAAGGGGCCATAAACACATGTAGGCCGCTGGAGGCGCAAATCGTGGTGAGGACGGGCGAGGGAAGCAGGGAGATAATATGAAACTGGTAAATGAAGGACAAGACCCGGAGGGGCAGTAAACGCCTATAGGCGGCCAGAGAAGAAGAGAAGGTGGCGGCGGGGAGGTGGAGGGAGTTTTACTGCAGTAGCCATCCCTTTTATCTATAACAGGGGATGAACAGTATAGGTCGGAGGGGGCGAGGACCCTTATCAAGTTTAGCATAGGTACCTGGGTTAGTTCATCATTGAGGATAGAAACGACAACCTTGGGGAATCGATATAATTATGGTTCCAGCAAAATTCAAGAAGATGTCTATATTAATTTCTGCTTCAAACTGGTTACATGCAAGAACCTTAATTTAAGCGATGTAATTTCTGTGTCATGACCTCGTTTCCTTTCCGACTGACAGGGACAAGCATTAAAATATCGAACATTTTTTTTTTGAGAAGTAAGATGGCTGAGTGACTAGAGTGTCGCCTTCTCTTGGTTAGGCGGCTGCTCGCTCTAATGAAATCTGCGGTCCCGGTCCAAGTCACGGTCATCCTTTTGTCATTTAAAAAAAAATTTTCTCACGTCTAACGTGCTTTATCTAGTAATTTTTCGAAAGCTAAGCATACAGCTCTATGCTCTGTCACGCTACTGTACATCTGGAGGTGTCCTAAATTGAAACTAGACAGAATATAATCTTATAAGCAGAAGATTCTGAAATGCTTATTTAAAAGCATATTATTACTTTAACAGCCCAGTGTCTGAAGTTACATTAACAGCCCAGTGTCTGACGTTACATTAATAGCCCAGTGTTTGAAGTTATATTAAAGCTCAGTGTTTGAAATTACATTAACAGCCCAGTGATTACAGTTACATTAACAGTCCAGCAGTTGGAGTTGAAAACTCAAGACTGCGCAACAAGGAGCAGATACATTAAAATAAATACACAGGCGCTATAAAGAGACAGAAATAAAACCAAGTTCAATTCAATATAGAATCAAGGAAAAATATCCTGGTATGAATCAGATACGAAAATACTACTTCAAAGTTTAAATGACAAATAATTTGGGACATTATAAGAAACACTCTGTCAATTCTCAGGCTTTTCAACACTAAAATATTTGAGAAAAAAAAAAGAAAGAAAAAGTGGATTGGACTGAAGAGAAAAGAGAATAAAGGGGAAAGAAAGAGAGAGAACAGTCTACGAAGAAATTAATTAAAAATACAACAAAGACAAAGCTAGACTCCTTTTATTTAAATATTTTGAGACTGTGAAAGAGTTTCATAGCGGCAAGGAATTATGTAAAAAGATAAAGTGAATTTCGGGGGGGATTAGTGGAACAATAGGCTGCTTGAAAACACAAGAAGACAAAGTTGCTACCCTAAAAGAGAAATAAAAATAGATGGTCAAGACACATATGCGATCTAATCAAACATATTCAGTATCAGCATCAGTAATGATGGACTATCAGTAGTACGAACTGAATTCAGACATGCGCTCGAAAAGATGAGAGATGGAGAAAGGCCGGAAGTCACATGTAAGATGAACATATCCGTGGATGGTCTCGCAGAGGGGAAAAAAATTCTATACTTCTGAATACGATCTTTGATCTTGAATTAAACCATACTATCTATTCAGATCATCTGTAGAGAAAAAATATATTACATGTCGTAGTGTGTGAGGATAGAAAACCAAGTGTATAATAACTAATAACTAATAACTAATTCATAATAATAACTAATTACAGCCACAATGAAAAGACAATCTAAAATTGTGATTAAATACACCCGAACTGTGAAAGCCTGCAGGAGTAGTATTATATCGATATTATACCAATATATAGCAGTATTATAGTAATATTTTATCGAGATAATCTTACATCTTACATCCTTCCCGTGCCGCTAAACGTCACATAGGGCTGGCATAGTTGTTTGCCCAAGTTTTTCTGTTCTGGGCGAGTCTTTCAACTTCATCAAGGGATGTTATGTCAGTTAAATTGGCTTCTCTTAACAATATCCTCTTTAGAGTTTCACGTGGTCAACCTCTTTTTCTTCGGCCTGTTGTGCTCCACTTGATAGCTTGTTTTGATATTCTCTGATTGTTTCTTCTCATCACATGGCCTACATATGTCCGTCTTCTTTTTCTGATCACCCATGAGACAGGTTGTTGTTTGCTCATATGTATTATCTCTGCGTTGTTCTTGAATTCGTTCCAATTTATACTGAGTATTTTCATGAGGCATTTATTTTCAAGAGAGTTTAATTTCTTGTCTATTTCTTTAGTTGATTTCAAGCTTTCGCATGCATAAATGAGGGTGGATATCACATTTGAATTGAATAATCTTAATGTGGTTTTTGTGCTTATAACTTTTGAATTCCATATGTTCTCAAGATTTTTGAAGGACAATGTTGCTTTTGCAGTTCGAATTCTAACTTCCTTCCTGGTGTCACTATCCTGGTCTGTGTAGCTGCCAAGGTATGCAAATTGGTTTGCAAGGCTGGACTCATAATAGTCAATAAATGAAATAAGCTGAACTAGTGTTGACTCATGGTGGAATGTTTCTACAAACATCTATCTGTCTATCTATCTATCTATCTATCTATCTATCTATCTATCTATCTATCTATCTATCTATATCTATCTATCTATCTATCTATCTATCTATCTATCTATCTATCCATCCATCCATCCATCCATCCGACCATCCATCTATCTATCTATCTATCTATCTATCTATCTATCTATCTATCTATCTATCTATCTATCTATCCATCCATCCATCCATCCATCTATCTATCTATCTATCTATCTATCTATCTATCTATCTATCTGTCTGTCTGTCTGTCCGTCCGTCCGTCCATCCATCCATCCATCCATCCATCCATCCATCCATCTATCTATCCATCTATCCATCTATCCATCTATCTATCTATCTATCTATCTATCTATCTATCTATCTATCTATCTATCTATCCATCCATCCATCCATCCATCCATCTATCTATCTATCTATCTATCTATCTATCTATCTATCTATCTATCTATCTATCTATCTATCTGTCTGTCTGTCTGTCTGTCCGTCCATCCGTCCGTCCGTCCATCCATCCATCTATCTATCTATCTATCTATCTATCTATCTATCTATCTATCTATCTATCTATCTGTCTGTCCGTCTGTCTGTCCATCCGTCCATCCATCCATCCATCCATCTATCTGTCTCTATCTATCTATCTATCTATCTATCTATCTATCTATCTATCTATCTATCCATCTATCTATCTATCTATCTATCTATCTATCTATCTATCTATCTATCTATCTATCTATCCATCCATCCATCCATCCATCCATCTATCTATCTATCTATCTATCTATCTATCTATCTATCTATCTATCTATCTATCTATCTATCTGTCTGTGTCTGTCTGTCTGTCTATATATCTATCAGTCTGTCTAATCTGAAGCTGTCTATCTGTCTATCTGTCTGTCTGTCTGTCTGTATGTCTGTCTGTCTTTCTAATCTGAACCTAAAGTGCCCAAGGTGCATATAGCCTTCACAAACTTCCTACTATAAGCTAACTAAACTAAAATACTGCACTGAAAATACAGATCAGTACAATGATCCAGGCCACTAACACATCTAAAATGGCATTCTTGTCAAGAATGAGGTACCTTATGGTAAAATATGAGGCTGCATACACAAACGGCTTGATAAAGACATCGAAGGATGGCAATTTAA
Source organism: Achatina immaculata (assembly GCA_009760885.1). Taxonomy (NCBI): domain Eukaryota; kingdom Metazoa; phylum Mollusca; class Gastropoda; order Stylommatophora; family Achatinidae; genus Lissachatina; species Lissachatina immaculata. The sequence continues at coordinate 16,883,158 of CM019692.1, forward strand.
CATAGAAACTGCGTTATCAGTCATTGTGCACCAACAGAGATATTAAAGAGGAGAAAGGAGTGCGTATGGAAATTTATAATTTTATCGATGATATAAATGAAAAAATAAGAGCTAAACGAACCAGGTTAGGTTGTTTTTTTTTTCTATAATTAAAACTTGTGTTTAATTGTATGTTTTATTAGTCGTGTAAGACTGCAGTGCTTCTTCAGCTTCATATCTACAGTATCAGTTCAGCAATAAACGAATTTGCTGCAGACAACCAAGAGAAAAAAAAAGGCCTGTTTTATATTAGAAGTTTTACCGAAGAAAAAAAAACACAGAAAGAGAGAGAGAATTATGTACATGTTTGTACATGCCCAGAGAGCAAGATTCAGTTAGCGACACATATCGCGCTTCACTGAATTCGAAATAAAAATGTAGCATGACAGATAATGGAAGTGTGTGAACTGTCTTAGCTTGCTAGTTAATGTAGAATAGGGGCAGACAGGATGACAAACAAACAATACCTAATTTTGCCACTATGGTCAGATTTAATATGAAGAAGTGCACATTTCAGTTACTGAACATTATTGCTTGCTCCGCAAAGTCATGAAGCAAGCATAATGTATAGGAATTGGTGAACATAAGAAGGAACTTTCTGTTTAAAGTGTGAAGAACTGGGCATGCAAGCTTGTCTAACATTCTGCCTGCGATCTCTCAACTGTCATTCAGTGGTAAATATTCGACGTAAGTTTAGTACAAGTATATTAAATACAAAACGAGCATGACAAAGTTTTAATAATGAACTCTGACGTTAAAACTTTTATTCAAAATAAAGTAACCAAATGTGTGCTATATATTTCCATTCTCACAGGCTACTAGGTCACATTGCTCCACAAACTGATCAACGTTAACAGAACCACTGCAGACATTCTGTAACCATTCACGTTATAATTACAGAGTATAGTGCAGAAATAACGCGCGACAGATGTAGACAGGATAACAGAGAACGAAAACACGTGAAGCAGACTAGCGTGCATGCCAGTACACAGAGGCATCCATGTATAACTTGCAAATTAATAGCGTGAAGCAGAACTCCGTGACCTGTAATTCAGGGCTGGAAACATACACGAACCCTCAAACAGCTTGTATGTACAATCACGCAGTAGCCAGTTAGCTAGTCACGTGATACAGAATAAATGTTTTCAGGGTTGTTCCAGTGACACAGTTTTCAGATATAATATTATGTCAAGAGACAGCATTGGATATCCAACTCAGCAAAGCTTCGCTGAGGAGATGGCACAGGATGATGTTCAACTGATTATTATCAGCGTGTCAACGTCTCATTCGCTGAGTTCGGTGAATGATAATACTAGATTAAATTATTTTCATGGATCTGTGTCTGAGTGGCGAAGTGGTTAGTGCACTGGTCTCTCATGGCGAAGGTCGGGGGTTCGAATCGGGCCGGAGGCACCCCAGTCACCCAGCTGTAGAAATGGGTACCCGGCTTCTTCTGAAGTTGGGGAAGGAAAGGCGGCCAAGTGTAATACAGACCATATCACCCTCTAGTATGCTGACAGGTCAAGGAAAATATGGGCACTAACACCATATCCCTATGTGCCTCTAAGGCATGAGAGGATTACCTTTACCTTTACCTTTTTTCCATACTTATTATATCAGTTGATTGGGGTGGGGTGGTATTACTAAAGGTTTATTTTTCTCTGTTTTGCAAGAATGTCAGGTTGTCTGTGTGTGTTAATTTGTGTGTGTGTGTTTGTGTGTGTGTGTGAGAGAGAGATTACGAAACAGTGTTCATTATTTTTTTAAAAACAACTGTACGAGACTCTACATTAAAGAATTTCTTTTTTTTTTAACTCAGTCAACCTGTTTTGTTAACTTCCATAAATTTAATGTAATTTTCTTCAATAAAAATATCATAATAAGCTATTTACTAATACAGCTCCAACTTAGCGAAAGTTACTTTTCCTGATTTTGTTACTTCGAACTATACAATAAGATCATTGTAGTTCACATTAGTACTTTAATCTTCAACTGATAACGTGATGAGCCCGGTCAACTTTTCTTGAAGCATGCATGTTCTTAAATATTTCTTAGTAATCTTCAGTTTAGAGAAACTACACTCTCCTCATACCACCGTTACTTATAGTGTTGGCAGTCTACTGTATGATGTTGGGAAATATGCATATGCAGGAAACTCTCTACCGTAGAGAGCGGAACAACAACACAACTCCTTCAGATCATCAGAGGAAGTACCCCCCCCCCTCAGACAAGTGTTTCGGCCCTTTAAACTCCTGACATTCTAAGGGGGGTGGGCCCCTCTGGGTCATGACTCCCAGAGGTCTTGTGAGTTGTTGCTTTTTTTTCGGTCCCGGGATCGAACCCATGATCTTCCAGTTGCCACGCGTCTTTAGCGATTTAGCTATGGAGGACTGGTATTGGTTGTGGCAAATGAAATTACTTATGCTCCCAATGCTTACTTATAGTGTTGGCAGTCTACTGTATGATGTTGGGAAATATGCGTATGCAGGAAACTCTCTACTGTATGATGTTGGGAAATAAAATTAACAGTCTACTGTATGATGTTGGGAAATAAAATTAACAGTCTACTGTATGATGTTGGGAAATAAAATTAACAGTCTACTGTATGATGTTGGGAAATAAAATTAACAGTCTACTGTATGATGTTGGGAAATAAAATTAACAGTCTACTGTATGATGTTGGGAAATAAAATTAACAGTCTACTGTATGATGTTGGGAAATAAAATTAACAGTCTACTGTATGATGTTGGGAAATAAAATTAACAATCTACTGTATGATGTTGGGAAATAAAATTAACAGTCTACTGTATGATGTTGGGAAATAAAATTAACAGTCTACTGTATGATGTTGGGAAATAAAATTAACAGTCTACTGTATGATGTTGGGAAATAAAATTAACAGTCTACTGTATGATGTTAGGAAATAAAATTAACAGTCTACTGTATGATGTTAGGAAATAAAATTAACAGTCTACTGTATGATGTTAGGAAATAAAATTAACAGTCTACTGTATGATGTTGGGAAATAAAATTAACAGTCTACTGTATGATGTTAGGAAATAAAATTAACAGTCTACTGTATGATGTTAGGAAATAAAATTAACAGTCCCCTGTATGATGTTAGGAAATAAAATTAACAGTCTACTGTATGATGTTAGGAAATAAAATTAACAGTCTCCTGTATGATGTTTGGAGATTAATCATTTAATGAGTTCAGAAAACACAGAATCTCAAGTGTGCTATTTGTTCTGTCATGAATACATTCGGTAGCACTGTTAAAAGTTCGTAATTTCGGTATCAAAGTCATTTTACATGCTCTCGGATAGCGCATCTTGCACACTCCTGAACTTTTCCAGCTGATTTTCTTTTCATATTTTAAAAAATAATTTATTACGTTTGCTTCAAATACATCTGCATTTGCTTAAACCACTTGAGGGATATAATTACCTGAACTACAGTGACTAACAAGTTATTTGTTTTGATCATATTTTACTGTGAATTCTCTGTCATCTCTGCTTCCGTATCTTTTCTCGCTCAATTAGAAAAAAAAAATTAGTTCCATTTCCAATTTAGATGCGACGTCTAGTTAAAATACTATGCTGCAACTGTCTCATAGTCAAAGATTCTTTATTTGTTTAGGGATTCAATGAGTCTATTATTTTGCATCATGTTACATCAAGATGCACTTTCTCAGACCGAAGTGTCCTGGCAACAATATCGATAGTAAACAAGATATCGTACCAAATCGCTATGACTACCAGAAATTTGCACTTGGCATATTCTTGAAATATGGCAACCAAAATAGGACTTAAAATTATAAAAAAAAATAAAACAAAAATAATGAAACTTCCGATTAATCAAGAGGGAAAAATATGCATAGAAGGAACAGCTGTTGAAGAAGTACACTAATTTGCATACCTCAGCACCTACAAGGACTCGGATGGTGACACCAGAAAGGAAGTTAGAATTAGAAATGCAAAAGCAGCTTGAACTTCAAGAATCTTGAGAACATATGAAATTCAAAAGTACACAAGAACCAAGTTAAGATTATTCAATTCAAATGTAATATCCACCCTCATTTGTGCGTGCGAAAGCTGGAAAACAACTAAAGAAATAGACAACAGCTTGGACTCTTTTGAAAACAAATTTCTAAGGAAAATACTCAGTATAAATTGGAACGAATTTAAGAACAACGCATAGATAAGACAGACGAGCAAACAACAACTTTTCTCATGGATGATCAGAAAAATAAGATGGACATATATAGGCCAAGTGATGAGAAGAAACAGTCAGAGAATCCCAAAACAAGCTATCAAGTGGAACACAACAGGTCGAAGAAAAAGAGGTCGACCACGTGAAACTCTAAAGAGGGCATTGTTAAGAGAAGTCAGTTCAGTGGACATAACATCCCTTGATGAAATTGAAAAACTCGCCAAAAACAGGAAAATTTGGCGAACTACCCTGCAAGCCCTATGTGATGTTTCGCGACACGGAAAGGTTGTAAGGTGTAAGATAAGATATTACTGAACGTGACAGTCACTAACATTTAAACAAAATTAATCAATCACAGTTAACAATGCCTCTGGCAATCCTTACTCAGTTTGTTTTTGAACCGATATAAAGTCAAGAAGACTCTTTTTCTTTCACATCTTCTACATATAACACAAGAGACATTTCTTCTTGATGGTAAACATTTGACGGGCAGTCTAAAATAACTGTAAAAGATTTCGATGACTTCATTTTTCTCACTTTCAGTGACACGAATAATATAAACTTACTTTAATGCTCTGCCCAAGATAATGACCATGAATTCAGGTAATTCTCTGGACATGCTTTTAGTTTGCAGGGACAAAATTTTGGGTAAATACATTTCAGTTGGTTCACGAAAGTTAACTTTTAATTTTCTCACACAGCTTTGCAATTAATCCCATATAATACTACATATGTTCTGTTAAGTTTGCACATCAGACTATCTCTCTTGCCAAAACAAGTTGCCAATTTTGATTTTCCTCGTTCAATTTATGATTCGTTACTCCGTCTATAGTTTTCATTACAAATAACCTTTCTTCAGCCTTTTGACTGAAGTTCACATGAACTTTAGTGGCCCTGTATTATCAACGTACCATTTGCTTTTATTTGGCAGAATTTTCGACAGAAACAAAATTTTCAGCTTGCTGTAAATGAGCAAATCTCTTTGAACTTTCTCTCCATGGAGTAGGTTCTTTGTATAACAATCGTCAGAAAAAAGCAGTTTTACCTTTAGGAAAACAGAACTATAGTATAAGTGATCCCTTTGTTACTAATAAATCAGTAGTGTTGGTTCAAGTAAATGTGATGAATTGGCTTTTTCCCATATATCTCCAGCTCCTGTAGTTAGTTTAACAATCTGATGAGCATTCAAAAATAGTGCTCAAAATATAAAGCTTTTAATGTGCGGAAGGATGGAGCAAACAGTGGATAGGAAATACTGCGAGGTTAAATTCATCGCTGTCTTTTGTTAAATGTATCTATTTTTCGCTAGTTCATGTCAAAGATTTGCCATTTAGAACAAAGTATTAGTAAAATACATTTTTTGTTGTTAGCAGTTTATTCATTACCAAAGTAAAAATAAAGTTATTGTTTCTCTTTATGTTTAGCTTTTCTCTCTGATTAAGAATCTGTAGAGATTTAAGTAGACTGCTTGCTCTAGGTGGATGTCATCAAATTATTTCTTCACACTGTTATCACACCCGTGTCTATGCCTAATAGAATAGATCATTCATTCATTCATTCATTCATTCATTCATTCATTCATTCATTCATTCACATCTGCGTTCGTATCTGATAAAATTGTCACATCTGTGTTTGTGTCTGACAGAATTATCACATCTGTTTTTATGTCTGCTAGAACTGTCACATCTGTGTTTGTTTCTGATAGATTTATCACATCTGTGTTTATGTCTGATAGAATTATCACATCTGTGTTTATGTCTGATAGAATTATCACATCTGTGTTTATGTCTGATAGAATTATCACATTCGTGTTTGTGTCTGACAGAATTGTTACATCTGTGTTTATTTCTGTTAGAATTACCACATCTGTTTTTCTGCCTGACTGAGTTACCACATATAACCTTATGTTTGATAATGTTGTGACATCTGTGTTTATGTCTGATAGAATTGTCACATCTGTGTTTGTGTCTAATAGAATTGTCACATGAGTTCATATGGATATATCTTCAATGTGACAAAACATGACACAGCTAGGAGAAGCAACCATGACTGTATTCTTAACAAGATTTTGTTTTAATTCATAAAGATGGCCAGAAAGTCAAAAGGAAGCCAAATACAGAAAAGAAATTCAAAGGACAGAAGAATAAGAAACATACTGAAATTCTAATAATTATCTATAGATGTAACTGTCACACAAAAGACAAAACAGCATTCCACTTATCGTCTGAAACTTCGACATGATATTAAGAATAAATACGACGATCGCGTCAACCAACGATTACCAGTAGATTATCGAATGAAAAAGAAAACCAAAGGTTTTGGAGTTAGTCGGTTACCATAACCTGTTTATACTGTATTATCTTATCTTATATCTTATATCCTTCCCGTGCCGTTAGACGTCACATAGGGCTCGCAAAGTAGTTCGCCAATTTTTCCTGTCTTCGGCGAGTCTTTCAACCTCATCAAAGGATTTTATGCCTGTTAACTTGGCCTCTCTTAATAATGTTCTCTTCAGAGTTTCACGCGGTCTGCCCCTTTTTCTTCGGCCTGTTGTGTTCCACTTGATAGCTTGTCTTGGGATTCTCTGCTCATTTCTTCTCATCAAGTGGCCAACATATGTCCATCTCCTTTTCCTGATCACCCATGAAACTGGTTGTTGTTCAGTCATCTGTCTTATCTCTGCATTGTTCTTGAATTCATTCCACTTGATGCCGAGTATTTTCCTTAGGCATTTGTTTTCAAAAGAGTCTAATTTCTTTTCTATTTCTTTAGTTGTTTTCCAGCTTTCGCATGCATAAATGAGGGTGGATATTGCATTTGAATTGAATAGTCTTAACTTGGTTTTTGTGCTTATAACTTTTGAATTCCATATACTGTATTATCACAAACCTATTAAAAAGCAAATAGAGAAATCGGCTGGAGGATAATCGGGCCAGCAGAATGATAATTCTCAATCTGCCTGGAAGATCTATGCCACTCTTTTAGTTCATCAGGTATATTGTTTCTTTGTCTTCCTCTGTCCCTTTTCCACTCCAGTTTTCCTGCTGTCGTTAAGCGTTCCAGTTTGCCTCTTCTTAAAATATGTCCTATAAATGTAGACTGTCGTGTTTCGAATTTTGCTATTTCTCTCTTTTGGCCAACCTCGCCTAGAACCTCTTCATTTGTTTTCTTGGCTGTCCATGATATTCTCATCAATTTTTTTTTTTATGAATCACATCTCTGCCGCTTCCAGTAGATTTTGAATCCTCTTTGTTATCGCCCATGCTTCGCATCCATATGATAATATGGGTTCTATGTAACACTTAATAACTCTCTTTCTGGTGTTCATCGACAGAACTTTATTGCACAGTATGTTTTTCATTTTCACAAATGCTGACTTGACATTGGCTGTTCTGCTCCTTATTTCGGTTTCACGCCTTCCGTCTTGTGTTATTATTGTCTCTAAGTACTTAAATTTGTCCACTTACTTTAATTTGTGCCTTTTACTTTGATGCTACATTTTTCTGGCGTTTCTTTAAGGTACAGCTATCTAGGGCAAATACTAAATGAGGATGAGAGATGTGAGATAGATAGAAAGAAAAGAATATGAATGGCAAGACACACATTCGGCACCATAAAGACTATGCTGTTATCGAGGAATCTGTTCATAAAAGCAAAAATTAGATTTGTAAAATGCTATATCTTTTCTGTACAACTGTACGGGACAGAAATGTGGACTTCAGGTAAAAACGTCAGAGAGAATGATGAATGCAACTGATAAGTAAAAAAAGAAGTCAGAGATAATGAGAAATGTGAATTTACAGGAAACTCGATCACATATCAGGGGAAATGAAAAAGAACAAATACGCAAGTATTAGAACATCCACATGTGGAACTTGAACTTCCCAAGGAATTAAAGATTTTGAGCATATCAGAAGATATAATAATATACTGAAAATCATACAGGAAGGAAAAGTTGAAGGAAAAGAACGAGATAGATGTGTAGATAGAAAGATAACATACGCGAGTAGACATGATACAGCCTGGCTGAGTATACAATCAAGACGAGAGAAAACGCTGCAGATTCATTATCACCAGCCTTTGCACTGAAGATTGCACATGATGATGATGATGATGATGATGATGATGATGATGATGATGATGATGATGATATTTGAAATAGAACTATCTCCAGATCATACTTCGGTCAAATGAAATTCAAGATGTCTCTGGTAAAAAAAAAAAAATGACTAAATTCTTTATCAGGGTTTTTCTTCTTATTTAGTCTAGATATCACGCTTATAATAGGACAAGGTTCGGTTTTATGCTGATCTAGATAGTCTAGATCTGATGGTCTTTATATCATTGGTATAGATATTGACCGTTCAATGGTCTGTGCAATGTTTTCTGATGTTCTAGAACAGGTGTCTTAATGATAAGAATATAATTTCTTTTGCACATAAAAAAGTTTAGCTTCTGCGTATTAAAGTGTTCCTCTTGTAGTTTTGCTTACCTTTACACGCTAACTAGTTAAGTTTATCTACCTAAGAACACTTCAGTCAGTCACTAGATCCACATTTATGACTTGCTGAAATACGGAATGTTGAAATCAACAAGAAATGTTTCCCCTAATAATGCAATTGTATGTCCGCCACTGATATTTGACATTAGATATTTTGGTTGCTTGGAAGAGAGAGAGAGAGAGAGAGAGAGAGAGAGAGAGAGAGAGAGAGAGAGAAGGGGAGGGAGAGAGAAAAAGAGAGGGGGGGGAGAGAGAGAAGAGAGAAGATAGAGAGAATGTAAATACAGTCAAGGAAAAAAAACTGAAAAGCATAAAGAAGAGGAACATGTGTGTGGTGAGTGGTGTGTGTGTGTGAGAGAGAGAGAGGGAGAGATGCTTTCTAGCCTCCTTTTTTATTTGTTAAATCGGCAGTGACTATGTGCAGTCGTGCAGTGCACTTTTCTTGCCACTGATAGCACTCTAGTGTCGCAGCTATTGCTTGCCACAGATGCAGCCGGCCCAGATTATAAAAACGCTGCCTCGCTCTGCACTTGAACTGTTGTATGTTTTCGTTGCTAGACTGCGCTAGCCGTGAACTGTTAGCAGTTTTGCCGAACCTTGTGTCTAAAGATAGCTTTAAACTGTTTTTCAGCAAGAAAGGTGTGAGCAAAAGTGATTTGCAATAAGCGCACGCTGCCAGTTAGGTAGTGCAGATTTATCATCTGTTTCCTGTTACCCACATTGTTTCTGCCAGGCCAACAAGGTCGAGTGGCTGAAAATGTCCACAGCAGTTAACGTCGGTGTTGTTGTCTTGGCTGCAATACTTCTTCGATACTTGCTTTTCACAGACGCACCTCAAGAACCCAGGCTAGCAGGGAAACTGAACTCAACTTACGATTACATTGTTGGTGAGTACAGATGAATGCTCATTTAACAACTTGCTTCATAAACGTGGGTTAGCTAAATTCTTGAATACTCATTTCTTCTAAAATTTTCTTTTCTCGTTTGAGAATTTTTTTACTGATATTTTTCTTGCCATCATTTTTCTCTTCCCTTCACTGAGGTCAAAACAAGTGCATTGTAGGAGTCCTTGTTTAAATATCTGAAGCAACCACAAAACTCTTATCAAGTAGTCTCATTTATGCGGACATATCCTCATTTGAGGGGAGGGGGAGGGGTTAAAGATTACTACCTGTATCCATTTTTTGTGAATTCCCTGTTTCCTCCGCATTTCCACCGAGTACACTTTTTTCCCCCTGACTATAACTGTACTCTACATAAGTGTAAGAGATTCTCTCTACTGGTAACAGAGGTGCATTAATGTATAATTCAGAAGTTGACTACCCGATCAGTAACATTAGCACTTGTTTCTATGTCCGATGTTACGCTTGTTTTTTTAGCATCGATTAAAGCTCCACGTTTCCGCTTCTTACCTTCATTAGAGGCCGTCTTAGCTTTCCAGTAATACATGGACAAGGCTAGCTTTTTGTCGTATGTTCACTGTTTATGATAATCTGCAGTTTTTTTTATATATCTTATATCCTTCCCGTGTGTTAAACATCATATAGGGCTCGCAAAGTAGTTCGCCAATTTTTCCTGTCTTGGCGAGTCTTTCAACCTCATCAAGGGATTTTATGCCTGTTAATTTGGCCTCTCTTAACAATGTCCTCTTCAGAGTTTCACGCGGTCTGCCTCTTTTTCTTCGGCCTGTTGTGTTCCACTTGATAGCTTGTTTGGGATTATCTGATCATTTCTTCTCATCAAGTGACCAACATATGTCCATCTCCTTTTCCCGATCACCCATAAGATTGGTTGTTGTTCAGTCATCTATCTTATCTCTGCATTGTTCTTGAATTCGTTCCACTTGATGCCGAGTATTTTCCTTAGGCATTTGTTTTCAAAACAGTCTAATTTCTTTTCTATTTCTTTAGTTGTTTTCCAGCTTTCACATGCATAAATGAGGGTGGATATTACATTTGAATTGAATAGTCTTAACTTGGTTTTTATGCTTATAACTTTTGAATTCCATATGTTCTCAAGATTCTTGAAGATTGATGCTGCCTTTGCAATTCTGATCCTAACTTCCTTTCTAGTGTCACCATCCTGGTCTATGTAGCTGCCAAGGTATGCAAATTGATTGACTTCTTCAATATCTGTCCCTTCTATGTGTATTTTTCCATTTTGATTAATGGGAATTTTCATTATTTTTGTTTTGTCTTTGTTAATTTCAAGTCCTATTGTGCTAGCCATTGAAGACAGGCTGTCTGTTTTTTCTTGCATGGAATTCACATTATTACTGATAAGAGTTATGTCATCAGCAAAATCAAGATCTTCTAGTTGGGTCCCATGTACCCAGTCAATACCTGTGTTACCTGTGCAGCATTTTTTCATTATGAAGTCTATTGTAATCTATTACAATAATTAATCTATTATATGTTCACTGTTTAGATCATCTGCAGTTTGTATCTGTAGATTTATGGCAGAAATTGCTTGTTTAAATCAGAATAACACGTAAGTAAAACTGAAGTTCTATTCGCTATAATATACAGAAAAATAACCATTTACGGAATAAAACATGAAAAGCATCAGTCGCCGTCTAGCAAAGTTTCAAGGAGGCAGGTTAAGGTTGTGCGTTTAATATTAAGTCACAAGGCTTCCAAAAAAAAAAAAAGTCCATCACAGTGTGTCACTGTGGCTCGTGTAAAACAAAAGTCCATCACAGTGTGTCACTGTGGCTCGTGTAGCTGGGTGTGAAGATGATGTCCCATCTGGCAGTCGGCGACCCAGAGTTGACATGCTAGCCTCAGGGTTGACGAACCACAGCTGAACAAGACCCCGTCCCACTTCTCCGTTGGTACCCCAAGTAACAAGCATAACCTAGTTAACCATGGTGATGGCGCTTGCTAAAGAAGCACTGTACACAGGAACTGAACAAACAAACAAAAAACCGCCAAAACCTGCTCCTCAATCCGACATGATGCCGTGCCTCAACATCTCCACAGCATCGGCCGCAGATAACACCAGCTCGCAGTTCCAAGGAGTTTGAAAAAAGAAGAAGAAAAAGACATATAGTTAGAACATTTCTATCAGGACTTGCTCATTTCCAGGAACCAGGGGTTTTTTTTTGTATGGGTGTATGCATGTATACCTTGGCAGCTACATAGACCAGGATGGTGACACTAGAAAGGAAGTTAGGATCAGAATTGCAAAAGCAGCATCAATCTTCAAGAATCTTGAGAACATATGGAATTCAAAAGTTATAAGCACAAAAACCAAGTTAAGACTATTCAATTCAAATGTAATATCCACCCTCATTTATGCATGCGAAAGCTGGAAAACAACTAAAGAAACAGAAAAGAAATTAGACTCTTTTGAAAACAAATGCCTAAGGAAAATACTGGGCATCAAGTGGAATGAATTCAAGAACAATGCAGAGATAAGACAGATGACTGAACAACAACCAGTCTCATGGGTGATCAGGAAAAGGAGATGGACATATGTTGGTCACTTGATGAGAAGAAATGATCAGAGAATCCCAAAACAAGCTATCAAGTGGAACACAACAGGCCGAAGAAAAAGGGGCAGACCACGTGAAACTCTGAAGAGGACATTATTAAGAGAGGCCAAGTTAACAGGCATAAAATCCTTTGATGAGGTTGAAAGACTCGCCGAAGACAGGAAAAATTGGCGAACTACTTTACGAGCCCTATGTGACGTTTAACGGCACGGGAAGGATATAAGATATAAGATAAGTATGCATGTATGGAGTCCTCATTCTTAGGTTTCGTAAAATGGTGTCGTTCTTATTATGGGGTTTCACAATATGGGAGTGTCCTTAGTTTGGATTTTCATAATATGCGTGACCCTCTTATTTGGGGTTTCACAATATGGGTGTGTCCTTATTTTGGGGTTTCACAATATGGGGGTGTCCTTAGTTTGGATTTTCATAATATGCGTGGCATCCTTATTTTGGGGTTTCACAATATGGGGGTGTCCTTATTTTGGGGTTTCACAATATGGGGGTGTCCTTAGTTTGGATTTTCATAATATGCGTGGCGTCTTTATTTTGGGATTTCACAGTATGGTAACCCTAATGACGGAGAATATAAAGTAGTAAAACAGTGTCACACCAAAGCGTCTAGACAGTTTTAAAAAAAATGCCAGCGTCACTATCTTCGTAGTGGTAACTCCTACTTGGCATTTTATCTAAAGAACTATGTAGATCTCTGGTCTCAGTTACTGTCGGAACTAGTTACTAATTCTGACCTAGGTCAGAGAAATGAGTTTACTGAATTTGAACAAATAAAAAGCATTTTATCGCAATATAAACCAACTTTGTTTATTCGTATATAATAATAAAGAATATACAGCTTAAAAATGGGTTACTATTGCAGATTTGTATAGTTTAAGTGACAGAAGACAAATATTAAACAAACAAAAAGGGTTATATTACGGTGTGTTTGCATCTTCATACTAAAAACACACTTATGCACAGGACGTGTTATTTTTTTTTCTCTCCATTGCCGATCTTGTGGTTATTTTCTGCAACTACTAACTCAGTTATGTGGAGACATACACATTTATATTTTTAAAAACTTCATTATCTATGTTGTTTGATCTACAATGTTAACAAAGTACATTTCAAGTAATTATTAATGTCAAAATGTTTGCCGTTACAAAAAGAACATGAACATTTTCCCAACATCATCATCATCATGTGCCGTGCCGACTGGCGTTGGCTATTATGCTTCTCCAGAGTATCCGATCCTTCATGCAGGCCATCAGCTCAGTTGGTGATCTCCTCTCACACCATCCCGTCAGACTGTCCAGTATCATTTCTCTTGGTCTTCCTCTTGATCTTCTTCCTTCTATTTTTCCTGTTGTTATAATGTTTTCAATGCCCCCTCTTCTCATTGCATGTCCTATGAAAGTACATTGTCTTTCTCTTATCTTTTTGACAAGGTTTTTTGTCTCTCCAGCTCTTCTCCTACATTCTTCATTAGTTCTTTTTGCTGTCCAGGGGATTCGCAACATTCTTCTAATAAACCACATTTCTGCTGCTTCCAATGATTTTTGTGCAGACTTGCCTATTGTCCATGATTCACTTCCATATAACAAGACAGGTTCAATATAGCATTTTAGGACTCGTTTTCTAACATTCATTGATAAGGATGTGTTGGTTAATATGTTTCTCATTCTCTGAAATGCAGTCTTTGCTTGGCCTATTCTGTTCCTTATTTCTGTTCTGCATTTCCCATCTGAAGTTATTACTGCTCCAAGGTATTTGAATTTCTGCACCTGCTTTAGAATAGTTCCATTTAATTTAATACTGCATGCTGGTGGATTCTGTTTCTTAGATATAACCATAGTCTCTGTCTTTTTGATGTTCAAAGTAAAGCCTTTCTGTTCACTTTCTTTGGCGACTTTATCCAAGAGATTTTGCAGGTCTTGTTGGTTCTCAGCTATCAGTACTGTGTCGTTTTCCCAACGGCTAATCTTTAATGTGATATTATAAAATCACTGATCTGATATTTCTGTGCAAATCGTGCTCTCCGCTGAAGTGAACTTTCCACACAACAATGGAAATATTTTACTTAAGTGCTCAAACAAATGTTGGAGTTCTTCAGATGAGACAACAAAATGTCGGAGAGTAATCATTTATTACTGTATATAATAATTTAAAAGAAAATACTAGAAAATATCCAAACTATAGAAAGATAAGTGAAAAAAGCAGAAAATGACAAAAGATAATATATTAGAACTCCTGACATTGTGTCATGGCATCATACCAAACTGACGGATGGCATAAAAAAATCGAGAATTTTAAAGAAACATTACTCAGACAGTATGGTACTGTTGAAATTATAAACAGGTAATGTTCTGTATGTATCTACGCATGATCATACAAAGTTATATGCCTATTTTGTTACATGGGTCTAAATTTTAAACCCAAAGAAAAAGAAAACATAAAACGGTTCATATTCATGAGCTGCTGTCGCAAAGCAGAACAGAAACTTCAATCGTGAAGCTTGGAGAAAAGATCTAAAGTCAGTAAAATCCATCTGCATCTACAAGTTGGACCTACGAGTTGCCTTACTGTATAAAAACGATGCATATTAGTTTTCACACTCGATGCAGCTGCGTCAAAGAAGAAGAAATGGGAAAATGGTAGACGGTTCGGAGATTAGAGTAAAGCTGGCAAAACGAATGGTTCACACATTTTCTCACTTGTCAAGATTTCTACCACAACTCTAGCGCATGCGCATAGAACATGATTACCTACTTTTTTTCTGTGTGGTTAGCAAAACAACAAATAATGCATCTGAGAAGAGCCTACAAGAGGGCAAACTGTGGTTAGACACAGGACCTGAACAATATTCTGCTCTTTACTTTTATCCAGAATATAAGTTCTGAATGGTAACACTGAGCTAGTCGACGTGTACAAACGTGGATTTCTTGGTTCTTAAAATACTCAGACATAAAGACACTTCAGTCAGTCAGTCATTAGCTTGTCCCTTGCGGAACTTTGCCTCCCTAACAGCTCTCCTGTAGGCCTCTCGGTTGTAAGCAAGATTGCCTACTGCTGATGTATCCATTTGCAGATCAACGATGTCTTGCAGCCATCTTCGCCTTAGTCTTCCTCTCTTTTCCCATTATGCACCCGCCCAAAACGGTCTTCTCTAAATTATCATGACATATACTGTGTCCAAAATATTTACATTTTCTCTGTTTAATCCTCTTTACTAGCCAGTCTTCTTCAATATTAAGTTAGTGTAGTATGGATATATATGTTCTTTTCTGTGTCCATGATATCTGAAGAACTCTTCTGTAGCATTTACATTCAAAGGCATTTATGTGTTTCTCAGCTTACAATAAAGATACTTACAATACATTTATTCCGGCAATTAATGGAATCTTCTTTTATACAAGTTAAACAAAATAAAATACAGCAGATCGTGGCTTCCACGTGTGTAATATCTCACAGCTTTCTCTAGTCATCTCGTGCACCGTACCTTCGTGTCCAGTAGATGATCATGATTTCACATGTTTAGATCAGATCATAAAGTCAACAGAAATATTTCCTATGTGGTCAGTTCTGAGACAGAGAACAACATAATATTCATTCTTCACCGTACAAATGTATGTGAATAAATCACAATATTCAGAATTAGCGCCGGTGTTACTACTGACAGCGTTTAGTCTGATAGGTACCGAATTTACTCTTAAAAACAATACATAGTACTTTTTCAGATTTTAAAAATGATGTAACTGTATTCCGTCGAGTTTTCCCTATATGACTATGTTTTCTATGTACGTTCGCAGAGCTATCAACTCGCACGTAACGTCATATGACTTATTTTCACTTTATAATGTAGTTTTTCCTTAATAAACCGACACGGTATGTGTGCATGCTTTGTCTGCAGGCATATATTCTCTACTGCCAGGTGCAGCTTCCTAATACAAATTTCAGGTACCTATTTTACGGTAGAACTGAATGAAACATACAGAAACGAGGTTAGAATGTATGTCCTTTGTTTCGAGAAACCGCCGTGCATTGGCTACACTATTCACGTTATGTTTTCAGTTTTTCACAAAGTTCTACTTTCTGCATTTTTTTTTGTATTGTTTTTTTTTTTTAATCTCAGAGGTGAAAGTTCCAGAAATGTTCTGCCCGCGAGCCTAGGAGAATGCGTAATATATATATATATCAGGAGTTCAGTAGGGCCGAAACACTTGTCTGTGGGGAAGGGGAGGGGGAACTTCCTCTGATCATTTGAAGAAGCTGTGTTGCTGTTCCGCTCTCTACAGTAGAGAGTTTCCTGCATATAACTCTAACGTAGATATATATATATATATATATATATATATATATATGTGTGTGTGTGTATGTATATATATATATATATATACACGCAGAACGTCCGACATTACGTACAACTCATAGTTATGAACTACTCCCCCCCCCTCTCCTGGTGAATGTATTATATTAAAAGTTCAATACGTAATAACAAACTACCACTACTTAGCTTCGTTCCTTAAAATCTTGCGCTTCTCTAGTAAAGATTAAAAGAATTAAAGATTTCTTCAATATTTTTATTGCATAGGAAGGTACACTGTACACTAATTAAAGTATAACTGACATTAGATACGAACCATGCCTAGCTGTTCCGACTTACGTACAAATTCGACTTATGAACGGAACTCTTTCGTAACTCAAGCACCCTGTATATTTCTATGTTTTAAACTATCGACATAAACTATCTTGCCACGGAGTCTGATTCTGTTCATATATGTAAGCGAGTCTTTGTCAAATCTTTGCCGGCTCTGAATGGAATCGCTGTTCGTGCTGAAAGGGTTCTCGTTGTGCGTTTGCAGCATGCCTGCACTGATATGTCCAGATTTCAGAAGCTGCGTTGTGACAAGCATTGTAAATGTGTATGCTTGCAACTTGACATAACAAACAGACAGCAGAAACTTTTGTCCCTGCTTAACTTGATATCCTGTCCTTAGGTTAGGACGGATGGGATGAATTTTTTAAAAATGTTAAGAAATATCACGCTGCAGGTAAGATCTACAGGTAATCCAAATGTTCTTTCTAGGCCAAGGATATAGAGCGAGTGCACCAAGGGGAAACAATCAACGAGTAGGCCAAGCGATACTTGGTAGTTGGGGTAGGGGGAGGGGAGCATTACATCACAACATACCCTCTACCGTTGGGGGTGGGAGACGTATGACTATAATAGAGGTCCCGAGGAAGCTGGCACGTGAATGTAAATGTAATATAACTCCAGCACAATAAGAAACTGTAACATGTAATAAAGGTAAGCATGCGGGAAGCTCTCTACTGTAGAGAGCGGAACAACAATATAACTCCTTCAGATCATCAGAGGAAGTACACCTCCCTCCTCAGATAAATGTTTCGGCCCTATTAAACTCTTGACACTCTAGGGGGGGGGGGCCCTCTGGGTCATCATTTATCATCAATTCTAACTTTATAGTCTCTTAAGCTGATGTTGATTTACACGTTCATGTACTAGATAGTAGTTTGTTTCATTTATACCGTTGTTGTTTTTTATTCTGATTTTCCTCTAGCTATAAATTATAAACTTGTTCAGGTGATATTGTGATAACAAATCAGAAATGGTCATTATATCTCATTATAAGTTCATTGTGGAGAACTTCTTCACTTTCAGGTCTAAAGGAGTACTATACAAATACGTACTAAACACGCCACATAGAAGGATCTCATGCTACTAGGTTCACGTTTATCTATCCATCTATCCACCCAACCGCCTGTCTGTCAGTCTGTCTCAGTTATTTGCTTACTTACTTACAGTTGGGTCAGGATCGGCTGGAAGTGTTATTGCAAGTCGTTTGTCGGAGGACAAAGATGTCACAGTGTTGCTGCTGGAAGCTGGAGAATTTGATGGCAACCGCCCACAGGTTTTCATACCTGGTCTGGCTCTACTCAATCTTAGAAATGATTTCGACTGGTGGTACATGGCAGAACCCAAACCCGGAGTCTCGACTGGTCTGAAGGATGGGGTGAGTAGCTAGTGGCTGGAAGCTTGAGAACAGTGTAGTGAGACCCCGCCATTATTATCATGAAAGAGTTATGCGATCGTTTCTAAAATTATTGCCTTGTTTTCCGCTGCTTGGTAGTTGAGTAAATGTTTTTATTTTATGTCTGCTCTGTATTGGTGAATGCCTGTCTTCACTGAACTCCAGCACATACATTATTTTGATTTTTTTCATTATCCGGTCCTTTCTCTGTTTGCTGCTTTAAACCCAAGTCTTCTCCGAGAACTCCAATCCCTATAAGTTTTCTCCCTTTTTTTTACCAAGGTTCGGATGTTAGGAGTTTCTTTCTCGGTGTTTGTTGCTTTTATGGAAGTTGGTCTGCATGTGAGTTAATTACTATCTTTTGAATCATTACTTTGCATCGAATGCAGATGTCTGAAAACTGTGCTTGTCTGCAAATAGACATTTGTCTAATTATTTTTCCATACATTATTTTTAATTAACAACAGTAAGATACAGGTAATAATTAACTATATCGATTCAAATACAAGTTAGTTACGTCGTAAATTAACCAGGACTTCATTACAATCCAGTATAAAAATTACAATCGGGGAGCATTACACGTAGAACTTTGTGATTTTTTAAAAGCCCCTCCTGCATGTACAGAAAACTTCACTCTCGTTAAGTTTGCATGTATGGTACTACAAGGACGTCTATTAAAATATCAATATTATGTTTATCAGTCTTTATAGCACCAGGAGGCAGACAATTTGTTATATTTTTACCAGCTGCGAATCCTCAAAACTCAGTGAGGCGAAGCCTAGAAAGCTTCTGACTTGAAATCAACAGACCATAACTTCGACAGTCGAACTTCTGCATAAGATTTACCCTCTTTAACTTACGTTTTATGCGAACCGTGCTGCTCAATTTTTCCCCTAGCAAAAAAAAAAAAAACATGGGCTGTGAAATGCCGCCTCCGGCCGAACTGAATTGTAAGGCCAAGGCCGTTTTAGCTAACCTGTATATCTAGAGTTTCTAGGTCAAATAAATACTGAACGTCTAAAATAAAATTTTTAAAACGGCATAAAAACAGAAACATAGTTTAAATTATAGTGCAAACGTACCAAGCATGCAACAGAAAAATGAGTAACATCAGTTTGTAGCCAGAAACAATTTTTGTTATAAATAGGAAACAACGAAGCTTTTGTACGGTAAAGTAAGAGAACACAGTTTTGTAGGATTAGACCTCGAAAAAATCGTAGACAAAGCACTTTAGTGAGACGTGAGAGAAAGAAAAATCACAAGAGAATTACCTGGGATTCGAACACGGACTCCAGTAGGACGAGCAGCCATATAGCCACGAGAGAATAGAGTACTTACAAACTGAGCCATCTCAGACGCCCCCCCCCCCCTCCCAACCCAGTTTGTAGGCAGGTCGAACTGGATTCTCGTAGTCATATTTCACTCGTTCGTCAGAGATGGGTGAAAATCCAGCATCTTGGCAAAGGTGACCATACGTCCCGCTTTTTAGACTGGTGACGCACAAATGTCCCGCTTTGAGCCTGCTAACCTTAAAGTTTAATAAAACATGTTTAAAAAATTCAATAATTCTGAAATAGCTGCGCGTGACCTAATTGATCAGAAGTATTTATTGTTCCATTTTTAACTTGATAGAAATTTGTGGTACGTATTGAAGGGAATGGAAAAATTAATTATGTCAGCTCGTAAGAACAGCGAAGAGCAAAACCTCTATCTTAATGAGAAGAAAACTAATTTGATGACAACTGACAAAGCAAGCAAGGCAGCTCATTTATGTAGCAATGAGGAAAAACTGGAAGAAGTGGAGAGCTTTGAATATCTTGCATCACTACTAATAATGGAGATACAACGAGGGAAATTAAAAGGAGAACATCTATCGCTCTTCAGAAAGTAAAACAACTAAAGAATCTGTGGAGAGGAGCAGATAGAATTACAAAAATAAGATTTTTAAGGGCATGCATCTTTCCCATCGCAAAATATGCCTGTGAGACCTGGACACTTAACAAAACAGCTGAGAAACACATAAATGCCTTTGAATGTAAATGCTACAGAAGAGTTCTTCAAATATCGCGGACACAAAAAATAACAAATATATCCATACTACAAGAACTTAATATTGAAGAAGGCTGGCTAGTAAAGAGGATGAAAGAGAAAAAACTTAAATATTTTGTACACATTAAACGTCATGATAATCGAGAGAAAACCGTCTTGGAAGGGTACATAATACCAAGGCGAAGATGGCTGCAAGACATCGTTCATGATCTGCAAATGGATGCATCAGCAGCAGGCCTACTTGCTCACAACCATGAGGCCTACAGGAGTGCTGTTAGGGAGGCAAAGTTCCGCAAGGGACATGCAAATGAATGAATGGATTAATTGGTTGACCTTTTTGCAAAATACTTTTCGCAGTCAGTTTTCATTGCCCTACCAAAGAAACAAGGTGCAGTTGAATGTGAAGACCATCGAACCATTAGTCTTATGAGCCATGCTACCAAAATCCTGCTTCGTGTTGTCATGAGAAGAGTCAGAGGCAAAATAAAACCAGAAATCACCGAAGAACAGTGTGGCTTCGTCGAAGGAAATAGCACAAGTAATATATACATACATACATACATACATACATACATACATACATACATACATACAAATATACATAGAGAGAAAGTTTAAAAGTGGGGCATCAACTTTGGCCGATTCAATCTGCCTGTCTTACATTGCGAATATACCTAACACTAACACTAAAATGGAGCGAATGATACGAGCATACCAGTGAGTATAAATCTATAAGATGGCTGGAGAACTAAAAAATAGTGATGGCTCGGCGTATCACATAATACTGCAGTATTGAAAAGTATCATTTAGGTGGGTAGCAGAATAACTCACGCCCGACCCGAAAGAATGTCACGAGGATGCTTGTGAAACTCTTTTACGACGTCACGAAAATAAAGAGATGGCTTTCTGCGACGTATTTGTCACTGGAAATAATATTGGGTACATTACTCCCAGCCAAAGCCAAAGCGAACCAAAAAGAGTGACGACATCTCCCCTCCCTGAAACCGAAGAATCTCCGTACAGTTAATTTGGCTGGAAGACTGATGGTCTCCCTCTTCTGAGACTGCAAAAGCCCAATCCTAAAACATTACATCTCATTATCAACAGTGAAGCTTACTGTGATGTACTTGAGAACCGCAAGGAACCTTCAGTCAGGTAAAAACATTCGTGAGTTGCTCATTTCTAATGCGTTGTTACAACATGATAACGCACAGCCACATACAGCTCATGCAACAGCTCAAGAAATTACGAATCTGAGTTTATTTATTTATTTTGTTTATGTCTTCCACATTCTCCATATTCGCCCAGTCTAGTGCCGTATGATTATCATGTGTTTTGACATATCAAGGACGCATTAGGTGGTTCAGTAAGGACGATGAGATAAAAGAGGCAGTGTACAAGTATAAATGGTTGCACAGTCAGTCATTTATAATAATTTTTTTTAAATTCTGAAGGAATTCAAGCATCGATGAAACTGTGACATATCTGGATTGAACGTGGTTCGACTATGTTGAAAAGTGATAATAGTTTTTACTCATATTTGCATTCTCACGTTTTATGTTCATGAAAAAATGAGTGGAATTATTCTTTGAATCGACCTCGTATAAGAGCACACATCCACGTCGATCTTTGGATGTTGTGTCCAATGTAGCAATGCATCACAAACTTGAGATAACCGGCGATTTTCTGCGTGCATCATCAATTACAGGTTCAGGTATTTAAAAGAGATGTATCATAAAATCAATAATGACTGCATAATTATGATCCAAAATGCACCTTAATAGAGTGTTTAGATTCGACATATTTTAAGTGTTTTTTACTAAATGTAAACGAAAAAGAAAAGTGAAAGTGTTTTACAATGTTTTTATGTGAAACTGATTATCAAATTTGTTAATATACATTTTGCTAAAGTCTTATTCTCAGTTTATGCAAAATATTTCCTTTGCTTTGTCTTTCTCCAGTCTTGGATAGCACCCAGAAGATTGTAAGAACATAGACTGTAAGAACTCCTCATACAATTCTTTGAAAATGCATTGCACATTGACAGCTACAGCTCTTTAACAAATCCGTTTTAATTTAAATAATGTTCAGATATATCCACATCTGGAAATAAGAAATCACACTGTTAACTAAATTCAGATAGCTCATATAGCTTTAAAACACAATCATATTTTCCAGCGCTCTTACTGGCCACGAGGTAAAGTACTAGGAGGATCTAGCAGTCTGAATGCTATGCAGTATGTTAGAGCTTCTAGACATGATTACGACAGGTGGGCAGAATACACCAAAGATGAGGGGTGGAGCTACAAACATCTCCTGCCTTACTTTAAGAAGTCAGAGGACATCAGGATTTCAGAGCTACAGAATTCGCGTAAGTGTTGACTTCTATTTTTAATGCTATTATTACCATAAGAAGCTCAGGTGCTGCGACAGTACTTAGTACAAACAAAATATGAACAAAGCGAATCTGTAATGGGAAATAGTATTTACACTCCAACTTCTTCTTCCAGCATACCATGGCCATGGTGGACCTTTCACCATTAATCGCCTTAAATCAAAGCCCTTATCTGCCAAGATCATCGAAGCTGGTCAAGCTGCTGGATTTCCTTACAACGAAGACTACAATGGAAGGACTATGGAAGGTAAAACATTTAAAGAAGTTTTGAAATATTTCTTCTTCTTCTTCTTCTATTTCTTCAGCTTTCCGACCCATTAAAGCTCATTGCTGCAGATAAAGTTCGTCTCCATTCCTCTCTACTCCTAATCTTCTCTCTCCATTTGGTGAAACCAATTTCTTTTATATCCTCTTCTATGTTGTCTTTCCATCTCTGTCTTGGTCTACCTCTTAGTCTTGTTTCCCTCATCTCTTGTGCATACATCATTTTCATTTGTCTCTTCTCTTCCATTCTTTCTACATGCCCCAGCCAGTGTAGTCTGTTCAGTTTCAAGACATTTATAATTTATTGGGATTTAAATAAACTGTTCAGTTCAGTGTTCTTTCTAGTTCTCCATTCTCCACTTTGGTATCCTTTATCAGCCCAAAGATTCTTCTTAGGATCTTGTTCTCAAAGATCTGCAATTGTTGTTCATCTAACTTTGTTGTACTCCACGTTTCTGATTGCTATTTTTGGTGTTCTGGGACAAGATTTTGGATTTTAACAAGTGTTGCAAGGCAAAGTATTTTTTATTCCCTATCTTTACTCTGATTTTAATTTCCTCACTTACTGTGTTGCCTCTGTTGAAGGTTGTGCCTAGATATTTGTATAGTGGAACATTTAAAGACGCAAAAACATAAAGTAATCTTACCTGAGAACCAACAAGACCTGCAAAATCTCTTGGATAAAGTCGCCAAAGAAAGTGAACAGAAAGGCCTTACTTTGAACATCAAAAAGACAGAGACTATGGTTATATCTAAGAAACAGAATCCACCAGCATGCAGTATTAAATTAAACGGAACTGTTCTAAAGCAGGTGCAGAAATTCAAATACCTTGGAGCAGTAATAACTTCAGATGGGAAATGCAGAACAGAAATTAGGAACAGAATAGGCCAAGCAAAGACTGCATTTCAGAGAATGAGAAACATATTGACCAACACATCCTTATCAATGAATGTTAGAAAACGAGTACTAAAATGCTATATTGAACCTATCTTGTTATATGGAAGTGAATCATGGACAATAGGCAAGTCTGCACAAAAATCATTGGAAGCAGCAGAAATGTGGTTTATTAGAAGAATGTTGCGAATCCCCTGGACAGCAAAAATAACTAATGAAGAATGTAGGAGAAGAGCTGGAGAGACAAAAAACCTTGTCAAAAAGATAAGAGAGAGACAATGTACTTTCATAGGACATGCAATGAGAAGAGGGGGCATTGAAAATATTATAACAACAGGAAAAATAGAAGGAAGAAGATCAAGAGGAAGACCAAGAGAAATGATACTGGACAGTCTGACGGGATGGTGTGAGAGGAGATCACCAACTGAGCTGATGGCATGCATGAAGGATCGCGTACTCTGGAGAAGCATAATAGCCAACGCCAGTCGGCACGGCACATGATGATGATGATGATGAATCTTACCTGCAAGTTTTGCTGTGCTTCATTCACTTCTGCATGAAAAAAAAATTAAATCCATATCAAATTTGTAAATCTGGGGGATAATGTTCTAAAAAATGATCATGTTCAGCACTTTTGTCTAATGAAAATTTTAAGAAATGAATAATTTCAGCTTCCATCCAAGTATTTACCAGATTGGTAGAGTAATTTTTGTAGAAAATGTGAAATGTCTATCCTATTCTTAACAACTTTTAACTTATCATTCAAACAAAAAATTATGGAAATGATTTCATAATTTCCCACTCATTAAGTCTATTATAAACAAATAATATCTGTTAGTTCACATCTTTATGTTTATATTTGTACTGGTGTGTGTCTTCATCAGGAATCTGCAACTCTCAGGTAAATTCATTCAACGATGAACGTATGAGCACCGCACGAGCCTTCATCCATCCAGCTCTTGAGAGACCTAATCTGCATGTTGCTGTGCGAGCCCATGTTAAAAAAGTAAGTTCTATGGTTATTATGTTAGTTCTGCTCAGTGTCTTGAATTCTGGCAAAATATTGCATATTCAGATATTTCTGCTGGAAATATAAATATGTTCAACTACTTTTTTTCTCACACTTGCATGTTCCCTTTATATGATAGTTGACCTCAGTTTTGTTCTAATTGCTGATGTAACAGTTATGGAGGTTTATGGTTAGGTTCTTGTATCATAGTTTGTCACAGCCAAATTTTATTGAGCCATTTAACACTAACCTTACTCATGTTTCAGATCATCATCAAGAATAAAAAGGCTGAAGGAGTGGAGGTTATCAAAGATGGGAAAAAATACATTGTCAATGCCAGAAGGGAAATCATTCTGTCAGCAGGAGCTGTGGGCTCCCCACAGATACTCATGTTATCTGGGGTTGGACCAAAGAAACATCTGGAGAGCCTAAAGGTCAGACCATACATATAACTCAAGTTTCAAGAAATTAACTGCAACCAATTTTTTTACAGGCTACAGAAGTGGTAAGGGGTGGCAGAAATTGAGAATATGGATAACATTTCTCATCAAGGGCTTATCATTGAAGGAGATCCATGAGGATATGGTAAAGACTCTAGGGGAGAGTGCCCCTTCTTACAGCACAGTGAAGAAATGGGCAGGTCAATTCAAACATGGAAGGGAGAGACTGAAGATGATCCCCATCCAGGAAGACTAAGAACGGTAACCACCGACGAAACCACTGGCAGAATCCATGACATGATAATGGAGGATCGACGACTAATTGAGCGGTACATTGCTACTGAGTTGGGCATCTCCCAGGAATGTGTTCATGCCATTATTCACAATGATCTTAAAATGACAAAGGTCTCTGCTCAATGGATCCCAAAACTTCTTGGAGCTGATCACAGACAACAGCGTCTCAACATGTCAAGAAACAATCTTGGCCATTTTTCTGCAGTTTACGAAAAGTTTCCTCAACAATTAGTGACTATGGGTGAGACATGAGACTTGAGTTCATCATTTTCAACCAGAAACCAAAGAACAGTCAAAGCAGTGGAAACATTATAGATCCCCACCATAAAAAAGAAAGCAAGAGTGGTTCTGTCTGTAGGCAAAGCAATGGCTTCCATCTTTTGGGATTCAGAAGGTGTGCTATTGGTAGACTATCTTCAAAAGGGCAAAACAGTGGCAATGGCTGCCATTCATGAATGCAGCTTCCAGCTTCTTGAACATCCTCGTTATTCCCCAGACTTGGCCCTTTCGGACTATTACCTGTTTACCAAACTCAAAAATGGAGCTCAGTGGTCGCAAATTTGCTTCAGATGATGATGTCATTCATGTTGTAGACCACTTTCTATTAGCACAAGATGCTGACTTTTACAAAGAAGCAATCCATATGCTCCAGGATCGCTGGACTAATTGCATAAACTTGCAAGGTGACTATGTTGAGAAATAACCAAAAAAATTGTCCACAGATAATCTGTTGTACCTTGTGCCGAGAACTTATCAATCATCCCTCGTATAAGTGTACTTCAGAATAATAGTCCTCATAAAATTACATCTCCTGATGATCCATTGTGTATCATTTTTCTGCTGCAGACTGATCAAAGTGCTTGGCTCTTTTTTTTGTCTTGATGACCATAGTATCCCTCTCTCTCCTTTCCCCACCTAGGAAAATATGGGCACTAACACAATATCCCTATGTGCCTCTAAGGCATGACAGGATTACCTTTACCTCTTTTTTACTTTACCTCTTTACTACCAACCAGTCAGACTGGCATCACACCTCACAAGTCTTCATTTAAACATTCACAATACTAAACCATAGATGCAATTTCTTGCTGCTGCTTTTTTTTTCTATCATCACTGATGTAAATTTATATTTTCTCTTCTTTTTCTATCTCTCTGTCCTTTTTTGGTTTTATATGATTAAGGTGTAAATTGAAATGTTACAAGTGTGTGTGCTCATTAATTAATAAAACTGTTTCTACTTTGTTTTAAATAGTCGTAGCATCTCATTATCACAGCTTTATTGCAGTGGCTTGTGTATATTTATATGTTTAGTTTTATATATACATATACCCAAAAACTGTTCATGGATTAAAAAACTTGAGTGCTGTACTGTATTGGATAGTTACTGGTCACTGGTAGAAATTGTTTGTCATGCTAATTTTAATTTACATTAACAGTTTTTATTTCCATTTGTTGTAACTTGATTGCTAATCATATGGTCCTGACTTAAGATCAAGAAATAATATAATCCAATCAGTTGATTCAGATAATTCCAGAAATGCAGATGAAGCCACTGACAGCAATTATTGAGGAAAGACACTGGCGATGATTGGGACATGTGCTGTGAATGACTGACAACTCACTACCAAAAATAGCACTAAGATGGACACCACAGGGGAACAGAAGTAAAAGTAGACCAAAAGAGACATGGAGAAGAACAATAGAAAGGATGCTGAGCAATAGAGGGCTCACCTGGGCAAGAGCAGAAAAAAAGGCAAAGGACAGGCATTTGTGGAAAACCCTTGCAGAAGCCCCGTGTGCCCTGGGCACTTAAGGTTCAGAGAGAGAGAGAGGTTCAGATAATTCAAGTTTCCTTCGTTAATTTTGATCTTTGTTGCTAATATGCCTTCCAGCATTTCTTCTTTCCATAAAATGTTCTCTATCTTTCTGAGCCATTCATCGGTCACTTCTTTTTATATATTCTTTAATATACTCTAAGCCATCCATCAATCACTTCCAGTGGTGCTAAATAATGAAACAATACTGCCCCACAGACCTCACAGGGCGGCAGCAAATTCTCATTACTTCTCAGTCAGCTGTGTTGCATGCTGTCCATTTTGGCTTCAAAGTCTCTTCAACAGGTTGTATTTGGTCACCTTTTCTCCATTTTTTCCTTTGGATGTCTGTGACATGGCTATTTCAGCAACAGATTTGAAATGTTTCCTTAACTTTCAGTTTCATGCTTTTTTTCATAGATCCATAAACCTATTTAGTTTCTTTTCATTACTCTAATAAATGCCCATAAATCAGAATAAACAAACTTAGGTGAACAAAAATGGCATAGAAAAATAGCATATTCTAAAGAACTCTCTTTATGTGCTATTTTCCAAACTTTAGAAATGACACAAGATGGTTTCTTATTATTTGTTTTTATTAATTCCTTGTTTGCATAAACTGGTGCTGATTTTATTTGAGAAAGATAAACATAAGAAAAGAACTCAAATAGTTCATTTTTGTATCTGCCATTATATTAAGCTGAAATTTTGTTAATTGTTGTTAATTTTGTTAAAAACATGTTTGTTTTCTGCTTGAAGATCCCTGTAGTAGCAGATCTGCCTGTAGGACAAAATCTTCAAGATCATATGTGGTTTGACATGGCTGTCAGGATTAGGGAGCCCCTTACATCTACCTGGCCTAGTTATAACACCTGGTGGGCAGCATGGCAGTACAAGCTGTTTGGCACAGGTAGAGTAATACTGAAGTTTATAATTTAAGATAGGGTTTTAGACATTATTAACATGGGGATAAAGTCATTTATATGAAATAAGGTCTTTCAGTGCATGCTTGTTCAGAGAAATGATTTTGCATTCATAATGGAAGTGATTTTTGGTTCAATTCAGGTCCGAGTTGACTGGTTTATTTTCATTATGATTATATGGGACCCTTCTAGCTTTTATGTAACATTCTGATATATAACAAATGTGATGGTTGTAAGCCGGAAGTTATTTATGATTGTGGATCAGTTACCTTTTTTTTTTTTTGTTTTATTTTAGGTTGGCATGAATTGATCTGAAATTAAAGACAGGTGCCATTCTTGTTTTAAAAAAACATGAAGTTTTAAATTTTCTATTAAACTATTGCTCTTTGCTTAAATATGAAGCTTGCTTGCAGTATTTCTGTCATGAAAATGTCTTTATGAAATGATGTGTGATACAAAATTTTTAACATTATTATGCATCTAAAATAGGCCCACTAAATTCACCATTTACTCTGGAAGTACTGGCCTTTAAAAGCACCACTAAAGAAACTAGAGAGAAGGACTGGCCAGACCTACAGATTCATTTTATTGAGATTATGCCTAATGATGTTCTTATGGACATTTTCAATTATGCAGAAGAGGTAAGTCATGAGAGATGACACTAGCCATAAGTAAACTGGTCATTAACATCTTGGAATGAAAGGAAAAAAAGTACTCATGTAGAGTCAAAAGATAAATATATATTTTTTAAAAAGAAATGCTTCAAGAGAATTTCTGCTAACTGAAAGAAGCAAGGTACAATCTAACCATTAGAAGGTCTCCAGGATTAATAAATTCTGTTATCAGTTAATAAAATAAAGCTTTTACTGAGTTGCTGTGTCTTGTTTTTCAAATGTTGCTTGGACCTTTCTTAGTATTTTACCAGCTTGTTGCTAGTTTTTTGTTCTGTGTTTTTTGTTCTGTACTTTATTATTACTACTGTTGCTGATAACCATAGCAAGCTGTAAATTTTGAACCCCCTGTGGATTATGGAAATGGTACAAGGTCAATACTGGGAAAAGAAAATAAATTTATATTGAAACTGAAATGTGAAAGATAGAAAGAAAGAAAGAACAAAAGAAAGAAAGAACGAAAGAAAGAAAGCATATAACCTCCATATATGTATGACTTGTCTCTCAGTAGATCCCTGCCGATTGTTAAATACTAGTTTTTATACACGTAGACTAAGGCAGAGTTGAAAGACAGAAACAGGGGAGACTATGGTTTCACTTGTCTGCCTTCCATCATGAGACCAGAAAGTATTGGAAACATTTCCCTAAGATCTTCTGATCCATTTGACTACCCACTCATCTATCCAAACTACCTGGACAGACAGGAAGATATAGAACTGCTGATACGAGGTATTTATTCCACTTACTATTTATCTATATTGTCTGTCTTTTAGAGATAAATGCAACACACTGTGTTAGATATAGTTCATGTAAAGATGATTATGTGAGAAAATATATTTTTAGCTGGCTCCATCCTGCTGCTTTGATGTATGTGGAACATCCTGAGTCTGTTGACAGCTAAGAGCAAAATATCGCAGCAGCAAAAGCAAGCGCTGAACTGCATCAACAAGTAGAAAAGAATGGATATTGGAAAACACATGGAAATACATACATGAAAGCAGCCAAATTAGCCATGTTGAATATAAAGACAGATCTTGGGAAAATATTTGGCAAAAGCAACATACAGAGAACTAGACAATAAAGTAAAAAAATTCAGCTTGAATGGATAAAAAAGAGTGCATGGACAATATGGTGAAAGAAGCAGAGAAAGCAGCAAAAACAGGAGACAGCAAAACTTTATATAACATACAAGAGAGGCTAACAGGTACTATTATATTCAAAGAAGGACCAGTCTTTAGCAAAACTGGCACCCTATTAACATCAAGTAAAGACCAAAAGCAAAGATGGGTCGAACATTTCCAAGAAATACTTAATTGATCACACCCAAAAGAATTGATAAACCCTGAAACCAACTTTCCAATCCCACAACTAAATGTCAACCTAGATCAAATTACATTGAATGAAATTGAAATAGTAATGAATCTTTTGGCTAACAGCAAAGCTCCAAGTGAAGATGAAATAACACCCGAAATGTTAAAAGCTATTAAAAGTGACAACATGAGCCAACTACAGAGAATATTTAATAAAATTTGGAAAGAAAGAAGGTCCCTTCTAAATGGAAAAAAAAGGAATAATTTTTAAAATACCAAAAGAAGGCAACCTTAGTGACGACAATAACTGGAGAGGAGTAACCGTACTATCAATTGTGTCAAAAGTATTTTGCAAAGTCATTGTCATTCTAATAGAATTAAAGATATAGTGGATACTGCAATGACAGAAGAACACAAGCAGGATTTCGAAAAGGGAGAAGACTTCTCTATCAGATCTAAGAATAATTCTTGAAGAACATACTGAAAAGCAAAAAAAAAAACATTAATCCTGAACTTCATAGACTTTAAAAAAGGCTTTTGATAGCATACACAGAGATTCCTTGGAGAGAATTTTAAGACTGTATGGAATACCATCATCAACATCATTAAGGATCTCTACAATGGATATGTTTGTGCAGTCAAGACAAGAATAAATGGACGAATGGTTCCAAATTGAAACAGGGGTGAAACAAGGATGTGTTCTATCTCCCTAGCTTTTTGGAATTCCCATAGACTTTATAATGAAAAAATGTTGCACAGGTAAAACGAGCATTGATTGGGTACTTGGGACCCAACTAGAAGACCTTGATTTTGCTGATGACATAACTCTTATCAGTGACAATGTGAGTTCGATGCAAGAAAAAAAGATACTCTGTCTTCACTGGCTAGCAAAATAGGACTTGAAAATAACAAGGAAAAAAAAATGAAACTTCCCATTAATCAAGAAGGAAAAATATATGTAGAAGGAACAGCTTGTGAAGAAGTACACAAATTTGCATACCTTGGCAGCCCCATAGACCAGGATGGTGACACCAGAAAGGAAGTTAAAATTAGAACTGCAAAAGCAGCATTGACCTTTAAGAATCTTGAGAATATATGGCACTCAAAAGTTATAAGCACAAAAACTAATCTAAGACTATTGAGTTCAAATGTAATATCCACACTCATTTATGTATGCAAAAACTGGAAAACAACTAAAGAAATAGATAACAAATTAGACTCTTTTGAAAACAAATGCTTAAGGAAAATACTCTGTATAAAGTAGAATGAATTCAAAGAACAATGCTGAGATAATGCAGATGAGCGAAAAACAACCTGTCTCATTGGTGATCAGAAAAGGAGATGGACTTATGTCGGTCACGTGATGAGAAGAAACAATCAGAGAATCACAAAACAAGCTATCAAGTGGAACACAACAGGCCGAAGAAAAAGAGGTCGACCATGTGAAACTCTAAAGAGGACATTGTTATGAGAGGCTAAAGTAGTAGGCATAAAATCCCTTGATGAGATTGAAAAACTCATCAAAAAGAGGAAAACTTGGTGAACTACCATGCAAGCCCTATGTGATGTTTAACAGCACAGGAAGGATATAAGATGTAAGCACACAAAAATAAAAAAATTATTGGTCCAGTATACTCTGGTACATTCAATTTGTATGTGAAAACAGTTAACACTTTCAGAGAATTTGAAGTTCACCACGAACAAATTTATTTCTGAATGCAGCTCTCTATAACATCAAAATCATCTTACATCCTTCTTACATCAAAATACATATTCTGATTTCTCTCAGTTAAATGAAATGAAGTGGCATTCACAATATGAACATGATCAACAGCTTTGAAACTAGTCTGTGTATACTATAAAGTATGGCTGTGATAATCACATTCATGATTTCATATCAAACTGTAAGCAGATGATATTACACCTATTTTACAATCTTTTTTTAAAATGTAGAAAATGGAAGTAAAGTACAAAGAGGTTACTATAGCCTACTAAAAAGCAAAATATTGATAATAAGAAACAAGATAGGAGGAATAAAAGGTTATCGAAACAAAACAAAAAACAAATCAAATGTAATTACTTTTTGAGATGCTCACTGATGTGATAAGAAGTGAAGCAATGATACTAGTTGATGGGAATTATTAACAAAGGAAATCAGTGAAGGAAAAGACGAGTTATTTTAACGAAAGGAGAAGGGAGGAAAAGATGAAGCATGAAATGGAGGAGAAATTCATTTTTAATGGTATTGTTGTATACAGATGCTTCTCCTGATTATATACAGGTTCCAGGGATGTATTAAGTAATTATCAGCGTCAAGATCTGCTTCATTACCTCATCCTTTCAACTATTCATTTTGCATAATCAGTGGTAACATTATTTTTAGAAAGGTCCTTTTGTGTGAGTTCATAGCATTTTACTTAGAAGAAAAAGAAAACGAAGGAAGTATTTATGTCATGCTTTGAAATACTATGTATCTTATTTGTATGGAGAATTATACTCTATATAAATAAAAACCACTCTGATTGCCATGCACTATTTCTTTTTCCTTGTGCAAATCATAATTTTCATCATTTGTTGTTATGTCTTCAACTGGTGACTCATACTGGTAATGCCATTAGTATTAACAAACTGCATGTTGCTTATTTATCAGCTGAGCTGTCTGCACCAGCTTGCAAACTCAGTATTTTAAATTATGTGAAGACTAATATACCAGCTATTATGGATGTAGCTCATTTATATGTGTGAGATTGCTTGTGTGGATGGGCATGTGTGTTATTTATGGCATGTAATCTACTTCTTACATTTAAAATAATTATTACATTATTTATTGGTGTGTGTATGCATGTGTGTGCGTGTGTGTATCTGTCCGCCTGCCTCTTTCTCCCTCTGAGTTTATGAGCGGTAACAGGAGATAATCTAACTCAGGAGTTAGATAATCTAACTCAGGATTATCTAACTCAGGAGATAAATAATCTAACTCAGAAGCACGTAACAGTGTGCAATGAAATAAAATTGTCAGTGATAGAGCAGAAATAGTGTAACACATATTATGTGCTGGAACGTTGTTGGAAAGAAGGTGCGTGAGCATTTTCAGGGGAGAGGATTTGGTCACATTTAGTCACAATTAGAATTTAAATTCCCCTCAACATAAAATCTATTTTTATAAAAAAAATTTTTTTTAAAATAATGAACTTGAAAGTAGCTGCAAATAAAGGATAGAGGGAGAACTTCACTGTTTTTCTCAATCTGATATAGACATTGTGTGTGTCTCAGTGTACCATAAAGTCAGCAGTTTTGTATGACATGATTTTTCAGTCAGAGATACATGCATTATTATGTAACTATTTCACAATTCTTTAAATTAATATACATTATTTTCTGCTGTGTTATATTAATTTCTGCTGAAGAGAATAGGTCTTTTCTCTCAGATTCCATGTGTGGGATTATCTAGTTAGAAATTTTCATTGAATTTTGTTGTAGAATCAGTTTTACCAACACTCTCTGAGGCTTTTATATGGTATGGTATGGTATGGTATGGTATGGTATGGTATGGTACGGTGTGGTATTGTATGATATGGTATGGTATGGTGTGGTATTGTATGAAAATAGGCTTGAAGCTGCTGAAATCGGCACTTCATGTGTCAGTGACCTCAATTCACAGGAATCAGGCACATGGTAGTCACATGGGTAGGATAATTCCTGCGAGATCTTCACACCACTGGAAAACATTGCATTACTTGACCTTGCTGAGCCATAAGCAGACAACTGCATAAACTCAATGAAGAGCCCAGCTGAGAAAAAATTTTGGTAGTGTTTTGCATAATTAGAGGACACATTACAGCAACTGTAACAAATAACTAAAGTAAATAAAACCTAAACAACCAGTAAATGTCATATCATTCAAACTGAAGCATATGTGGACCAGGTAACACATGGGCATATAAAATTAAAATTATAGATCAGCATGTGTGAACGTGCACTGAATATTATTTATCCAGCTAATTCTAAAAAGTTATTCAGGACAGCTTGCCATTTAAAAGTCAAATTTGCTGAACTTATTATTTTATATTTATAATTCAGCACATTGTTCTTCACAAAATCTCTCTTGTAATGATAACTCTGTCAGCATGGTCTGAGCTAGCTACAACAGAAAAACAAAAAAGAATGTGGACTTTGCAACACAAATATGGTTGGTAATGCTGTGGCAGATTATCCCAGTCAAATATTGATAGAATCAGCCTCAAGAGAAGGTACCCAGAAAAATAGAGTCTGGCAGCTCTCACAAACAGCTGGCCTGAACCTGTTTAGAAACTGTCTTTTAAGAAGAGAAGTGCCATTGATAGTAGTACATACTGAGGTATTACCGCAGTGAAGCATCTCTGGTATAACGCACATTCAGTATTTCTGAGAATATATTATCTTATAATAAATGGCAGAAATATCCCATGCTCTCAGACATGAAATCTAACCATGTAATAATGTGCATCCCCTAGGAATACAAGAATGCAAGAAAATCATAGGAGCTAAACCTCTGCAGGACGTTGGTGCTGAGTTCATAGAAAAAGGACCAGAATCAGTATGCAGACAGCATAGATATGACTCACATGAGTACTGGGAATGTGTGGTTAAACACAGGGCACTCACAATCTACCATCCTATTGGAACATGCAAGATGGGTCCCAAGGGAGATCCCACAGCTGTGGTAGATCCTGAACTAAGGTATGCTTTTAACTACACAAACTATCTATGCTGTTAATTCTGTTTCCTTTCCTGCAGCTCATTTTTGTTTGTTTATAAAATGGAATGTGAATGTTACTACGTTCATATAATGGATGCTGTAAAATCAGTGATCATGTTAACTGCCAATTAATGGTAAATTACAGATTAAAAATGAGAAAAACTGAAACTTTTGGAAGCCATTGGTTACTGTAACTGGTTTATATTATCAAAAAGCTAGTAAAAGAAAAAAAAAACAGAGAAATCTAAAAGCTATTAAAAAAAAAAAGAAAACCAACCACACAAATCAGCTGGGGGATGATCAGACCAGCAGGGTGATGATGTTCAGTTTGCACAGAGGAGAATCAGCCAGTTTTGTCTGTGGTTCAGCATGTGAGCATTTTGTCAAGATTTAAATCTCATCTCAAATAAGATTTTAAAAAAAGAGTTCATACAAACATTTACTATCCATTGATGTTGGATGTAAAGTTTGCTTAGTTTTATATTTTAAAAATATACATATAAAGTAGCAAATGTTGTATTGAGAAAACCAGTTTTCAGTAAGAACTTTATGCAAGGTGAAAGACAGAGATAGCTGTACCAGTTTCAAAAAATCCTAGCACAATCACTGGTGTAAAATGAATTATAATGAATTGTTATTCTCTAGAAGTATAAACATAATCATTCAAGATATGATTTTAAACTTGTCTGTATCAACTTTTTTCCATTAACACCTGAAAAAAGTGAAAATTTAATACAGTTAATATAAATGTAGTTGATATAGTTAACAAAAATAAATTAAATAAGAAAAGTAAACAGTAAACTATTATGACATGCAAATGATATTTACCTTGGAATTGCCTGTATGAAAATTTTCATTGCAGTGACATAAGGCCATGAAATGTAATAAACTTTGCACATCAGCTTGATTATCAGCATCAGAAATACTTTTAAGGTTAATTATTTTAATACGCAAAATAAGCAGAGACAAGAAACATCAACAGAATACTGTAATCTGATAACACAAATGCCATTTTTATACTAAAAACAATAACAGAAAGTCTTGTGAGGTAAACTTGAGCTTATACTTGCACTTCATTGATCCTACGAAGAATTTTGACAACGTGGATAATGTTGATGTGCAACAGATGTTAAAAATATAAATATTATAACAAAATGCTGATAGTTAATTTTTAAAAATGTACTGAAAACCTACAGAAATGTAAACTTGAAAAATTTGCATAATTTGTCATATCACGTTGGTACTTTTTTAGTGAACAAATAACTAAAGAGGTTAATAATTTAATGAAAATAGGAAGTAACAATATTACTGATATGAGATATTGATGCAGAACTTAAAGCTGAAATCTGTAAAACTGGTAATCGGGGAAAATCTTAACAAGAACTGGAATTAAACACTAGCAAAATCAAAACATTGGTGACATCACATACAGAACAATGGTGATATCACATACAGTGGAAACACTTTTGTACATTATTTATGCTGATGGAAGCACATTGCAACAAGTGAGCAAATTCAGTTACCTCATAACAATAACAACATAAGACATCAGAAGCTTAGATGAAATCAAATGAAGAGTAGGAAAGGTGAAGAGGAGCATTTTATAAATTTTATAACAAACATAAGACTATCTTTTAAAGTGGA
The DNA here is from genome assembly GCA_009760885.1 of Achatina immaculata. Lineage (NCBI taxonomy): Eukaryota > Metazoa > Mollusca > Gastropoda > Stylommatophora > Achatinidae > Lissachatina > Lissachatina immaculata. The sequence goes on from CM019692.1 coordinate 16,919,900, forward strand.
AAAAAGGGACTGCTGCACTATAAGAACAGTATATTAAATTTGTGTGTGTGCAAAAATGAGATGGAAAGAAAATTTAGAACAGATTAGATTGGGGGGAAAAATGTACAGCATGCTCTAAATAAGCTCTCATTGAAGTGCGTTTTCATGAGAAGGATATCAAGACAAAATGACCAAATGACAAGAAAATAGATACAAATATCACATAATACAGAGAAACATGACTGGTATAATCTTATCAGCAGTGAAATATGGTGATTAATGATGACAACTCTGCCACTGTATTATCGTAAAATCTTAGAAAAGTTTAGAAATGATCAGAAAATTTAAACAAAAGTTTGCAGTAAGCAGACTTCATTTGCTGCAGACGTGTCCTTGTATGTCACATTTACAAACAAATGTTCTGTTAAATCTTCGGTACACCTCTTTGAGCAGGAAGAGTAGCAGATTAATAGGAGATGAGAAAATGTCAAGAATTATTAACTTTATTACATTTTCATTGATAAAGAAAAGTCAGTGCAAGGGCAGAGACAGGTGGTCATAAAGCTATTTTCCTCCTGACTTATCATTTCATGGCTTTTCTAGTGTTATCTGACTCCAGGCAACAAGCTGATGGTCACTCCCTTAGCAATAGATTTGTTAACATAGGGCTTACAGAAGAAGGTTGATCAGTGGCAGAAGTTATTGATCAGAATTTCAGACCAGTATCTGTATGCTCTTGAGGGGTTGTCCAGATGAGTTTATCAGGTGTATTTTTCTGAGAAATCTTAAGACTGATTTAAACAGAATCACATTATTATTCAGCAATTTCCAATAAAGTATTACACTTCATAAACAAATCTTGTTTATCATCAAGAAAAACATTTTGCACTTTTCACTCCCTTGTTTGTTAGCAAATAAATGGATTATCATTGTCCACATAATAACACATAAAAAATTTCAAATCTTTAACAATATATAAAAACTCCCTATCGTAAATAGTCTCCATCTTTAACAATATATAAAAACTTCCTATTGTAACTAGTCTCCGTCTTTAACAATATATATAACTCCCTATCATAATTAGTCTCCATTTGTGCTGATGGCCTACAAAATTTTCGTGGTCAGAATCCAGATTTTTATGAACTTTTATCTCTTACAGAAATATCTGGTAATGTTTGACTAAGAAAGCTGGACTTATTGGTATTGGATTTAAAGATTAAGTTCCTGATGAACCAAGATTCTGCAGAGAGCTGTGTGAGATCTTTCTTGCATTTGTTGACATTTTTTTTTTTTTTTGCATGCAGTGTAAATGTCACTTGCTGTGGTGGTTTTCTTAATCAGTATCAAATTATCCAAGGCCATAAAACAAATTATGATACTAGAGCAAGACCACTTATTGATTCAGGCACACAACTAATGTGTTTGTGTGATGTGATGCAGACTAGAGGATTTACTTGTCTGACAATTTTTTAGTATTACACCTGCTTGTGTTTTTGTTTCAGAGTCCAAGGAATCTCAGGACTGCGTGTGGCAGATGCTTCAATCATGCCCTGGCTTGTCTCAGGCAACACAAATGCCCCTTCAATAATGATTGGAGAAAAGGCTGCTGACTTAATCAAGGGAGAAAAGCTGCCACCGTTAGATTTATAAAAATATGTTAGAGACTTGGTTGGAAGAAACATGAGAGAAAGCAGGAGAGAAAGGGAGTGTGCACATTAACCAAGACAGAAATATAAACCTAGTATTTTGCATATAAGGGTATTTACTTTTTCTGTTTTGCATGAAATTATTGTATTACAATTTGTAATTCAGCAGCATTTTTTTATGTGAGCTGTATTTTGTGTACGTCTCTGGAAATAATTATATTTTTCCACAAAAAAAATTATAGGAGAAGAAAGGGCAGAGAAGAGAAAAGCATAAAAATAGAAGAAAAATAATTTCTATTGGGAAAAAAAGACTGATTTAGTGGACAAATTAGTTGTTTAACATTTCAGATGAAAGAAAAACCAGGACTCATATACAGAAACAAGCATTCTGTTGTGAGATGGGAGAAGGACAGAGAGTGACAGATATCAAATGATGGTTTTTTTAATATGAGACATGAAGAAAAAATGTCAAGGGGGAGAGATATAAGAAAACATTCACGTCATGGTAGATAAAGCAACAGAGATGAAATTATGTGTTGATATACATGGATAGATTAATAAAAGTAAAATAAGATGAGCCAGACAAATGAAAGTAATGAAAGTGATACAAAGATGCACTGAGAAAAAAGAAAGTTTTCAAGGTGTTCAATTCAGAAAATGATAATACAGAATCTTCATAAGAGAATAATGTCTGCATAATAGTACATTAACTTGATATTAAAGATAATATTTCAAAGGTAAGTCAGATTTCACACTGATTTTGCCTTGTTAGCCATTTCAGCTCTTCTCTGTGTATGTGTAAATGTGTTTATTTTAATAGTCAGTGCTAAAACTAAATATTCAGAAGCTAGAACATATATTTAGTTATATTATGTTTACACTGCTTACTTTGTTATTTGATTTGTGTGAACTGTTTGAGAGGTTAGATGGTGTTAAGATCCTAAAGTTTGTCATGAAAAAAAGAACAAGGTCTGAGACTTTGCTTAAAAGGAAGAAAAGAATGAGAATTTTGTTTACATATTTTTGCTATTATAAAATATTAACCTGAGAGCTTTTTTCTGCCACTTAATCCTACAATAAAGATTTTTTTCAGAGACTGATGTCTTGTGTTTTCTTTTGTGTTATTACAGAGTAGCTCCTCAATATTGGGTTTTTAAAAATTCATTCCCCAACCTCCACTTCTTCGTACTGATATAACCAATATTTTAATAGCTGCTGTTGTCATTAGATTCATTAGAATCCCAAAACAAGCTATCAAGCAGAACACAACAGGCCGAAGAAAAAGAGGTCAACCACGTGAAACTCTAAAGAGGACACTGTTAAGAGAGGCCAAATTAGTAGGCATAAAATCCCTTGATGAGGTCAAAAAGCCCACCGAAGACAGGAAAACTTGGCAAACTACCATGTGAGTCCATGTGACGTTTAATGGCACAGGAAGGATGTAAGATGTAATATCATTAACAATGCCACCACATAATTACTAATTCTAGATCACTGCCTCTGACTACTTCTACCAGCTCTACTGTTAGTTACCACACTTCACAACCACTTTGGTTACTACACCTGTTTGATGCTGTCACCTTACATGTTGACCCACCACCTGTTCCTTTTTGTTTGTTTTTCGGTCACCTTACTTTGCCCAGTCTGATTATACATTTGGTGGAGTATTGTAAGTTAAAGGCAGAATCTGAAAGATTAGTGGTTTATTATAACTTTTATAATGATGGTAGTGATATTGACCATCATGATGACAACATTAATAATTAGTTATGAAAATGATAATTATGATAATGATGATAATGGCAATGAAGATGATGTTGACAACAGTAATGACTCTCTCTCTCTGAACCTTAAGTGCCCAGGGCACATGGGGATTCCGCAAGGGTTTTCCACAAACGCCTGTCCTTCACCTTTTTTTCTACTCTTGCCCAGGTGAGCCCTTTATTGCTCAACATCCTTTCTGTTGTTCTTCTCCATGTCTCTTTTGGTCTACCCTTACTTCTGTTCCCCTGTGGTGTCCATCTTAGTGCTATTTTTGGTAACAGTAATGACTAGTGGACACAAAATGTTATAAAATCTAAAATTGAATTAATGTTTCATTTTTTTTTATTTGTTGTTCACGTCAAAAAGAAATTTCAGATTAAAAAAAACCCCCCAGTGAATAAAAATGCTAACACTGATAATATGTTCTATCATAAGGGACATCAGGACATCACTTGGTTTCCTAATCTGGTGATACTGAGTTCAGTCCCAGCAGTGGGATTTTTTCTGGTACACACCAAAAAGGTCCTGGGGTTGACCTAGCCTCTAGAAATGGGTACCAGAGAAATCTGGGAAGGTAAAGCGGCCAGGCGTGATACTGACCACATCACACTTTCATGTGCCGAAGGTCATGGAAAATACGGGCCTAACACAGTATTCCCCAATATGCCTTAATGGCATGGAAACGGGTATTTTACCTACCTACTACCTATATGGGACATAAAAAGGTTTTGAACGATGTCACTCTTATGACAGAGTGAATGCCCTTGTCTGGGGAGCTCTACAGTTAATTTAAGCTACGTGATGTTGGGTAGTCTTTATCAAGCTGAGAGTTCTTTTCACAGATCTCGGGGAGAGTTCGTGAGATCTCGTGGAGGGTAGACGTGTTAATCTATTCTAGTTTTTTTTTGTGTAGAGTTGTTAGAATGTAAGATTAGTTGTCTGCTTGTCCTTTTTAGGGAACGTATGAGAAATTTTTAGCCACTTTCTGTGTATTTTTCTTTTTTGGTAGCGTTTTTATAATGCAGGAATAGTTGTCTGCTTGTCCTTTTTGGAGAACATATGAGAGATTGTTAGTCACAGTGCTGTGTTGTTGTTTTTTTTCAGTTTAGATTAATTCGTGATGTGAGATTAGTATGTCATTTTTTTGTGTACGTGTTCATTCCTGTGGCGAACTCATGTTCGTCGGAATGCTTTTCTGTGTTATTGTAATGTTGATTTCTTATGTCGTTCATTGATATTCATCGTTCTTCATTCATCAGAATTCCATCCTCATTGTTTCCCATTAAATTTGTTGAAGGATTTTGGTAACTGCTGACTTTGCTTTCTATGTACATCCACGTTCAACTGTTAGTGCTGTCGTTTGATCGATTAGACTGCTGACCCCCTGTGACTATTCAGTCATTCATGTTACCTCCCTTTTATTGTTATTTTCCTTACGTGGGTGAATGCTGTTACTAAGTGCATAACAAAATACCGTTTTGCTGTCAAGTATTTGTCACTTGTGTTGCCGTATCACCTATAGTTAGTTTGTGGCTTCACTGTACAAGGCACAGTAAGATTCTATTTTATTTGGTGTCCTTGGCTGGCTCTGTATTTTCACGGCATTTGTCGGTACAGTTGGCTAGTCATCACGAGTCAGTTTTTTCACATGCTTGATTATACTTAACTTCGCACGAAGAGGTAGTGCTTGGATTGATTACGTCACATGGTAGCAGTGTTTTGTTATGGCATGTTTATGATTGATCAGCTAGTGTTGGAATTTGTTAATGAACTGTATTACTGTTGTCCCAATTGTTTTTTGTTTTGTTTTCTCAGCTGAATTTTCGTAGTAGTTTGCTTCAGATTCTTTCGGGGTTTTGCTTGCTGTTTTTTTTTTTTTTTTGGTTTGTTGTTTGGTTGGGTTCACTGGTGTCTTACCCTGGTGAAAAGGAGTCTACAATAGGTTACCTGTTAGGTTCGGTTTTGGTTGTCACATTTGTTTCCTTGTCTGATGGAAGACTGCTGTTTCAAGATGTCAGCCTCGCCTCCTTGCCAGGCAGTGATGTCAGATGTCAGCCTTACCTTCGTGTGACTTTGAAGCCTGACGTTATCTTGCCAACCCTGTGAGCAGCATGATGTTGAACTTTTCATCTAGAGGGACTTTGCTTGGTGAAGAGTCGTATCGTGACCTGTGGATCCTTGTTGCTATAGTACCTGACATTTGCATGTGAGCTGATTGAACTTATTGATGTTCCTGCATTCCAGTATCTGAGACCTGATGAAAACTGATGTCGTTGCTTCATATGTAATGGAGGTATTGCTAGATTGGAATACAGATGCTCAAAAGTTTAAAATTTTGATCTCTAGTCACCGTCAGTAAAGGTGGCACATGCGAAAAGAAAACAGAATTCCTCTTTACATGTCTTGAAGGTGTGTAGCATGTGTCGGGCGCACGCGAGCTCACCGTGTGTCGACGTAACAGTTTAACTGCGTATTTCTTTTATCAGACTTCTGAGGACAGTGGCGGGCTATGTGGGCCTGCTTATCACACTTGAAACATGTCCTCGTATCTGCTGTCTCATACCTAACCACATCTCTGAGTCTTGACCGATGTTGATCATACAAGTCGTTCTTCTGGTGCGACGCAGGTTCTGGTGACTTCCCACGAGAAACCAGCTGCGCCGAATGCGAACTCGAACACTTAGTTTTCTCAGCTAAAAAAGAAAAGCATCTTCTCTAGGAGTCGACCTGTCAGAAAAAATCCTATCTCTGGAACTACAACTTAAGTTCACAGTACGGGATATAGTATGCTCTTCTAAAGCAATCAAAATAGCTTTCTCAAAAGGTGTCTGTTTGTCCCTAATCAATTTGGTCTTGATGGAACGAGCCATCAGAGCATCTGCAAAGACTTTGAACCAATTGTCTATGGGCAAGCAGAATATGCTACTTTGGCTGCGACCGAAATCCTGTCAGCCACAGACTGGATAGACTCTCCACGGGACTGTCTTATGCTGATTAAGGTATGCAAAGCATCCACGGGCGTGTACAGCACCCCATGTCTAGCTATCAGAACATCAGAAGTTTCTTTCTAGGACTTCGCTCCTTGATGAATTCGGCTACGAGGCCAGATGTTTGCAAATATGCCAAAGTCTTCATGGCCTTAAGATCCCCGCCACGTTGATCCAGATGTTTTTAGAGATCAACAAGCCAAGCTTTCAGAGTGGCAGTGTTGCCATCACACTTTTCCACCACAGACAGGACATGAGAGAGACAACTCCTCCATTAAACGTTTCAGTGTTTTAATCAAACATTTTTTTAGGTTTTCCAGCACAGACATGCAACATCACCAGCATACTTGTCTTAGCGTCACTTCTCAGAATACTAATAATTATACAGTCGATACAAATTTGCATGGATCATGCGTGGAGCTCATGTTTATCTAGAAGGTACAGTCCGTGGGAATGCTAGATAGGTAATTACATTTTGATCAGTTTAGAGTTAGGTTTTGTCGTGTTAGGTCGTATTGTTTTAGTTAGTAACGTAACTATAGGACTAGTGATTGTCAGCGTCGGTTAGAATGTTTGTGATCAGGAGTTTTCTTCTGTAAGAATAGTGTCATATTTCATTAGTATCCTGTGACGGTTATCTTATATTGAGATGCAAGCCGAATGGATTTCTTGTTCTTGTTTTGCTGATCAAAGTTATTTAATAGGTTCCTTTCCACATTTGCTTTTGTTAGAATTCCCTATTTGTTATTTTAGCTGTCCGTAGTATTCCTAACATTTTACTAAAAAGTCACATCTCTGTTGCCATTAGTAATCTTTGTATCAATCTGTTCGTTGTCCGTGACTCACTTCTATGGAGTAGGATAGGCTTAATCTACATAAGTGTATATATATATATATATATATATATATATATATATATATATATATATATATATACTGTCCAAAAAAAAAAAAGAAACGCATAACTACTGATGACCCATTTTTAGCCATAACTTTGATATTCTATAGCTTTTTAAATTGAATGAATAAAATGTTCAGATTGCACATAATAATACCTAAAGGTTTAAACACTCACTTGACAGTTTCTTGCATCTGTGTAACGAGAATGTGTTAGTCCCAGGGGTTCTCAACTTAGTATGGTGCGTGGCCTCCGCTTGCATCGATCAGCGACTGGCATCTCCTGGGCAGAGATGCGATCAGATGTCTGATGTGCGCCTGTGAGATGGCAGCTCACTCTTCCTGGAGTGCCTGCCTCAGATCACGACGATTGGCTGGAGAAATGTTTCGGCGACAAACATGTCTTTGCAGCTCATCCCATAGGTGCTCGATCAGATTCATGTCTGGAGACAGGGATGGCCAGGGAAGGGTGAGAATGTTGTCTGCAGTCAGGAGCTGTGTGATGAACCGTGCAGAATGGGGTCTGGTTCTGCCCTGTTGAAACACAGACCTTTGCGCAGCCAAAAATGGAAGGACATGGGGTCGAAGAATTTCATTGACGTATCGTTGCGCCTTCAAGCCTCATTCAGTCTGCACCAATGGACTCCTTCCGTTGAAACTGATTATTCCCCATACCATTACACCTCCATCACCGTGCGACGGAGATTCATCAACGCAATTTTGGGCAAAACGTTCATTTGGCCTACGATAGACCCTTCTCCGCATATCATGGCGGTACAACAAAAAGGAAGATTCATCACTAAACCAGACACATCTCCACTGATTATCAGTTGTCCAAGGCCGATGCTGGTTGGTCCAAACAAGTCGATTTAGGCGATTACATCTCGTTAAGACAGGATCTCGGTGAGGTCGTCGTGCCACCAGTCCAGCTTCATGCAATCTATTCCGGACAGTTTGATCAAACACATGACGTCCTGCAAGCAATGACTGGGCACTTGAGGAAGCTGTTGTAAACCTGTTTCTGAGGTGATGAACCAGAATAAAGCGATCATCAGCTGCTGTTGTCTCCCTGGGTCGTCCACTTCGTTGCCGGTCTTCAGCTGACCCAGTGGCTTGGAAACGGTGCCAAAGTCAACTGGTGGTATTCTGCTGCACGTTTAAATGCCTGGCAATCTGCCTTTGACTTTCGCTTGCTTGCAGGCGACCAATAGCAATGTTTCACAAATTTTGCGACAGACGCGCCATAAATGTCTGCTTGAAAATTAACTGAATTTGTTTGTGTAACCTCATCCTTTTATAAGGCTTCATTTGCTTGGGAAGTGAGTTGTGCTCACCATAAAAATCACAACTTTTCCGTAAACGCAACGTGAGTTATGGTAAAAAAAAAAAAATGCTTGATTAGCAAGGGCAGCTACTGCGTTCTGACTATACACGAGAATAGCAAAATTCACGCTAAATCATGGACCTGATATCTTGATGACAATTTTTGGTTTGGTTTGAGATACCCGGGAAAAAAATGTTTGTTATAACATACAAAAAATGAAGCTTATATAACCTATGCGTTTAGTTTTTTAGACAGTATATACCAAAAATAGCACTAAGATGGACACCACAGGGGAACAGAAGTAAGGGTAGACCAAAAGAGACATGGAGAAGAACAACAGAAAGGATGTTGAGCAATAGAGGGCTCACCTGGGCAAGAGCAGAAAAAAAGGCGAAGGACAGGCATTTGTGGAAAACCCTTGCGGAAGCCCTATGTGCCTTGAGCACTTAAGGTTCAGATATATATATATATTCAATTCAAGAGCCATGCCACGTGGCGTAGGCGAGCATTTCTATCCACAATTCCCTGTCTTAGACCTGATTATGAGATACACCAGTAACTTTCTTCCTAGCCACTTTGACAGCCCGTCCAGTAACTTTTCTCTCAGTCTTCCTCTGGAGGATTAGACCTCGAAAAAATCTTAGACAAAGCACTTTAACGAGACGTGAGAGAAAGAAAAATCACAAGAGAATTACCTGGGGTTCGAACACGGAATCTGGTAGGACGAGCAGCCGTCTAGCCACGAGAGAACAGCGTACTATCGACTTAGCCAACTAGCACCCCCCTCCCCCCCCCCCCAAAAAAAAGGTGTTTTATTGACATAGACTTTAGTAACTTCTCAGCAGACATGAGGGATCGTGACACCCAGAAAGAAACGAGATTGTGACACAGAAATTCCGTAGCTTAGATTCAGTCTTTCTAGCAAGTACCAACTCCTGCCATGTCTGGTGCAAACTTAACAACAATAACAAACGAACGAATACTTATTACATGAAGTTAGTTTCAGGTATAGTTTTAAGGACTATTTTTTTTATAAATAGGAAACGACGAGGCTTGGGTACGTTAAAGTAAGATAACACAAAGACTTTGTCTACGATTTTTCGAGGTCTAATCCTAAAAAATTGTGTATATAATATATATATATATATATATATATAATATATATATATATATATATATATATATATATATATATGAACCTTAAGTGCCCAGGGCACATGGGGCTTCCGCAAGGGTTTTCCACAAATGCCTGTCCTTTTCCTTTTTTTCTGCTCTTGCCCAGATGAGCCCTCTATTGCTCTGTTGTTCTTCTCCACGTCTCTTTTGGTCTATCCTCACTTCTTTTCCCCTGTGGTGTCCATCTTAGTGCTATCTTTTCACTATAGATATATATAAATGGATGAATTTAGGTATGTGTATGTTCCAGCATAACTCTGGAACGCCTGAACTCTTGACGACGACGACGACGACGATGACGATAACGATGATAATAATGATGATGATGACGATGATGATGATGGCAAGTCCATATAATTTTGAAGATCTCTTAGTCAGTCCTCATCGACATGGGGGTGACAGAAGGTGAGGGGTGGGAGTGGCATGGGGGTGAAATTTTAAAATAGTCTATAACGACCGATATTAATGTAGATTCCATAGTTTTCTGGGTCGCTGAGATGAGTAGTGACAGTCCCGATGCCGTTTACGTCCAAGTTCAGCCCCCATCCTCATGGTGGGTAAGAGGGGGTGAAAATTAGGGTGGGATCTCCAATTATTTTACTACGGAACCTCGACCCGACAAAACTTTGGAATGGCACAAGGCTGTGTGTAAAGAGGATGCTGGGCAATGTAGTTAAAACGACTATTTTAACAGGACAAGGAGGGGGTGTAGCAGTTTTTATCCCATGGATACCACTCATTCCGACGGATCTCCCTTTTAACTTTAAGAGATTGCAATTTCCAGTGAGACGCGCTCTCAGTCACGATCAGCAAGTCACAGAGGCAGTCTATACATAGTAAAGTCTTTTTACAAATTCACTATAATATTAATTTAACTCAAAACTCGATTACATACAACATTTTTAGTTTCATCTCCAGGAGCAAGAATAATTAATTTCTTGGGTGAACCAACCCTTGAACAAGCAACATAAGGTTGTCCGTAGGAGAAACATGGCGATCTCTAATCCACTCCGCAGTGTTAATAATTAATAAATTCCCGAGCAACGCCGGGTAATAAGCTAGTGTAGAATATTAGAGCTCTATTTGTGATAGTCAGTGACAGATATGTAGTACACAAGATGTTTCTCACTTGTTTGAAAGCTGTTTTGGTTTCATATATTCTATTCTTGATTTCAGAGGTGCATTTCCCATTTGATGTTACTCGCCTGTCCAAATATTTAAATATATGATCTTGTCTCAAGGCTGTTCCCTATACTTTAACATTGCCCTTTTCATGGGCTATTCTTTCGTGACATAACCATTGTTTCTGTTTTCTTGCTATTTAGGACGAATCATTTCTTCTTCTACTACTGTATCTAATAATTAAAGTTGACGTTTTTTTTTCATTTTTGACTATTAGTACCGTATCATATCTACGTATCGTACATTGTTCAAGCTGTAACCTCCAACTCGAATTCGTGGTTTATTTTTTATTTCTCTCATGACATTTTCATTGTACAGCAAGAAGAAATCTGGTGAGAGGACATAACCTTGTCTAACTCCTTGCTCTATTTTTATTTTTTTATATTTGCTTATCATAATAACACCCTTATAGCTGCCTTTTGATTGCAATACTTTTTAAAAAGTATTATTATTGTTCTCAGACGTTAGTCGTCAAATACATATCCTCTAACATTTTAATGATTCCAGCATTTTTATCAAATGCTTTAATATAGTCAGTGAAGCATAAAAATAAATCTTTTTGTGCTTCTAAAGTTCTTACTGTACATATTGCGTTATGTGTCCTACAAATTCAAATTTCTCATCTCCTATTTCCATCTTTATTCTATGTTGAATTCTCATAATAATTATCAGCAGTAGTTTTGAGATATGACATGAACGGGCATTATTTTCCCCTCTGGCTTCTTTGACAGAGCTATGAAAGTGCATATTAATAGTTCATTAGGAATAGTTCCAGTGTTATAGATGTTATTTAACAATTTTGTTATTATTTGTTCCCCAAACTGATCAATAGTTTTCCCTTTCTTCTACAGATATTGTATCAGGTCCTATCGCTTTTCCTTTTTCGGATGTTTTATGGCATCTAAGACTTCTCTTAAAGTATTGGTAATCCATTCTTCTTATATCTTATATCCTTCCCGTGCCGTTAAACGTCACATAGGGCTCGCAAAGTAGTTCGCCAATTTGGTAATCCATTACAGTTGTTTATATTTGACATTAGGCTTGGTCTTTACCCACCATGCAGTTCATTCTTGTACTTTGTCTACCTCTTCACGGTCTCTTTCGTTGAGACGTCAAAATTGTCAAACGTACCTGGTACCGTGCTTGCTGTGGGTGCTGACGACGAAACCGAAGATTTTATCAGGCTTATTGATTCAGCTTTCATAAATATTTGAATTTATGTAGGTAATGATACAGGCTGTTGAAATCTACGGCGCACCCCAAAATAATTTCCGGACATGAACACAGTGTATTTGTACAATGAATACTACAAACAGTAAAACAAATAAGAAGCATTAAACATGAGGAAGTGGGGTTTTTTTTCAGTTGATTGAGCATATCAGTCCTGATATGTAGACCTGAGACGAGAGACGTGGCTAGAGGACACAAGCTTGGGGCTCCTATCGGGATCTGGAGGGAACTGCGAGGTTTGCCATGACAACAGGGATCAGGATCTGATGTGACCAACAACCTCGAACGCAGAAGAAGAAGAACTCCTGAAGTTTTCAATAGGTTTAAGGAGTAACATTGGACAAGTCGGGTATGTGATTTTGATTTACGCACTGGCCCTGTCTGGTCACACAAAGTTCTTTTGTTGCTGCTGAAGTAACACGCGTGCGCACATGTAGATACTCCCTGGCTCTCTTGCTGCTATATGAGGGGGGGGGGGCAATCCCTGGTTCTCTTGCTGTTATACGAGAGGGGGGCCAATCCCTGGCTCTCTCTCTCTCTCTCTCTCTCTTGCTGTTCTACGACAGGTGGGCTAATCCCTGGCTCTCTTGCTGTCCTAGGAGAGGGGATCAATCCCTGGCTCTCTTGCTGTTCTATGAGGGGAGGGGGGTCAATCCCTGGCTCTCTTGATTGATGATTGCCGGATTACAGCATCTTGATCCTGCCCTGACGTTCACGATAATGAAGGGGGCCAATAACCTTGGTCTCTTTTGCAAGTGGATGCCTGTTTGCTGTTGCTGTCCTGTTCCCTTTCTGTACACCTGGTGGAAACGTCTGCACCTTGAACTGTGCCTTTGAAGTTCCTGATTCAGCCATTTGCCTGCTTGAAAGATGGCTGTCCGGCTGAGGTCGACGTTAGCTCGTTACCATGGCAAGCCTGTCATACTTCTAACCTATGAAGTCTGTTTCTCATCTGACCTGAGGGGGACTACGTTATCTTTCAGTGCTTTGACATTGCTAGCACTTATGGATAATTATTCGGAAAAATATGTCGTCACCTTCTGTGTCTTGACATTACTAACATTTATATGAACAGTATTCGGGAAGAGATATCGTCACTTTCAGTCCTTTGACTTGGACAGTATTATAAGAACATTTTTGTTTCAACAAACATTACTAAACTGGTGTTTTTGTAGTAATTTTTTTTTTGTAAATATGATTAGGGATATGTGTTGTTGATTTAGAAAAGTTATTATTTTGAATATTTCAATAAATTCATTATTAGGTTAATAGAGCCCGGTGGTGACAGATATCCAGACCCTAGGGTTTGTCCGTAGTAGTAGTAGTTGACTTGAGCAAAATAATGGTATCAAGGATAAGGTCTACAAACTGATATTGAATAAATAATGGAGAAAAGGTAGACAGGTGAGTGAAATTTATCCCTAGTTGGTTACGCATTGTGGTTTGAGGATAGCCTTGCGTTTGTCTTTGACGACAGATTAGGGAAACTCAGCAGGTTTGAGTTTCTGTTGAGTTTCTGTTACCGGATTGAGTATATGTTCCACACGGGCTGAACTGTTGAGTTTCTGTTACCGGATTGAGTATATGTTCCATACGGGCTGAACTGTTGAGTTTCTGTTACCAGATTGAGTATATGTTCCACACCGGCTGAACTGTTGAGTTTCTGTTACCGGATTGAGTATATGTTCCACACGGGCTGAACTGTTGAGTTCATTATATCTGAACGGTTTAAAAACCAATTGGTACACCTTGTATTTTGGACTAAGGTTGGGTTTGGATAGTGGAGTACCCTCGATTAATTCTCTTTTTGAAAGTTTTCCTTTCAATAAAACTCTGCTTAGAGGGGGAGGGGATATATATGTAATAGAATATAGATTTATAGAAGAGAAAAGTTAGCAATTCATCATAGAATTTGAAAGTTGGGATAAAAAGGGTTATGTTCCACAGAAATCAGTAGCTTTGTGCTTAGATTTACTCCCCTTTTAAGTCAGATGCTTGAATATCTCATGGCGGCCATGAGTCACGGATAACATATGGCGAAGAAGTCTGAGGATATCAGTAGTCGCCAGGAAGTTATTCTATGTTGTCTTGACTTGAAATTATGTCCTGTCATGTGTTCTTGGATTTCTTTATGCCACTGTCATAACCGTCCCATCGTTCATCGTCATCGTCACCTAGGGCACCAATAAAGTCATTATAACTTTATGTCGCTGCTACAATGCTGCTATTTGCCACTGAGAGAATGACTGTTCCTGGGATGTATGTCTGTGAAGCGAGTAGTTAGACAAAAGAAAGAGATTGAGTTCGACTGTAAGTGAAAGAGTATTATAATTTCCACTGTAAGTGAAAGAGTATAATCTCGACTGTAAGTGAAGTAAAGCTAGTATTAACTAGTAACAGAAGTAAAGACCATATATGAATAGGCAACAACACACGTGAATATACAAATACTGACAGTCTTGCTCCACTAGCTGCGGTTTCATTTTCTAAACCACAACTAGTAAAGCAAGTGTCAGGAAAGCATTTCAGTATCGAGCAGAAAATTTTAGTTTCTCAGCATTCCCAGAGGATAAGAATATTAAGAAAAGCATGGATAGACAGAAGTAAAAAACGTGGAAATCTGAAAATGTAACGAACTAAATGAAACACATCTAGAGATCCAGACGATCGAGCTACGAGGATAAATTGAAGTTCCAACGGAGAAACAGGGCAGAACAAACTTTAAAATATATAGAAACAAACTATCAGCCAGAACTTTATAAGAAATATTTTATGAGAGATATAGAGAAAGGGATGCCCAAGATTAGTTCTGATGGGCATAACTGCTTTGTTCCTCTTTTCCATTGATACATGTTTTCTTTTTACACGGATATGGCAATTCATTAATTTTTTAATCTTTCATGTCCACTGTCATAGATCCCGTACACTTTTTTAAAGCCCAGCACTTGATATTATTCAACTTGATTCTTGTGCACAGTGTGAGTGAAGTGATTATCTGAAATTCAGACAGACTAAGCCAGTGGATCTCGAGGGTCCGCGGGCTGTTAATGGGGGTCCGTGACAAAAACTCAAGTCCTTTTTTTTAAAAATTTTCATTGTGAAATGAGTGTTTAACAACCGGTGTTCCGGCGAATCCTGCGTGGAGAAAAGAACTTTTAAAAACTCAAGTTTAAAAATAGGAAATGTGGAAGCGATTGTTCTGAATAAAAAGAGGCACGATTTCTCTCACCATATCTAGGTTGATTATTTTGTTCATTTGCCAGAACAAGAAAAAGTGTTAATTGCTGTATTTTTTTCCTAAATTACATTACTGTTATTTTGAAAATTCACCAAGTTTTCAGTGCAGTGTAGCGTTTACTCATTCAAGGTGTCCTACAATATCTGAAAAAAATTCTTCTGCATTTAAAGCGCATAGGTACCACACAGATATGAAATGTTTCCAGAATATGTAGGTCCGTGTCCTGTATTTTGAAACAGTAGGGGGTCCGCGAACTGAATTTTGGGAAATCAGGGGGTCCATGGACTTTTGTTAAATGGGAACCACTGGACTGGGCAATGAACTCCAGCATAGTAAATTCTATTATACAGTGACCTCGTGTACATACGGTTGCTTTCACTCTGTCAGTTTGCACTAATTATGCTATTTTAACAGCAAAAGATAACGCAAGTAAGCTTCGGTTACTGAAGATGTTCAGCAAATACGGCATATAAACATTATGTAAACAGACAGCATTTCTAGTTTTTAATATTGATCGACCCTTAGGTCGAAGGAAGGCTGTAAAATGTACACGATAACAGATGTTCTCCCCTACAGTTAGATTCCTTATCGCAAGAACTGTTTTTCAGCAATAATATTACAATCTTTGATTTTATCAACATCAGTGACATGTTCTATCCTGCTAGGCAGAACTACAACATGTCACAAGAGAGTGTCTATCTCCCAGAAAACCTTACTGAAAAGCAATGTCAATAGCACTCTATATGCACGTTATCAGCTGCTGATAATGGATTGTCTTGAGTTCTATATACTGTTTTGTACTTTCTTTTTAAAGTATTTTTCCTGTTTTAATATCACAATTTAAATATTAGCTTCTAAAAATTCCTATTCTCCTCCTCCTCCTCCCCTTCCTCCTTTCAGTCTTGCTATTGTATTTTCTTTTTAAAAATCTTTTTGTGTATGTGTGATTCTTATTTTGACAATACTTAACGAACGAAGTTTTCCGTCTTCAGTATTTTCCTTCCTCTATGCCAGATTCGGCACTAACCTTTGATACAACAGCTGGAAAATGTACTGTAACATTTGTGAAAAAAAAACGTTAAAGATCTAATCAGAACTCTCTTATTCATAGACCACGCTTCACATCTATAAAACAAAATTGGCTTGATGTAACATTCAAGTACTCGGAATCTTGTTTCCATTGATATGGATCTGTTGCGCAAGAGCTTAAGACCTTCCTCTCTTATAATGTCCGAAGTAAAATTAAAGGACTTGCCTTGAGCACGTCTGCTTTTTATTTCGTTGTGATATTTCCCATCAGCTGTTATAATTGTTCCTAAGTATTTGAATCTATAAACTTGTTTCAGTTCTGTGTCATCGATGGTAATGCTACATTTTGGTGTTATTCTTTTCTTTGAGATGACCATCACTTCAGTCTTATTTTTATTCAGGCTGAGACCTTTACTTTTACTTTCATGAACCACGACGTCCAGAAGACCCTGTAGCTCCCGTTCACTTTTAGCAGTCAGAACTGTGTCGTCTGTATATCTTAAGTTGTTAAGATTGTACTCGCCAATTGATATTCCTGGCAAGCTCCCTACATTTCTCATTATGTTTTCGCTGTTGACTATGCATGGAAGAAAAATATATTATTTGCTTTTTTCTTCCCTTTTATCGTGTCTTCCTTATTTGATAAAAAAACAACTGGGAAAAAAGAGACAGATGAAGTGAATAAGAAAATAAAAAGCGGGGGGGGGGGGGGGGGAGACAGAAATACTGACTGATATTATGACTACACGTTGATGTTTTCATGTGTTTTCCCTTAGCGCAGAAGGAAAATATCGCCCCTGGCTTGAAAAAGGTTGCATTTAGTGAAGACATACAGGAAACTCAGAACCAGAAAATAAAACAGTTATACCTCACTTCAGACTGTCAGAGTAATGTCCCCTTTTCCAGTCCTTTACTTTTACTTCGGAAATTATAAGAGAGGAAGGAGACTCTGGTCATGACTGCCACAGGTCTTAAGCCCTTGGTTCTCATTCCATCTCTTTTACGAAGTAACGTCTGTGTAATTTTTGACAATTTTGGTTTATGCCCGAGTGAACTGTTGCTCATTCTAGTTCATTCATGAACAAGTCACTACGGCAGTCTATGAAAAGATTGTGTTTCAAACAACGGTAGACATTTCCAACATCGCAAGCTGAAACTAGAACAGTCTGAGTCCACAGTAAGTGAAAGAAAACAATGCTTCCTCTAACTCGATATACGAGGGTGATCTAAATGAAAACCTTCCATTTTTTCCCCTCATAATCTATTAACGCAAAAATGTCTGCACCATTTTTCTACACAATTTCCTTGCTGCTACCTGCAAGACGTTTCATTACGACATTAGTAACGATGCTGTTAATTTACATCACGATGGAACGGCATTAGAATTTCTATCACAATTTAAGGTTTTCATTTCCACCACTCTCATGCAAGCACTAAAGGGTATACAAACCGACGTATGATCTACTTCACTTCTGAATGGTAATTCCTAAGGTATTTTCCATTAGGAATCTGCACAAACGCAAAAAGTTATCTTTACAACTGTGATGAAAATATATTTTTTAAATAATTGCCTTCAAATATGTCCGCTAAATATATAAACAAACTTAAGACCATTGCAATTTAGGCTATGATATAAACAGTTAGAAATTCTCCAAATGGAAGAGCACCTTCATTAAAAAAAAAAAAATTAACTTTTAGACTTTCGTCTGATTCTGAGTCAAAAGTTTGTCGAGTTTTTGCATTATTTCACTACTGTGTATAATGTATACTTAGCAGTATTCCTAGTGGTACGTATTGTTAATAACGATGTAACTTCAAAATACGGTCTATAACTTTCGATGGTTTTCTGTCATCGCTCAGCCAATGCGAGAAGTCCTTTCTAGTAACTACTCAGAAGGCTTTGAGGTCTAGAAATCTCTCACACCGGCTTCAACTTCTTCCAGTGAACTGAATTCCCGTCCTTGAAGGGAGTGTGGCATTGAGCGGAACAGATGGTAGTCAGAGGGTTCAAGGTCTGGACTGTGCGGTGGACAGGGCAAGACCTCGATTCCTTCTAATTCCGTCAATTTCCACGGACCACGCTGAAAGTGTGCGCTGGCGCGTTGACGTGCTGGAGAAGCGCCCTCTTGCTGCTGACGAGTGCTGAGTATTTGGTGTGCAGAACATATGTAGCCGCTTCAGTTTGCTCACCATACAGATTTCCGTCCACGCAGCCGCCAAATGGAACCAATTCCCAGTGAAGGGGGCCCTCGAAGTTCCACCAGATGCACAACATAACCTTTTCGAACCAGCCTCGTCGGACAACCGCCTCTGCCACCTGGCCTGGCTGGAGCCTATTTGTATCTGTGTTAGGGCACCGCAGGAGAATCCACTTTCATCCCTAGTTACGGCGGATAAACCTTTTGTCCTTTGAGTTTGCCAACAGTTTGCGGCAGACGTCAACACGTCCCCGCACTTGTTGGGGAGTGAGATCGTGGGGGGGGGGGGGGGGGGGAACGTCAAGGCTGACTGCTGCTGAAGTGGAGCTCGTGCAAATGCCGAACTATGTGCATTGAGAAGGCTGGGCTGACAAGCACTGAGTACTGGTACTGGGGTTGTCCTTGATGTCGGTGCTCCCAGATCTGAACCTTTGGAACCACTTCCTTGCAGTACTATCATCAACTGTTCCTTCCCCTTCCACACTGCAAATTTCACGGACAGCTGTAGAGACATTCAGCCCTTTCTTTGAATAATAACTGAGGAGGATGCGAAGACAACCTTGCTTGTTCACCATTTTTCATTTTCCTGATCACTTATCTCGCAATTCATTGCCTAACAATGGGTATGCACGTTTTCAGAATGACACGCGACACGTGACATCAGCATGACGTTACAAATGCCAGTACAGCGTATAAGACTGGGAACTTAACCGAATTTAGAGTATCGAAAAACGTGACGAATTTTTGACTCACCGTAATATAACTAAACATAAGAACAATGTATCTTATGAATAAGACGAAAGTCAAATCTATGCGAATACTAGTAACTATGAACCTTGTTAAGTTAGCTGCCACGTGCAAGACTTGGAAAGTCAAACCTGTGTGAGTAAACCCTGGGAAAAAAAAAGAAAGAAAAAAATCCAGACGATCGGACTGTAAGACAGATGGCGAGATCTTTAGCTTACCCACCTTCTGTACTCCTTGCAATTCTGCTGGATTTTAAACTCTTTCCCACCAACACAACACAGGCAGTGTTGGTAGATCCTGCATACCTGTGCGAATCAATGCCCAGAGGGATTATTTAAGTAAAGTCTAAAAAGAAAATGAAAAGTAGCACATTACTAAAGCAACCCACAGTTTCGAATTGTTGTATAGAATAACTTCTTTCCAGTTTCCATCTACGAAAAAAATTTCTCATCAACATTTACTCTGGCAGAGCATGGAAAGTAATTCAAAGGTGAAAGAGTTAAACATATGGACTCTCTGCTGGAGCTGACTGTCAAAGATGAGAGGGAAAAGTGCAACATGGGCAACGCATTTGCATCATACTAAATGTAATTCTAAGCAGAATTTGTAATGCTAGCAATCTAATCTGTAGTACTAATAAACTGATCTGTAATATTAATTATCTACTCTGTTAATACTAATAATCTAATACGTAATACTAATAATCTAATATGTAATACTAATAATCTAATATGTAATACTAATAATCTAATTCTAATCTGTAATACTAATAATCTAATCCACAATAATCTCATCTGTAATACTATTAATTTACTTGTTCTAAAATCGTCTTCTAAGACGAGAAATAATATTTTTTTATAAAACATCTCTACCTCTTTTTTAAGAACGCTTTTCTTATTAAATGAATATGTAGGAAGTGGGGAAAAAAAAAGCAAGCAGTGACCCGGTTTTGATTGGAAATCCCACTGGCCAGATATGGGTTTTTTTTAAACGGAAATGCCTAGTCCTCCGAGTCCGTCGCTGATCGGGTATATATAAGACGAGAAGAGAGAAGTTAGGAGGATAGAGGAATAAGCTGAGCACGTTGAAGTCCAGAGTCGTGGACGAAGGTGATCATGCGATAGATGGAGGCTGGCATGTGTATTTTAGTTGTGTGCATTGTAATCAGGATTGAACTGAAATTATTCAAGGAAATGTTTCTTTCTATGATTCGATAATGCATGTTGGAAATATATGGACATCATGTGTATAGGGTTCTTTGATTTGTGTTGCCTTGTGGATCAAAATTTTGTAAATACAAGGATCGTGATTTTATAAAAAAGGGATTGTTGTTTCGTGTTCCTGTTATTTATATGTAAGGTGTGAACGTATGGTATAGTCACCCTTCCACCACTCAGTACGACGGATGCAAGACGAATAAAAGATTGAACAATAATTCACATCAGTCCAGTAAAATGCAAATACTACAAAAATAAAGAAAGTTAGCAAACATTCGCTTAGCAGTTGTTAAGCTTGTGGTTTACTTGTCAAGACTAAATGATATCAGACATTCTTTTAGTGCAGAGTCACCTTGAACGTTAAAGAGGTGGCGCTTTTTTTTAACGGGTTACGGCAAAAGCACGTTTAGCAACGGCATAGTGGAGGAAGTTTGAATAAGCTAATATGTATATTTCTAGTGTATTTGTACATTTACAATATATATATATCACGTTTTAGGAAGACTAGGTCAACCGTAGATCAAATATTTGATCTACGTCATAGAGCAGAAAAGTACTAGGAATATGGAAAAGAAGTACATATTACCTTCATTGACTTCAAGAAAGCTTATTTCAGCATAGATAGAAGCGGTTTATGAAAAAGTATGAAATAATTTGAGATACCTAATAAATTCATCAGTTTTACCAGAATATGCATGGAGGATGCACAATATATTGTAATGTATAAAGGAACAATGTCAGAACCCTTCTATATAAGAACTAGTTTAAAACAAAGCAATACATGACCTCCATTAGTGATCAACCTAGTACTAGAAAAGGTCATCAGAAAAGCGAAAGAAGAAAGCAGTACAGAAGAACAAGCTAAAATACTAGGATACGCTAATGACATCGACCAATTGGGGGAAACTATGCAAGAAGTCATCGACATCTGCATACACCTGAGAGATGTGGCACTAAAAGTGAGTCTGACCATTAACCAAGATAAAACATGAAGATATAAAGAGAATACCGACAGAATTATCTAGACTGTATAAATACTGGAGACATGATTATTATAAAAGCAGAAACATACAAATATCTAGGCACAACCTTCAACAGAAGCAACACAGTAAGCAAGGGAATTAAAAGCAGAGTACAGATAAGAAATACAATATACTTCACCTTGCAACACCTGTTGAAATCCAAAATCCTGTCCTAAAACGTCAAAATAACAATCTACAAAACACCAGCCGTCAAGCATGGATCAGAAATGTGGAGTACAACAAATAAATATGAACAATTGCCGGTCTTTGAGAACAAGATCCTAAGAAGAATCGTTGGGCCCATAAAGGATACCAGCAGTGGAGAACGGAGAGCTAGAAAGAACACTGAAATGAACGGCTTATTTAAATCCCAAAGAATTATCAATGACTTAAAACTGAACAGACCATACTGGTTGGGCCATATAGAAAGAATGGAAGAGAACAGACAAAGATTATGTATTCACAAGAAATGAGGTAAACAAAATCAAAGGATGGATTAAGACAACGATAGAAAGACAACATAGAAGAGGATATAAAAGAAATTGGTGCCACCAGCTGGAGAGAGAAGATTAATAATAGAGAAGAATAGAGGCGAACTTTATCTGCAACAGTGAGTCTGTATATATATCATTCATTCATTCATTCATTCATTTACATGTCCCTTGCGGAACTTTGCCTCCCTAACAACATTCCTGTAGGCCTCTCGGTTGTGAGCTCTTGCTATATATATATATATATATATATATATATATATATATATATATATGCCAAACAGAATTGTTAAAGATTTACGATGGACATGCGATCTATCGCCGATGCCATTTTGTGTTGTAAAAACACGTCCATCTAGATTAGAAAAATTCCAGCTTTAATTTGCCGTTTTAGTTTGGAACCCGGAACATTAAATTATTTTGAACCACTTCAGAAATAATTATGTCCGTAACGAGCAAAGTACTGCGTCCGTGGAGACGAAAAAGAAAGATGTGTTCAAGTTGAAATATTGGGTGGAATACACGGTTTTTTATATTATGGCACAGACAGAAGATCGGATTGACACAATAAACGAAAACCATAGGAAGCACACAGAATACTTTAACCATATTATGAGGCATAACATACAAAAAAGTCAGAATTAATGAAGAGTTTAAGGGAAAAAAATGGAGGAAGGAAATAAAGCTAGGAGCTAGAAATATAATGCTGTAAGCTCTCCCTGTGGTGATGGTAACGCATGGTGAACTTCCTTGAACTGTCTGTAGGAAGGAAAGAAGTATTTGCACGTGCAGCGTACTCGCTACTAATTTTAACTCTCTATTTAAAACGGCCGTCTTCGTCTTCTTTGAGCCGTTGCTGATTTCAGCAGCTTTGCCAGGCACCGAGGCTCGTTGCTGCAGACAAGACACGTCTCCATTCCTCTCTGTTCTTGATCTTTTCTTGCCTGTCGTTGATTCCAAGAGCGCGTATATTTTCTTCTAGGTTGTCTCACCATCGTTGTCTAGGTCTATCTCTTGGTCTATCCTTTTTCAACACTTCTGCAGAGGCCATGTTTGTTTGTCTATCCTCCTCCATTCTCTCTAAGTGCCAGAGACACCTCAGTCTGTTGTTTTTCATAATAGCTGTTACAAGCGGAAAGTTAAAATGATCTGTGGATTTATTTTGTTTTTTTTAAAATTATATTTCATTGTTATCTTTAACTATTATGACTATTAAGTCATTGTTATCGGTCCATAAATTCTTCTCAAGATTCTATTCTCAAATGTTTTTATTAATATTTTAATATATCTTAATATTTTCTTGCCATCATTTGTATTCTTTTTTTTTCTTTATCTATTGTTCCTATGATTTTAGACTGAACAGCACGGGGACAGGGCAACTCCTTGCTTCAGACCTGTTCTTATCTGGAGTGGTTTTGATTTTCTTCCTTCCTATATCACCATGTTTTCTGGGTCTTTCATGCATAATTTTTTTTTAAATAAAGTTTATTTACATTCAACAAACAACAATTTCATAGTCAGTTGAAATGACGTGAAGTGGGGATGACTGCCCGTGAAATGAAATAATGAAATGGTGGGCTTTTACAGAACATGAGATGATGGTGTGGAGTATGATAAGTGTAATAAATGTACATCTAAAATTAAACTTTTTTTTTCAACAAGTGGGGTTCCATAAATTTTCATGACTCTCTCTCTCTCTCTCTCTCTTTCTTTCTCTCTCTCTCACACCCACAAACACACACACGCATGCGTTTATGCGTGTACCGCCATGGCTGTGTATTGGATGTGACCAAAGTCGTGGTCGGTTATTGTTATCTTTAGCCAGGCGTCGCTGTTTGTGTCTTCTTATCTAAACATGGCTTTTGTATTATCTTAAAAACCCCCTCGAGGGTAGAGGTGTCGCCTGGTCTGCTTGTCGCTTGGAAGGTTGGACCTGTCTGACGGTCATTGTCTGGTCAGGTTAATCCAGTCTTGCGACATTTGTTCAAAGATCCGTCGTAACATGTATAAATGTGTACATAACAACTTTACAAGAAGTGTCTCATTCAAATGGAATTGTACATATACATGCATAGTTATGTACTAAAAAAAGTAATTAAAACTAAACATATAAACTTGTGATGAAAAAGAAGTTTTTGCCAAAGAGATGCAAATTTGATGAGAGTGCAGATGAAAAAGAAAAAAACAAAACATTAATGTTTGAAATATTTGTTTAGATATTTACATGATATTTTGGATTTGCCTGACGGTCTTCGTCACTCCGTTTAGAGGCGGGCAACGTCTGGCGGGTGATTACGGGGGACTAGTATAAGGGTGGCTTAAGGATGAATTACGGACAAGTGAGGTAATGTTTTTATCTTTTACTGAAGAGTGGAGAAAACCTTACAGCTTTGAAAGGATTAGGTTTGGATTAGCCAGGGGATGAGCACAAAGCTTTTTTTTTTTGGTAGGTTTCGCGTCGATTACTTGAACAGAGTAAGTTTTTGAAAAATATTGGTGTCATTCATCTAGGACATTCCGTAAATATCTATCTATCTATCTATCTATCTATCTATCTATCTATCTATCTATCTATCTATCTATCTATCTATCTATCTATCTATCACACACACATTATCTCTCTCTCTCTCTCTCTCTCTGATACTTTATTTCTTGCAGGATCACGTCATAATTTTGGATTCCCTTTGTCGAAACAGATCTGAGAAAAATCTAGGACTAAACTTGCAGAAACTAAATCTAGCTTTGTTTCTGCACGTCCACACCAAGTACCTGAACTCTGCGAGCAGGGCCAGTAACTTGGTATGTGTGTCCGGCTGTGTTTTAGGAATAATATTTAGCATAATAGCTTTGTATATGTCTATCCTTTGTGCTACGTGTGTTTCTAGTGTTTTCTGTAGTGCTGCTATCATCATCATCATCATGTGCCGTGCCGACTGGCGTTGGCTATTATGCTTCTCCAGAGTACGCGATCCTTCATGCAGGCCATCAGCTCAGTTGGTGATCTCCTCTCACACCATCCCGTCAGACTGTCCAGTATCATTTCTCTTGGTCTTCCTTTTGATCTTCTTCCTTCTATTCTAGTGCTGCTATACTGGGTGTAATTGTGCTGCATGTGTAAAATATGTGCTCATCTATTTCCTGTATGTTGTTGTTGCATAGTTGACATGGTACGGTCTGTTTGGATCTGTGTGGTGGGTGTCATGTTGTAAATAAGCCTAAATGTAATTTCTCTTGCTTTCGGCGTGATGTTCTTCACATGTAGATTTGTAAATGTTTCTTTGAAGTCAAAAAGGGCGTATCTCTGACTTCTCTTGATTCTGAGGTGTAGTGGGGATGCTGGGTTTCTGACTAAATGTTTGTAGATGCTGTTTGTTTTATGGTGTATGAGTGTTTCGTTTCCGTGGATGGCCTGAATACAGGTTTTGTAGAATGGTGGCAGCGGGTAGAAGTGGTATGGGTGTGAGTTGTTTGGTAGTAGTAGATTTGATATTCTGAGTCCCACATAATAGTGAGCTAGTGCGTGCTGTTTTGGATGTTTGATGATGCGGCCCAAGTGGCTGATCCTGAGTGCTCGGATCTTTGTTTGTATGTCTTGGAGGGCGATTCCTCCGTGCAATCTGTCTTGTATGAGAGTTGTATGTTTAATGCTGTGTATAGTGTTTGTAAAGATGAAGCGTCTGATCTGTTTGTTGATTTCGTGTGTTATCTGTTGTGGAGGGTCTAGTACTGTGGCTATGTATATTATTTTTGGAATGATGTAAGTGTTCACTACTATGCTTCAACCGAATATCGTTGTAGTTTTATATTTGTATCTGTTTAGTATGTCTGTGATTTGTGCTACAAGTTTCTCCCATGTGGGTTTGTGTGTTTTGTTTTGATGTGATGGGAAAGCGATACCATAAAGTTTTATGTTGTCTGTATGTGTGAGGCGGACGGGAAAATCCCTTTTATTCCGCCATTTGCCTAATCCCATTATAACTGACTTCTTTATGTTTAGTTTTGCTCCACTGGCCTTGCCATACTCTGTGAAAGTGTCTAAGATGTTCGTTATTGATATGTCTGCTGGTGGGAAGAAAACAGTGTCGTCTGCGTAGGCAAGCAACTTTCTGTCTCCCCCTCCTGGTATGAAAGTTCCTTTGATTGTCTTGTCTTGTCTGATTTTCTCTAAAAGTGGTTCTAGAATGAGCACGTATAGCAGAGGAGAGAGGGGACAGCCCTGTCTCACTGATCTAGTTAGCCTGAAGATCTCTGTAAGCGTGTGGTTTACTAAGACTTTGCTCTCAGGCTTGGAACAGAGGATGTATATCCATTCTCTAAAGTAGTTCCCTATATTGCAATGGAGTAATGTCTTGTGTAAGTATTAGTGTGACACTCTATCGAAGGCTTTTTCCTGGTCTAAAGAGAGAACTGACGACTTGCAGTCCTTCTGGTGTGTGTAGTGTATAATGTCTCGTATGAAATGTGTGTGTTGATGTATGTTTCTGTTTTTTCTACGCTACATTGTTGGTCTTCGTGTATGAGTTTGTGCATGAAAGGTTTGAGCTTGTTGGTGAGCGCTTTTGCGAGGATCTTGTAGTCTATGTTTAGCAGAGATATAGGTCTATAGTTTTTGAGCTGTGTCTTGTCTGAGTTGTCTTTGGGTATTAATGTAATGTATGACAGGTTAAGACTAGGTGGGAGTTCTTTGCAGTCAAAAGTTTCTGTGAAGATATGTAAGAGGAGGGGACCTAATATAGGAAAGAAGTGCTTGTAGAACTCTACTGTAAGGCCATCTGGTCCTGTAGACTTGTCTTTTTGCATTCCTTGTACTGCTTGTGCTAAGTTTTCCAGTGTTAGTGGTGTATCGAGTGTATGTCTGTCTGTGTCATACAGTTGTTTAGTGTATTGCATATATTTGTCTTGTATGTGTGTTTCTGTTTTCATTTCCGTGTATAGGTTTTTATAATATTTCCTGAAAGCCTTGCTATGTTTTGTATGTCTGTTTGTTTGTTGCCATCTAGGTCTATTATCTCGCCTATTTGTCTGCTGCGTTGGATGTTTTGTTCTATCCCTAAGTACTGCTTGGTAGGTATTTCTTGAGTGATAGTGTTGAATCTAGTCCTCACTAGTGCACCCTGAAATATGTGTTGTCTGTGTTTATCTAGTTCTTCTTGTAATGTAAGTAGATGTGGTGAGATTTTGTCTATCTGCTTTGTTAGTTTGATTGCTTCTTCAATTATTTTCTCCTTACTAAGTCTATCTCTGTGTATCTGAGTTGACAGTGTCTGTGCTCTTTTTTTTTATTGTTTTCTTCAGTATTTCCCAGTGTTGCTGAGTGTTGTGTGCGGGGATGTCGTTTATGAAAGTGTGAATAAGCTGTGCTATGTTGTCTACAAAATTTTTGTTTCGGAGAAGTGTATTGTTAAATTTCCATTGTGGTGATCGTTTGAATGGTCTATTTGTGTGTGTCGCGTTTAGTGTTGTGACTATTGCTTTATGGTCTGTGAACTGTAAGGTTCTAGTGAGATGTCTGGTTTGTGTTATATGATGCGTAGAAGGTACATAAATTCTGTCTAGTCTGGTAGGTCTACAGTGGGAGTTGTTTTTGTGTGTGATGTCTCTGCCTTGTGGATGTGTGTGTCTATATGTGTCCACTAAACTGTGTGTATCTATTATGTCTTGTAGTATCTCTAGTTGGTTTTTATCATCTCTGCATGTTCTAACAATCTGGGCGGTAGCTTGACCTCCTATGCTGTCTGCATCAGACAGAACACAGTTAAAATCTCCTCCTAGTATAATGTTGTGTCCTCTGTACATACGGGTAAGTAGAGAGTCTAAATCCTCATAGAACATAGGCTGATGAATATGGTTAGGTGGAGCATGTATGTTGACTATGGTGTATGTGTGTGTATCGTTCGTCGCCTCTACTATGGCTATTCTCCCTCTACTGTCTCTGTTTGTTC
Source organism: Achatina immaculata (assembly GCA_009760885.1). Taxonomy (NCBI): domain Eukaryota; kingdom Metazoa; phylum Mollusca; class Gastropoda; order Stylommatophora; family Achatinidae; genus Lissachatina; species Lissachatina immaculata. Next base: position 16,947,969 of record CM019692.1, read on the forward strand.
TAACAATCTCTCATCTGTCTGACGTCTGAATTATTGCTACTCCCGACTCCGAAATTTGTACGGCCAAGCTAAAACATGAGAATCTAAGGCCTAACTGTGTAGTGATGTGTACTGCGTGTCTGTCCGTCTTTATGTTTGTTTCCTGTGTGAGAATGAAATCTGGTTTGTGTGTTTGTATCAGTGAGGCAATGTGGTGTAGTTTTGTTCGTATGCCTCTAGTGTTAATGCTTAAGATTCTAATTTCCTTATCCATTTCTTAAAAAATATTAAAATCCTGCCTTGATCTGTTTAAACAATGGAAAAAAAGGTTCTACATACTTTTGGGGTTGTAATCCAAGCTGGTGCCTTTTGACTTGTCACACTAATGAAATTCATGTGGAAGTTTGGTCCTATTCGCACAGATTTTTTTTTCACAATAGTTCATCTGTATCGATGATCAGAAGGGAATCCTCTTCGTCTGTATGGGCTTCTTCAATCTGTTAGGCCCATGAGACTGGAATGGTCTGGGTGTGGAGTCCATGTTGTCATTGTTGAGGGAGACACTTCTTGGTTCTTCCCTGTTGGCATTTCTTGTTTCTGTTTTTTGATGCCGAGGGTCTGTTGTTCTGCCTTTCGTCGGCTGTTTCCTCGGTGTACACGGTGATGTTTTCCCCGTCACAGTCGTAGGAGATATCTGTAGCAGTCTTCTTTTTCTGCTGTAATCGACTATTTTAAACCCGTCGTCTTCAGTGTCTGAATGTGGCTCTATGTTATCCGGGGTCGGAACTTTGTCTGCAGTAGTGGGTTGTTTGTTCTTCTTGCCCACCGGTTCTTGTCTTGGCTGCTGTTCCTGGTAGTTTTTGGTGGTGTCTTTTGATCTGGCTTGTTTCTTTAGGCATTTGTTTGCCCAGTGCGAATCAGATCCGCATGTCGGGCAGGGCGTTTTTCTCCCCTGCAATGTTATTGAAACTTTAAGTTCTTTGTTTCCGCTGGAGCTGTATAGCGTGGTAAAGTGTGGAACTTCGGTTTTTGGGCGGCATAAGAAAGTCCATTTATCGTGGGCTTTCTCCACGCGTGAGACTTCGGCTTCCTCGTCTCCGGTCAGGTGTATTACTAGGCGCTTGACCATGTGTATTTTGATGGGTTGTGGCAGCCAGTGCAGCGTCCCCTTGACCCCCTCCTTGTCCATATGCTCTATCATGATGGTTATGTTAGAGTCCGCCAAGTGAAATGTCTTCCCATGTAGGGAGTTGTAGTGTGCGATGTGAGCCGCCTGGCTCAGGGTAGCAAACCACTTGGTTTTGTTTTCGTAGCGACACAACGTCGCCACGCCGTTTATCCCAACGCCTGCCGGACCGGCCAGAATGCTGTACATATATGAATACGATATCTTCGTTGCATTTTGTCCGCTGGCTGTGATAATCAGCGTTCCAGGATGCTGGTACTGCCCACCCTCCATGTCCTCTTCCTCGTTGTAATAGAACTTTCCAGTCTCCATTTTGAATTGATATTGTAACTGCTTGAAAAGCGATAATAGCAAGCACACTTTGATCTTAGCCAAAAGGCCGAGAAGCGACTCATGCATAAATACGCGGCCATATCCGAGCAAAATAATTATTTACGCTTATGAAAGCAATTATTTAATTAATTGTCTTTGCTCTCAGACTCCCGGTAGCCATGCCAAATGTGGATCCTTTATAACATCTACTTATAACATTTCAAGCAGCGGAAATGAAGAAAGGTACAAACTATCATTAAGTAATTATAAAACTAAAACAGTTGTAAAATATTCTAAGGTAGACAGAGGTGTATGGTGCAGTTTTACAAAGTGAGGGAGGGAGTGAGTATGGTGAGAAAAAAACGAATAGAAAGTACGAGAATGTATAAATGAAAAACATACAACATCCGATATTTCGGCGTGAGCCTTATTCGAGGATACATACATAACGAAACAAAAACACGAATAACTTATCTGAATGTGTCTTCCTCCAAGTAGGAAACAGAAATGTGTGTGGTAGAGGGGAGAAGGAAAAACCACGCTGCCTCCAAACAAAAGATGCCCGATAGAGCTAATCGTGAAGAAGAGGTGGAGAGAGAGGAAGAGAACAAGTGGGAGAAAGGGGTGGGGGGGGAAGGCAATAGAAACATGATAGCCGCTAGAGGTGTCGGGGGGGGGAGAGGGGAGGGAAAAGGGGACGCGGAGAGATAATGAATGAAGAACACAAACACCTGCAGGGAGAAAATGTGAAACTGGTGAATAGGACAAGAGCAAAATGTTGGCAGAGAAGAAAATAGGGTGGTGGTAGGGAGGGGTAGCATACAGAAAGGAAGTAGAGTTTTAAAAAAAAGGACCAGTGGAAAAATAAAGAAGTTACAGAAAGCTGAAGACATTGTTAATTCCAGCTGGGTGGAGACAGCCAGTCTGGAAAATAAGACGCTGTTCTAGGACCCTCCGAGATCGTACATCAGCAGAACAAGAGCGGATCGCACTAACAGAAATGTCCTGTTTACCCCTGTGGTTGCCAAGGCAAAAATGTTTAGCCACAGGTGTCCAGGCCCTCTTAGAAATATCATTGAGATGCTGGCGAAATCGATCTCCTAAACATAAGCCAGTCTCCCCTATGTACTTCAAACCGCAACGTTTGCACATGATAACATAAATGACATTTCGTGAAGTACAGGTGAAACCCTCCTGAACTGATAACGTGGACTTAGGGAAGGAGATCTGGCTGGCCTCGACAACAAACGGACAAGTGTTACATCTACGGCGTCCGCAACGTCTGGTACCATAAAAAGTGTCATCTGTCTTAAGATGACTACGAATTAAAAGGTCCCTGAGGTTCTTGTCCCGTCTGTATGCCACCAATTGTGGGTTCCCCAAAAAGTTCACAGTGCGGTTTAGGGGTGAGGGCTTGTTGCCGCGATATATGGCTAATGCGGTTCCAAAATCTCTCGTCATCTTGGAACCGCATTAGCCATATATCGCGGCAACAAGCCCTCACCCCTAAACCGCACTGTAGCTCGGACAGAGTGAAACTAGTACTCACGTACCACCCTCATAGCTTGGCAGTTAAAAACATACTGTTTCGCCATCTCCACCTCCTCCAGACCGAGCCTGAGACACGTGAACTTTTTATGGTACCAGACGTTGCGGATGCCGTAGATGTAACACTTGTCCGTTTGTTGTCGAGGCCAGCCAGATCTCCTTCCCTAAATCCACGTTATCAGTACAGGAGGGTTTCACCTGTACTTCACGAAATGTCATGTATGTTATCATGTGCAAACGTTGCGGTTTGAAGTACATAGGGGAAACTGGCTTACGTTTAGGAGATCGATTTCGCCAGCATCTCAATGATATTTCTAAGAGGGCCTGGACACCTGTGGTTAAACAAACCACAGGGGTAAACAGGACATTTCTGTTAGTGCGATCTGCTCTTGTTCTGCTGCTGTACGATCTCGGAGGGTCCTAGACCAGCGCCTTATTTTCCAGACTGGCTGTCTCCACCCAGCTGGAATTAACAATGTCTTCAGCTTTCTGTAACTTCTTTATTTTTCCACTGGCCCTTTTTTTAAAAACTCTACTTCCTTTCTGTATGCTACCCCTCCCTACCACCACCCTATTTTCTTCTCTGCCAACATTTTGCTCTTGTCCTATTCACCAGTTTCACATTTTCTCCCTGCAGGTGTTTGTGTTCTTCATTCATTATCTCTCCGCGTCCCCTTTTTCCTCCCCTCTCCCCCCCCCCCCCCCGACACCTCTAGCGGCTATCATGTTTCTATTGCCTTCCCCCCCACCCCTTTCTCCCACTTGTTCTCCTCCTCTCTCTCCACCTCTTCTTCACGATTAGCTCTATCGGGCATCTTTTGTTTGGAGGCAGCGTGGTTTTTCCTTCTCCCCTCTACCATACACATTTCTGTTTCCTACTTGGAGGAAGACACATTCAGATAAGTTATTCGTGTTTTTGTTTCGTTATGTATGTATCCTCGAATAAGGCTCACGCCGAAATATCGGATGTTGTATGTTTTTCATTTATACATTCTCATACTTTCTATTCGTTTTTTTCTCACCATACTCACTCCCTCCCTCACTTTGTAAAACTGCACCATACATCTCTGTCTACCTTATTTATTTAAACCAGTTTTACTGCAGTCGCCATCCCTTTTATCTGTAAAATATTCTAAAACTGAAAAGAAATTCTGGGCCGTTTTTTGTGTAGACTTTATTAGCCTTGACAGAGACCTTTTACTGTTTCTGAATTAAAAGCACACTTGTAGTCTCCCTCCATCTACTGGATTTTTTTTAAAACCGTAAATATGTCCAGTGTGGTGTCAGTTCCCCTTTTTCCTGATTATCCAAGAGTGATCTCTTGCTGCGCACGACATGTTCCAGTAAAACACGACAGCGCAGTAACGCCCCTGTCAATATTACATCCAGATAATACTTGGTACATATTTTTGTAAGTAGCTTTAATGAAATGACTGAAGGTATCATGTCAGCTTGCCTGCTTTGTATTAATGACGAAGCATATTTTAGAACTTTGACCAGACTTTTCTTCAACTTTTTTTTTTCTGAGTGGCAATCAATGCCTGTCCAAACTCCAACAGATGTGCAGCCATAGAAGGAAAGCTGGATATAGCCAGTGTTGACAATCTAAGTGTAACTTAATTAAAAGAGGGATTATAAACGCACTCTGACAATACAATTTACTTCAAAACTGTTAATTTGTGTTGTCAAATAAAATATTGTTACTTGGTGTACAACACCTGGAGGTTACAAGATGTCAACAGCTTTTAACATCGGCGTTGTTGTCTTGGTTGCTATCTTGTTTCGGTTTTGGCTTTTCCCAGAATCAACCCCGAGACCAAGATTAGCTGAGAAGCTTAACTCCACTTACGACTACATCGTTGGTAAGGGAACATTTTAAATCACAAGATTTTTTTTTAGAATTAACGTCGTCATTTTAAGACACTTCTGTTGCTCTGGCTGTGCTACTTAGATTGCATTCATTATTCTCCATTATCATGTATTTTTTCTTGTGACTCTTATGTATCCTATTGTTTTTAGTTCATTCTCACCACCACCACCACCACCATCATCATCTCACCATCATCATTCCTGAAGTGAGTGTTAATTGCTTTTGGTGTCTAGTGTTAAATTAATGAACTATTTCGTGTACATATCTTGATGTCATTTAACCAGTTGCGCCATTATCGTTGTTTCTCTCTCTCTCTCTCTCTCTCTCTCTCTCTCTCTCTCTCCCTCCCTCTCTCTCGTTCTCTCACGCTTGATTTTCTGGTTTTTAATACAATTTAATAAAAGAAAGAGAGGAAGACCAAGGGGAAGATGACTGCAAGACATCGTTGATGATCTGCAAATAGATGCAGCAGCGGCAGGACATCTTGCTCACAACCGAGAGGCCTACAGGAGGCAAAGTTCCGCAAGGGACATGCAAATGAATGAATGAATGAATGAATGTCGGTTCCTCTGTCTTCTGTTGCCCTGCCTGTCTTGTCTGTCAGTCTAACCTATCTGCCTGGCTCCGTACAGTTGGATCAGGATCGGCTGGAAGTGTAGTTGCAAGTCGTTTGTCTGAGAACAAGGATGTCACAGTGTTGTTGCTGGAAGCTGGAGAATTTGATGGCGACCGTCCGCAGGTTAATGTTCCTGGTTTGGCTGCCCTCAATCTTAAAAGCGACTTCGACTGGTGGTACACATCGGAGCCAAAAAATGGAGTTATGGCTGGTCTCAAGGACGGCGTGAGTATCATTGCTTATAGATACAGTTAAATGAAACGATTTTAGGATCGTTTCAGGTAGGGAAACTGTAAAACAAGGGACATATGACCATGAAATTAGCGTTGTTTCAAAACAGTGAAATACAATGTATAAAGTGCCTGAAAAGATAAATATTTTATGCTTTCTAATCAGCCAGTAAAGACTAATGTTTGTGACATTTGTTGTTGGTGAGCCGTTTATTTTTCCTATTCATATCATCTTTGTTATCTGCATGACAGCTACACCCTGCATTCAGTTATGTGACTAGGTTCCTATTTAGATCACCATGAATTTCTTTATGTGCTATCTCGTTTTTTTCTTAAACCTATGTGTGACCCATATATATATATATATGCCTATTTTGTTTATATGGCTCACTATGAACTCCTTTTATCATCTCCAGATTTCGTACTCAAAATGTAAGCAATCTATTTGCTGACCGAAAAATTATAACAGCTTTCTTTCTATTAAATGAAAAAACAAAAAAAAAAAAAGACAGAAGAAGCAATCGTTGTACTAGTACTCAAAATAAAGATTCAGAAAAAGTCAATAATACGACAAAGAACAATTTACTATCAGTTGTTCTTATGTGTATTTTTTCCTTTGTTGTTATATTATAACTACAGCTTTTTTTGCTAGCAAACACTGAATGTGAATATTATATATCAAAAACCCTGAATGAGATATTGAAGAGGAGTAGATGTGTCCGGAGTGCATGGAAGATGGTCCCTAACTAACTAACTAGCCAATTAATTAACTAACTAGCCAACTAACTAGCTAATAGCCATCTAGCTAACTAGTCAACTAACTAAATAACGAGCCAAATAACTAATTAACTAGCCAACTAACTAACTAGCTAACTAACTGACTAACTAACTAACTAGCCAACTAACTAACTAGCCAACTAACTAACTAACTAGTCAACTAACTAACTAGCCATACTAACTAGCTAATAGCCATTTAACTAACTAGTCAACTAACTAACTAACGAGCCAAATAAATAATTAACTAGCCAACTAACTAACTAGCCAACTAACTAACTAACTAACCAGCCAACTAACTAACTAGTCAACTAACTAACTAGTCAACTAACTAACTAGGCAATTAATTAACTAACTAGCCAGCTAACTAACTAACTAGCCAACTAACTAACTAGTCAACTAACTAACTAGCCAACTAACTAACTAGTCAATTAATTAACTAACTAGCCAACTAACTAGTCAACTAACTAGCCAAATAACTAATTAACTAGCCAACTAACTAACTAACTAGCCAACTAACTAACTAGCCAACTAACTAACGAGTCTTATGATTAAAACTAGGAACAGTTTTCTTTATTCATTCATCCACCAAGATATATTTCCTCTGTCTATGTGTGTATGTGTGTGCGCGCGCACAGGGAGGAAAACTGTAGATTTCTATGGACAACTTCAGTGACGTTATTATTTCGGCTTTGGTCGAGGAGGACATACTCTGACTCTCAACATTAAAATCTTAAGACCAGTTTAAGGACAGGACAAAGTGTTAGTTAGTTAGCATCCAGTCAACTGGATATCGACGGCTCTGTTTTGAGTCGTATTGACTGCACCGACTAAAACATTACTGTCAGTTAAATTTACTATAATTACTAAAGAATTATAGAGTTTTACACATTCATACAAAAAGAAAAAAATTTCAGCGCTCTTACTGGCCGCGGGGTAAAATCCTAGGAGGAACGAGCAGCATCAATGCAATGCAGTATGTGAGAGCTTCCAGGCATGACTATGACAGATGGGCAGAATACACCAAGGATGAGGGGTGGAGCTACACCAATGTCCTACCCTACTTTAAAAAGTCTGAAGACATTGGGATTCCTGAGCTAAAGGACTCACGTAAGTGAAAGTCTTTCTCTTCTGACTGTAAAATGCCACAATCACACATCTAGAGCTACTGTAAAAAAAAAAAAAAAAAGGTATTCGAGTAACATCATTTCATTTCTATGTGGTTTTAATATAAGAATTTTATCTTTCAGCTTATCATGGTCAAGGTGGTCCCTTCACAATCAACCGTGTGAAACCAAAGCCTCTAACTGCCAAGATCATTGAGGCTGGCCAGGCTGCTGGATTTTCCTATAATAAAGATTTCAATGGGAAAACAATGGCAGGTATAGAACATTATATACTATAGCAAAATAGGACTTGAAATTAACAAGGACAAAACAAAAATAATGAAAATTCCCATCAATCAAAATGGAAAAATACACATAGAAGGGACAGATATTGAAGAAGTCAATCAATTTGCATACCTTGGCAGCTACATAGACCAGGATGGTGACACTAGAAAGGAAGTTAGGATCAGAATTGCAAAAGCAGCATCAATCTTCAAGAATCTTGAGAACATATGGAATTCAAAAGTTATAAGCACAAAAACCAAGTTAAGACTATTCAATTCAAATGTAATATCCACCCTCATTTATGCATGCGAAAGCTGGAAAACAACTAAAGAAATAGAAAAGAAATTAGACTCTTTTGAAAACAAATGCCTAAGGAAAATACTTGGCATCAAGTGGAATGAATTCAAGAACAATGCAGAGATAAGACAGATGACTGAACAACAACCAGTCTCACGGGTGATCAGGAAAAGGAGATGGACATATGTTGGTCACTTGATGAGAAGAAATGATCAGAGAATCCCAAAACAAGCTATCAAGTGGAACACAACAGGCCGAAGAAAAAGGGGCAGACCGCGTGAAACTCTGAAGAGGACATTATTAAGAGAGGCCAAGTTAACAGGCATAAAATCCTTTGTTGAGGTTGAAAGACTCGCCGAAGACAGGAAAAATTGGCAAACTACTTTGCGAGCCCTATGTGACGTCTAACGGCACGGGAAGGATATAAGATATAAGATAAGATATATATAGCTTACCGAGCAACTGCGGCTCACTGCTGCAGACAAAACGTGTCTTCATTCTTATGTTCTTAGTACTCTCCTTCCGGTTGTCCAGTCCGAGGGTACGTAGGTCCAGGTTATCACGCCACCGTAGTATCGGTCTGCCTCTTGGTCTGTTTCCTTTTATCACTTCCGTATAAACCGTTTCTGCCTGTCTATTCTCGTCCATCATCTTCAAGTGTCCGAGCCATCTCAGTCTGCTGGTTTTCAAAATGATAGAGATTGAATTAGAAGCAGATTTCCTTGTTATTTCTCATTCTTAATTAAAGGATCTCTACTCGGTCCAACTAGTTGGCGAATTACTTTGCGAACCCTATGTGACGTTTAGAGATATAAGAATCGGTCCAAATATTCTACTCCAGATTCTATTTTCGAAGATTTGTAGTTGTACTTCAGAATAAATAGCTAATGACTATGTAAAACTGATTTTAGTAATTAAGGTAGATAGAGGTGTCTGGTTCAGTTTTACAAAGCGACAGGGGGAATGAAGACAGTGAGAAAAAAGTAAGAAAAAACATACATGATAGAAAGTAAGATGATAATACATAAATGAAAAACATACAACATCCAATATTTTGGCGTGAGCCTTTTTCAAGGATTACACACAAAAACAACACAACATATAAATAAAAGAAGACAAATAAAAATGGAAAAACTTAGCTTTGTGGCATCCTCCAGGTACAGAATACAACGATGTGCCCTAAAGACGAGACTGGGAGACCACAATGGAAAACAACTTCAACCAATCTGATGTCAGCGGCAGTGAAAAAGGAGAACAATATGGAAGGGGGGGGGCGGCGGAGGAAAGAGACCATGAGACAATAAAAACCTTATAGCGGGTAAATAAGAAGGTGGGGGTGGGGGAGGCTGTTTTAATTCCCTCAGTCGCTTTGTAAAACTGAACCATATACCACTATCTACCATGATTAGTTGTACTTATTTTGTTTTGTAGTGCTCCATGTTTTTGAGCCGTACAAGACAACTGGTGTAATCTTTGTATTGTATATATTTAGTTCTGTGTTGTGGGACAAGTTTTTTTTTATTGTAGCAAGTATCTAAGGGCAAGATAACTGTTGTTTCCTCTCTCTCTCTGTGAGTGAGTGAGTGAGTGAGTGAGTGTTAAACTGCAGAAAATCTTATCAATATTATCACTTTATTTCGCCTGTACTGGTTGGAAAATTATATAACCAGAGAATCATGATTAATACATCTTAAGTACGGATATGAAGTATTCAGACCACAAATCATACAAAATAGGTTTAGTTTAATTATATTTTCATTGTTCAGACATTACCACTTATATTTGTGCGGTATAGTATGACTGAAGAAATATCAGTTCTGAGAATTATTCCCGCTGACTTTTGTTAACTTATTACACGGTCCAACCAGTAAATCCGATGTTATGATATTGCACGCTTGTTCAAACAGGAACGGTTTGTCTATATGGGCATTTATACATATTTTCCACAGGGATAAGCCACTCTCAGATCAATTCCATCAATGGCGAACGTATGAGCACTGGACGAGCATTCATCCATCCTGTTCTTGAAAGACAAAATCTGGATGTAGCTGTGAGGGCACATGTTAAAAAGGTACTATTTATGCCTCAGGAACTGATTTACTTTCCGATGCCCTATACGATTTTTGACTGATAATTCCCAGTTGACTTTCCATGGAGAAAATGAATAAGGACAGCTCACTATCTTTGCACCTATTATAAAAATGTAATGAGAATATAATAATGTGCATAAAACAGACACTGACAGAAAGTATGGCATTAGAACACAAGAGTTTACAATATTACAATAACAGGTTTATCAGCAAACTTCACTATCATGAGAAGCACAATGATACTTAGTGAGCACCATCATAAGAAACACAATGATACTTAGTGAGCACCATCATGAGAAACACACTGATACTTAGTGAGCACCATCATGAGAAACACAATGATACTTAATGAGCACCATCATGACAAACACACTGATACTTAGTGAGCACCATCATGAGAAACACAATGATACTTAATGAGCACCATCATGAGAAACACAATGATACTTAATGAGCACCATCTTGACAAACACAGTGTTACTTGTCTTCTCAGTGAGCATTATCATGAGAAAAATAGTGATTTTTTTCACAACAAACTCCACAATCGTGAACAAAAACAAAAGAAAAGTGATAATAACCTTCTTGGTGAGCACTGTCATGAGAAACATAGTGCTACTTACCTTTCCAGCAAACCCACCATCATGAAACTCTGATACTGATGCTTATAGTAAACTAAGTATTTTTATGAATATAAGCTGCACACGTGAAAAAAAATCTCCTTTCCTGTAAAAATAACCATGAATAATGCATGTATTATTATGGACTGGTTATAGATACTGATATGGCCATCCTGACTGAATGCTGAAACAACATCTCTTGAGTTTCATCTCAGCCAGTAAACGTAAATTGACGATTATGAAATAGTTCAAAAAAGAATATCTACAGCTGAAGGTAGTCATATGCCACTAATGACAGAAATGCTTATTCAGTTGGTGTTAAAAATTATGACCAGTAATTTTCTTTTTTCCAAACCATAAAAAAAAATCATAATAGCGTCCCTTATACCACATATTACTATCTTTTATCGTTAATTCTACAATTTTGTATGCGTTTCTTTCATTTTATGAAAATGAAGTAAAAATAACATGGAATGTAACAAGTATGTATGACGGGAAGTGTCAAATAATAAGTGATTGAGATGAAATGAACGGGGATACACATCTTGGGAATCTGTGAACATCGATGGAAAGGATCAGGACACTTCAAGAGCGAGAATGATAATATCTTTATATACTCTGGTGGAGAATTAGGAGGAAAGAATGGAGTGGCTTTTTACTTGGACAAATCAACATCAAAAGCATTACTAGGTTACAATCCAGTAAGTGATAGAATCCTCACAATCAGACTTAAGGGCACTCCTAGAAATGTAACAATCATTCAGATATATGCACCTACATCAGCAGCAGAATAAGAGGAAGTAGAAGGCTTTTATAACACACTGCAAACAATGATAGACCAGGTACGGAAAAATGATACTGTATTAATAATGGGGGATTTTAATGCAAAGATTGGTACAGAAAGAAAAGAAGATGAAGGACATGTTTTGGGAAATTTAGCATAGGACATAGAAATGAGGCAAGTGACAGTCTAATGGGTTTTTGCATGGAAAATCAGCTGATGATTGCTAACACGCTTTTTAAAATACATCCAAGAAGACTTTACACATGGACATCACCTGATGGGAAAACCAAGAATCAAATAGATTACATTTTAGTGGAAAGAAGATGGAGATCAAGTATAACATCAGCAAAAACTTTACCAGGTGCTGATTGTGACACGGACCATGAGTTATTAATAGCAGACATGAAGATAAAGACAAAAAAGACATTTGCAGGATCAAGACCACTCCGCTTTGATCTTACAAAAATACCAGAACAATATTGTATAGAAGTGAAGAACTGTTTCGAAATCCTGATGGCTGTACAGGAGGAGATGACACATGATGATTTGGCTACACAGGCCAGAGATATCTTAATAACAACAGCTAAAGACATGGTTCCAGTAAAGAAAACACAAAAGAATGGATGGATTACAGCAGGCACACTAGAACTGATAAAACAACATAGAAAAATGAAGACGCAATGGAAAGTGACAAACAACAACAAAGAGAAATATAAATATTTAACAAAAGAAGTATGAAGAAACATAAGAAAAGACAAAAAACAATACATAGGATTGTTGTGAAAGAATAGAAGGACATCAGAAGTGTGGAAGAGATAGTGAAATGTTTAAAGAAATGCAGACAATGACGAGAAATGTCACACCTAAGCTAAATGTAATTTGTGATGAGATGGGGAATAACTTGACAGAGACAGAGGAAATTCTAGAAAGCTGGAAGGAATATTGCAGAGGAATGTATGAAACAACTGACTGTGAAAGCAGAAATCAACAGTGTGAATAATTATTGGAGGAGAAAGAACCCGAACCGACAATAGAAGACGTTTTATGGGCAATAAAGAATCTGAAAAACAGTAAATCACCACGATGTGATGAGATAACAGCTGAACTTATTAAAGCAGGAGGAAAGGAATGTGCAACAATCTATCATGCACTATGTAAAAAGATATGGCATTCAGGTATTTGGCCAAAAGAATGGAAAAGAACTATATTCATACCACTGCCAAAAAAAAAAAAAAAAGGTAACCTGAAATTATGCACAAACTACAGAACTGTTGCTCTGATTAGTCATGCCAGTAAAATTCTGTTAAAAATCATAATGGATAGACTTCGAAAAAAATACAAGAAGAAGTCAATATGGTTCAAGCTGGTTTCAGGCAAGGAAGAAAATCAAGAGATCATATATTCAATATAAGATTAATAATAGAAAAATGCAGAGAGTTTAATGTGAATCTATACTTAGCCTTTATAGACTACTCAAAAGCATTTGATTGTGTACAACGCCAGAAACTTTGGGAAATAATGGAAAAAATGAGATTTCCAACATATTTGATGCAATTAACATCACTGCTGTATCTAGACCAACAAGCTGCAGTAAGAATAAAAGTTGAAACAACAACTTGGTTTGACATAAAACAAGGGGTCCGTCAGGGGTGTATATTGTCACCTTACTTATTTAACTTGTATACTGAAAATATAATGAGAAATGTTAGAGTATATCTAGACAAAGAATATTATGATGCCATAACAATTGGAGGTTATGAAATACTAGAGATTAGATATGCTGATGACACAGTATTACTGTCCATAACACAAAAAGGAATGGAAAAACTAATTATGTCAGTCCGTAAGAACAGTGAAGAGCAAAACCTCTATCTTAATGCGAAGAAAACTAAATTGATGACAACTGACAAAACAAACAAGGCAGCTGATATATGAGGAAAAACTGGAAGAAGTGGAGAGTTTTGAATATCTGGATCACTACTAACTAATAATGGAGATACAATGAGGGAAATTAAAAGGAGGACATCTATCGCTCTTCAGAAAGTAAAACAACTAAAGAATCTGTGGAGAAGAACAGACAGAACTACAAAAATAAGATTTTTAAGAGCGTGCATCTTTCCCATCGCAACATATGCCTATCAGACCTGGACACTTAAGAAAGCAGCTGAGAAACACATAAATGCTTTTGAATGTAAATGCTACAGAAGAGTTCTTCACATATCATGGACACAAAAAAATAACAAATATATCCATATTACAAGAACTTAATACTGAAGATCATTGATGATCTGCAGATGGATGCATCAGCAGCAGACCATCTTGCTCACAACCGATAGGCCTACAGGAGTGCTATTAGGGAGGCAAAGTTCCGCAAGGGACATGTAGATGAATGAATGAATGAATGAGGTCAAAATCATAAGCGCGTTCTTGTCAGTTTTATTTGGATTCTGTGTATGCACTAAAAAAATTAGAAAATTGATTTACTTACCAATTCCACCAGAAGACAAGAAAGAAGTGTAAAGTCTTTTGTATTTGTGTTTTCTATATTAGGTAACTGTTTTTAAATTCATTTTTTTTACTTTAGTTCTGTTTATTGTGTAAATTTGTCCCTGTCATATGTTGAACAGAGGACATAAGTCAAATGTGTTCTTTTTTTCAACTTCCTTGTAATATTTTTGTTCTGTAATTATTTGTTTTTCATGCTGTATCCACTCTTCTCTAATGTTTATTTTAAAATTAAGTTTATGCCAGTGTAAAAATGTAGCGCATAACGGCCATACAGATACAACACACATGAAAACGTAAGTTTGTAGGGAAAATAGGAAACTATTGCACGCGTCATATCAAATAATATGGTGATATCTTCCAAACCCCCCTCTCTCCCTACCCAATCCTTCACATAATATGCAACTCCACTCTTTCACATGCACAATGGAGTTGACGTTCATATGGTGACTGAAATAAATATATTTTTTAATAAATATATACATTGCTGATTGTTTTTATAGTTATAATGAATTATTTAGTGCTAATCTTATCTTTGCTACGATTTACATGCCACGATTATGATCATGTTTTTACAGTAATGATTATTTCAGATCATCATCAAAAACAAGAAAGCTGAAGGAGTGGAAGTTATCAAAGATGGGAAAAAATACACTGTCAGTGCCAGAAGGGAAATAATTTTGTCAGCAGGAGCTGTGGGCTCCCCACAGATACTTATGTTGTCTGGTGTTGGGCCCAAGAAACATCTGGAAAGTCTAAAGGTAATGAGGAATAACTGAATGACAATTGCATAACATTTAATAATTTATTTGTATGAACATTTACTTATTTACTTGTATATGTACATGGATTAAAACAGTAGTTCCAAGACTTTTTCAGAATGTGACACACTTGGTTAAGCAAATTTTTGTTGTGGAACATCTGTGTTCCTAATGTTGAGATTTCGTGGAGTTAAGCATAAATTATTAACATTTTCAAAATTAAAAAACATTTTTCTTCTTCTTCTTCTTCAGATTTCCGAGCCATTAATGCTCTTTGCTGCAGATAAATTTTGCCTCTATTCCTCTCTATTCCTAATCTTCTCTCTCCAGCTGGTGACACAAATTTCCTTTATATCCTCTTCTGTGTTGTATTTCCATCTCTGTTTTGGTCTAACTCTTGGTCTTGTTTCCTTCATCTCTTGTACATATATTATTTTCATTTGTCTGTTCTCTTCATATCTTTCTACATGGTCCAACCAGCATAGTCTGTTCAGTTTCAAGACATTTATAATTTGTTAGGATTTAAATAAACTGTTCAGTTCAGTGTTCTTTCTAAAGCTCTCCAATCTCCACTGTTGGTATCCTTTATGGGCCCAAAGATTCATGACCTTAGAACGTCAAAAATATTATGAGATTTGGAACATGGAATATAAGAAGCTTGTACAGACAAAGGGGCAGCTAAAGAATTAGTAGTTGAACTAAGCAGGTATGACATGGATACTACAGTATTACAGGAAATCAGATGACTTGGAGAAAATATAACAGTCATAGTAGAAATGTTATTAATATTCAAAGGTATTACCAATGGAAGATGTGACCTTGCACACAGGCTTTACTGTCAAGAGGAACTTATGGGACTTAGTAATGGACTTCAGTGCCACCAATGAAAGGATCAGCAGCCTCCAAGGGAACAAAGAAAAATATAACAATGATTAATGTGCATGCACCAACAGAAGATACAGAGGATTGAATCATAGAAGAAGTTTACAACACATAAGAGACAGTACTAGAGAAGACCCAGAAACATTATAACATGATGTGGCGATAATACTAGGAGATTTCAATGCAAAGATAGGAAATGAAGAATCAGACACATCAAAGGAAAAGAAAGTCTGCATGAAACATCTAATGATAATGGATGGAGACTAATAAATATAGCAGAAGATTATGGAATGAGAATAAGCGGCACACATTTTCAGAATAAGAACATCCATAAACAAACATGGAAGTCCCCTGATAAACTAACATGCAACCATATAGTACGCTTTAATTGATACCAAGCACACAACATACTTCTGATCAAAAGTTACAGAGGGACTGAACTCAGCAACGACCATTATCTGATGGGAGCTGAACTAAAATTCAGACTGAAGAAAAATTGTTATAGTAAATTAAATAAAAGCTCATAATAAATAGAAATGACTTGAAAAGAGAAGAAACTAAAGAAAAATTCGGAAAAGAGCAAAACCATAAGATAAACACAAGAGGGAATGAAGAAAATAAAAGCACTGAGGACAGATGGGAAGATATTAAAACCATAATTAAGAACACAGCGGAAGAATACCTGGGAGTCAAGACTACAAATAAAAACAAGAACTGGTTCAATGAAGTCTGCAGAGAGGCAGTCATAAAGAAAAGAACAGTGAGACAGATATGGTTAAATGATATGAACAAACAAACCAAATGAGAAGTACCACACAGAATGTAAAGAAACTCAAAAAGTTATTCATCAACTAAAACGACAATGTACTTGTATAAGACATGGTGAGCGAGATGCAGACATGCCATCACCATAAGAAAAGCAGGGAATTCTATACAGAACTGCAAACAATCAAGCAAGGGTATAAACAACCTCTGCAGAACTTGAAGGATAGTAATGAAAACATTATAAATAATGAAAAGAAAATCTGTATCACATGGAAAGAATATTCTGAAAAACTATTGAACTGTGTAGAGCCTATGAGCACATTACTATAAAAAGAAACACAGATTTGTGAACCCAAAATAGAGGAACTAGACTTAGAAGTCGTATACAGTATCATGCTTCTACAAAAAAAAAACAAAGCAATGGGTTCAGATGGAATGGCTGCAGAAATGATTAAGGAAGAAAGTCTAAGTCTACATGACCAGATATGTGCACTGATACAACAGATATGGAGAAAAGAAAAACTCCCTAGTGACTGGAGAGAATCATTACTGATCCCAGCATTGAAAACAGGTGATAAGACCAAGTGTGAAAATTGCAGAGAAGTATCCTTACTTCAGACAAGCTACAAAATACTATCTATTATACTTTTAAATATATTAAAACCACACAGCAAGAACATACTGGGAGACTATCAAGCAACTTTCAAGAAGAACAGATCAACCATAGAGCAAATATTTTATCTACATCAAATAGCAGTATCTTATCTTATCTTATATCTTATATCCTTCCCGTGCCGTTAAACGTCACATAGGGCTCGCAAAGTAGTTCGCCAATTTTTCCTGTCTTCGGCGAGTCTTTCAACCTCATCAAAGGATTTTATGCCTGTTAACTTGGCCTCTCTTAATAATGTCCTCTTCAGAGTTTCACGCGGTCTGCCTCTTTTTCTTCGGCCTGTTGTGTTCCACTTGATAGCTTGTTTTGGGATTCTCTGATCATTTCTTCTCATCAAGTGACCAACATATGTCCATCTCCTTTTCCTGATCACCCATGAGACTGGTTGTTGTTCAGTCATCTGTCTTATCTCTGCATTGCTCTTGAATTCATTCCACTTGATGCCGAGTATTTTCCTTAGGCATTTGTTTTCAAAAGAGTCTAATTTCTTTTCTTCTTCTTCTTCTTCTTCGTTCACTTCTACCACCAAAAACCGCACTGTGA
Organism: Achatina immaculata; assembly: GCA_009760885.1. NCBI lineage: Eukaryota > Metazoa > Mollusca > Gastropoda > Stylommatophora > Achatinidae > Lissachatina > Lissachatina immaculata. Next base: position 16,965,792 of record CM019692.1, read on the forward strand.
TCCTACTGAATTCACGCCTGTGGTCCTCGTTAGGTCCCATGGTCCCCTGTGTGGTCCAAAATAGACCACACGAGATCCACGAAAGGACCACAAGGGGTTCAGAGTATCACAGTGCTTTAGCCTGTATTCTTGGTGGGTCTCGGAAGCGGGATTGCGTGACACCGTGGTTTTCATTGCACCAGTTTAGTCTAGGGTTGGACTTTCTCACCGGAAGACCTCGACGTGTTTAGGATATCAGTGCATCCCCGCTGGGTGAGAGGCGATAGCCCACCCAGGCCAGAGTTGGACTTTCTCACCGGAAAACCTCGACGTGTTTTGAGATACCCGTGTATCACCGCCGGGTGAGAGGTGGTTGCCCATCCAGTCCAGGGTTGGACTTTCTCACCGGAAAACCTCAGCGTGATTAGGATACGCAGACATCCCTGCCGGGTGAGAGGTGGTTGCCTATCTAGACTTCCCTGGTCCAGTGTCTCCGACTTCAGCATTTTGCGGTCGTGGCCGCTACCTTTCCTAGTTGTGACCAGGATGGAGCTTTTGTCCAGGAGGACGAAACCTCGCCACTAGTGACTTCTACCCCTGGGTTGAGCCGGTTTAGGCATTTCCCAGTATGGGTGTGTTTGGGACGGGACCGACCTCTAGGGCAGAGGTACTGTGACATGCATAGCCTTCAAGATTCACCCCTGGTATGAGCCGGTTTAGGCAAAATTCACCAGTGTGGGTGTTTATCAGGCGTTACCAACCTCTAGAGCGGAGGTGGCATGACATGTCTAGCCATCGAGTTCCACCCCTGGTGTGTGCCGGTTTAGGCATATTTCACCAGTGTAGGTGTATTTCGGACACGGCCGGCCTCTAGAGCAGAGGTGCCATGGTATAGCTCTCGTAGCGATACTACTGGACATACCGGTTAAACTTCACTTTCCACCACCTTTTCCCATCGGCTCCGCACAGCAACCTTTATTTCTTTTCCGCATTTACTTCCTTAACCGGGAGGAGCTTCACTCCACGCGCGGCATTTGAGGAGTCTCGCCAGCAGTGTCTTAACCTCTGGTACAAGCCGGTTCATGCATTTCACCCGATATGACTGCACTCAGGACGTGGCCGACCTCCAAACCAGAGGTGCCGTGATTTGACTGTTTGCTTCGCTTTATCCTTTCAACCACCTTTTCCGCAGTGATGCTGCGCGGCAACCTCATTTGCAAATTTCTTCATTGGCCGGGAAGAGCACCGCTCCACGCACGGCAGCTGAAGATCTCGCCAACAGCGATTTCTTTTCTATTTCTTTAGTTGTTTTCCAGCTTTCGCATGCATAAATGAGGGTGGATATTACATTTGAATTGAATAGTCTTAACTTGGTTTTTGTGCTTATAACTTTTGAATTCCATATGTTCTCAAGATTCTTGAAGATTGATGCTGCTTTTGCAATTCTGATCCTAACTTCCTTTCTAGTGTCACCATCCTGGTCTATGTAGCTGCCAAGGTATGCAAATTGATTGACTTCTTCAATATCTGTCCCTTCTATGTGTATTTTTTCATTTTGATTGATGGGAATTTTCATTATTTTTGTTTTGTCCTTGTTAATTTCAAGTCCTATTTTGCTAGCCAGTGAAGACAGTCCTATTTTGCTAGCCAGTGAAGACAGGCTATCTGTTTTTTCTTGCATGGAATTCACATTATTACTGATAAGAGTTATGTCATCAGCAAAATCAAGATCTTCTAGTTGGGTCCCATGTACCCAGTCAATACCTGTGTTACCTGTGCAGCATTTTGTCATTATGAAGTCTATTGTAATCCCAAAAAGTAAAGGAGACAGTATACATCCTTGTTTCACGCCTGTTTCAATCTGGAACCATTCACTCATCCCTTCTTCTGTCTTGACTGCACAACCATATCCATTGTATAAGTCTTTAATGATGTTGACAATTTTAGATGGTATTCCATATAGACATAAAATTCTCCATAATGAATCTCTGTGTATGCTATCAAATGCCTTTTTAAAATCTATGAAGTTCAGTATTAATGGTTTCTGCTTTTCAATATGTTCTTCAAGTATTATTCTGTATAGTACTGAAAATATGGAAAAGAAGTACTTAATATCTTCATTTGCTTAAAAAAAAAAGCTTATGACAGCATATATAGGAGCAGCTTATAGAAAGTTATGAAAGAATTTGAGATACCTAATAAATTAATTAATCTGACTAGAATATGTATGGAGGATGCAAAAACTATAGTAATATATAAAGGAAGTAAGTCACAACCCTTCTCTATAAAAACTGGCTTAAAACAATTACTATTCAACCTACTACTTGAAAAAGTAGTTTGAAAAGTAAGAGAAGAAACCAGTACAGAAGAACAAGCTAAAATACTAGGATACGCTGATGGCATCAACCTAGTGGGGGAAACTATGCAAGAAGTCATCAATACTGCATACACCTGAGAGATGTGCCACTAAAAGTGGGTCTGACCATTAACTGAGATAATACACAGTATATGAAGATATCAAGAGACCAGAGGCAGAATCATCCAGATTATATAAATGTTGGTGATCTGATCATTAGAAAAGCAAAAACATACAAATATCTGGGCATAACCTTCAAGAGAAGCAACATAGTAAGCAAGAAAATTAAAAGCAGATTACAAACAGGGAGTAAAATATGCTTTACTTTGCAACATCTGTTAAAATCCAAAATCCTCTCCATAAACACCAAAATAACAATCTACAAAACTATAATAAGACCAGCCATCATGTATGGATCAGAAACATGGAGTACAGTAAAGAAAGATGAACAACAATTGCAGGTCTTTGAGAACAAGACCCTAAGAAGAATCTTTGGGCCCATAAAAGATATTAACAGTGGAGAATGGAGAGCTAGAAAGAACACTGAACTGATCAGCTTATTTAAATCCTAACGAGTTATAAATGCCTTGTAGCTGAACAGACTATGCTGGCTGGGCCATGTAGAAAGATTGAAAGAAAACACACAAACAAAAGTGATGTATGCACAAGATATTAAGGAAATAAGACCAAGGGATATATCAAGACAGATTTGGAAATACAACAATAAAGAAGATATAAAGGAAGTAGAAAAAGTCACTAGAGAGATAAGATTAGGAACAGAGAGGAATGGAGGTGAACTTTATCTGCAGTAATGAGTCTAAATGGCTTAGAAAGCTGAAGAAAAAGGAGAAAAAACATGCATGCAGACACACACAAATACACACAACACACATATACTATACATGTCAACAAATGCACAAATTTAAGAGTCATTTTTAAGTTTTGTTATACAAAGCATTCTTTTTAATATGAAATACTGGCCAGCTTGGGGCACAGATCTCTGGCCATTTCAGCTTGTACAGGACTGGGACAAATAGCTCAAGTCCTGTGGGTTCTCCACCTGATGGATATTTATCAAATAAACAAAAATGCACTGCAATTTGCTCAAAAATATTTTTATCCTTAAAAATACAGCCAGCACACCATTTGAAAAGCTATGGATTAGAAAAGATAAAGTTTGCAGTTTATATTTTGTTTGATATTTCATTTTATTGCCTGCTAGCATTATGCTAATTCACACAGCAAAAATGAAGCACGGTAATATGAGGCCTTCATTTTAATGAAAAGCTTTACTGATCACACATTGACACCAAAACTGGCCAAAACATAGCCCCACCTCCCTCTTTGGTGCTCTTGGAAACAGAGGGACTAATGGAGTGAGATTGCTGTGATCTTCATGGTGGTGGAGTCTTCAGATATGCCACTGCAATCCACTATTAACCCAACTGATGCCTTGTGTCATACTACAAGAACTTAATATTGAAGAAGGCTGGGTAGTAAAGCGGATTAAAGAGAGAAAACTTAAATATTTTGGACACATTAAACGATATGATAATCTAGAGAAGACTGTCTTAGAGGGGTACATAATGGGAAAAAGAAAGAGAAGAAGACCAAGGTGAAGATGGCTGCAAGACATCGTTGATGATCTGCAAATGGATGCATCAGCAGCAGGCCATCTTGCTCACAACCGAGAGGCCTACAGGAGTGCTGTTTGGAACGCGAAGTTCCGCAAGGGACATGCAAATGAATGAATGAATGAATGAATGAATGAATGAATGAATGAATGATGCCTTGTGTTTCAACATCTTCTTGGTGTCGGCTATTTTGTATCTTGCTTATAGTTAAAGTGACAAACCTCTCTCTAGTACATGGGACAATGCCATATTTTAAAGATTTTTCCTGGCAATCATATTTGGTCAAGACGCCTAGATGTGCTCTATTTTAAAACATGGTTTACACATTGTCTGTATTCTCATCTTTGATCATCGTATTTTCAGAAATACCAGAATTTTTACAATTATCTTAGTGAAAATGAGGTTGACCACATGAAACTCTAAAGAGAACATTAGTGGGCATAAAATCCATTGATGAGGTTGAGAAGCTCGCCGAAAACAGGAAAACTTGGTGAACTACCTTGAGAGCCCTATATGACGTTTAACGGCACTGGAAGGATTAAAAACTGACTTTAAAAAAAACATAGTGAAGATGTTGGTTTTCTGAAGAAAATTCACTTTGTAGGAATGTACAACAAACAGGTTTGATTGACTGGCACATTAGTAAGTAAAATTTTAACCCAGACCTACTGATTAAAATTATGGGTTAAAAGTTAAATTCAACTTCCCCACCCCTTGACTGAGCATACCGTATTTCACAGTCCCAAGGAGGTGAAACAGTAACACAATAGATTCCCACAGTATTAGTGACACATTCTTGAAGGTAGACATCTGTATTCTTTGTTTGCAGGTTCCAAAAATAGCAGACTTGTATTTCTCTTTTATAGATTCCAGTAGTAGCAGATCTCCCTGTGGGACAGAATCTACAGGACCACCTTTTCTTTGACATGGGTGTCAAGATAAGAGAGTCTCTCGGTGCTACTTGGTCCAGTCTTCAATCCTCATGGTCTAAGTGGCAGTTTAAGCTTTTTGGTACAGGTATGATGACATTGTCATTTTATTATTGTTGGTGATTGTTACATAAACTGATACATAAATATGACCTTTATTGTTCTGGAGGTGAAACCATTAGTTTCAAATATATATTTAAAGGGTAGTCAAAATTTGATTCATGTAACCATTTAACTAAAATGTGATGGATTGATTCCAGGTTTGATCATCTGTTTACAATTTTATTGTTGATTTGATTTGTTTCTCTATTTTTCTATGAAGGTACAGAAGTACTGCTTGAGCAATATTTTTTGTGTGCTCCTGTTATATAGTGGCCAGTACTACACTTTGTTATTGTTATACAGTGGTCAGTACTGCACTTTGCTCCTGTTATATAGTGGTCAGTACTGCACTTTGCTCCTGTTATATAGTGGTCATTACTGCACTTTGCTCCTGTTATATAGTAGTTAGTACTGCACTTTGCTCCTGTTAAATAGTGGTCGGTACTGCACTTTGCTTCTTTTATTTACTGGTCAACACTGCACTTTGCTCCTGTTATATAGTAGCCAGTACTGCAACTTTGCTCCTAAATATATAGTGGTCAATACAGCACTTTGCTCCTCCATATTTCTTGATCTGTAGCTTGTTCATTGCATCTCTGCTATTAACTCTTTCACTCCTGAATCTGAATTAATTTCCATGTGAGAAGGAGCAAATTTTGATGAGAGTTTTTGGCAGTAAGAAACTAGAAGTGAGTTTAGAATAAATGAAAAGTGACACCTTTCTAACCAAACCTACAGTTAAAAAATTATAAGGTCTAATTATACTTTTAATTTTATTTAGATTTTGCATAAGTATCACTCTGAACTTTGATTTATATAGGTGTGCAAGATCTATCAACACTGCCAGTGTTGTTTTGGAGTAAAAGAGTTAACTAATTTATGATGTATTTGATAGTAAGTTGTGTTTATCACGAAATTTCCAAATATGTCTGTTGATGTTTTAATTGTGAAGTTGTGTGCTGCCTATCTTCAGGCTCCTGATAATTGTATCATTCTCCAACCTTTATCATTCATCTTTTCATGAAGGTTTTCTTTCTCTGTGATGTATCTGTGAATATCCTCTCTTCCTAGTCTGGTATCCTTATCTCAGGGTACTATCAATATATCATGTTTCTAGGTCTTCTCTGTGACTCTTTCTACTTCTTCGTAAAATTCTTCTAATGTCTTCTCTGTCCTTACGATTATGTTCTTCTACTTTCCTGTTACTGTGAGTGTAGATCTGACAATCCACTCTCAACAAAAATTCCTAGATGTCATATTATGAACATATTTATAAGCCACAAAACTGAACAGATTAAAAAAGGAATGCCAGAAAAGATTTTAAAATGTGTAGAACATACGGAGCATATCATCATCATCATGTGCACTCTTCAAAGCAAAGGTTAGTAGTAATGAATGTCTAGTTTTTTCACTCCCTTTCTTTGAAGGTGCATTCAGTAAGGTTGTTTCCTGTCATACGTTTCCTTCCCATCCACATCTCTATCTACATCTCATTCTTTTTCCTTCTATCTTTCCTTCTAGTATGGTCTTCAGTATATCACTATGTCTTTTGATATAGCCAAAGTATTTTGTTTTCTTGATCCTTATTTCTTTTAGAAGTTCAAATTTCATACTTGTGCATTTGTTCCTATCATTCTGCATTCTTCTTCTTCATATGCATGTGAGGTTGTTGCTCATGTCAGATCCTGATCCCTGTTGATAGGACAAAGCCCACAATCCTCTCCAGATCTTGATAGTAGCCCCAAAGCTTATGCCCCATGCTCATGTCCTCAGGCTGTGTCTCACACCTCAGATCTGCATGATATGGACACTATTAAAGGATTGTTCTACATGATATATGACCTAAGTTTCTGTAGATCAACATTTCTGCTACATTTATCTTTCTCTTTCACTTTTTGCTTAGAGTCAAGGTTTTTGCTCCATACAGTAGTACAGAATAATTATAGCATTTTACACATCTCATTTTTGTTTTTATGGGCAGGTTCCCAGATAAGAGCTCTGTCTTAATGGCATTGAATGTTTGTTTTGCCATTCCTTCTCTTTCCTTTAACTCCATCTCACATCTCCCATCAATTAACATTCAGTCAGTCAGTATTTTGCATGTCCCATGCAGAACTTTGCTCCTTAACAGCTCTCCTGTAGGCCTCTCAGTTGTAAGCAAGATGCCCCGCTGCTGATGCATCCATTCACAGATCATCAGTGATGTTTTGCTAGCATCTTTGCATCTTCCTCTCTTTCTTTTTCCCATTATGTACCTTCAAAGGCTGTCTTCTCTAAATTATCATGATGATTAATGTGTCCAAAATGTTTAAGTTTAATCCTCTTTATTAGCTAACCTTCTTCAATATTAAGTTCTTGTAGTATGGATATGTTTGTTCTTTTTTTGTGTCCTTCATATCTGAAGGACTTTTCTCTAGCATTTACATTCAAAGGCATTTATGTGTTTCTCAGCTGTTTTGTTAAGTGTCTAGGTCTCACAGGCATATGTTGTGATGGGAACAATGCATGTCCTTATAAATCTTATTTTTGTAGTTCTGTTTGTTCCTCTCCGCAGCTTCTTTAGTTGTTTTATTCTATGAAGAGCGATAGATGTCCTCCTTTCCATATCCCTCATTATATGTGTATCTCCATTATGATCCAATATATTGAAAACTCTCCACTTCTTCCAATTTTTCTTCAGTGATATATATATATATATATATATATATATATATATATATATATATATATATATATATATATTTCAGCTGCCTTATTTTTGTCAGTTGTCATCAATTTAGTTTTCTTTGCATTAAGATAGAGGTTTTGCTCTTCACTGTTCTTATGGACTGACACAATTAGATTTTCCTTTCCTTTTTATGTTGTAGACAGTAATATTGTGTCATCAACATATCTAATCTCTACTATTTCATAACCTCCAATAGTTAAAGCATCATAATATTCTTTGTTTACATCGGCTCTAACATTCCTCATTATATTTTCAGTATACAAATTAAATAAGTAAGGTGACAATATGCACCCCTGACGGACCCCTTGTTTTATGTCAAACCAAGTTGTTGTTTCACCATTTATTCTTACTGCTGCTTGTTGTTCTAGATACAGCAGTGATATTAATTGTGTCACATGTGTTGGAAATCCCATTTTTTCCCTTATTTTCCACAGTTTCTGGTGTTGTACACAACTAAATGCTTTTGAATAGTCTATAAAAAATAAATATAGATTCACCGTATTAGCATCAAATAATTTGAACATGACAACAAATCAAAAACAGCATTTTCTGTTTTTGGTCAACAGAGATCATCTGCCAAAAGATGGAATTTTTCATCTACTGTCCAGAATGTCAACTACAGACATATACCTCAGTGTGAATAAATGAAAGCGTCTGTCAATAAATATAATACATAAAATATTTACATCTCATTTTAAAAAATTCTTCAACATGTAACAGGTACACTCGGTGCCCCTTTCAATTGTGAAGTGATAGCTTTTAAAAGCACAACAAAGGAAACACAAGAAAAGGACTGGCCAGATCTGGAGATACATTTCGTTGGAATCATTCCAAATAATAATTTTATGAATGTATTTAGCTATTCAGAGAAGGTGAGTCAGCTAATTTTTAAACAAATGTAATTTTCATATTTCATAAATTCATTTCTTATTATCATTACCAACTGCTAAAGCAATGAATTACTGTTTCATTTTTATTGCTATTTCTTTCTTTTCATTCTTTCTCTGTGAGCTTGAACCATACACCTCCATCTGTCTCAGGCGAGTCAGTATCAGCTTTATAGCAGTCATCACTATATTCTACTCTCAGCAACTTTGATGGTTTTCATAGTTGTTCAAAAAACAATATTTCCTTGAAAATTTAGTTCTGGATAAACTAAACATACTTTGATAAGACTTTTTATTTAAATAAAAATATGTTAAATAGTTATAATAGATTTAAGCATGTTAGGTGACAGTTCTGAGTTCACACCATGCTTGTCTGGGTAAAGCTGGGGCGACCATCCCCAACCCAGCGCGTCACAGGTGGCGGATGGTGAAAGTCCTCCAGATATGGAGGATCCCTGTGAATAAGGAGTTATCCAAATAAGCAGGCGCGGACCAACTGGCGGTAGACTCAGAGAGCGAGGTGGGGTAGTAGGTGGCTCTACTACTCCTATAAAATGCCTCAGGTGCTCAGTGAAGGGAATACCAGGCGGGTCAGAGGCGCCTTAAAACCTCTCGCACCCGCTGCCTTGCGGGTAGGACAGGGAGTCCAAAGGCTAGCGGAGAGTCCGTACACAAACCGACAGAAGGCAACGGGAAACCACTGTTGTAATTCCCAAGAATAATTATGCTTAAACAGAATAATCGATTCATCATGAACGACGTTAATGGATGTTCCTCTGGAACAGCCTCGTCCGGTAGGGCAGCTCACGAGCCACAGGTGAGGCCAGATTGTCATCAAGCTACTGGTGGCAAAACTAACAAGTTCAAAATAGCAACATGGAATGTTAGAACTTTATTCCAGGCTGGAAAATTAGAAAATGTAAAGATGGAAATGGAAAGGATGAAGATCAACATATTAGGAATGAGTGAAGTTAGATGGACAGGTGCAGTAAAGATAAACTCAGATAAATATACAATAATATATTCAGGAAGTGAGAAACATGAACGAGGAGTAGGAATTATATTTGATGAACAAACGGCAAGGACAATTGTAGGATATTTGAACATCTCGGACCGAGTCCTGCTAGTCCAACTGAAAGGACAACCAATAAACATAAATATTATACAAGTGCACGCTCCAACATCTGAAAGCTCTGAAGAAGATTTACAGCTATTTTATAATGACATAGAGACAGCACTAAAACACACAAAGTCACATGAAGTTACCATAGTCATGGGAGATTTTAATGCCAAAGTTGGTAAAGGAAGAACTTCAGACATCGTTGGTGACTATGGACTGGGGGAGAGGAATGACAGAGGTTATAAATTAATTGAATGGGCAAGAATACACAGCATGGTTGTAGGAAACACCTGGTTTAAACAACATCCTCGAAGACTGGCAACGTGGTGCAGTCCAGACAAAAAGACTTTTAACCAGATAGACTACATATTAATCAACAAACGATTCCGCAATGCATTACTGACAACAAAAACCATGCCAGGAGCTGACTGCAATAGTGACCATGATCCACTCTGTGGAAAAGTTAGAATAAAACTAAAGAAAGCAGGCAGAAAAGTGAGAAACATCAAACTGAATACAGAACTTCTTAAAAATGACCAAGAACTGCGAGAACAATACAAAGTTATTATAACAAATAGATACAATGCAATAGCAAAGATAAATAGTATAGATGAACAATGGGAAATGTTAAGAGATTCTATCCACCAAACTGTTAAGGAGATAATACCACCAAAAAAAGAAGCCCCTAAAAATAAATGGATGACAGACGACATCTTAGGACTGATGGACAAGAGGAGGAGGAGTAAAAATAACGAGAAAAAATATAACAAGATAAATAAAGAAATAAGACGCAAATGCAGAGAAGCAAAAGAAGTGTGGTTAAATGAACAGTGCAGACAGATAGAGGACTCTCATATTAAAGACAGCAAAAACATGCACAAACGAATTAATGAACTCACAGGCAGGAAAACAAAATATACCACAGGATGCCTGAAATCGAAAGAAGGTAAAATGTTAATGGGAAAAGAAGACATTGTGGACAGGTGGACAGAGTATATCGGTGAGCTATATGGAGGAGAAAGACCAGAATTAACACCAGATACTGAAAACTGTGAGGGACCACCAATACTTGAAGATGAAATCATAGATGCCATCAAACACATGAAGAAAGGAAAAGCGACTGGGCCTGATAATATAACAATAGAAGAAATAAAGGCACTAGAGGAAACAGGAATAAAAATAATAACCAAGTTACTGAATGACATTTACAACAGTGGTTATATTCCCAGTGACCTGATTAAATCCACGTTTATAGCACTACCAAAGAAACCAGGTGCAAAGGAATGTGACGACCACCGGACTATCAGCCTCTCATGTCACATAACGAAGCTACTTCTGAGAATAATTATGAGAAGAACAAGGAAAAAGATAAAAATGGAAATAGCAGATGAACAGTTTGGATTTGTTGAAGGAAAGGGAACACACAATGCCATTTATGCTTTACGAACACTAACAGAAAGAGCTTTAGAAGTACAGAAAGATCTCTACTTATGCTTCATTGATTACACCAAGGCATTTGACAAGGTGAAACATAATGAAATTATTAAAATGCTTGAAGACATCAATATAGACGGCAAAGACCTGAGGATTGTAAAACATCTATACTGGCAGCAAGAAGCAGCAGTTCGAGTTGAAAATAGAACTGGAAAATATCAACCTATAAAACAAGGGGTGTGACAAGGATGTGTACTATCTCCAGACCTTTTTTCTCTTTATAGCGAGAATATTCTAAGAACAATCATCACAGAACCAGGCATAAAAATTGGAGGATACAATATTAACAACCTTCGGTATGCTGACGACACAGTACTGATAGCTGAGAACCAACAAGACCTGCAAAATCTCTTGGATAAAGTCGCCAAAGAAAGTGAACAGAAAGGCCTTACTTTGAACATCAAAAAGACAGAGACTATGGTTATATCTAAGAAACAGAATCCACCAGCATGCAGTATTAAATTAAACGGAACTATTCTAAAGCAGGTGCAGAAATTCAAATACCTTGGAGCAGTAATAACTTCAGATGGGAAATGCAGAACAGAAATTAGGAACAGAATAGGCCAAGCAAAGACTGCATTTCAGAGAATGAGAAACATATTGACCAACACATCCTTATCAATGAATGTTAGAAAACGAGTCCTAAAATGCTATATTGAACCTATCTTGTTATATGGAAGTGAATCATGGACAATAGGCAAGTCTGCACAAAAATCATTGGAAGCAGCAGAAATATGGTTTATTAGAAGAATGTTGCGAATCCCCTGGACAGCAAAAATAACTAATGAAGAATGTAGGAGAAGAGCTGGAGAGATAAAAAAACCTTGTCAAAAAGATAAGAGAGAGACAATGTACTTTCATAGGACATGCAATGAGAAGAGGGGGCATTGAAAATATTATAACAACAGGAAAAATAGAAGGAAGAAGATCAAGAGGAAGACCAAGAGAAATGATACTGGACAGTCTGACAGGATGGTGTGAGAGGAGATCACCAAATGAGCTGATGGCCTGCATGAAGGATCGTGTTCTCTGGAGAAGCATAATAGCCAACGCCAGTCGGCACGGCACATGATGATGATGATGATTGTCAGGTGACAGTTTTGAATTCAAACCATGTGGTTACAGCATCTCATTTTCTGGTGTGTAACAGTTCTCTCAAGCTCCAAGCTTATATCATCAGAGTAACATTGTTTATTTTCTGTTAGTAGGAAGTCTGGCTTGTTTCTGTGGTTAGGGCCATTGAAGTGGTTAAAGTCTGACTTAGAAGCATCCTGTGAAAAGTCTTTAAGATGCTTATGCATGGAGTATTTGAACCACATGGACTGAACATGAAATTCAGCTAATTTTAGCTTTTCCTTTCTCCACATTCATAATCCCTCCTTACTAAGTTCTTGTCTACTCTTTTCTCACCTGCAACGGATATTCTAAGACTTTCACTGTACTCTATCACAATCCTTCTCTCTCGCTCTCTCTGAACTTTAAGTGCCAAGGGCACATGGGGCTTCCGCAAGGGTTTTCCACAAGTGCCTGTCCTTTGCCTTTTTTTTTCTGCTCTTGCCCAAGTGAGCTCTCTATTGCTCAACATCCTTTCTGTTGTTCTTCTCCATGTCTCTTTTGGTCTACCCTTACTTCTGTTCCCCTGTGGTGTCCATCTTAGTGCTATTTTTGGTAGTGAGTTGTCAGTCATTCGGAGCACATGTCCCAACCATCGCCAGCGTCTTTCCTCAATAATTGTTGTTAGTGGCTTCATGGTGTTTGGCCAAAATATTTTTCTAACTTTGTAAACATTTAGTCTGGAAAGAATTCAACTTGTTTTCTATGGTTTTGGTGATTTTTCGGCATTCATTTCCATAGAGTAGTACACTTAGAACATTACTCTTAAATATCCTGATTTTCATATTTATGCTTAGTTTTTTAGATTTCCATATAGTCTGCAGCACTGCAAAAGCCTAGTTTGCTCTAGTAAGTCTGCTGTTGATGTCCTTTGTGCTGTCTCCATTTTCTACTACTTTACTGCCAAGGTATCAAATTCATTGCTCCTCCACTAATTAGCTATCTACTCTGAGTACATTTCTGTTGTTCACATTTTGCTTCATTAACTTTGTCTTCCCTTTGTCTCCAGTCCTATGTTGTTAGCATTCTGAGTTAGCTTGTTTATTTTATCTTGCATATCTTTGTGACTGCTTGATAGCAGACAAATGTTGTCTGCAAAGTAAAGGTCCTCCAGCACTGTGTCAAGGGTCCATTGTAATCCTCTGCATGTATCTGATGTTGCCTCCTTCATTAACCAGTCTACTGCCAAGATAAATAATGTTGGTGATAGTACACATCCCTGCTTCACTCCTGTTTGTACCCTAAAGCTGCTGGAGGTATGTTCTCCACAGAGAACTTTGCACTGAAAACCCTCATATAGGGCTTTGATTACATTCACTATCTTATGGGGAAGTCCATGCCATCTTAGGATTTTCCACAGTGCATCTCTGTTGACACTATCAAAGGCTTTCTCAAAATCTATAAACAATGCATATGTTGTGCTATGCCACTCATTTGCCTGTTATAATATTTGTCTATGTACAAATATGTGGTCTATGCATGATCTTCCTTTCCTAAATCCTGCCTGCTCTTTCCGAAGTTTTCCCTCAAGTGCTGGTACAATTCTGTTGATGATTATTCTGCAAAATACTTTACTGGTGAGTGGCAATAGGGTAATGCCTCTCTAGTTCCCACAATCTCTGAGGTCACCCTATAAGGCCAGTTTTCCACTCCTCTGGAGCTTTTTCTAGATCTCAAATTTGTTATAGTATCTGGCAAAGTTGTTTTGGTATTTCTGTTTCTTCTGCTTTCAACATCTCAGCAGTCACGTCATCTTCACCCGGTGCCCTGTCTAATTTTAGCTTCTTTATCACCTCCTTTACTTCACTTATTGTTACTGGTCCTGTATTGATGCTTAGTTCCATTTTTGCTTCAGTTATGTCTATTGTTTGTGCTGCTTGTGTTCTGTTTAGTAGGGTGTTAAAGTGTTCCCTCCATCTTTCAATTTTTTCTCTTTCTCCACTGACCAGTTGTCCCTTATGTGTCCTTATTGCACTTTCACATCTTGTGCTGAAGTTACCTGTCATCTACTTTGTGATTTTGTATATGGTTTTTATGTCATTTGCATATGCTGCTTTCTCTGCTGCTTCTGCTGAGTTGTCATAGTATTGACGTTTATCTTGACGGCATGATTCTTTCACTTCTTTGTCTTTTTGTGCACAGTTACTTAAAACTTGTTCTTTAAGCTGTTGTGATTTGGTGTTCAGTAATTTTTTCTTGATTTCTTTTCTTTGCTCTATCTTTTCCCATGTGGTCTTGCTTATCCATTCCTCTTTTCTCTGTTTCCGATATCCCAGCACCTCTTTTGCTGTTTCCTGTAGTGTTTTATTGAACTCTAGTATGCACATTTCTTGTAGGACACTGAAGCGGTTCTTAAGTACTATTGAGAATTCATTTCTTGTTTGCCTGTCTTTCAGTTTTCTTGTATCAAAACATATCTTTCTGTGTTCTCTGATTTTGGCTTTCTTTAATTTTAGTTTTATTTTTGCTACCAGAAGGTTGTGATCACTTCCTACATCTGCTCCTTTCCTTGCTCGCACATCTTGTAGTGACCGTTTCCACTTGTTGTTTATTAGTATGTGATCGATTTGGTTTTCTGTGGTTTTATCTGTGGACCTCCAAGTCACTTTATGGATGTTTTTATGTTGGAAAATTGTCCCTCCAATGGTCATCATGTTTTCCTCACAGAAACTGCACAGTCTTTCTCCATTTTCATTTATTTCTCCGATTCCTTCTCTTCCCATGATTCTTCTTCTATCTTCATTTCTTTCACCTACTTTTGCACTGAAGTCACCCAATATGAGTAGCATATCATGCTTGGGTATTATTTCTACTGTGGCTTGGAGGCTGTTGTAAAAATCTTCTTTTAATTCCTCTTCAGCTGCTTCTGTTGGTGCATAACAAACTATAATAGACAGCTTCGTGAATCTTGAGTTGAACCGTGCATATAATAATCTCTCATTTATAGGAGTCCATTTCAGCAATGCTCTTGATGCTTCTTTTGTTATAATCAATGCTACTCCTCCATGATGATCTTCTTTACCTGACCATATTATTGTATCTTCTGTGTGCTGTGTTGTTAATTTCCTTCTGCCTTGTCCTGTCCATCTTGCTTCTTGAATTCCTAGTATGTCTAGTTTGTATCTGCACATTTCCTTGATGGTCTGTGCTAGTTTTCCAGTCTGGTTAAGTTTCTTACATTCCAGCTGCCTATTTGCATCTTGTGTTTAGGTTCCAGGAGGTCTGCAATCAGGCTGGGGACTTCCTGTGGCTGGCTTTCATCCACAACCTTCATGGGCTCAGTTTCCTGATAAGCATTTCTCCTTCCACCTGCATTTGTTTTTTCCTTTGGTTCTGTTTCTGTAGCAGTCTGATAGTTTTTTTACCAGATAGAGTTGCTGGCCCTATGCCGAACCCTCCTTAGTCGCCTTTTACGATCATGCGTGGTATGGTACAGCGGTCCTATTCTTTGCAGATCCCAGGTGCCACACGGGGGAACAATCCTTCTACCCCAACTATATTCATTTCTTCCATCCACCCTTTCTTGACTTGACAACCATTGTAACTCTCTCCTTCTCTTCCTTTTCTGAACCTCCTCTTACCACCAATCAGTCAGACTGGCATCACACCTCACAAACCTTCATTTAAACATTCACAATACCTCATCAATCACACTCTCAGATGCAGTTTCTTGCAGGTCACAGCTAAGTGCTCCTTTATTTCTTTTTTTTCTATTTTTATTTGTGAAATATATCATTTATATTTTCTTTTCTTTTCTTAATTCTTTGTCCTGTATGTTTTTGTATGATTATGGTTTAAAACCAAAACATTACAAATGTGTGCTCAGTAATTAATAAAGCTGTTCCTACCTTTGTTTTAAATTGTCTAACATTTTGTTATCATAGCTTTACTGCAGTGGCTTTGTGTATATTTACATATTTAGTTTTATATATACTCAACCCAAACACTATTTTATAAAAATAGGTCTCTGTGTGCAGTGCTGTGACAAGAAGAAATAAAACTGAACAGATTTCAAACTGAGGACAGAATGATAACCCACAGGCTTCTCAGCCATAAAAATTGCTTACCAGTTTCAACCTATCCCTTAAAAGTGCTTATGTCAAATGATATTACAAAATCTAACATTTTTTTATATTTGAAAGCAGTTATTGAAGACTTGGTTGTTATCATCTTCCAACATGTTTTACTTTGACCTTGATTTTTCCGATCCCCGGGTTTACAAGTTTTCACACTTTTTCCTTGTGCCAGATAATGTAATGTACAAGTCCTCTTCAACTGTTCTACATCTCCATACAGAACATTAGTGATTGAAGAGTTTGGTAGTATCAGATTCTTCTGAAGATCCTTCAATGCACTAAGTCCAGCAGGTGGTGCTTAACAGTTTCTTCTTCTTGTAGTTACAGTGCATGCAGTATGGTGTGTGGTCAGCAGTCACTCTGTGTAAGTGCTTATTGAGGGTGATGTTTCCTGTTCCCAACCTGAAGATTGTGCATTGGTTTCTATGACATAAGCTGTTGATGTGGCCTCCGGGGTTAGGCTTTGGCAGGTGTGTATATAGGAATCTCCCAGTTGGATTACTGGCCCAGCTGTCCATCCACTGATGCTTGCAGTTGTTGTGTATAATGTGTTTAGCTGTTCTCATGTTGATGGGGATGTGGGGCTGTGACATGGTGGCTCCACTCTTTGACAGTCTGTCAGCACATTCATTTCCTCTGATATCTATGTTCCCTGGTATCACTGTAGGGTGGTCTTTGATGTCATAGGAGGCGAATTGGTTTAATGCACTGAGTTTGTCAGTTGTAATGTGATCAGCTGTTGGTATCCAGTATTCAATGGCCTGGAGAGCAGAATGGGAGTCTGAGAAAATAACAAGGTTTTTTGATTGAGAGGCACTGTTTTTGTATTTGGTGGTGGTGGCTGCCAGCGCTGCTAGTATTGGTTATATCTCAGCATCATAACTGAAGCAGCGAGATCCACAAGGCACAAAAATGTGGCTTGTTTGTCTTGTCAGGAAACATTATGAGTACCCCATATCCTGCACTGTCTGTTTCCTTGAATGCTGACCCATAAGTGTATGCATGGATCCAGTCCTTGGGGTAGGATTCTATGGTCTCCAATGCATACAGCTTTAGGGTATTGGGATCTGATGATTTACTCACTAATTTGTTCTTGAGCCTGGTGCTAGTTTGAGGAAGTGTGTAGTTTGTGTTTGGTGGGATGTCTGGTACTTTTTGTAAGCTCTTCTCTGTCTTCAGGGAGTCTGTGTCTTAAGTTTAACTGTTCTGCTATGTGCACTGGAGTTTTCAGTTTCAGTATATTATTATACTTCCATTTACACTATTCTGTTAGAGTGCTCTGGAGGCATGCATTTATATCTTTCTACTGCCTCAATGGCTGACTTTTCCCATCTTATATCTAGTGGCTCTATGTTTGCATAAATTTCACATGTTGCTGTAGGTGTTGATCTCATTGCCCCCACAAATGAAATGAATGCCTTGGTTCTGGATTCTTTCTTCTTGTGTAGAAGAGCTTTTTGATGCTGTGACCTGTAGGGGGAGGTTATAATCTATTATAGATCTAACATGATCTCCTGTGTAGTCTGAGTGTTGCTTTGTCAGCTCCCCAGGATGTACTTGCAATTCCCTTGAGTAAGTTTAGTCTTTGGATGCTTTTTCTGCTAATGCATCCATGAACTTCTTAAAGTTCAATTTTCTGTCTAGTTTCACACCAAGGTATGTTGGATTTTGTTCTTTCATGACTTGAGCACCATCAAGAGTTATTTTCAGTTCTATCTTTGCTAGTTTGTTGCTAAGAGTGAAAACTGTATATGTAGTTTTACTAACATTGATCCAGAAATTGCAATACGCTGATATGGTGAGAAGGCTGGCTAGTAAAGAGGATTAAACACATTAAACATCATGATAATCTAGAGAAGATGGTCTTGGAAGGGTACATAATGGGAAAAAGAAAGAGAGGAAGACCAAGGTGAAGATGGCTGCAAGACATCGTTGATGATCTGCAGATGGATGCATCAGCAGCAGGCCATCTTGCTCACAACCAAGAGGCCTACAGGAGTGCTGTTAGGGAGGCAAAGTTCCGCAAGGGACATGCAAATGAATGGAATGATATGGTGAGAAGGGCTCTATTAAGTCTCTCAGTAGTCAGCTGCTGGTCTGTTCTACTAGTCCATATGACAAGGTCATCGGCAAACATGGCTTTGTGAGTGTTAAATAGGTTGAGGAGGTCATTTATAAAGATTAGGAACAAGACGCAGGTAAGAGTAGACCCCTGTGGCAGACCTTTCTCCAGGGTGCATTTGTTTGACAGTCTGTTATTGACCTGAGTTTGTATGGTCCTGTACTCAGGTAGTTTTTAACCCATTGATATATTTTTCCATGTATGCCCATGTTTTGCATCTTTAACATTTGGCCTTTTCGCCAGACACTGTCATGTGCCTGCTGGAAGTCTACAAAGACAGCTACTGAGTTTCTCTTGTGTAAAAAACTGTCTTTCACAGTTTGAGTGAGGAGAAATAGCTGGTCTTCAATTCTTGATCCCTTGCAGAAGCCTGCCTGAAATTATTGAAGGACCCCAAGGATTCCAACCACCATTACGGCCTATTGTTAAGCATTCGTTCTGCTAGCTTTCCAATGTTGGAAGTCAGTGAGATTGGTCTAAAGCTTTTAAAGTCATCTTCTGGCTTTCCTTTTCTAACTATGGCTGACTTCCAAGATTTTGGTAGTACTCCACTTTGCCAGATCTTATTAATGAAGTTAAGCAGTGTGGACTTTCCTACAGGGCCAAGATGAAGGATCATTTCATTTGATATTTTGTTTGGTCCTGGTGCTTTTCTTAGCTGCAGCTTACCTATAGCATTCTGGAGTTCATGGATGGTAAAGTTTTCCTCAAAAAGTGAAATGTTTGCCATGCTAGATTTCTCTTTACTTTTCAGAACTTTTCCCAGCACCTTGTCTTCTTCTTCTTCTTATGCATTGTCTGTCTATATCTGCAGTCCTGTCTCTTGGATAAATGTCATTGTTGTTTTGTAATTAATGTATGGAACCGTAGAGCTTATCTTTTTCAGTGGTTTCACTGGGCCAGTAATTACTTCTCAGTGTCTCGTAGTTGGATATGTTCCACAGTTTGGGGCACCTAGGCACATGTACAAAGAATAGTAGTACCAACCTTAAACTTTGTATACATATGACTTTGGAGTTGGCTCTGTCCTGTTCGAAGATGGAAAATGGTGACTTGTTCCTTTCTGTTTAGCATGTGATAGTCATAGTGTGGTGATGTTTTTGGCTTCCTGTAGGTTTTTATCATGTTTTTCTTCTGATTATAGGTGATCGGT
Source organism: Achatina immaculata (assembly GCA_009760885.1). Classification (NCBI taxonomy): domain Eukaryota; kingdom Metazoa; phylum Mollusca; class Gastropoda; order Stylommatophora; family Achatinidae; genus Lissachatina; species Lissachatina immaculata. Next base: position 16,985,485 of record CM019692.1, read on the forward strand.
TTGTCTGGTTGTTCCATTTCAGTGCCCTCTTTGGCCAGACGGTCAGCTTTCTCATTGCTTGGTATCCCACAGTTATCTTTCAATTTCCTCTCCATTGCAAGGTGACTGTGTTGTGAGCCAATTTTTGACAAGGCATCCTTAAGATCTGGTAGTTTGTTGCACTGAAGAAATTCCAGTACTGATCTTGCATCGGTGAGAATTACTATGGAGCATGTATCAATTCTGGAGTCTGATAGTTTTTCAACTGCAGCAATAATTGCCTAACTTCTGCATCATAGTTGTTGCAGTATTTTCAGTAGGTATGGAAATCTTGTCTTATGGCATTGTGTGCAGATCCATCTGTATATACACGTATCCAGGTGTCACATGGATATGTGTCATCTAGCATTCTAAGTGTGGCTGTTGATCTTACAAGACTGCTTTGCATCTCACCATTCTGCACACCTTTCACTTCAGGTTGAATAGTTTTTTGTGTACAATCTGTTTCTTTCTTTGTATGCTGTGGTACAGATGATAATGGAGCAACTATATTTCGAAGGTCAGGTATCAGCTTAATCATATGCTTGGTCTGATGAATGAAGCTGCTTCGTTTAAGCCATCTTAGTGCCAAGTTATTGAATCAATTAATTTCTCTCCCAAGGTCATGACCTTTATGTCTTCTTTTGGCACTTTTGGCACACCAACTGTTTTCTGCATTTCTACTGCTGGTGTGGACCTCATGGCGCCTGTGATAATTCGTAGTGACTGATTTTGTACCTTGTCTAGATTATGCAGGTAGTGTTTGATGCTGTGCACCAAGCTGTTGAGCCATGTTCTAAATGTGGTAGAATACTTTGCTGATACACATTCTAGAGGATTCTTTCACTAGCTTCACATATGGTTCCACTCAATTGTCTTAATATGGCTAATTTTCTTCTGGCTTTTGCTTCTGCATTGCTGCTGTATTGTTTCCAGGTCAGTTTTGGGTCGAGAGTTACTCCAAAGTAAGTGGGTTGGTTGTCCATCCTTAAGGATATTTCATTTACAAAGATCTTATCTGCTTTCTTTTTAGATGAGAGAGTGAGCAGAGTGGTACTTGATTTCTCTGTTTTGATACTTTCGCACCATTTGTTTGTCCATGATGTCAAGATGTCTGCTGCTCTTTGGAGTCTCTGTATATCAACTATCACGTGTTCATCTGCACACCACATAACCAGATCATCTGCATACAGTGCCGCTTTGATTCCATAGGGAAGTTCCTTGACCAGGTCATTAAAGATTACCAGGAATAGTGTAGGTGAAAGGACTCCTTGTGATACACCATGCTTCAGCAGTACTTTCTGGCTTTTGTGACCATCCATTACTGCTCTTGCTCTTCTGTTGTGTAAATAGGACTTTATCCAGTCGTACAGTCTTCCATTCACATTGTAGCTTCTTAGTTTCCACAGCAGACCTTTTTTCCATACATTATCAAAGGCTTTCCTCAGGTCTATCCATGCTGCTAGTACAAGGTTTTTGTCTTGGAATGCATCCTCAATACCTTGAGAGAGATAAGTCAATTGATCTTCTGTAATGTAGTACTGCCTAAATCCTGCTTGTTGTGGAACAAGGTTTTCACTTTCTAGGTACCATTTTAGCCTCAAGTCAATGATGCGTTCCATTTTGCATAGGCAGCTAGTGAGACTGATTGGCCTGTAACTGGAGGCTGTATTGCTGTTTTTCCCTAGTTTTAGCAGTGGTACCATGCTTGCTTCCTTTCAGATTTGAGGTAACTGACCTGTGCTCCAACACATATTGAAAATATCCAACAGCTGTCCCATTGCTGCCATTCCCAGGTTCTTGATCATTTCATTGAACACTCCATCTGGTCCTGGTGATTTCCTTGGTTTCAGTTTACTAACTGCTAGGTCTAACTCACTGTATGTGACCATGACCTCCACTTTTGTGCCTAGTTCCTCTTCTTTCTGTGGGTCAATGCCCACTGTACGCTCTTTCTGTGGATGAATATCAATGTTGCAGTCTTCTGCAAAAATGCGAGCAGAGTGATCTGCTACCTGCTTACTATAAGAGTTTACCCATCCTCTTTGTGTAATCTTTGTACTTCTTCCATTGATCTCATAATTCAACTGTTTGATTAGTTTCCACAGTTTTCTTCCATCCTTTTCAGAGTTTAGGGACTGTTTTCTCTCTGAAATTTGGCCTTAGCATGTTGGTAATTATTGTGGTGTTCTTGGCACAGTCTGTTTTCTCCTTGCTTTCGAGCTGTTTCCACGTCATCATGGAATTTTCCCAGCTCACTAGACCAGTATAGTTTATAGTCCCTACGAGCTCCTCTGGGAATGGTTTCATGGGTGGCCTGAAGGATACAAGCATTGAATTTCTTCACTATGATGTTAATATCTTTACCCTCTATGAACAGCTGTCCCACCAGGACACCTGTACGATGTCTGTACATTGTCCAGTTTGCTTTTTTATAGTTCCATCTGGGGAGAAGGCTACTGGTGTTAATGAATTCATTTTCTATTGTCAGGAAGACTGTCTATGGTTGCTACCTCCAAGTTGTTTTCCAGCTTTGCATGTAATGTTCCACTTCAGGTCTGGAGAGTGGAATGTCAGATCTGGTGTTGAGGTTGTATACAAAGCCCTTGAGTAAAATGTTTAGGGATCCATTGGCTGGTTGATCAGGAGAAGTCATTATCATCCTGACAGCTCTCAGTTTCCTCTCCTCTCTTTTCTGTGTGGTCATAGCCCCAGCTCTGGGAATGGCTGTTAAAATTGCCACAGACCATCAGTCTCTCTTTGTGTGGGATTGTTTCTAGAGCAAGTGGGCAGTCATTAGGACAGTAATAGTTAAGGAAGTGGAAGTCTGTATTACCGGTTTTTAGATAGATCATATGGTATTCGGTTCCTTCCATGTACACTCCCTCCTGACATGCATTGGTGTTATTCTTAACAAGTGTGAGTATTCCTCCTTTTCTTCTGTCCTGTTGGTCTGATATGATTTTAAAGGTGGCATCTTTGGTTAGTATGTCTCCTGTATGAAGCATATACTTACTGCTCTGCAAAGAGTATGTTCTCTAGTTCCACCTTTTTGCTATAGCCATCTGTAACACTACTGACACTCTCAGCATTCCATTGCATTAGTTCAAGTTCCTGCTTTATTATGTTAAGATAAATGTGTTCTTAACATAGTTGATCCCAAGGGTAACCAACATGTTTTAATGTGAATAAACTGAGTAAACTCAGTACAGCACACTTTACAGACAATTACTCCATCCTTTATTAAACAAAATATGTCAAAGATATTGCATTGAACATTAAAGTTAACAGTTATGAGATCTTTAGTTATCACCTTACATCCTTTCCCTGCCATTAAATGTCACATAGGGATTGCATGGTAGTTCACCAAGTTATGGTAACTGATTAATAAAGGTTGCTCATTATATTTTTATAATCCAGTTTTTAAACTTCACATCTTTCATTGCCTCTGAGATTCTGGAAAGCTTTTACACATCAAAACAGACTGGTAATGAGAACTTAGCAGTATCCATCATTCAGAGACTGAGCTGCCTGAGATGCTTCCCAAGAAACATGTTTTCACTGCTTTGGTCAAAAATGATGCTTCATTTTTTTTCTTTGAATTTTATTTCTTCTACATATAAGATAAATCTTGGAGCTTGAGTGAACGTTCCACAAGAGTTTTCCAATTTCTGAAATATGAAGAGAGTTTTTTGTAAACAACATTTTCTGACAATTCATTCATTCATTCAAAGCTAGTTATACTTGATTTAAAAGTTTTCCTTGTCAATGCCACATACTTTTCACTCAAGACTGAAGTTGCCAGTTATAACTGAAAGCTGTAGGCCCTTGTGGCAAAGCAGTTCTCAAGAAAAAAAAGGGAGATCTGCTGAAGATACACTTCACTTCTTGTTTGGAGTAATGAGATGCATGGGAATGAGAGTGAAAAATAAAGAATAACTTTTCTTGAAAAAAATCTTTTAACATTTAAAAATACTTCATTGAATGATAATTACTGTCATTCAAATAACATCAAGTTGAAATATGAATTATTTATTACATTAGTTGTTTTTACTATGGATATAACACTGCAGTTCATACAAAACATTGCCTCAGTGACTTAAGACAAAGGAATAATGAATCATCATCATCTCCTATTGTCTCCTGCCATCTCCATATGGAAGGGTGGCTGCGATGACTCTCAAGTCTGTTTTGTCTCTTGCTTTCATAGACTACTCAACCAAGCTGGTTCCTATCAATCTCTTGATGTTGTCCACCCATCTATGTCATTGTCATCCTCTAGTTCTCTTCCCTTACTAGCATGAATTAAAGGCAAAAAATGTTATAAAATTTCCCTTCAAATAAAACCATTCTGACCAAGTTAATTAAGTAATAAGTTAATGAAATAATAATTCCTTTGATAGTGTATTGTTTTTATCTTCTTCAAATAAAATTCAGAGATTGTCTTTTATTTTATTGACATAATTTATTACTATCTGGAGTTACCTCTTAACCTTATCCTCATTTTTAGTGATTCTTTTGTCCAATTATCATGACAGCTGGCAACTTACCGAAATAAGAAAAAGAGAGAAAACAAAATGTTTGGAGGTCGTCGGTTGCTGTAACTGGTTCATATTATTGAGAACCTAGTAAAAAGCAACCAGCAAAACTGATTATAGGATAACTGGATCAATAGGCTGATGATGCTAAATTTGCAAGGAGGAGAATCAGACAGCTTAGACTCTGGTTAAGTATGTGAGCATTTTGTAAATATTAAATTTTGTCCCAAATGAGGTAAGATACAAATTTCACATCAACATCTAATTCCCACAGATATGTGTATAGCATTTTCAATTTCACATTACAAAAAATATATAAAGTACCAAATGTTGTATTCATAAAATCAGTATTTCAGAAAGTGCTTCATGAAAGGTGAAATAAAAAAAAATCCTAGTGCAATATCTGCTTTTCTCAATGGTTTTTTTTTTTTTTGGGGGGGGGGTTGTGAATGCTTCCTCAAGCATTTATATTTCTGACTGCATTCAAACTTCATTAATTTTCTTTACATTTTCATATTGATCTTTTTTCTTTATTGTTTTTATCTGAATTTTATTGGAAGTCTGTGCCTAGGAAAAGTTACAAACTTTTGGTCTAGAATTTTAATTCATGTCAAATGATGCTTATTGTATCTACAGACTATGGCTGAGTTGTCAGACAGAAACAAAGCAGAAAATGGCTTCAGTTGCTTGCCTTCACTCTTAAGACCAGAAAGTGTTGGAAACATTACCCTAAGATCTGGTGATGCATTTGACTACCCCCTCATCCAGGCCAACTACCTTGACAAGCAAGAAGATGTAGAATTGCTGATACGAGGTATTCAGCTGAATTTATATAACTTTCTAGCCATCTCTTGAAGTTGTATAACTGTAATTTTGAATGATTCAGAAAAAGAATATTTGCTGTGTTCTACAAACATCGTGAGCTTCCTTCTGAACATGACAGGTCACAGTAAGAACTAAAAATTAAAACTTCTGATCTGTGACATAGTAAAATGGGCCAAGAACAAAAATAACACTTCAAGAATTGCTTACTCAGAAGAACAAATGAAACATGATCATGGCTGATATTTATCTGGAACAAATTCACTGGCAAACATTCAAAACCTGCTACTTTTATTGCAAATATCTATGCTAATAGACGCAATTTTTTAAAATGATGTTAGTAATAAATATCTCCCTAATGTGAGACAGTTTTAAAAAAAAAAGAATGTCAAGTCTATCTTTAACTGGATTCATTCACTCATTCAGCTTTCTGAGCCATTGCAACTCATTGCTGCAGACAAGACTTGTCTCCATTCCTCTCTGTTCTTAGTCATCTCCTGCTAGTTGTCCACTCCGATGGCTCATAGGTCTTCTTCCAAGTTGTCACGCTGCTATCATCTCGGTCTGCCTTCTTTAACCAGATATACTCATAAAAGTTTCCAGAATGGAAAATAGTAAGCTAAAAACCTTAATTACAACCTAAACTTGAGGTACAGAAATGACTAATCTTTTCAATACAACATAGGCAGTCATCTTTTGTGAATCAATTGTTCTTGTACTTCTTTTTTCTAATATTTAAACTTCTCTGCACAAGTTTCTGCTTTTCCAGCATCTGTAATTTCTTTCTCTCTCTCTCTCTCTCTCTCTCTCTCTCTCTCTCTCTCTCTCTCTCTCTCTCTCTCTCTCTCTCTCTCTCTCTCTCTCTCTCTCCAATATCTTCATCAAACTCTCTCTCTCTCTCTCTCCAATATCTTCATCAAACTCTAGCAAATTAATACTTCTCTTACTCTTTTGCTATCAATGATCAAATCTCTTCTGTATATCTTTTGATTTCTGTTGCAAACAACCCAGTCTCTGTTAGTATTTTCTGTTTCTTACATCCTTCCCACGCAGTTAAACATCACATAGGGCTCATATGGTAAATTGCCAAGATTTCCTGTTTTTGATTTTCTGTTTACTTCTCATAAAATCTGTAACTTGGTTCTGTTCATTTGCTGGCTGCCATAGAATCTAGGTATCATCTCTAGTCTCCAAGCTCCACTTGGAAATCATTCATATAGTTTCCAGTCTCTAAACTAAAAAAAAAAGAAGCTATGGGGTTCCCACTAAAGTCTTGAGAAGATGGCAGACTTTGTCAGGGTGATAGGACAGAAGACCAATCAGTACTTGAACACAGAAGAAGATAGTCTCTAGAGCTGTCCTCCATCATCAGTTAATCATATTTTGTCCTCTTATTAATGGATCTAGAAGTTTAATTTTGAAAACTGCTTTTATTCTTCCCCATTATTCAAGTTGTCTTAGTGCCATTCTGAATTGTTGCTTTTTTTTTTAATGAACTGAAGCTGGTCTAGCTTATAAATTTGCCCATTTGTCTAATATTTGGCCCCTGTGTGAGCTAGATTTCTAATGACAGAATTTCTCTTAGTCTTATGTCAAATCCAGATATCATGATATGTCAGTAAAAACTCTGTAGAGCAAATATATTTTTAAAGAGCTTAATGGTCAGGTTTATAGTGTGTTGCCCTCTCATGATGAGGAGGCATTTTCCATCCAGTAATTCAATTCATACAGATTTTCTTACAGTTTCACTTTCTCATACATCTAAAATGTTTTGTGTACAGCTTTTTTTTTCAGTCATATTTTTGTCATTCTAACAGCTTATAATTTGTACATAGGAAGCATTGAATGTGCTCTGAAATTATAGCTGATGAAATGGAGCTAGATAAAACTATTTCTCACTTCCTAAAAGTGTTTCCTGGAAAAAGACCATGTCCAAAAAACTCCACAAAGTAGAAACAGATGTCCCTTTATTGCTGGAGCTTATTCATTAGTCTGGATTTGCACTTCACTGTGAGCATCTTCCCATTTGATATGAATGCCCTGAAATATGAGGAAGGCCATGACATGACAGTCAGTTATCATTATCATCAGTCTTCACTATCAATGGAGAGAAAAAAATATTAAAGGAAGTATGACTGATCATAGATGGTATGTAATGACATGTGAAACAAAAATTCCAATACCTTTGACAGAATCTTTAACTGTAAACTTAATTGCTTTCAGTCTTTAAGTTAAAAACTCATTTGATATTCTTTTCATCTTTCCTTGACATGCAGAAGAAGTTATTTAATTTAGAAAGCTTTTCCACAGGTATTCAAGAATGCAAGAAAATTGTAGGTTCCAAACCCATGCAGGATATTGGGGCAGAGTTTACAGACACAGAACGAGAGTCTGCATGCAAGCAACATAAATATGACTCACATGATTACTGGGAATGTTTGGTTAAACATAGACCACTTACCATTTACCATCCTGTTGGAACGTGTAAAATGGGTCCAAAAGGAGACCCAACTGCTGTAGTGGACCCAGAATTAAGGTAAGATAAATCAAAAACTTCACCCCATTGCTGCAGCTTCTCCGCACAAAACCACTTGTCAGATAGACAAGTTAATAATTCCTTTGATAATGTATTGTCTGTCTTCTTAAAATAAAATTCAAAGATTGTCTTTTATTTTATTGACATAATTTATTACTAGATAAAACTATTTCTCACTTCCCAAAATTGTTTCCTGGAAAAAGACCATGTCCAAAAAAACTCCACAAGGTAGAAATAGATGTCCCTTTATTGCTGGAGCTTATTGATTAGTCTGGATTTGCACCTCACTGTGAGCGTCTTCCCATTTTGATATGAATGCCCTGAAATATGAGGAATGCCATGACGTGACAGTCATGCTTGTAAAATGGTACATTTCAAATGATGCAACAGCAGTTATCATCTTGTGGGAGAAACACATATGCACATCCCTACAAGATCTCATGTGGAATATTTATTAGACATGAGAAGATAAGTTATTCAGTTCTTTCTATTCAGAAAATATAAATATACATTTTTTGTTTGTTTCTTGTTTCCAGTGAGACTGTCATTATTAGCACTTCTATGTTATATAGAAACATCTGGATCCTACTTTTTAATCATCTTTTGGGACAGTTATAATTTTTCAGTGCTAAAATTTAAGATTTAAGCAATCTAACTTTAACAACTGAAGTGTCTGAAAAACTGAAGTGCCTGTCATATGGTTTGTTATTTGCTTCTTTTATTACAAATAGACTAGAGTGTAATGAATAATTTTCAACATGAAGCCATTAACTACTAATATGATTTATGTATGAAAAAATGTTGGAATCATTTTATAGTTACCATTATCATTGTGATAACCACAGCATTACATTTTACTAAGTGACAGTGAGTTGGCCTGTGCTAAATTTACAAATAATGGTCATTTAAATAGGACTGATACATAAAAGAGGTTGTATAGCTCAGTGTCTTTGCTAAGATACATGTCATTTTAATATTACATTGTTAATTAGATACAGTAAACTCAATTTATGTTGTATAAATTTACATTTATGTTGTTTAAACAGGAACATATATGATTTCTTTAAAATCTTCCCTTTCTTTTATTTATTTAAATTAATGATCACACTGTATATAAAATGTACATCAAATATATACAGAATATATCAAGACAAAAGTATAGTAATAAGTGTGATAATAAATATGTAGTAAAAATTTATTATCTTATATCTTATATCCTTCCCGTGCCGTTAAATGTCACATAGGGCTCGTAAGATAGTTCATCAATTTTTCCTATCTTCGGCGAGTCCTTCAACCTCATCAAGAGATTTTATCCCTATTAATTTGGCCTCTCTTAACAATGTCTTCTTTAGAGTTTCATGTGGCTGACCTCTTTTTCTTTGGCCTGTTGTGTTCCATTTTATAGCTTGTTTTGGGATTCTCTGACTGTTTCTTCTCATCACATGACCTACGTATGTCCATCTCCTTTTCCTGATCACCCATGAGACAGGTTGTTGTTCAGTCATCTGTCTTATCTCTGTATTGTTCTTGAATTGTCAGCCGCGCAGAGCTGCGCCGACCTGCACAGCGCGGGCGGTTGCTTTTGCGCAGGCCGACCGTTCTTTTGGCGAAAAAGCGCTCTCGAGTTCCGTGCGTGGGGAGACAGGATTTCGCTCCCTTCCCGGACGGCGAGAGTTAAGGTGTTTCGATGCAGAAGCAAGTGGTTTGTCCGTCGAGCGAAGCATGTAAACGGCTAGCCAGCCAGGTTCGTGATAACGATGTAGTACGGTTTTGTCGACCGATGGTCTCGAAATTGGCCCATCTCTCGCAAAGAGTATCGGGTCTGCAGTATGTAACGTGTGTTGTTTGCGGGTGGCCAGGCTTTCTTCTCCGCTCGTTAGAGCAGAGAGAGCCGCCCCCGCCGGTTAAAGGAAATGAAACGCCGCCGGGGTCGAAAGGGATCCGCTCTGAGCAGAGCGCTGTCTCCCTTGCCCCGCGTCGGTCTGTCGGCAGATATCCGACAAAGGTTCGGTGAAGAAAGCTATCTGGTTGATCCTGCCAGTAGTCATATGCTTGTCTCAAAGATTAAGCCATGCATGTCTAAGTTCACACTGTCTCACGGTGAAACCGCGAATGGCTCATTAAATCAGTCGAGGTTCCTTAGATGACACGATCCTACTTGGATAACTGTGGCAATTCTAGAGCTAATACATGCTTACCAAGCTCCGACCCTCGTGGAAAGAGCGCTTTTATTAGTTCAAAACCAATCGTCGTTGCCCTTCGCGGGGCGCGGCGTCCCAACTGGTGACTCTGGATAACTTTGTGCTGATCGCATGGCCTTCTGTGCCGGCGACGCATCTTTCAAATGTCTGCCCTATCAAATGTCGATGGTACGTGACATGCCTACCATGTTTGTAACGGGTAACGGGGAATCAGGGTTCGATTCCGGAGAGGGAGCATGAGAAACGGCTACCACATCCAAGGAAGGCAGCAGGCGCGCAACTTACCCACTCCCGGCACGGGGAGGTAGTGACGAAAAATAACAATACGGGACTCTTTCGAGGCCCCGTAATTGGAATGAGTACACTTTAAACCCTTTAACGAGGATCTATTGGAGGGCAAGTCTGGTGCCAGCAGCCGCGGTAATTCCAGCTCCAATAGCGTATATTAAAGTTGTTGCAGTTAAAAAGCTCGTAGTTGGATCTCAGGTGTCAGCCGCGCAGAGCTGCGCCGACCTGCACAGCGCGGGCGGTTGCTTTTGCGCAGGCCGACCGTTCTTTTGGCGAAAAAGCGCTCTCGAGTTCCGTGCGTGGGGAGACAGGATTTCGCTCCCTTCCCGGACGGCGAGAGTTAAGGTGTTTCGATGCAGAAGCAAGTGGTTTGTCCGTCGAGCGAAGCATGTAAACGGCTAGCCAGCCAGGTTCGTGATAACGATGTAGTACGGTTTTGTCGACCGATGGTCTCGAAATTGGCCCATCTCTCGCAAAGAGTATCGGGTCTGCAGTATGTAACGTGTGTTGTTTGCGGGTGGCCAGGCTTTCTTCTCCGCTCGTTAGAGCAGAGAGAGCCGCCCCCGCCGGTTAAAGGAAATGAAACGCCGCCGGGGTCGAAAGGGATCCGCTCTGAGCAGAGCGCTGTCTCCCTTGCCCCGCGTCGGTCTGTCGGCAGATATCCGACAAAGGTTCGGTGAAGAAAGCTATCTGGTTGATCCTGCCAGTAGTCATATGCTTGTCTCAAAGATTAAGCCATGCATGTCTAAGTTCACACTGTCTCACGGTGAAACCGCGAATGGCTCATTAAATCAGTCGAGGTTCCTTAGATGACACGATCCTACTTGGATAACTGTGGCAATTCTAGAGCTAATACATGCTTACCAAGCTCCGACCCTCGTGGAAAGAGCGCTTTTATTAGTTCAAAACCAATCGTCGTTGCCCTTCGCGGGGCGCGGCGTCCCAACTGGTGACTCTGGATAACTTTGTGCTGATCGCATGGCCTTCTGTGCCGGCGACGCATCTTTCAAATGTCTGCCCTATCAAATGTCGATGGTACGTGACATGCCTACCATGTTTGTAACGGGTAACGGGGAATCAGGGTTCGATTCCGGAGAGGGAGCATGAGAAACGGCTACCACATCCAAGGAAGGCAGCAGGCGCGCAACTTACCCACTCCCGGCACGGGGAGGTAGTGACGAAAAATAACAATACGGGACTCTTTCGAGGCCCCGTAATTGGAATGAGTACACTTTAAACCCTTTAACGAGGATCTATTGGAGGGCAAGTCTGGTGCCAGCAGCCGCGGTAATTCCAGCTCCAATAGCGTATATTAAAGTTGTTGCAGTTAAAAAGCTCGTAGTTGGATCTCAGGTGTCAGCCGCGCAGAGCTGCGCCGACCTGCACAGCGCGGGCGGTTGCTTTTGCGCAGGCCGACCGTTCTTTTGGCGAAAAAGCGCTCTCGAGTTCCGTGCGTGGGGAGACAGGATTTCGCTCCCTTCCCGGACGGCGAGAGTTAAGGTGTTTCGATGCAGAAGCAAGTGGTTTGTCCGTCGAGCGAAGCATGTAAACGGCTAGCCAGCCAGGTTCGTGATAACGATGTAGTACGGTTTTGTCGACCGATGGTCTCGAAATTGGCCCATCTCTCGCAAAGAGTATCGGGTCTGCAGTATGTAACGTGTGTTGTTTGCGGGTGGCCAGGCTTTCTTCTCCGCTCGTTAGAGCAGAGAGAGCCGCCCCCGCCGGTTAAAGGAAATGAAACGCCGCCGGGGTCGAAAGGGATCCGCTCTGAGCAGAGCGCTGTCTCCCTTGCCCCGCGTCGGTCTGTCGGCAGATATCCGACAAAGGTTCGGTGAAGAAAGCTATCTGGTTGATCCTGCCAGTAGTCATATGCTTGTCTCGCTGTTGGCGAGATCTTCAGCTGCCGTGCGTGGAGCGGTGCTCTTCCCGGCCAATGAAGAAATTTGCAAAAGAGGTTGCCGCACAGCATCACTGCGGAAAAGGTGGTTGAAAGAATAAAGCGAAGCAAACAGTCAAATCACGGCACCTCTGGTCTGGAGGTCGGCCACGTCCTGAGTGCAGTCATATCGGGTGAAATGCATGAACCGGCTTGTCCCAGAGGTTAAGTCACTGCTGGCTTGACTTTTCAAATGCCGCGCGTGGAGTGAAGCTCCTCCCGGTTAAGGAAGTAAATGCGGAAATAAAGGTTGCTGTGCGGCGCCGATGGGAAAAGGTGGTGGAAAGTGAAGTTTAACCTGGTATGTCCAGTAGTATCGCTACGAGAGCTATACCATGGCACCTCTGCTCTAGAGGCCGCCTACGTCCGAAATACACCTACACTGGTGAAATATGCCTAAACCGGCACACACCAGGGGTGGAACTCGATGGCTAGACATGTCATGCCACCTCCGCTCTAGAGGTTGGTAACGCCTGATAAACACCCATACTGGTGAATTTTGCCTAAACCGGCTCATACCAGGGGTGAATCTTGAAGGCTATGAATGTCACAGTACCTCTGCCCTAGAGGTCGGTCCCGTCCCAAACATGCCCATACTGGGAAATGCCTAAACCGGCTCAACCCAGGGGTAGAAGTCACTAGTGGCGAGGATTCGTCCTCCTGGACAAAAGCTCCATCCTGGTCACAACTAGGAAGGGTAGCGGCCACGACCGCAAAATGCTGAAGTCGGAGACACTGGACCAGGGAAGTCTAGATAGGCAACCACCTCTCACCCGGCGGGGATGTCTGCGTATCCTAATCACGCTGAGGTTTTCCGGTGAGAAAGTCCAACCCTGGACTGGATGGGTAACCACCTCTCACCCGGCGGTGATACATGGGTATCTCAAAACACGTCGAGGTTTTCCGGTGAGAAAGTCCAACTCTGGCCTGGGTGGGCTAACGCCTCTCACCCAGCGGGGATGCACTGATATTCCAAACACGTCGAGGTCTTCCGGTGAGAAAGTCCAACCCTAGACCAAACTGGTGCAATGAAAACCACGGTGTCACGCAATCCGGCTTCCGAGACCCACCAAGAATACAGGCTAAAGCACTGTGATACTCTGAACCCCTTGTGGTCCTTTCGTGGAACTCGTGTGGTCTATTTTGGACCACACAGGGGACCACGGGACCTAACGAGGACCACATGCGTGAATTCAGTAGGTTCACAGTGCGGTTTTTGGTGGTAGAAGTGAACGAAGAAGAAGAAGAAGTTCTTGAATTCATTCCACTTGATAAAGTGTATTTTCCTTAGGCATTTGTTTTCAAAAGAGTAATTTCTTTTCTATTTCTTTAGTTGTTTTCCAGTTTTTACATGCACAAATGAGTGTGGATATTACATATGAACTGAACAGTCTTAACTTGGTTTTTGTGCTTATAACTTTTGAATGCCTTATATTCTCAAGATTCTTGAAGGACAATGCTGCTTTTGCAATTCTAATTCTAACTTCCTTCCTGGTGTCACTATCCTGGTTGATGTCTTGGGTATTTCATCTTCAAGTAACTGTCTTGGGATGATCATTTCTTAAGAACTATATTTTTATTATTAAAAGTACAAGTAATAAATTTAGCTTTTACAATAGCCTATACCCATTACAGTTTAGAGCATAATGAAATCAGTGTTTTCTGTTCATAGATAAAAGGGATGGCGACTGCAGTAAAACTGGTTAATATAAATAAGGTAGATAGAGGTGTATGGTGCAGTTTTACAAAGTGAGGGAGGAAGTGAGCAAGGTGAGAAAAAAACGAATATAAAGTGTGAGAATGTATAATTGAAAAACATACAACATCCGATATTTCGGCGTGAGCCTTATTCGAGGATACATACAAAATGAAATACAACATATATAACTTATCTTAAGAGCGCCTTTGTGCTATCGAAACCAATTGCGCATTTCAACGCATGCGCTGTGTCGTGGAGGGACACATTAAACTCCTCATTAAACATTAAACAAAGGCGCTCTTCAGATAAGTTATATATGTTGTATTTCGTTTTGTATGTATCCTCGAATAAGGCTCACGCCAAAATATTGGATGTTGTATGTTTTTCACTTATACATTCTCATACTTTATATTTGTTTTTTTCTCACCTTGCTCACTTCCTCCCTCACTTTGTAAAACTGCACCATACACCTCTATCTACCTTATTTTCTGTTCATATGCCTATAAACTTCTGCATAAACTCAAAATTTCTTTAACTGGTCAGGAATGTTCTCTCCTACATAGTAAATTAATTCAATAGGAGATTGATGTCTGATGTACATCATTTTGTTATAAATCATGTTTTTGGTACACAGTTACAAATTGTGGTTTTAGGTACACAGTTACAACCTATGTAGAGGACCCTCCATACTTATTTATAAAATACCATTACAGCTATACATTACTATATTTCAGAGTCCAAGGGATCTCAGGACTGCGGGTGGCAGATGCTTCAATAATGCCCTGGATTGTCTCTGGCAACACAAATGCTCCTGCAATCATGATTGGAGAAAAGGCTGCTGACTTGGTCACAGGGAAAAAGCTTCCGCCATTACATCTATAAACTTGGTAAAGGTTTAAGGCAAAATGAAATGAGTGCAAAAGAAGGAGAAAACAAATATAAAATAATTACCATTTTAACTACACACAAAAAAAAAGGTTATTGGATGCCATAAATGTGGTTATCTAGGAAAAGTTCTAGAAGTCTGTAACTGGCTGAATTAAAAATAAGTACAAAAAATCTGTAAGGGCCATATTACTTTATGGAGCATTTTCTGAGATAAGAACTTCACATCATTATTAAAAAAAAAAAATCAAACACTTAACATTCTACTATCATTGTCTGCAGATCCTACAATGGCCTTTGTATTTAGAAATTTAGAAGATGGAATGAAATTCTCATGTCATACACAACAAAATATGAAGAAGTCCTATGATTCTCATATAAAATTAGTACATTTCATGCTTGAACAATTTGTATATATATATATAAAGAGTTATTGATTTAACAAAAATAGTAATAATATAATATGCAGTTACGTGGCTGATTTTTTAATGTATGAACAAATCATGCTCTCTTCTTATGATAATTTAATGTATTATTAATTTTACTGAACAACCAACTGCACATGCATTCAAATTAAAAAAAACCTGGATGTAAAGTGTGTGGACGACCAAAGAAAAAAAATGGACAGATGGGGTGAAAGTCAAACTGAGAAAATATAACATAACACCTGCCCAGGCCTCTCACCTCTCTCTGGACCAGTGTCTGAAACTCCCTGATACACTAATGGCATAAGCAGACTGAAGAAGAAGAAGAAGAAGAATTAAGTTTTGCTTGTTTTGCATGCATTTATAAAGTCTGAAGAATTCAGAAGTATACCAGTAGTAAATGAAGAATATAGCAGTAAAGGATCATAAATGTAGAATATAACATATATTTGTCAATGTTAGAAATTTGTGGAATACTGGAACATTAAAGTTAAGAAATGGCCAGCCAAAAAATATATTTTTTATAAATAAGAAACTACGAGGTTTTGGTACGGTAAAGTAAGAGAACAAATATTGTAGGATTAAACCTCGAAAACATCATAGACAAAGCACTTTAGTGAGACGTGAGAGAAAGAAAAATCACAAGAGAATTACCTGGGATTCGAACACAGACTCCGGTAGGACGAGCAGCCGTCTAGCCACGAGAGAACAGCGTACTATTGACTTAGCCAACTAGCACCCCAAAAAAGGTGTTTTGTTGACATAGTCTTTAGTAACTGCTCAGCAGACATGACAGATCGTGACACCCGGAAAGAAACGAGGTCGTGACACACAGAAATTCCGTAGCTTAGATTCATATTTGTTCTCTTACTTTACCGTAGACAAACACATAGACCTAGAAAGTGGGAAAAGAAATGAGCCAAGAAAAATTTGTTAACTAATATTGCGAGAAAGCCTTAGATTAGAGATGAATATAACAAAGAAGAATTTTAAGTCTAGTGTAGCAGAGAAACATTGCAGAAACAATAATTAAGTGAGAGAAACAAGCCAACTGATAAAAAAAAATTAATGAATTTTACAGTGTAATCTTGATATAACAGAAGAGTAGTGAAAAGACACCAGTGGCAAAATGTGATAAGAAAACTTGGTAAATTGGTACAATGTAAAAAGTTCATACACTTATTTTGCAAACATTTATAAAAGTATATCTAGAAGAATTTGTTTTCTTACTACTTGAAGTAGAGATAGAAAATGAACCTGATGAGGAAGCTACTGCCAACAGAAAAGTTGCAATGATATCATCACCTAATGAGACATAAAACATCCCTTTATTACAAAAAATATGCTTATTAATCAGATTTATGCTTTTGTTTACTTTTGATTTAACTTTTGTACTCATTGTCAATATTATGTTTGCATTATTTTCAATATTTACCAGAGTAATCAGTGTTATAATTGAATACACTATTATCTGTGTTGAAATTACTTCTCTTTAGTTTGCCTGAAACCATTGCTACTCTATGAAAATGAGAGATGTGACAGAAGATATGAAAGTCTGGAAAACTTATGACATAACAGAATACTTGAAAGTCTGGAAAACTTGTGACTTGGCTTTAGACCTGAAAAATTAGAGTGAATGATTCTTAAACAAATTGTTACTTTTTGTTTTCTTAACTTTTATCTTACAGTTGTTACTCTGAGACTATCCATGTGTTGAAGAGTCTAGCAATTCTGCAATAAACATAAGTATTCTAAAAACAGTATTCTAAATTATAGAATTGCTGTTAATGTAATGAAATTCCTCCTTCTTTTGTTATTATTTTTCATATACTTCTTCACAGGGATGTAGATTGAATTCATTTAACTCAGACTCAAATGTGTTTTGAGTCATTTTAATGACTTGACGAATAGTGACATTTTTAGTCAATCAAGTTTATGGATTTACCACAGTGTGGTAACTTTCTGTGCTTGCCCGGTTAGTTTCTATACTCCTTCCACGCTCCAGTTATTGGAGATCTCTCTCTTCTCGTCACCATGCCTTCTCTGAATCGGATCATCAAATCTTTTAAGTCATTCATAACTATCTCTTTCGATCTTTTGTCACCTCTCCTTTCCCGTACCGCCACTGACCTCGCTTATGCCGCGTACAAGAAGACGCGCTTCACCTCTCACATTAACTTTCTGAACTGTCTTCGTCTGAAGGTTATTCCTAAAGGTTTTACTTCTAAGTTTTCACGGGCCATGGGCACTCTCCACCCTAGTATTCGTCAGCGTCTTTCTGCTGTCGAAACCAAATGCGATTTTCAACGAATGCGCTGTATTGTTGAGGGGCACACTAAACTCCTCTCGAAATGTATAAACTAGGGGGGAAAAGTAGGAACAGCTTTATTACTTAACGCGTACACAGCTGTGACGTTTCGGCGTGAGTTTTAATCATTTAAAAAAAACAGAAACTTTCTGCTATCCGTTCCACACCAGCCTCTCTCCGATCCACAACCGTATGTACTCCCATTAAGGTGGTCTGCATTCCTCCTGATATTCCACTGTCGGCTGATGAATTGTCTCTATTGTGTGAAGGTTTACAGTTTGTTCCCCTCCGTCCATCTGTTGACCAGTTCTCACTCCTTCAGGATGTCCACCGTTTCCATCGTAGATTACGCTTGAAATTCCATTTCCAAGACGCGACCCAGCCTTCATCATCCCAATACGCATCTGATGATGACCCTTTCTCTCACTTCTCAAAACAACCATTCAGCTGGACACCATCTGCAGGAGCCTCTCGTTCATTAGACCTCTACATTGATCACACCCTTCATGAAATCTACAAGCTTCACCTTCCCCGTATTCGAGATCTTACCTGACCCCCGGGGAGCATCGCGCACTTTCACAACTCCAGCGCAGACGAGACATCGTTATCAAGAGTGCAGACAAGGGAGGGGCCACTGTTTGTTGGAAGAAAGAATTATACATCCAAGAGCCCATGCGCCAGCTGAGCAACACACAGTTCTATGCCTCTCGCCCTCACGATCCGACTCTGGCAAACAATCACCAGGTCCGTGACACGATCAACGAACTCATTCGTGAGACTGATCTTTCTCCCTCTGATACACATCTTCACATCCCTGACAGCTGTTTAAGAATGCCATCATTTTATCTACTATACACAGACCAGGCAACAGAAGAAGCCCCATAGTTTCAGTTTGTTCCTGCCCTATAGAACAAATCTCTGACTTTCTGGATAGTATCTTTCAACCTCTTGTTACTAGTCTGCCTACTTATTTGAAGGACACGAATCATGCTCTTACTGCTTCTGAGACGTTTACACTCCTGTCTGGTCACATTTACAGCATCTTCAGTCCTTGTACACATCCATCCCTCATGATTAAGGACTTTAGGCTGTCGAGTTCTTTCTGAACAAAAGACACCATCTCTCTATTCCGGCGTCTACTATTCTGTACCTTACACGACTTGTTCTCGAACTCGACTCAGTTGAATTCAATGGCTGCACTTCGACCAGATTAGCGGTGTGGCCATGGGTACCCAGCCGCGCCTGTCTGTTCATGGGTCATTTCAAACACGAGGTTCTGGAATCCTATAGAGGTCCTTTTCCAGCCTTCTATAGACGCTACATTGATGACGGCATTGGGGTCACATCAATGCCAGAGGAAGACCTTGACAATTTCATCAGTTCTATTAAGAAGTTCAGTCCTGTCAGTTCTCTCACCTCCCATGTCTCTACAATTTCTGCTAACTTTCTCGACACTGCCGTCACTATCATCCTACCGGACTTACCACGTGTGCCCACTATAAACCTACAGACTCTCACAGCTATCCCTTGTACTCTTCCTTCCACCTCGGATCGTGTAAGGATTATATTCCCTTCTCCCAGCTTTTTATGTTGCGACGTTTGTGTACTGAGGATGGCGATTTCCATAATCAAGCTCACATGGAAGTAGATTTCTTCCGCCAACACGGTTATCCAGAACATGTTCTCACGTCGTCTTGTAACAGCATTAGTCATATATTGCGGCAACAGGGCCGCACTTCTAAACCGCCCTGTAGCTCGGACAGAGTCAAACTGGTACTCATGCACCACCCCCATAGTTTGGCAGTTAAGAACATAACTGTTTCGCCATCTCCATCTCCTCCAGACCGAGTTTTGTACACGTGAACTCTCCAACGGGACAAAAACCTCAGAGACCTATTAGAAGTCGCCTTAAGACGGAGGACACTTTTTAATGGTACCAGACGTTGCAGATGTCGTAGATGCAACATTTGCCCGTTTGTTGTTGAGGCTAGCCAGATCTCCTTCCCTAAGTCCACGTTATCAGTTCATGAGGGCTTCACCTGCACTTCACGCAATGTCATTTATGTCTTTATGTGCAAACGTTGCGATATGAAGTATATAGGGGAGACTGGTTTCGTCAACATCTTAACGATATTTCCAAGAGGGCATGGACCCCTGTGGCAAAACACTTTTGCCAAAGAAACCACAGGGGGAAAACGCAACATCTCTGTTAGTGCAATCCGCTCCTGTTCTTCTGATGTAGGATCTCGGGAGGCTCTAGAGCAGCACCTTATTTTCTAGGCCGGGTGTTTCCACAGAGCTGGAATTAACAATATATTTAGCTTCCTTTAAACTTCTTTAGATTTCCACCTATTTTCTGCTATTTATACTCTACTTTCTTGTCTTAGTCCCGCGTATTTCGCTGCAGTTCTTCATTCATCAGTTTCATGTTATCTCCCAGCCTCTCTTCTCCCCCCCCCCCCCCCACCCACCACCACCACCACCAGCTTCCTCTCTAGCGGCCTAGGGGTATTTATTGCCTCCGGGTCTCTTTTTTGCGCCCCCAACCCGTATCGTTCTCTCCCTTTCACGGCCGCTAACGTCCGATTGGTTCAGTTTGTTTTCCTTCGTGGTCTCCCAGCCTCGTCTTTAGGGCGAATTCTGTTGTACTATGTACTAGGAATGATGCCACAAAGCTAAGTTTTTCATTTTCATGTTTCTTCTTTTATTATATGTTGTTTTTGTATGTAATCCTTGTAAAATGCTCATGCTGAAATATTGGATATTGTATGTTTTTAATTATTTGTGTTTTTTTTCTCACTTTCCTCACTCCCTCTATCACTTTGTAAAACTGTAACATACACCTCTATCTGCCTTTATTACTAGAACCAGTTTTACTGCAGTCGTTATCTCTTTTATCTACTAGGTCAACACAGCAGCTTTAGTGACATCATTCCCCTATGTGCTTTATGAAATTTCTAACTTACATCTACAGTTTATTTTTTCTTTCAGGACATGTAGTCATTGTTCACTGTAGACAGAGTAATGGTGCCATAGACAAGAAAGGTGTGCACAACACAAAATGCCAAGCAGACATGTGCCACCAAACCTAAAGATGTACATTACTAGTGCCCAACATGTCACTGCCATGTCTATAATATCAACAATGTCACAGAGAAAGCATGATAGTTTGATGTTTAGAATGATAATTTGAGTTTGGATTTGTGTAATGACTTTCAAAATATAGGAAGGGTGTTAATGAGCTTATATCCGCATGAAAAGAAGGAGCAGACACAAAGAAATTCTAAAACTAAAATGACATCTAATGGATGGTGGTGGTACACTAAAAGTCAGTACTGTGTTTGTTTATAATAGATTTTGTTACTGTGTACAAATCAAAAATGAGTAATTTATATTGACATACTTGGTACAGTGAACAAATATATCCATACTACTAGAACTTAATATTGAAGAAGATTTGGCTAGTAAAGAAGATTAGACAGAGAAAACTTCAATATTTTGGACATGTTAAAAATCATGAGCATTTAGAGAAGACAATCTTGGAAGGGTACATAATGGGAAAAAGAATGAGAGGAAGACCACGGTGAAGGTGGCTGCTAGACATCATTGACGATCTGCGAATCGATGCATCAGTAGCAAGGCATCTTATTTACAACCAAGAGGCATACAGGAGAGCTGTTAGGCAGGCAAAATTCTGCAAGGGACATGCTAATGATTGACTGACTGGTACAGTGAATAATGTACATATATGACCACTTTTATTTATTTTACTTTACTTTCTTCACTTTCACAGTTTAAAATCCCTTGTACATGCTTTAATAAATGATCGTTGATCTTGTGGTGGATGGAATTCAGAGAGCAGCCAACAGATAATGTTGGTTATTGCCACCATTCTATGATGGTAGGCATATGATCTCAATGTAAGAACAATGGCTACAATTACTGACTAGTACAGTCACTGCCCTTAAGGAAAGCAATGGTAAACTTATCTTCTGAAAATATAACAAGAAACCCAAACAGCAACATGGAAAGTCAAATAGGAAAAAAGATCTGGTGGTGAGGCCCACAGGCCATATAGATCTAATTTTAACACTGGGGAAGAGTGTGAGACAGAGGTCAGTACTAGTAACTGTGATGACGGACAAAATCCTGACAGTGTTACTAAGGAAAACCCCTGCATCAAACTAAAAAGAAAAAATAAGAGTAGGAACATGGAATGTAAGAAGTATGTATGAGGGGAAGTGTCAAATAATAATTTATAAGATGAAAAGAACGGGTATACACATCTTGGGAATCTGTGAACATCAATGGAAAGGATCAGGACACTTCAAGAGCGAGAATGATAATATCTTTATATACTCTTGTGGAGAATTAGGAGGAAAGAATGGAGTGGCTTTTTACTTGCACAAATCAACATCAAAAGCATTACTAGGTTACAGTTCAGTATGTGATAGAATCCTCACAATCAGACTTAAGAGCATTCCTAGAAATGTAACAATCATCCAAATATATGAACCTACATCAGCAGCAGAAGAAAAGGAAGTAGAAGACTTTTATAACACACTTGCAAATGACGATAGATCAGGTACGGAAAAATATTGTATTAATAATGGGGAATTTTAATGCACAGATTGGTACAGAAAGAAAAGAAGATGAAGGACATGTTTTGGGAAATTTAGCATAGGATATAGAAATGAGGCAGGTGACAATCTAATGGCGTTTTGCATGGAAAATCAGCTAATGATTGCTAACACACTATTTAAACAACATCCAAGAAGACTTTACACATGGACATCACCTGATGATAAAACCAGGAATCAAATAGATTACATTTTAGTGGAAAGAAGGTGGAGATCAAGTATAACATCAGCAAAAACTTTACCAGGTACTGATTGTGACCATGAGTTATTAATAGCAGACATGAAGATAAAGATAAAAAAAAGACAGTTGTAGGATCAAGACCACTTCGCTTTGATCTTACAAAAATACCAGAACAATATGATATAAAAGTGAAGAACTGTTTCGAAATCCTTATGGCTGTACAGGAGGAGATGACACCAGATTATTTGGCTACACAGGCCAGAGATATCTTAATAACAACAGCTAAAGACATGGTTCAAGTAAAGAAAACACAAAAGAATGGATGGATTACAGCAGGCACACTAGAACTGATAAAACAACGTAGAGAAATGAAGACGCAATGGAAAGTGACAAACAACAACAAAGAGAAATATAAATCTTTAACAAAAGAAGTACGAAGAAATATAAAAAAAGACAAAAAACAATACATGCAAGATTGTTGTGAAAGTATAGAAGGACATCAGAAGTGTGGACGAGATAGTGAATTGTTTAAAGAAGACATTGATGAGAAATGTCACACCTAAGCTAAATGTAATTTGTGACAAGATGGGGAGTACCTTGACAGAGACAGTGGAAATTCTAGAAAGATGGAAGGAATATTGCAGAGGAATGTATGAAACAACTGACTGTGAAAGCATAAATCAACAATGTGAATTATTATTGGAGGAGAAAGAACCTGAACTGACAATAGAAGGTTTTATGGGAAATAAAGAATCTGAAAAATGGTAAATCACCAGGATGTGATGAGATAACAACTGAACTTATTAAAGCAGGAGGAAAAGAATGTGCAACAATCTATCATGCGCTATGTAAAAAAGATATGGCATTCAGGTATTTAGCCAAAAGAATGGAAAAGAACTGTATTCATATAACTGCCAAAAAAGGGTAACCTGAAATTATGCACAAACTACAGAACTATTGCACTGATTAGACATGCCAGTAAAATTCTGTTAAAAATCATAAAGGGTAGACTCCGTAAGAAAATAGAAGAAGAAGTCAATATGGTCCAAGCTGGTTTCAGGCAAGGAGAGGATCAAGAGATTATATATTCAATATAAGATTAATAATAGAGAAATGCAGAGAGTTTAATGTGAATTTATATTTATCCTTTATAGACTACTCAAAGGCATTTGATTGTGTACAACACCAGAAACTTTGAGAAATACTGGAAAAAATGGGATTTCCAGCACATTTGATACAATTAACATCACTGCTGTATCTAGACCAACAAGCAGCAGTAAGAATAAATGGTGAAACAACTTGGTTTGACATAAAACAAGGGGTCCGTCAGGGGTGTATATTGTCACCTTACTTATTTAACTTGTATGCTGAAAATATCATGAGGAATGTTAGAGAAGATGTAGACAAAGAATATTATGATGCCTTAACTATTGGAGGTTATGAAATACCAGAGATTAGATATGCCAATGACACAGTATTACTGTCCACAACACAAAAAGGAATGGAA
The DNA here is from genome assembly GCA_009760885.1 of Achatina immaculata. Classification (NCBI taxonomy): domain Eukaryota; kingdom Metazoa; phylum Mollusca; class Gastropoda; order Stylommatophora; family Achatinidae; genus Lissachatina; species Lissachatina immaculata. Next base: position 17,009,469 of record CM019692.1, read on the forward strand.
AAACTAATTATGTCAGTCCGTAAGAACAGCGAAGAACAAAACCTCCATCTTAATGTGAAGAAAACTAAATTGATGACAAATGACAAAACAAACAAGGCAGCTGATATGTGTATCAATGAGGGAAAACTGGAAGAAGTGGAGAGTTTTGAATATCTTGGATCATTACTAACTAATAATGGAGATACAATGAGGGAAATTAAAAGGAGGACATCTATCGCTCTTCGGAAAGTAAAACAAATAAAGAATCTGTGGAAAGGAACATACAGAACCACAAAAATAAGATTTTTATGGGCATGCATCTTTCCCATCACAACATATACCTGTGAGACCTAGACACTTAACAAAGCAGCTGAGAAACACATAAATGCTTTTGAATGTAAATGCTACAGAAGAGTTCTTCAAATATCATGGACACAAAAAAGAATAAATATATCCATACTACAAGAACTTAGTATTGAGAAGGGCTGGCTAGTAAAGAAGATTAAAGAGAGAAAACTTAAATACTTTGAACACATTAAACGTCATGATTATCTAGAGAAAACCGTCTTGGAAGGGTACATAACGGGAAAAAGAAAGAGAAGAAGACCAAGGCAAAGATGGCTGCAAGACATCATTGATGATCTGCAAATGGATGCATCAGCAGCAGCAGGCCATCTTGCTCACAACCAAGAGGCCTATAGAAGTACTGTTAGGGAGGCAAAGTTCCACAAGGGACATGCAAATGAATGAATGAATGAATGAATGAATGAATGATCTGGTAACCAAAACCAACAGTCACCTTGCATTTTGACTCACAGACTTGAGACTTGACTGGAGACTTGCCATTGGATACTCAAATGCATTTCAGCTTCAACATCACATCTGCCACTTGTAGGAAAAGTGAAACAACAAAATCAAAAGATTAAACAAAAGAAGCAGATCGAAAGATCAACATTCTAAAATAGATGATAGAACAAACAAAAAAGGCTGAATATTGTAGAAAAAAAAAGGAACATAAAATCAAAGTAAAGGGAAAACAATTCAGGAATCTTCATATATTTAACGGGAAAGTAAAATAATAATACACAGAGTCACATATTCGTGTCATATAAAAGTATATAATGATAAGTATAAAGTTATAAAAGCCCACTGTGTGAATGAATATCATGAAGCAACAGAATAGAGATGCCCTTCTTCTTCTTCTCTTCACCACCCCCACCCCCACCCAAAAAAAAAGTACTGATTAAAAGTAAGTTAGAACACTTTCCAATTATGTTTTAGGTTTCGCGCCTGTGGTGACATTAGAAATAATACTCCTTGTGATATTGCATGCAGCGCCTTCATAAGAAATTGAATCAACTCCCTAGTCTTGCTGACTTGTTACCTTCAGGGATTTTCTTTATTCATACTGACACATCAGTTTATACTTCATAAAAGTCATAATTAATGTAAGTAATTAAATGATAAATTGCCTTTGGTCTCAAACTCCCAGCAGACTTGCCAAATTTGGATCCTTTATAACATCTACTTTGAAAATTTCAACCAGTGCAAAGGAACAAAGGTACGAACTATCATTAAATTTAAAAGAAACAGTTTATAAGATGGGAAGCATGTTCCAGTAAAAACATGACAGTGCAGTAACCGCCTCTGTCAAATTTGCACACAGACAATGTTTGGTACATTTTTAGTGAAAAGACTGAACGTTAACTTATCTGCTTTGTATTAATGACGAATTATACAGTAAACCATTCTGCATACCGCGGCAGCTACATAGATCAGGATGGTGACACTAGAAAGAAAGTTGCAAAAAACACCATTGACATTCAAGAATCTTGAGAACATATGGCATTCAAAAGTTATAAGCACAAAAACCAAGTTACGATCATTCAGCTCATATGTAATATCCGCCTTCATTTATGCATACAGAAGCTGGAAAACAACTAAAGAAATAGACAATAAATTAGAATATTTTTGAAAACAAATGCCTAAGGAAAATACTCAGTATAAAGCGGAACGATTTCAAGAACAACGCAGAGATAAGACAGATGAGCGAACAACCTGTCTCATGAGTGATAAGAAAAAGGAGATGGACATATGTTGGTCACGTGATGAGAAGAAACAATCAGAGAATTCCAAAACAGGCTATCAAGTGGAACACAACAGGCCAAAGAAAAAGAGGTCGACCACGTGAAACTCTAAGAGGACACTGTTAATAGAGGCCAAATTAGTTAGCATAAATTCCCTTGATGAGGTTGAAAAACTTGCCGAAAACAAGAAAACTTGGCGAACTACCATGCGAGCCCTATATGGGAAGGATGTAAGATGTAAGATACGGTCATTTGCAAACGTTTAAGGCCACCTGTCATTTTCTTGAAATTTCACAGTTGTGCAGAAAAAGTTAATCTAAGTATGAAGACATTTTTTTAAATGACGCAGCAGATGAATATTTACAACAAAAAGCCACTGCTATCAGTACTTGGTATGGTCACCTTCGTTTTTTATTAGATAGTATACGATGAGACATTCTGTCAGGGATTTGCAGTAGTCACGTGACATGTTATTGCACCAAACCTACTTTATTGCTTCAGTCAAAACTTGAGAATTTGATAGCTGTTTTTCTGCAACATTTAAAAAGGTCCATAAATCCTCCCGTGGGACTGACTGTTACCTGATCAGTCATGCCCAATAATTTTGATCCTCGTCTATAAATCCTCTACAGCCCTGTATCTATGGCAAGGGGCGCCATCAAGCATAAAAACTGAGCATCTGTGCACTGTCATACCAGAATGTCTTTTTAACATTTCCACATAACGAGGACCAGTCACTGTATTTCCTTTCGGCTTGTACTTGTATTATCTCCATGTAACTGTGAGCTGATCTTCTTTGCAGCCAATGCTGCGGAGGTGTTGAAGCACAGCATCGTGTCGGCGTGGAAGCGAGTTATGGCAGCTATTTTTTCAGTCCTGGAGTACAGCTGAAAAAACAAGCCTGGAGTCCTGCAGTACAGCTTCTATCTTAATGTGAGGAAAACTAAATTGATGACAACTGACAAAACAAACAAGGCAGCTGATATATGTATCAATGAAGAAAAACTGGAAGAAGTGGAGAGTTTTGAATATCTTGGATCATTACTAACTAATAATGGAGATACAATGAGGGAAATTAAAAGGAGGACATCTATCGCTCTTCAGAAAGTAAAGCAACTAAAGAATATGTGGAAAGGAACATACAGAAGTACAGAAATAAGATTTTTATGGGCATGCATCTTTCCCATCACAACATATGCCTGTGAGACCTAGACACTTAACAAAGCAGCTGAGAAACATATAAATGCCTTTGAATGTAAATGCTACAGAAGAGTTCTTCAAATATCAAGGACACAAAAAAGAATAAATATATCCATACTACAAGAACTTAGTATTGAGGAGGGCTGGCTAGTAAAGAAGATTAAAGAGAGAAAACTTAAATACTTTGGACATATTAAACGTCATGATTATCTAGAGAAAACCGTCTTGGAAGGTGCATAATGGGAAAAAGAAAGAGAGGAAGACCAAGGCGAGGATGGCTGCAAGACATCGTTGATGATCTGCAAATGGATGCATCAGCAGCAGGCCATCTTGCTCACAACCGAAAGGCCTATAGAAGTACTGTTAGGGAGGCAAAGTTCCACAAGGGACATGCAAATGAATGAATGAATGAATGAATGGATGGATTACAGATAAAAGCAAGGGGTGTGCAATGCTTCTTTAGCACACTCCACCACCATTGGGACTATGGCGATCCCTACCCCATTAGCCAGGCTAGGCATGTTACTAGGGGTAGCAACGGAGAGGTGGAACAGGGTCTTGGTCGCCTATGGTTCGCTAACCCAGACGCTAGAATATCATATATGGGTCGCTGACTGCCTAATCGGACAGTGTCTTCACCCTCATTTTCTTTTGGCAAAAAGTGTAACGATACATTACCGCATTTTGACATTGCACCCCATATCATATGCCTATGAGGATGTCTCACGGTGCTGACCATGTATTTGTCACGAAATCTTTTATCTTTTGAAAGTAATACGCGTGAGGCATATTGCTGCAGTTGATTCATCAGAAACAAATAATGTCACTGGAGTTCTCAGCAGTCCATGATTGATAACCCTTAACAAACTCAAATCTTTTCTTTTTCATTAATGGGGTTAGTCTAGAGGACTGAGAAGAAAAATCAGTCAAGTAGTGCACTTAGCACAGAAATACAAACCAGATTTTATCCTTATCCAAGGAACATACATCAACACAGACACGCACGCTAACACAATCACACAACTCTTATGACTCAGACATTCATGTTTCAGCTTAGGGAACATACACGCAGGAGTAGCAATACTACAATACTACAAGTATCAGAAGACTGGTAAATTGTAGGGCACAACAGAGACAGCGAAGGTGGAATAGCAATAGTGGAAATAAAACACAGAAGTTCCAGTCATAACAAATACCCTTTAGCCAATATATACTCTCCAGCGGTGACAGGTCAGCAACGTAACTTCTACGACAAACTCACACGGACGCTAACATAATTCCACAGAGGACAAACCATTATTATAGCCGGCGATTTTAAATGCGTTCTACGCAACTTTGATCTGTCGAAATTAACAGTCCACAAAAGGATTACCGGACAAACAGTGATGAACTACACAAACAGTCATACTATACAATATCATAGACGGGCACGGACTCGTAGACACGTACAGAAAGATTAGCCCACAATACATCATTCGACCAAAATTATTATGTAACATTTAAGTGTGAATTTGTTATGTAGGTAACAAAAGACACACATGCGAAGTTTGATCACTGTGGTGTCTGATTTTAGATGCCTCGTGTGGTCTTGTAGAAACAGAGCAAAATAAAACGAAAGAACATTTAATTGTGACATTTTTTTCTGTACATGTTGAAACAGAAGATGAAGAAAGTGTGCCTCATCACACTTCCCTAGTTAAATGATTCATTCAAGCACAACCACAAAACGCGTCTTTGTCACGCCATGTATCTCTTTCAGATAAAGATCCTTTGTGCCGTTCTCTGGCAAACCCTTTCAAATTCTTTTCCCCGACTCATCGTATGTTTTTCTTTACTTGTCTGTCCAAGATAAAAGAACGCTATCTCCATCGTATTCTTTCATACGTCTTTCATCCTGATTCCCGCCAGGGCGACGCCAGCCTTCCACAAGGAGCGGCAACAGCCACCAGGTAAACCGATGTTCACAATATTACCTAAATCTGACCACAGATTAGTGTATGAGTATACAACTATATACGGAGCCACTGCAGTAAAGCTGTGATACCAAAATGTATAAACTAGGGGGAAAAAAGGGTAGGAACAGCTCTATTACGTATCGGGTACACAGTTGTGACGATTCGGCGTGAGCCTTAATCATACAAAAACATACAGGACTAAGAAATAAGGAGAGGAGATAAGATATACATTCACATGAGTGTTATATTAAACAAAAGTAATAAATAAAATGAATAGAGCACTTAGCTGTAACTTGTAAGAAGCTGTGGCTTGTCCGACGCTGAATCAGAAATGCGCATGGCGGAGTGTAGAGAGTATTTAAATGAAGACTTAGGATGTATGATAGATGGATCTTAACTGAGGGTGTTGGCTAGGGAAACCGTGGAGGGGAGAGAGAGTGATACAATGGAAATCTAGCCCGGAGAAGGTGAAATATGTGATTATAGTAGGAGTATAGGGGTTGCAACGTGATGCTGTGAGGAGGTTCTAAGCTATGTGTAACAAGTGAGAAGAGAGTGGAACTTAGTGGAGAGGGATTATCTTATCTTATATCCATCCCGTGCCGTTAAACGTCAAATAGGACTCGCAAGGTAGTTCATCAATTTTTCCTGTCTTGGGCGATCCTTTCAACCTCATCAAGGAATTTTATATCTATTAATTTGGCCTCTCTTAACAATGTCCTCTTCAGAGTTTCACGTGGTCTGCCTCTTTTTCTTTGGCCTGTTGTGTTCCACTTGATAGCTTGTTTTGGGATTCTCTGACTGTTTCTTCTCATTATGTGACCATAGGGCCTAACACCGTATCCCCAATATGCCTTAACGGCATGGAAACGGGAATTTTTACCTTACCATGAGACTGGTTGTTGTTCAGTAATCTGTCTTATCTCTGCATTGTTCTTGAATTCGTTCCACTTGATGCCGAGTATTTTCCTTAGGTATTTGTTTTCAAAAGAGTCTAATTTCTTGTATATTTCTTTAGTTCTTTTCCAGCTTTCGCACGCATAAATGAGGGTGGATATTACATTTGAATTGAATAGTCTTAATTTGGTTTTTGTGCATATAACTTTTGAATGCCATATGTTCTCAAGATTCTTGAAGATCGATGGTGCTTTTTCAGTTCTAATTCTAACTTCCTTTCTGGTGTCACCATCTTGGTTTATGCAGCTGCCAAGGTATGCAAATTGATTGACTTCTTCAATATCTGTCCCTTCTACGTGTATTTTTCCATTTTGATTAATGGAAAGCTTCATTATTTTTGTTTTGTCAATGTTAATTTCAAGTCCTATTTTGCTAGCCAGTGAAGACAGGCTATCTGTTTTTTTCTTGCATGGAATTCACATTGTTACTGATAAGAGTTATGTCATCAGCAAAATCAAGATCTTCTAGTTGGGTCCCATGCACGCAGTCAATACCTATGTTACCTGTGCAGCATTTTTTCATTATGAAGTCTATTGTTATTCCAAAAAGCAAAGGAGACAGTATACATCCTTGATTCACGCCTGTTTCAATCTGGAACCATTCACTCATCCCTTCTTCTGTTTTGACTGCACAAACATATCCATTGTAGAAGTCCTTAATGATGTTGACAATTTTAGATGGTATACCATTCATTCATTCATTCATTTGCATGTCCCTTGCGGAACTTTGCCTCCCAAACAGCACTCCCGTAGGCCTCTCGGTTATGAGCAAGATAGCCTGCTGTTGATGCATCTGGTATACCATATAGACTTAAAATTCTCCCTAATGAGTCTCTGTGTATGCTATCAAATGCCTTTTTAAAGTTTATGAAGTTCCGTATTAATGGTTTCTGCTTTTCAATATGTTCTTCAAGTAAAGAACTTTCTTAGAGTAAAGATCTGGTCCAGACGACGGCTTCTCCCTTTTCGAAATCCTGCTTGTTCTTCTCTCATTGCGGTATCCACTATATCTTTAAGTCTATTCAAAATGATCTTGCAAATGCTTTTGATACAACTGATATTAAGGTTACTCCTCTCCAACTGTTACAGACATTAAGGTTGCCTCTTTTTTGGTATTTTAACAATGATTCCTTTTTTACATTTAAAAGGGACCTTTTCTTCTTTCCAAATCTTATTAAACATTCTCTGTAGTTGTTTCATGTTATCACTATTGATAGCTTTTAAAATTTCGGGTGTTATTTCATCTTCACTTGCAGCTTTGTTGTTAGCCATTAAATTCACTGCTATTTCAATTTCATGCAATGTAATTTCATCTAGGTTGACATTTAGTTGTGGGGCTGGTAAGTCGGTTTCAAGGTTTAACAATTCTTTTGGGGTGTGGTCGATTAAGTATTTCTTGGAAGTGTTCAGCCCATCTTTGCTTTTGGTCTTTACTTGATGTTAATAGGGTTCCAGTTTTGCTAAGGATTGGTTTTCTTTAGATGTAATATTACCGGAGGGATTGTGGTTGTAGAATAATCCCTCCCAATTTTGTTCCACTCCCTTCTCGCTTGTTACACATAGCTTAGAACCCAGAAGGGAGCAGAACTTAATGGGGAGGAATTATTCCACAACCATAATCGCTCCGGTACTATTACATCTAAAAAAAAATAATCCTTTTGTGAGTGTGTATGTGAGTGTGTGTATACGTGTCACATACACTTCCATTAAAAATTGTACCTTATCAGCATACATCTCGTCTCATTACAAGTTCATATGTTTAGTTCAAATACTCTTTTAAAGTTTTATCCACGCATGCATATATATATATATATATATATATATATATATATATATATATATATATATATATATATATATACTGTCCAAAAAATAAACGCATAGGTTATATAAGCTTCATTTTTAAATTTTTTATATGTTATGACAAACATTTTTAACGGTTATCTCAAACCAAACCAAATATTGTCATCAAGATATCAGGTCCATGATTTAGCGTGAATTTTGCTATTCTCGTGTATAGCCAGAACGCAGTAGCTGCCCTTGCTAATCACGCATTTTTTTTTACCATAACTCACGTTGTGTTTATGGAAAAGTTGTGATTTTTGTGGTGAGCACAACTCACTTCCCACGCAAATGAAACCCTATAAAAGGATGAGGTTACACAAACGCGTCTATCGCAAAATTTACGAAACATTGCTATTGGTTGCCTGCAAGCAGGCGAAAGTCAAAGTCAGGTTGGCAGGCATTTAAACGTGCAGCAGAGTACCATCATTAGACTTTGGCACCGCTTCCAAGCCACTGGCTCAGCTGAAGACCGGCACCGCAGTGGACGACCCAGGGTGACAACAGCCGCTGATGATCGCTTTATTCTGGTTCATCACCTCAGAAACAGGTTTACAACAGCTTCCTCAAGTGCCCAGTCATTGCTTACAGGACGTTGCGTGTCTGATCAAACTGTTCGGAATAGACTGTATGAAGCTGGACTGGTGGCACGACGACCTCACTGAGGTCCTGTCTTAACGAGACGCCATCGCCAAAAGCGACTTGTTTGGACCAACCAGCATCGGCCCTGGACAAATGACGATCAATGGAGACGTGTCTGGTTTAGTGACGAATCTCCCTTTTTTGTTGCACCGCCATGATATGCGGAGAAGGGTCTACCGTAGACCAAATGAACGTTTTGCCCAAAATTGCGTTGATGAAGCTCAGTCGCACGGTGGTGGAAGTGTAATGATATGGCGAATGATCAATTTCAACGGAAGGAGTCCATTGGTGCAGACTGAATGAGGCTTGAATGCCCAACGATATGTCAATGAAATTCTTCGACCCCATGTCCTTCCATTTTTGGCTGCGCAAAGGTCTGTGTTTCAACAGGACAACGCCAGGCCCCATTCTGCACGGTTCATCACACAGTTCCTGATTGCCAACAACATTCTCACCATTCTCAGGCCATCTATGTCTCCAGACATGAATCCGATCGAGCACCTGTGGGATGAGCTGCAAAGACGTGTTTGTCGCCGAAACGTTTCTGCAGCCAATCGTCGTGATCTGAGGCAGGCACTCCAGGAAGAGTGGGCAGCCATCCCACAGGCGCACATCAGACATCTGATAGCATCTCTGCCCAGGAGATGCCAGTCGTTGATCGATGCAAGCGGAGGCCACACACCATACTAAGTTGAGAACCCCTGGGCCTAACAAATTCTCGTCACACAGATACAAGAAACTATCAAGTGAGTGTTTAAACCTTTAGGTATTATTCTGTGCAATCTGAACATTTTATTCATTCAATTTAAAAAGCTATAGAATATCAAAGTTATGGCTAAAATTGGGTAATCAGTAGTTATGGGTTTCTTTTTTTTTTTGACAGTATATATATATATATATATATATATATATATATATATATATATATATGCAGGCGCGGGGTAGTCTCAGAGAGCGAGGTGGGGTGGTAGGTAGGTAGCTCTGCTACTCCTATAAAGTGCCTCATGTGCTCAGTGAAGGGAACATCTGACGGGTAAGAGGCCCCTTAAAACCTCTCGCTCCTGCTGCCTTGCAAGTAAGACAGGGAGTCCAAAGGCTAAAGGAGAGTCCGTGCACAAACAGACAGAAGGCAACGGCAAACCACTGTTGTAGCTCCCAAGAATAGATATGCTTGTACAGAGTAATAAATTCATCATGAACGACGTTAATGAATGTTCCTCTGGAACAGCATTGTTCAGTGGGGCAGCTCACGAGCCACAGGTGATGCCAGGTGGTTATCAAGCTACTGGTGGCAAAACTAACAAATTCAAAATAGCAACATGGAATGTTAGAACTCTATTCCAGGATGTAAAATTAGAAAATGTAAAAGGGAAATGGAAAGGGTGAAGATCAACATACCAGGAATGAGTGAAGTTAGATGGACAGGTGCAGGGAAGATATACAGTGATAAATGTACAATAATATATTCAGGAGGTGAGAAACATAAACGAGGAATAGGAATAATATTTGATGAGCAAAACAGCAAGGACAGCTATGGGATATCTGAACATCTCGGATCGAGTCCTACTAGCCCAACTGAAAGGGCGACCAATAAGCTTAAATATTATACAAGTGTACGCTCCAACAGTTGATAGTTCTGAAAGAGATGTACAGCTATTTTATTATGACATAGAGACAGCCCTGAAACACACAAAGTCACATGAAGTTACTATAGTCATGTGAGATTTTAATGCCAACAGTGGTAAAGGAAGAACTTCAGACATTGTTGGTGATTACGGACTGGGAGAGAGTAATGACTGAGGCAGTAAATTAACTGAATGGGCAAAAATACATAGCATGGTTGTAGGAAACACTTGGTTTGAGCAACATCCCCGAAGACTGTCAACGTGGTGCAGCCCAGACAAATAGACCTTAACCAGATAGACTACATATTAATCAACAAACGATTCTGAAATGCATTACTGACAACAAAAACCATGCCAGGAGCTGACTGCAATAGTGACCACGACCTACTGTATTGAAAAATTATAATAAAGCTAAAGAAAGCATACAGAAAAATGAGAAACATCAAACTGAATAATTGAACACAGAACTCCTTAAAAATTACCAAGAACTGCGAGAACAATACAGAGTTATTAAAACAGATAGATGCAATGCAATAGCAAAGATAAACAGCTTAGATGAACAATGGGCAATGTTAAGAGATTCTATCCACCAAACTGTTAAGGAGATAATACCACCAAAAAAAAAAAAACAACCCTCCAAGAATACATGAATGACAGATGACATATTAGGACTGATGGACAAGAGAAGGAGTAGCAAAAATAACCAAGACAAATATAGCAGGATAAATAAAGAAATAAGACGCAAATGCAAAGAAGCAAAGAAAGTGTGGTTAAATGAAAAGTTCAGGCAAATAGAGAACTCCCATAATCTCTCTCTGAACCTTAAGTGCATAGGGCACATGAGGCTTCCGCAATGGTTTTCCATGCCTGTCCTTTGCCTTTTTTTCTGCTCTTGCCCAGGTGAGCCCTCTATTACTCAACATCCTTTCTGTTGTTCTTCTCCATGTAACTCCCATAATAAAGACAGCAAAAACATGTATAAACGAATTAGTGAACTCACAGGCAGGAATACAAAATATACCACCGGATGCAGGAAATCAAAAGAAGGTACAATGTAATGCGAAAATAAGACATTGTGGACAGATAGACAGAGTACATCGGCGGAAGAAGACCAGAAATAACACCAGATACTGAAAACTGTGATGGATCATAAATGCTTCAAGATGAAATTATAGATGCCATCAAACACATGAAGAAAGGAAAAGCGACTGTGTCTGATAATATAACAATAGAAGAAATAGAGGCACTAGAGGAGACAGGAATAAAAATAATAACCAAGTTACCGAATGACAATTACAACAGTGGTGATACGCCCAGCTACCTGCTTAAATCCACATTTATAGCACTACCAAAGAAACCAGGTGCAAAGGAATGTGATGACCACCGGACTATCAGCCTCTCATGTCACATAACAAAGCTACTTCTGAGAATTATTATGAGAAGAACAAGGACAAAGATAAAAATGGAAACAGCAGATGAACAGTTCGGATTTCTTGAAGGAAAGGGAACACAATGCCATTTATGCTTTACGAACACTAACAGAAAGAGTTTTAGAAGTACAGAATTGATTACACCAAGGCATTCGACAAGGTGAAATATGATTAGATTATTAATATGCTTGAAGATATGAACATGGACGGCAAAGACCTGAGGATTGTAAAACATCTATACTGGCAGCAGGAAGCAGAGATTCTAGTTGAAAATTAAACTGGAAAATATAAGCCAATAAAACAAGGAGTGCGACAGGAGTGTGTAGTATCTCCAGATCTTTTTTTTCTATACAGCGAGAATATTCTAAGAACGATCATTAGAGAACCAAGTATAAAAGTAGGAGGATACAATATTAGCAACTTTCGGTACTGCTGACAACACAGCGCTGATAGCTGAGAACCAACAAGACCTGCAAAATCTCTTGGATAAAGTCGCAAAAGAAAGTGAAGAGAAAGGCCTTAACTTTGAACATCAAAAAGACAGACTATGGTTATATTTAAGAAACAGAATCCACCAACATGCAGTATAAAATTAAACGAAACTATTCTTAAAGCAGGTGCAAAAATTAAATGATGATGATGATGATATTTTTCATTACAATTTTCGTTCGACTGTAAACTTTCCACTCTTGTACTCAGTTACGTTAATCTTGAGTCGTAACATTTACTATTTTGTTTTCTCCTGGTGTTTCTTGTATAATTTCACGAATTGAGCTGACATTCAATGCACTGTACTTCTGCTTTCCTAACTTTATAAAGTCCCTTGGACTACAAATATTATCACACGGCTACCGTGCCATTAAAATGACTGAAAAATGCTAAATGGATTCATAATCAAAAGAATGTGTTCAGAACTTCATTCATTCATTCATTTGAATGTCCCTTAAGGAAATTTGCCTCCCTAATAGCACTTCTGTAGGCCTCTCGATTGTGAGAAAGATGGCCTGCTGCTGATGCTTCCATTTGCAGATCTTCGCCTTGGTCTTCGTCTCTTTATTTTTCCCATTATGTACCCTTCTAAGACGGTTTTCTCTAAATTATCAAGACGTTTAATGTGTCCAAAATATTTAAGTTTTCTCTCTTTAATCTTCTTTACTAGCCAGCCTTCTTCAATATTAAGTTCTTGTAGTATGGATATATTTGTTCTTTTCTGTGTCCATGATATTTGAAGAACTCTTCTGTAGCATTTACATTCAAAGCCATTTATGTATTTCTCAACTGTTTTGTTAAGTGTCCAGGTCTCACAGGCATATGTTGCGATGGGAAAGATGCATCCCCATAAAAATATTATTTTTGTAGTTCTGTCTGGTCCTCTCCACAGATTCTTTAGTTGTTTTACTTTCTGAAGAGCGACAGATGTCCTCCTTTTAATTTCCCTCATTATATCTCCATTATTAGTTAGCAGTGATCCAAGATATTCAAAGCTCTCCACTTCTTCCAGTTTTTCCTCATTGATACATATATCAGCTGCCTTGTTTGCTTTGTCAGTTGTCATCAATTTAGTTTTCTCCGCAATAAGATAGAGCCTTTATCCGTGGCCTATGCTCTAAAGGGAGTGAATGATGATGATGATGATGATGATGATGATGATGATGATGATGACCTTGTTAGTGCCTAAAGTCAAAGCAGTGAATAACAGTCTTGTTTGCTTTTTTCAAGTTGCGAATCGATAGAGAATCTATGACTGATCAGTCGTGCCAGTAAAATTCTGTTAAAAATCATAATGGGTAGACTTCATAAGAAAATAGAAGAAGAAGTCAATATGGTCCAAGCTGGTTTCAGGCAAGGAAGAGGATCAAGAGATTATATATTCAATATAAGATTAATAATAGAGAAATGCAGAGAGTTTAATGTGAATCTATATTTATCCTTCATAGACTACTCAAAGGCATTTGATTGTGTACAACACCAGAAAGTTTTGGAAATAATGGAAAAAATGGGATTTCCAACACATTTGATACATTTAACATCACTGCTGTATCTAGTCCAACAAGCAGCAGTAAGAATAAATGGTGAAACAACAACTTGGTTTGACATAAAACAAGGGGTCCGTCAGGGGTGTATATTGTCACCTTACTTATTTAACTTGTATACTGAAAATATAATGAGGAATGTTAGAGAAGATGTGGACAAAGAATATTACGATGCCATAACAATTGGAGGTTAAGAAATACCAGAGACTGATATGCTGATGACACAGTATTACTGTCCACAACACAAAAAGCAATGGAAAAATTAATTATGTCAGTCTGTAAGAACAGCCAAGAGTAAAACCTACATCTTAATGCGAAGAAAACTAAATTGATGACAACTGACGAAACAAACAAGGCAGCTGAAATATGTATCAATGAGGAAGAAGTGGAGAGTTTTTAATATCTTGGATCACTACTAACTAATAATGGAGATACAATGAGAGAAATTAAAATTAGGACATCAACGCTCTTCAGAAAGTAAAACAACTAAAGAATATGTAGAGAGGAAAAGACAGAACCACAAAAATAAGATTTTTAAGCGCATGCATCTTTCCCATCCCAACATATGCCTGTGAGACCTAGACACTTAACAAAACAGCTGAGAAATACATAAATGCCTTTGAATGTAAATGCTACAGAAGATTTCTTCAAATATCATCATCAGCATCATCATCATCATCATCAGCATCATCATCATCAGCATCATCATCATCATCATCATCTCAGGTGCCATGCCGACTGGCGTTGGCTATTATGCTTCTCCTGAGTACACGATCCTTCATGCAGGCCATCAGTTCAGTTGGTGATCTCCTCTCATACCATCCTGCCTGGTTGTCCAGTATTTCTCTTGGTCTTCCTCTCGATCTTCTTCCTTCTATTTTTCCTGTTGTTATAATATTTTCAATGTCCCCTCTTCTCATTGCATATCCTATGAAAGTACATTGTCTCCCTCTTATTTTTTTTTTTGACAAGATGTTTTGTCTCTCCAGCTCTTCTTATACATTCTTCATTAGTTATTTTTGCTGTCCAGGGGATTCGCAACATTCTTATAATAAACATTTCTGCTGCTTCCACTGATTTTTGTGCAGACCTGCCTATTGTCCATGATTCACTTCCATATAACAAGATAGGTTCAATATAGCATTTTAGGACTCATTTTCTAACATTCATTTGGATGTCCCTTGCAGAACTTTGCCTCCCAAACAGCACTCCTGTAGGCCTCTCGGTTGTGAGCAAGATGGCCTGCTGCTGATGCGTCCATTTGCAGATCGTCAACGATTTCTTGCAGCCATCTTCGTTTTGGTCTTCCTCTTTTTCTTTTTCCCATTATGTATCCTTCCAATATGGTCTTCTCTAAATTATCATGCCATTTAATGTGTCCAAAATATTTAATTTTTCTCTCTTTAATCCTCTTTACTAGCCAGCCTTCTTCAATATTAAGCTCTTGTAGTATGGATATATTTGTTCTTTTTTGTGTCCACGATATTTGGAGAACTCTTCTGTAGCATTTACATTCAAAGCCATTTATGTGTTTCTCAGCTGTTTTGTTAAGTGTCCACGTCTAACAGGCATATATTGCGATGGGAAAGATGCATGACCTTAAAAATCTTATTTTTGTAGTTCTGTCTGCTCCTCTCCACAGATTCTTTATTTGTTTTACTTTCCGAAGAGCAATAGATGTCCTCCTTTTAATTTCCCTCATTGTATCTCCATTATTAGTTAGTAGTGATCCAAGATATTCAAAACTCTCCACTTCTTCCAATTTTTTCTCATTGATATATATTTCAGCTGCCTTGTTTGTTTTGTCAATTGTCATCAATTTAGTTTTCTTCGCATTAAGATAGAAGTTCTACTCTTCGCTGTTTTTACGGACTGACATAATTAGTTTTTCCATTCCTTTTTGTGTTGTGGACAGTAACACTGTGTCATCAGCATATCTAATCTGCATATGTATGTATGTATCTATATATATATATATATATATGTATGTATGTATGTATGTATGTATGTATGTATATACATATATATTATACATTACAAATTATATAGAAATGGACCGTTGGCTGAAGACAGGAACATTGAGAAATGTGCCACCGAAATCGTCGTCGACTTCGAATGCAGCAACGGGTGGGCCATCTAATGCGCCTTCTGAGAACGCAGAAACTAAGTCGTTCGGTGCACAGGACGTTCCTTCAGTATCTGAAACGACACAACATACATTTCTTTTAACCAGAGCATCTGCAATTGTAACTGCATTAATGGAGTCCAACAATTGTCCACAGCGTAGTTTATGTAAAAATGCTTTTGAATAGCTCCATGGTGGCAGTAAAAAGGAGTCGGCAATGTGAAGCGGTGCATGCGGACAAGAACTAAAAGGATTTTTCTGTATTTCAAACTTAATGAGTTTTTGAACATACAAAATGTTATGTTGGACGCATCACGAACTGTGAATGAAACATACACTTTAAACTATCATTTTACACAGTTATCGCACAGCGTTGCATAAGAACTTGACACAACAGCAGAAAAACGTATTGAGCCATGTGCCAGATAAAAGGGACGGCGACTGCAGTAAAACTGGTTCACATAATAAAGGTAGATAGAGGTGTATGGGTGGTATTGTAATGTGCAATTGAAATGGTAAGATGAATGTTGGATTTTTAAAAAATCAGCAAACAGTTGTTTGTAATATTCCTTTAAGATTATACAGTATCTTGAAGAATTAATGCATGCGCAACTGCTGTTAAGGAGGCGCCAACTTCCCGCATAACAGTATTGATTTCGCTCTTCAAATGGATGACCTGACAGGCGTGACCGGACTTGCCTTGCTACTTGTACGATATCAACACCAACTGTCGCTGGAAGAAGACATGTTTTTTGTGCCAGTCTCTACCGTCGAACGCAGCTGAAGCTGAAATGTTCGTAAATAACTTTATGCAGGAAAATGATATTCCATGGGACAACAGCATCGATAATTGCAATAGTAGGAAAGACTGCTAGTGTTGTCACAAGTATCAAAATCGTTGCAAAAAGATGCAATAGTAGTCACCGCATTATTCATCGACAAGCACATGAGTAAGAAAAATGCCACCAAATCTCAGAAGTGTCCTCGAAGAGGCAGTGAAAATTATTTATTTCTTAAATCTCAGACGCTGAATAACCGACTGTGCAAGATTCTTTGTGACGATATGGGAAGTTTCCATACACGGTTGCTGCTCCACACAGAAGTAAGATGGCTTTCTCGTGGCAAAATATCACAACGGTTGTTAGAGTTGCGTGCTGAAGTCCTCGCTTTCTTCACTGATCAGCAATTTGATTCGCAATTCCAGATGACTGATACGCAATGGTTGGCAAGCCTTGCTACTTGGGAGATATTGCAAAAATAAATGACGTAAATCTAGCACTGCAATGGAAATCCACGGCTATATTCATTACAAATGATAAAATCCCTGCTTTCGGGAGAAATTTATATTTTTTTATGAATTCTGCTCACCGCCGCGACCTAGACTGCTTCCCTGCCCTAAAGGACATTTTAGAACAGATGGATGAATACACTGAATTTCGGGAGGTGCTTTATAACGAAATTGTGCATCATGTGGCAGATCTGGTTGATGCCCTGTCTCAGTATTATCCTGACGAAACTGAGGTGAAATTACAAGATTATTCATGGGTCAAGAACCAATTTTCTTGCACAGAAAAATCTTGTCAGTTCACAACGCTCCTGTATGAGAAATTCATTGACATGGTATCAGATTCTTCCCTTTAGGAAGAGTTCACAGAGTATAGCTGGTTTCTTCTTCTTCTTCGTTCGCACTGTCTGTCTACATCTGCAGTCCTATCTCTTGGACAAATTTCACTGTATTTTGTAATTCATGTATGGAACCATAAAGCTTATCTTCTTTAGTGGTTTGTATCGCTGGTTAACTTTTGGTGGGTGCAAAAGGAAGGACGAGTATCTTGAATTTGCGAAGAAAGCCGTCGCCATACATCACCATTTATTTGTGTGAAAGTGGATTTTAACATTACACTAACGCAAAAACAAAGTACCGCAATAGGCTTAATGCTGAAGTGGACATGAAGTTGCAACTTTCTTCAGTAACGCCAAACATTAAGAAAGTCAGCGCTGCAAGTCACAAATAATTTCGTCAAGCACATTAAGGTACGTTTTGATTTTTATCTACCTACATTCAACATCATGTCATTCACTTCTTAGTAACATTAATTGTCATCTTGACACAGGTGTGTTATTTAACAGTGTAATTAACGTTTTCATAACACTGTGTCGCCTTCTCATTTTATTAATGCCTTATTTTGTGGTGAAAAATGTTTCCTTGTGTCCGCCGAGATAGCTTTCATTGAAAATGTCTCCACAGCCCAAAACGTTTGAGAACGGCTGACTTAGTTTCTTTATAAGGAGGAAGATATGCATTCGACTGAAAATCAAAAGGTGGGCGTAACATTCTGCAAATGACTGTATATATTAGAACTTTGGCCAGACTTTTGCTCAACCTGTTTTTCTTCAATGCCTGTCCAGACTCTATCAGACATGCAGCCATAGGAGGAAAGCTGGATATAGCCAGTGTTGACAGTCTGTGGTGTTACTTAAGTAAAAGACGGATTATAAACGCACTCTGGCAATACACTTTACTTCAGAATTGATAATTTTTATTGTCAAATAAAAGCCAAATATTGTTACTTGGTGTACAACACTTGGAGGTTACAAGATGTTGACAACTTTTAATATCGGCGCTGTTGTCTTAGTTGCCATCTTGTTTCGGTTTTGGCTTTTACCAGCATCAACCCCGAGACCAAGATTAGCTGAGAAGCTTAACTCCACTTACGACTACATCGTTGGTAAGTGAACATTTAAAATCACAAGCGTTTTTTTTTTCGATTTAATGCCATCGTTCTAAGACACCTCTGTTGTTCTGACCGTGCCATTCAGACCGTATTCATTTCATTTTTCTCCATTTTCACGTAATTTCTATAAATCATATACGAGTCATTTCCTACTGTTTTAGTTCATTGCCATCAACATAATTTATCATCATCATCACTTCCGAAGTAAGCTTAGTAGCTCTTGATCACTAGATCCCTCTGCCTCGATAGATTCAAGGTTCAAAATTCAGACTTTGGCGTCATTGCATTCAGAATGCGAATGGCGCAGCATCCATCAAGAGTATATTAAGTTGCCGTCAAGTGTTGGTTGTTTAAGATGCGTTTTCTGCCACACAGTTCGGATTTCCTGCCACAGCTTTAATTTGTCCTAGCTCTAACAATCTCTTCACAGCTACATTGTTCTATTCCCGCTTTTCATTTTCCCGCAGTCTTTCCAGAAATGGCTTTAGCAATGTCATTCTTGTCCATTGTCAGCCTGCCATTTATTTTAGCCTTTCCAGCCATGCCATCTGCCATATCATTGCTATGTATCCTCGCATGCGCTGGACCGTAAAACCATATTAGGCTTGACACAGCTGACTGGCATAACAGATGAATCCATTCTTTTCACAGCAATTTCTTCTCAGTCTTACGAAGCATACTCTGTGAATCCGTACCATGACACCATTAACCACATCATGAGCAACTATCCATTCCATTGCCGCTGACACAACCTCAATTTCCATTCGCATGTTTGAAGTGGAGACTTCAAAGGCTCCTGAACCCTGTGCCGCTACTCTTCCATTGCGGAAGATAACGCTTCTGCTGTTCCGAGTCACTGAGCCATCTGTATATATTACCGTGTCGGAAGACCCACAGTGATGCTGGATAAGATCTTGAACCCAAAGTTCAACCACCCCCTGAACCCAGTCTCTTCATTCGCGGCCCTTCTGTATAATAACTTTTGTTAGCTGAGGTCGGTCCTTACCCGTAACCAATCACGGCCTTTAGGCACTTCATCCAGATAACAAATTGACTTTATTGTCTTCTTAGCCTCAGCCATCCAGAATCTGCCTCATCTGATGTGTTTTCCCTTATCAACTTCATTTCCTTATCTTTCATGCCAGCAATTCTAGTGTATGCCTTTACATGAGCATACTTCTGTTTTGACTTCACACCCTGCATATCAAACAGAAAACGAATGGCCACCACGGGAGTATCCCTGGTGCAACCCAGTCCACTCTCATTTCCTCGTTCTGTACACGATGTAGTCTGTTCAGCTGTGCGTTGGACAGAGTTAGTGGAACAAAACCATGCTACTATGGTGACATCACCAGCGCACGTGTAAGGAATTAGATAATGAACACTAGCAAACCTAGGTTAATTGGCAACCCTAACGTAGAAATAATATATCTATACTACAAGAGCTTAATATTGAAGAAGGCTGGCTAGTAAAGAGGATTAAACAGAGAAAACTTAAATATTTTGGACACATTAAACGTCATGATAAATTAGAGAAGACCGTATTGGAAGGGTACATAATGGGAAGAAGAAAGAGGGGAAGACCAATGCAAAGATGGCTGCAAGACATCGTTGACGATCTGCAGATGGATGCATCAGCAGCAGGCCATCTTGCTCACAACCGAGAGGCCTACAGGAGTGCTGTTTGGGAGGCAAAGTTCCGCAAGGGACATGCAAATGAATGAGCGTAGAAATAATGGTCAGAGAGCGATTAGTATTAAAAGTGCGCAATTTGGGGAATTCCGTCCCCTGGCTTGGTATTCAAAGAAGAGGCAACTTCACCGGGTCTGGCTTTTGTACGCAAACCACGTAGGGATCAGCGAGTCGGAGGAAAGGTCACGTGTCGTGCAAGCGTGAAAGAGATGTCTATTGTCGGCGGAAAACCATGTACACTGTACACGTAAATTAATAATCGGTTTATATTTTTGTGACGTGGATGCGTGCAAGCTATTCCCATTCTGTGCCTTCCTCCTCCGACCTCACTTAGGTATGATTTAGATAATAGAAGTAGACATTGAAAATATGAGAATTTCATATTAAAATAATTATTCTACGTAAGATGTCATGTAGCAACGTGCAAATTGTAGGTTGTGTATGTGCACATGATTGTGTATTACTGTGTTCTATGTAAGAGCATGTTTGTATAAAATATATGCCAATTAGTTAATTTATGATGACAGTTAGAATCTTAATCCTTCAAGTATGATTATTTTGAGATTTTATGCAGAGAACGATTTTTGTTGCAAATCAGTCTAACACATAAACTGACGATTGGTTGATATTTCTAACTGTGTAAACTGATGATTAACAACAATATAAGTTTCATGATTATGTAAAGAAGTATTATTGATTGCGTTTGATTTCTTTCATTTGTGTAATGTGTGAATGTGCTAGTATGTGTATTCTATGCTACTTTCAGTCATCACGCACCTGAAAAAGAAAAAGATGAGATGACCAACACAATAAAATATACAATATAACATTATTAGAAAAATGCACATTATTAATGAGTCCATTAAAATCATTATTATTCCTACACATGCAGCAGCAAGAATAGAGTGCGCTGTGGAAAGTTTGCTGCACCCATTAACCTAAGGGCTCCCAATGCTTTCCTAGCTTTCTGTTTGCATTTCCACATGGTGTGTAAAGAATAAGGAAAAATCAAATGTGATCCCTAGATACGTCATGAAATGTCATCATCATCATCACCATTAGGTGCCGTGCCGACTAGCGTTGGCTATTATGCTTCTCCAGAGTACACGATCCTTCATGCAGACCATCAGCTCAGTTGGTGATCTCATCTCACACATTCCTGTTACACTGTCCAGTATCATTTCTCTTGGTCTTTCTCTTGATCTTCTTTCCTCTATTTTTCCTGTTGTTATAATATTTTCAATGCCCCCTCTTCTCATTGCGGATTCTATGAAAGTACATTGTCTATCTCTCTCTCTCTCTCTCTCTCTTATTTTTTTTACAAGATGTTTTTCTATCTCCAATTCTTCTCAGACATTCCCAGTTAGTTATTTTTGCTGTCTAGCAACATTCTTCTAATAAACAACATTTCTGCTGCTTCCAATGACTTTTGTGCAGACCTGCTTACTGTCCATGATTCACTTCCATATAACAAAATAGGTTCAATATAGCATTTTAGGACTCGTTTTCTAACATTCATTGATAAGGATGTGTTGTATAATATGTTTCTCATTCTCTTGAATGCAGTCTTTGCTTTGCCTATTCTTTTCCTAATTCCTGTTCCGCATTTCCCATCTGAAGTTATTAATAATCGGTTTATATTTCTACTCCAAGGTATTTGAATTTCTGCACCTGCTTTAAGAATAGTTTCATTTAATTTTATATTGCATGTTGGAGGATTCTGTTTCTTAGATATAACCACAGTCTCTGTCTTTTTTGATGTTCATAGTTAAGGCCTTTCTGTTCACTTCCTTTAGTGACTTTATCGAAGAGATTTTGCAGGTCTTGTTGGTTCTCTTTAAGAGCGAGAATGATAATATCTTTATATACTCTGGTGGAGAAGTCGGAGGAAAGAATGGAGTTGGTTTTTATTTGGACAAATCAACATCAAAAGCATTACTAGGCTACAATCCAGTAACTGACAGAATCCTAACAATCAGACTTAAGGGCATTCCTAGAAATGTAACAATCATCCAGATATATACACCTACATCAGCAGCAGAAGAAGAGGAAGTAGAAAACTTTTATAATACACTGCAAACGACAATAGACCAGGTACGGAAAAATGATATTGTATTAATAATGGGTGATTTTAATGCAAAAATTGGTACAGAAAGAGCAGAAGACGAAGGACATGTTGTAGGGAAATTTAGCATAGGACATAGAAATGAGGCAGGTGACAATCTAATGGTGTTTTGCATGGAAAATGAGCTAATGATCGCTAACACACTTTTTAAACAACATCCAAGAAGACTTTACACATGGACATCACCTGATGGTAAAACCAGGAATCAAATAGATTACATTTTAGTGCAAAGAAGGTGGAGATCAAGTATAACATCAGCAAAAACTTTACCAGGTGCTGACTGTGACATGGACCATGAGTTATTCATAGCAGACATGAAGATAAAGATAAAAAAGACAGTTACGGGATCAAGACCACTCCGCTTTGATCTTACAAATATACCAGAACAATACAGTATAGAAGTGAAGAACTGTTTCGAAATCCTGATGGCAGTACATGAGGAGATAACACCAGATGAACTGGCTACGCAGGCCAAAGATATATTAATAACAACAGCTAAAGACATGGTTCCAGTAAAGAAAACACAAAAGAATGGATGGATTACAGCAGGTACACTAGAACTGATAAAACAACGTAGAGAAATGAAGACGCAATGGAAAGTGACAAACAACAACAAAGAGAAATATAAAACTTTAACAAAAGAAGTACGAAGAAACATAAGAAAGGACAAAAAACAATACATACAAGATTGTTGTGAAAGAATAGAAGAACATCAGAAGTGTGGAAGAGATAGTGAAATGTTTAAAGAAATGAAGACATTGACGAGAAATGTCACACCTAAGCTAAATGTAATTTGTGATGAGATGGGGAATACCTTGACAGAGACAGTGGAAATTCTAGAACGATGGAAGGAATATTGCAAAGGAATGTATGAAACAACCGACTGTGGAAGCAGAAATTAACAGTGTGAATTATTATTGGAGGAGAAAGAACCAGAACCGACAATAGAAGAAGTTTTATGGGCAATAAAGAATCTGAAAAATGGTAAATCACCAGGATGTGATGAGATAACAGCTGAATTTATTAAAGCAGGAGGAAAGGAGTGTGCAACAATCTATCATGCACTGTGCAAAAAGATATGGCATTCAGGTATTTGGCAAAAAGGATGGAAAAGAACTGTATTCATACCACTGCCAAAAAAGGGTAACCTGAAATTATGCACAAACTACAGAACTGTTGCCCTGATTAGTCATGCCAATAAAATTCTGTTAAAAATCATAATGGTTAGACTTCGACAGAAAATAGAAGAAGAAGTCAATATGGTCCAAGCTGGTTTCAGGCAAGGAAGAGGATCAAGAGATCATATATTCAATATAAGATTAATAATAGAGAAATGCAGAGAGTTTAATTTGAATCTATATTTATCCTTTATCTCTCTCTCTCTCTCTCTGTCTCTCTCTCTCCCTCTGAACCTTAAGTGCCCAGGGCACATGGGGCTTCCGCAAGGGTTTTCCACAAATGCCTGTCCTTCGCCTTTTTTTCTGCTCTTGCCCAGGTGAGCCCTCCATTGCTCAATATCCTTTCTGTTGTTCTTCTCCATGTCTCTTTTGGTCTACCCTTACTTCTGTCCCCCTGTGGTGTCCATCTTAGTGCTATTTTTGGTAGTGAGTTGTCAGTCATTCGGAGCACATGTCCCAACCATCGCCATCGTCTTTCCTCAATAATTGTTGTCAGTGGCTTCATCTGCATTTCTGCCAATAAGATGTTATTTCTTATGGTGTTTGGCCAAAATATTTTTCTAATTCTTCGTAAACATTTAGTCTGGAAAGAATTTAACTTGTTTTCTATGGTTTTGGTGATTTTCCAGCATTCATTTCCATAGAGTAGAACATTAGAACATTACTCTTAAATATCCTGATTTTTATATTTATGCTTAGTTTTTTTTTTATTTCCATATAGTCTGCAGCACTGCAAAAGCCAGGTTTGCTCTAGTAAGTCTGCTGTTGATGTCCTCTGTGCTATCTCCATTTTCTACTACTCTACTGCCAAGGTATACAAATTCGTTGACCTCCTCCACTAACTTGCTATCTACTCTGAGTACATTTCTGTTGTTCACATTTTGCTTCATTAACTTTGTCTTTCCTACGTTGATCTTTAGTCCTATGTTGTTTGCATTCTGGGTTAACTTGTTTATTTTATCTTGCATATCTTTGTGACTGCTTGATAATAGACAAATGTCGTCCGCAAAGTCAAGGTCCTCCAGCACTGTGTCAAGGGTCCATTGTAATCCTCTGCGTTTGTCTGATGTTGCCTCCTTCATTAACCAGTCGGGTTCTTTCACTGCCAAGATAAATAATGTTGATGATAGTACACATCCCTGTTTCACTCCTGTTTGTACCCTAAAGCTGCTGGAGGTATGTCCTCCACAGATCACTGTGCACTGAAAACCCTCATATAGGGCTTTGATTACATTTACTATCTTATGGGGGAGGCCATGCCATCTTAGGATTTTCCACAGTGCATCTCTGTTGACACTGTCAAAGATTTTCTCAAAATCTATGAACAATGCATATGCTGTGCTATGCCACTCATTTGCCTGTTCTAATATTTGTCTAAGTACAAATATGTGGTCTATGCATGATCTTCCTTTCCTAAATCCTGCCTGCTCTTTCCGAAGTTTTTCCTCACGTGTTGGTACAATTCTGTTGATGATTATTCTGCAGAATACTTTACTGGTGAGTGGCAGTATGATAATGCCTCTCCAGTTCCTGCAATCTCTGAGGTCACCCTTCTTTTGTAGTTTTACTATAAGCCAAGTTTTCCACTCCTCTGGGGCTTTTTCTAGATCCCAAATTTGTTGTAATATCCGGCAAAGCTGTTTTGATGTTTCTGTTTCTTCCTTTATAGACTATTCAAAAGCATTTGATTGTGTACAGCACCAGAAACTTTGGGAAATAATGGAACAAATGGGATTTCCAACACATTTGGTGCAATTAACATCACTGCTGTATCTAGACCAACAAGCAGCAGTAAGAATAAATGGTGAAACAACAACTTGGTGTAACATAAAACGAAGGGTCCGTCAGGGGTGCATATTGTCACCCTACTTATTTAAATTGTATACTGAAAATATAATGAGGAATGTTAGAGAAGATGTAGACAAAGAATATTACGATGCCATAACAATTGGAGGTTATGAAATACCAGAGATTAGATATGCTGATGACACAGTGTTACTGTCCACAACACAAAAAGGAATGGAAAAACTAATTATGTCAGTCTGTAAGAACAGCAAAGAGCAGAACCTCTATCTTAATGCAAAGAAAACTAAATTGATGACAACTGACAAAACAAACAAGGCAGCTGAAATATATATCAATGAGGAAAAATTGGAAGAAGTGGAGAGTTTTGAATATCTTGGATCACTACTAACTAATAATGGAGATACAATGAGGGAAATTAAAAGGAGGACATCTATTGCTCTTCAGAAAGTAAAACAACTAAAGAATCTGTGGAGAGGAGCAGACAGAACTACAAAAATAAGATTTTTAAGGACATGCATCTTTCCCATCGCAACATATGCCTGTGAGACCTGGACACTTAACAAAACAGCTGAGAAACACATAAATGGCTTTGAATGTAAATGCTACAGAAGAGTTCTCCAAATATCGTGGACACAAAAAAAGAACAAATATATCTATACTCTCTCTCTCTCTCTGAACCTTAAGTGCCCAGGGCACATGGGGCTTCCGCAAAGGTTTTCCACAAATGCCTGTCCTTCGCCTTTTTTTCTGCTCTTGCCCAGGTGAGCCCTCTATTGCTCAATATCCTTTCTGTTGTTCCTCTCCATGTCTCTTTTGGTCTACCCTTACTTCTGTTCCCCTGTGGTGTCCATCTTAGTGCTATTTTTGGTAGTGAGTTGTCAGTCATTCTGAGCAGTATACTACAAGAGCTTAATATTGAAGAAGGCTGGCTAGTAAAGAGGATTAAAGAGAGAAAACTTAAATATTTTGGACACATTAAATGTCATGATAATTTAGAGAAGACCGTATTGGAAGGATACGTAATGGGAAAAAGAAAAAGAGGAAGACCAAGACGAAGATGGCTGCAGGACATCGTTGACGATCTGCAAATGGATGCATCAGCAGCAGGCCATCTTGCTCACAACCGAGAGGCCTACATGAGTGCTGTTTGGGAGGCAATGTTCCGCTAGGGGCATGCAAATGAATGAATGAATGAATGTTGGTTCTCAGCTATCAGTACTGTGTCGTTAGCATACTGAAGGTTGTTAATATTGTATCCTCCAATTTTTATACCTGGTTCTGTGGTGATCGTTCTTAGAATATTCTCGCTGTACAGAGGAAAAAGGTCTGGAGATAGTACACATCCTTGTCGCACCCCTTCTTTTATAGGTTGATATTTTCCAGTTCTATTTTCAACTCGAATTGCTGCTTCTTGCTGCCAGTATAGATGTTTTACAATCCTGAGGTCTTTCTATGTTTATGCTTCAATCATTTTAATAATTTCGTTGTCGATTGCCTTTGTGTAATCAATGAAGCATAAGTAGAGATCTTTCTGTACTTCTAAAGCTCTTTTTGTTCATAAAGCATAAATGGCATTGTGTGTTTTCTTTCCTTCAACAAATCCAAACTGCTCATCTGCTCTTTCCATTTTTAATCTTTTTCCTTGTTCTTCTCATAATAATTATCAGATGTAGCTTCGTTATGTGACATGAGAGGCTGGTAGTCCTGTGGTCATCACATTCCTTTGCACCTGGTTTCTTTGGTAGTAATGTCTTCTCTTAACTTCTTGTCTCTGACACTTCAAAATCAGAATTTCAAATCCTACAGTTCTGTTATTTAATGACCACTACAGGATGCTGGCTTTTGTGTTTTGTTTGGGGGGGGGGGGGTTATCACCATGTTGTTATCCTCACACCAGCTTGTTATCTGATCCTCTCTCTCCTGTATCCTTCTGGCTAATTTCTCTCTACATTTCCCATGCTCATATGTTAATATATCATCAGCAAAGGTCAGCGTTCGCTCTACACCGTTCCCAAATAACAGCGTAATGCCAATAGAATATACTCGTACATTGAATAGTACAGGAGACAAGGGAGACCCCCTGGGGCAGTTCTGTAGCAATGGTTCTAGGCTCTGAGATCCATGTTCTGCATCTTAAGCCAACTGACCGCCTCAACATTATTGAAGCTATCTATCGAACCAATCTTGCATCTATCCCAAACTCCGTCAAAAGTGTCAACAGCATTGTATAAGCCACTCTGCTATATGTATCCTCAAGTTCAAGTGCCATAAACACGGTTTTCTCTTTTCTCCGAAATCCCTTCCCATGATTTGTTAAATTAATGAACTTTAACCTTATTCTCACAGATTTTATTTGCTTTCTACATTTACATTTTCCTGCTCTCTTTCATCTGATTGCACCACCCCGGTGCCGTTTTGTGTGTGTGTGTGTCCTTCTGTCTGAGTGGTGTGTCTCCTCGCCTCTATTTCCGGGTCTATCCTTGGTCCGTCGGGCACAATGGATAAATTGCACCGTTGTTCTTCTATCCTGTGAACGTTTATACGTCGGCTTATGTTTAATAATTGGCCTAGCGCTTCTTTCTGGTGTTGGAATCAGCATCGGCCGTGTAGCACATACTCCGTAGCGCTGTCCGAAGTTTCGTATGGACTTCATAGCAAAATGTAGCCACAGGGTCGCCGATGCGGCAGAATACTACAACAGTTCCCGCTATCCATGTCGTCTTCTGAGCGGAGCGCAGCTAAAAGTGCTACATACCCGCGTAGATGACACAAAAAAGGCACAAAACGAGTCTACTCCGTGTCATAAAAATCTGCTGTCTTGAAAAAAGACCAGTACGCAGATATTTCTTCCCGTGTCATACAACCGCCATCTTGACCGGAAGTCCTATCTTATCTTATATCTTATATCCTTCCCGTACCGTTAAACGTCACTTAGGGCTCGCAAAGTAGTTCGCCAATTTTTCTTGTCTTCGGCGAGTCTTTCAACCTCATCAAGTGATTTTATGCAGGAAGTCCTATACGAGTTTGATATTCTCCTCTTGCAAAAGACGCAGGCAGATGTTCTCAGCTATCCCGTATGTATTTGATATGCTAATCCAGTGAGACAAACACGTCACGGCCATGACGTTCTAATCAGAAAAAAAAATGTTCCCCACTCTTTACTGGACCTCAAAGAATGGGAGAATGACAACATAGAGTTACAGGGAATCCAGATCGCACTGAGTAGCAGTACATGGAGTATTGTTAATATCTAATCAGTAACAACTCCTTAACAAGTGAAGAAAACTTGAGCTTTTTCGCGGACGTGGAGAAGCTGGCAGGACAGACTGAGAGTCCGTGGGGACTTCAAAGCTAGAAGCGGACTAAAAAACTGAATATTGCACGCATCGCGAACAATCTTATCGACAATGCCCTGATAAAGCCGAATCTGTCTGTTCTGAACAGCGTTAAGATGACTCGACTGCCTACTCGAGAGTCTGATTCAGATTATAATATTGATCTGATTCTGGTGTCCAGTAAGGCCATGTGGGACGTTCTCTGTGAGGCACTATCCTACTAAGGCAGTGACCACTAACTATACTCACTGAGAATAGCTAAGGGATGACCACTGAGATACCAAAAGCACACACCAACATTCAAACGCGAGCGCGCTAATCAGACACCACTCGACAGAGCACGACAAGTACCTGGAAGAGAAAGTTCACAAGAAAGGGCTTCCGTCAGCCTCCATGGTGGACGGAGGAAATCGAAAAGGCTTGGGAGATAAAACGCAACCTGACAAAACAGTGGCTGAAGTGGTGGAAGAAAATGACGATATGACAGGAGAAAAGGATAAGATTGCGAAATATATGCAGCTTCTCATACATACCTTCAAAGCTCTCGCTACAGAATCAAAATGACAGTACCGGGAGGGCTTTGTGCAGGAAGTAGCGAAAGGTAAAGCCCCGCAAGTTTTGACAACTGCACAGACGACTGAACAATAAATACAGAACAAGGAATGGTGGCAACATCAAAGATGAGAGCGATCAGGTGGTGAAGAGAGATGAGGAGAAAAGAGCAGCATTCTTTAAGAGATATACTGACACATCAGACCAGGTCAACATCGATGATCACAGATCAGCATGGAGCACTGAAGCAGAATCGTTACGAACTCGGCAGTATGCAGACTTGATCAGTGTTGAGGTTTCACAGACCATCAAGGCAACTAGGGACAGCGCACCAGGTTCGGATGGAGTTCGGTACAGCCACTTGAAGCAGGTATTAGAAGTTCAAGCTAAGATGACATCCTGACATATGTACATGAAAACTGTCATCATCATCATCAGGTGCCGTGCCGACTGGCGTTGGCTATTATGCTTCTCCAGAGTACACGATTCTTCATGCAGGCCATCAGTTCAGTTGGTGATCTCCTCTCACACCATCCCGTCAGACTGTCCAGTATCATTTCTCTTGGTCTTCCTCTTGATCTTCTTCCTTCTGTTTTTCCTGTTGTTATAATATTTTCAATGCCCCCCTCTTCTCATTGCATATCCTATGAAAGTACATTGTCTCTCTCTTATCTTTTTGACAAGGTTTTTTGTCTCTCCAGCTCTTCTCATACATTCTTCATTAGTTATTTTTGCTGTCCAGGGGATTCGCAACATTCTTCTAATAAACAACATTTCTGCTGCTTCCAATGATTTTTGTGCAGACTTGCCTATTGTCCATGATTCACTTCCATATAACAAGATAGGTTCAATATAGCATTTTAGGACTCGTTTTTTAATATTCATTGATAAAGATGTGTTAGCTAATATGTTTCTCATTCTCTGAAATGCAGTCTTTGCTTGGCCTATTCTGTTCCTTATTTCTGTTCTGCATTTCCCATCTGAAGTTATTACTGCTCCAAGGTATTTGAATTTCTGCACCTGCTTTAGAATAGTTCCGTTTAATTTAATACTGCATGCTGGTGGATTCTGTTTCTTAGATATAACCATAGTCTCCGTCTTTTTGATGTTCAAAGTAAGGCCTTTCTGTTCACTTTCTTTGGCGACTTTATCCAAGAGATTTTGCAGGTCTTGTTGGTTCTCAGCTATCAGTACTGTATCGTCAGCATCCAGAAGGTTGTTAATATTGTATCCTCCAATTTTTATGCCTGGTTCTGTGATGATTGTTCTTAGAATATTCTCGCTATACAGAGAAAAAAGGTCTGGAGATAGTACACATCCTTGTCACACCCCTTGTTTTATAGGTTGATATTTTCCAATTCTATTTTCAACTCGAATTGCTGCTTCTTGCTGCCAGTATAGATGTTTTACAATCCTCAGGTCTTTGCCGTCTATATTGATGTCTTCAAGCATTTTAATAATTTCATTATGTTTCACCTTGTCAAATGCCTTGGTGTAATCAATGAAGCATAAGTAGAGATCTTTCTGTACTTCTAAAGCTCTTTCTGTTAGTGTTCGTAAAGCATAAATGGCATTGTGTGTTCCCTTTCCTTCAACAAATCCAAACTGTTCATCTGCTCTTTCCATTTTTATCTTTTTCCTTGTTCTTCTCATAGTTATTCTCAGAAGTAGCTTCGTTATGTGACACTCAGGCTGATAGTCCGGTGGTCATCACATTCCTTTGCACCTGGTTTCTTTGGTAGTGCTATAAACGTGGATTTAATCAGGTCACTTGGAATATAACCACTGTTGTAAATGTCATTCAGTAACTTGGTTATTATTTGTATTCCTGTCTCCTCTAGTGCCTCTATTTCTTCTATTGTTATATTATCAGGCCCAGTCGCTTTTCCTTTCTTCATGTGTTTGATGGCATCTATGATTTCATGAAAACTGTAGAGAGAGGATATTTCCCCAAATATTGACCATATCATGGGTTTGTGTGAAGACAACAATGATAAACCTCACCAATGCCAAAATCCTGTGATCTTCATTAAATAACAGATCTGCGAAGACTACCCATCCGGCACGGGGCCTAAAAAGTGGATGGGGCTATGTTGTCTACCGCAATGGAAACTGGTTGCCTGTAAATCGAGAGCCTATGCAGCCAACACTTCGAGCATGAGAATGCAAGTGCAGGCAGCATCAGAAACAATTTCCTGGTTGGTGGAGCAGGGCGACTTGTATGGGTCACTGTAACAGATTCCCAAAGCAGAATCGAGAGACATTTCTTCCGCAGACAATGGGTCCAGCTTCTGCTGGGCTCACGATTATCAAGTCTGAGGTGGATCTACTGCCCAGCTCATGCAGGAGTCAAAGGAAATGACAGAGCGGACAAGCGGGCAGGCATGGTATCAATTCAGAATGGACAAGGAGGAGATTACAAGAGCCACCTTTAATACGTTGCGTATAGAGGACGACATCGGATTGAATGATAACAATCACATCAGGATGATGATCAAATTGCCGGAGGAGAGGGGGGAGTGGACTTTTTTTTCTGAACGAAGTGGTTTAGTGCGCATTATCAACAACCAGTGTGTGACTGGCTCCATTAGCAGGCGCACACTTCAGTGGGTGTTGGGACGGAATGCGCAGCACATCTGGGAATTCCCGAACTGCATGGATACCAGTCTCTGATTACAGATTAAAGATTACAGATAATGAATTGTTTCGTGTATATATCTTGATGTCATTCAACCAGTTGCGCCATTAACGTCGGTTTCTCTCTCTCTCTCTCTCTCTCTCTCTCTCTCTCTCTCTCTCTCTCTCTCTCTCACGCTGGATTTTCTGGTTTTCAATATATGTGCAGGAAACTCTCTACCGTAAAGAGCGGAACAACAACACAACTCCTTCAGATCATCAGAGGAAGTACCCCCCCCCCCCTCAGACAAGTGTTTCGGCCCTTTAAACTGTATATCAGGAATACTTCATCTGTGTGGATATTTTTATATTATTATTACTATCTTCAGTTCCAGCACTTCAGTACTTATGTTCTCTCTATGGAACAGCTCATTCTACTGCAAGCAGGTATTGTTTTGTTCAAAATTCATTGTTAAATTCCCTTGTTTTCTTGGGACACTCGTGAGTTTACACTGGGTTGGTTACTATTTTTTTAGTTGTGGACGGAAAAAAAAACTACATGACTAATACGCATATTCTGGACTAAACAAAAATTAAGAGTTTCACTGTATCAAGATTTCACCGACACCTGGAGAAATAATTATAGATCTTGAAATATACTTTAACTTATAGAATATACGTTTTAGATAAAACACGTTAGAAGATCAGGCATATCTGAGAGAAAATTCAGACAGAAATAGAACGAAAGAACATAAGTAGTATACAAATTTATCGGAAGGTTTGGCCTCTGAAATTAATCCAAACCATTTGCACATTTCAATTTTTAAAAATCTTAATGGCGTCATGCCGTTTTCAGAATCATGTTTTCTATGGATCATTGAGTTCTTGATTTACATTCAAACTTTCTTCCCCTTCCTGTAGTGTCTAATTTTATGATATTGGGAATGAAACAAAGCTTGTAAATTAATTAAATGTGTCTGTTCCTCTGTCTTCTGTTGCCCTGCCTGTCTTGTCTGTCAGTCTAACCTATCTGCCCGGCTCCGTACAGTTGGATCAGGATCGGCTGGAAGTGTAGTCGCAAGTCGTTTGTCTGAGAACAAGGATGTCACAGTGTTGTTGCTGGAAGCTGGAGAATTTGATGGCGATCATCCACAGGTTAATATTCCTGGTTTGGCTCCCCTCAATCTTCGAAGCGACTTCGACTGGTGGTACACATCGGAGCCAAAAAATGGAGTTATGGCTGGTCTCAAGGACGGCGTGAGTATCATTGCTTATAGATACAGTTAAATGAAACGATTTTAGGATCGTTTCAGGTAGGGAAACTGTAAAACAAGAGACATATGATCATGAAATTAGCGTTGTTTCAAAACAGTGAAATACAATGTATAAAGTGCCTGAAAAGATAAATATTTTATGCTTTCTAATCAGCCAGTAAATGTTTGTGACATTTGTTGTTGGTGAGACGTTTATTTTTCCTATTCATATCATCTTTGTTATTTGCATGACAGCTACACCCCGCATTCAATTGTGTGACTAGTTTCCAATCTGTGACCTATATATGTAGGGCTATTTTGTTTATATGACCCACCGTGACCTCCTTTCATCACCTCCAGCTATTCGATTATCAGACTTCGTAATTTATGCAATCCATTTGTAGACCGAAAAAATATAACAGCTTTCTTCCTTTCTTATCTATTAAATGAAGCAAATTAAAATACAGAAGAAGTGTTGTACTAGTACTAGTGCTCAAAATAGAAGATTCCGAAAAAAATTATAATACGGCAAGAACAATTTACTATCAGCTGTTCTTATGAGTATTTTTTTTCTTTTGTTCTTATACTTGCATTATAAATACAGCTTTTTTTGCTGGTTGATGTGGTCGGACATGTGCTCCGAATGACTGACAACTCACTACCAAAAACAGCACTAAGATGGACACCACAGGGGAGCAGAAGTAAGGTTAGACCAAAAGAGACATGGAGAAGAACAACAGAAAGGATGTTGAGCAATAGAGGGCTCACCTGGGCAAGAGCAGAAAAAAAAGGCGAAGGACAGGCATTTGTGGAAAACCTTTGCGGAAGCCCCATGTGCCCTGGGCACTTAAGGTTCAGAGAGAGAGAGAGAGAGAGAGAGAGAGAGAGAGAGAGATTACGTATACTATATATTAGGAACGCTCAATAAGATATACAAGAGGAGATGGGAGCACATATGGATGTGTCCGGAGTGTATGGAACTAACTAATCAGATTACAACTAGAAACAGTATTCTTGATTCTTTCATTCATAAGATGTATTTCTTTCCCTCGTGCGGCTGGCGGAAAACTATAGCTATTTGTGGACAGCTTCAGTGAAGCTATTACTTCGGCTTTAGTTGTGTAGGACTTGGTTGTAAAGATTTCGTATCTTAGCAGCGAAAGTTTGTTGTTCTCGACTAACATTCATTCTCTGACTCTCAACATAAGAATCTTACAGCTAGGTTAAAGACCGGACAAGTTGTGGAAGGTACTCTTCGAGCCCTGTGACAGGTAGTGAAATTCAACATCCATCCACTATGGATACAGTGAAAACTCCACAACTGGATATCGGCGGGTCTGTTTTGTATTGACTGCACTGACCAAACCTTTACTGTCAGTTAAATTTACTATAATTACTAAAGAATGTAGAGAGTTTTACACATTTATACAAAAAGAAAAACATTTCAGCGCTCTTACTGGCCGCGGGGTAAAATCCTAGGAGGAACGAGCAACATCAATGCAATGCAGTATGTGAGAGCTTCCAGGCATGACTATGACAGATGGGCAGAATACACCAAGGATGAGGGGTGGAGCTACAGAAATGTCCTACCCTACTTTAAAAAGTCTGAAGACATTGGGATTCCTGAGCTAAAGGACTCACGTAAGTGAAAGTCTTTCTCTTCTGACTGTAAAATGCCACAATCACACATCTAGAGCTACTGTAAAAAAAAAAAAAAAAGTATTCGAGTAACATCATTTCATTTCTATGTGGTTTTAATATAAGAATTTTATCTTTCAGCTTATCATGGTCAAGGTGGTCCCTTCACAATCAACCGTGTGAAACCAAAGCCTCTAACTGCCAAGATCATTGAGGCTGGCCAGGCTGCTGGATTTTCCTATAATAAAGATTTCAATGGGAAAACAATGGCAGGTATAGAACATTATATACTATATATATATAGCTTACCGAGCAATTGCGGCTCACTGCTGCAGACAAAACTTGTCTTCATTCTTCTGTTCTTAGTACTCTCTTTCCGGTTGTCCAATCCGAGGGCACGTAGGTCCAGGTTACCACGCCACCGTAGTATCAGTCTGCCTCTTGGTCTGTTTCCTTTTATCACTTCTGTATAAGCCCTTTTTGCCTGTATATTCTAATCAAGTGTCCGACCCATCTCAGTCTGCTGGTTTTCAGAATAGTAGAGATTGGATTAGAAGTAGATTTCCTTGTCAGACTTTCCATTCTTGTGTTATATCATCTGTAATCGGTCCAAAAATTCTACTCCAGATACTATTTTCAAAGATTTGTAATTGTGCTTTATCTTGATTTATAGGGCTCTATGTTTCTGAGCCGTACAAGACAAGTAGTATACACTTTGTCTTGTATGTATTTAGTTCTGTGTTGGGCAGATTTTTTAAAAATTGTAGCAAGTGTCTAATGGCAAAATAAGTGTTATTTGCTGCTTGTGTATCTCTCTCTCTCTCTCTCTCTCTCTCTCTCTCTCTCTCTCTCTCTCTGTGTGTACTAGTGTGCTGACAGGTCAAGGAAAATATGGGCACTAACACCATATCACTATGTGCCTCTAAGGCATCACAGGATTACCTTTACATATTCAGATGCAGGCAATCTTATGAATATTATCTCTTTATTTCGTCTAAACTGGCTGGAAAATTATATAACCAGAGAATCATGGTGCTAAAGTCTTAGGTACGGATATGAAATATTCAGACCACAAATCATACAAAATAGATTTAGTTTAATTCTATTTTCATCGTTCAGACATTACCACTTATATCTGTGCGGTATAGTATGACTGAAGAAATACGAAATCTGAGAATTATTCCCGCGTACTTTTGTTAACTTATTTCTACATAAAAAAATTGCACGGTCCAACCAGTAAATCCGATGTTATACAAACAGGAACAGTTCATTTATATACAGGGGGAGGGAGAACGAGGGAGAGAGAGAGAGGACAGGGATGGAGAGAGAGAGGGAGAGAGAGGTAGGGAGAGAAACAGAGACAGGGAGAGAGAGGGAGGGAGAGAGGGGGAAGGGGAGGAGGGAGAGAGAGGGGAAGAGAGTGAAGAAGAGAGAGAGAGGGAGCGAGAGAGAGAGAGAGAGAGATTTGAGATCGCCATGTTTCTCCTACGGACAACTTTATATGCTCAAGGGAGAGAGAGAGAGAAAGAGAGAGAGGGAGAGAGAGAGGAAGAAAGAGGGAGAGAGATAGATTTGAACTCATCATGCTTCTCCCACGGATAACTTTATGTTGTTTGATTTCTTGTTTTCGGCGAGCTTTTTCAACCTCATCAAGGGATGTTATTCCCACTAAACCGGCCTTTCTTAACAATGTCCTCTTTAGAGTTAAACATAGTCGACCTCTTTTTCTTCATCGTTTTGCGTTCCACTTGATAGCTTGTTTTGGACTTTGGTTGTTTCTTCTCTACATATGACCGACATGTGTCTATTTTCTTTTTTTCTGATCACCCATGAGACAGGTTGTTGTTGTTTGCTCATCTGTCTTATCTCTGCGTTGTTCTTGAATTCATTCAGCTTTATACCGAGTATTTTCCTGAGGCATTTGTTTTTTTTTAAGTCTAATTTCTTGTCTATTTCTTTAGTTGTTTTCTAGTTTTCACATGTATAAATGAGAGTGAATATTACTTTTTAATTAAATTATCTTAACTTGGTTTTGGTTTTCTTAACTTTTGAATGCCGTATGTTCTCAAGTTTGAAAATCAATGCTGCTTTTGCAATATATATATATATATATATATATATATATATATATATATTCAAGTGTCTGACCATATATATATATATATATATTCCTCAGGGATAAGCAACTCTCAGGTCAATTCCATCAGTAACGAACGTATGAGCACTGCACGAGCTTTCATCCATCCTGTTCTTGAAAGACAAAATCTGGATGTAGCTGTGAGGGCACATGTTAAAAAGGTACTATATATTCCCCGGGACTTGATTTACTTTCCGGTGCCCTATACGATTTTTTGACTGATAATTCCCAGTTGACTTTCCATGGAGAAAATTAATAAGGACAGCTCACTATCTTTGCACCTATTATAAAACTGTTATGAGAATATAATTATGTGCATAAAACAGACACTGGCAGAAGGTTAGGCATCAGAAGACAAGATTTTAGTGTACAATATTACAATAACAGGTTTATCAGCAAACTTCACTATCATGAGAAACACACTGATACTTAGTGAGCACCATCATGAGAAACATATTGATACTTAGTGAGTATCATCCTGACAAAAACAATGTTACTTGTCTTCTCAATGATCACTATCATGAGAAAAATAGTAATAATTACCTTCTCGGTGAACACCATCATGAAAAACATAGTGATACTTACCTTTCTAGTAAATTCCACTATCATGAGATACTGATACCGACGCTTATAGTAAACTAAGTATTTTTGTGAGTATAACGTGCACACGTGAAAAAAATCCCTTTCCTGTAAAAATAACCACGAATAAAGCATTTGTAAAAATAACCACGAACAAAGCATGTATTAGTATATAACGCAAGTATGGTGTAGTCACGGATACTAAAATGGTCTTCCTGACTGGATGCAAAAACAGCTTCCGTTGAGTTTCATCTCAGCCAGGAAACATAAATTGACGAATACGAAATGGTTCGAAATAGGATATCTACATCTGAAGGTAGTCATAAGCCACGGAGAACAGAAATGCTTGTTCAGTCGATGATAAAAATTACGGCCGATAAGTTAATATCACATTACACCGGCTATAGTTTTTCCTACCAAATAAAATAATTGTAGTAGCGTCCCTTGTACCACATAATACGATCTTTTGTTGTTAATTCTACAATTTTTATGCGCTTCTTTCATTTTCTTTTGAATATGATGTCAAGACCATATGAGCGTTCTGGTCAGTTTTATTTTCAATTATGTGTATGCACTAAAAATATTCAGAAAATTGATTTATTTACCGATTCCACCAGACGACAAGAAAGAAGTGCAATGTCCAGTTATCTTGTCTTTTGTATTTGTGTTTTCTATAATAGGTAGTTTTTTAAAATTCTTTTATTTTTACTTTAGTTCCGTTTACTGTGTATCATAAATATTTATGCAGACAGAACCACAAAAATAAGATTTTTAAGGACATGCATCTTTCCTATCGCAACATATGCCTGTGAGACCTGGACACTTAACAAAACAGCTGAGAAGCACATAAATGCCTTTGAATGTAAATGCTATAGAAGAGTTCTCCAAATATCGTGGACACAAAAAAGAACAAATATATCTATACTACAAGAGCTAAATATTGAAGAAGGCTGGCTAGTAAAGAGGATTAAAGAGAGAAAACTTAAATATTTTGGCCACATTAAACGTCATGATAATTTAGAGAAGACCGTATTGGAAGGATACATAATGGGAAAAAGAAAAAGAGGAAGACCGAAACGAAGATGGCTGCAAGACATCGTTGATGATCTGGAAATGGATGCAGCAGCTGCAGGCCATCTTGCTCACAACCGCGAGGCCTACAGGAGTGCTGTTTGGGAGGCAAAGTTCCGCAAGGGACATGCAAAGGAATGAATGAATGAATGTTGACAGAGGCCATGAGTCAAATGTGTTCTTTTTTTCAACGCCCTTGTAATAATGGTGACTGAATTTTTTTTTATAAAGATTTACATTGGTGATTGTTTTTATAGTTATAATGAATTATTTAGTGCTAATCTTATCTTTGCTACGATTCACATGCCACGATTATGATCATGTTTTTACTGTAACGTTTATTTCAGATCATCATCAAAAACAAGAAAGCTGAAGGAGTGGAAGTTATCAAAGATGGGAAAAAATACACTGTCAGTGCCAGAAGGGAAATAATTTTGTCAGCAGGAGCTGTGGGCTCCCCACAGATACTTATGTTGTCTGGTGTTGGGCCCAAGAAACATCTGGAAAGTCTGAAGGTTGGCCTGTATATAAATTATGGTAATGAGGAATAACTGAATGACAATTGCATAACATTTAATCATTTATTTGTATGAACATTTGCTGATTTACTTGTATATGTACAAGTAGATGTACAATTAGAACTGTTGTTATCAGACCTTTTCAGAATGTGACACACTTGGTTAAGCAAATTTTTGTTGTGGAACATCTGTGTTCCTAATGTTGGGATTTCATGCAATTAAGCATACATTTTTAGCATTTTCAAAATTTATTTTTAAAATCTTGTTCTTCAGCTTTCCGGGCCATTAAGGCTCATTGCTGCAGATAAAGTCTGCTCCAGTTCCTCTCTATTCCTAATCTTCTCTCTCCAATTGGTGACACCAATTTCCTTTATATCCTCTTCTATGTTGTCTTTCCATCTTTGTCTTAGTCTACCTTTTGGTCTTCCTTTGGTAATACCTCCATATACTAATACCATTTCTCCTATGAGTGTTATAATCTTCTCCAAGACATCTGATTTCCTGTAATGCTGTAGTGTCCATTTCATACTTACTTAGTTAACCTACTAATTCTTTAGCTGCCCCTTGTCTGTATAATCTTCTTATAATCCATTTTCCAAATCTTATAATATTTTTTACATTCCAAGGTCATGAATCTTTGGGCCAATAAAGGATACCAACAGCGGAGAATGGAGAGCTAGAAAGAACACTGAACTGAACAGCTTATTTAAATCCCAACGAGTTATAAATGTCTTGAAACTGAACAGATTACGCAGGATGGACCACGTAGAAAGAATAGAAGAAAACAGACAAATGAAAATGAAGTATGTACAAGGGAAGAAGGAAACAAGACCAAGGGGTAGACCAAGACAACATAGAAGAGGATATAAAGGAAATTGGCGTCATCAACTGGAGAGAGATTAGGATTAGAGATTAATGGAGAAAAAACATTTATGTGCAGCAATGAGTCATAATAGCTTAGAAAGCTGAAGAAGAAGGAGAAAAAACATGCATGCATACACACATAAATACACACAACACACATATACTATACGTTTCAACAAATGCACAAATTTAAGAGTCATTTTTAAGTTTTGTTATACAAAGCATTCTTTTTAATATGAAATAGGTTCTAAGGACTGCAAATGCGCCACAAACAGCCTCTGGCAGTCAAGTCCAGCTCCTGGCCTTCCCGTGGCAGAACTGTTTAAACTGACAGGAGAAGGGGCGAGGGCAAATATCTGGCGCCTGAAAACCAGTTACTTAGGGTAGATGAGTGGCACGTTTGGTAGCTCATCTGCCGCTGTTGGCGAGATCTTCAGCTGCCGTGCGTGGAGCGGTGCTCCTCCCGGCCAATGAAGAAATTTGCAAATGAGGTTGCCGCGCAGCATCACTGCGGAAAAGGTGGTAGAAAGGATAAAGCGAAGCAAACAGTCAAATCATGGCACCTCTGGTCTGGAGGTCGGCCACGTCCTGAGTGCAGTCATGTCGGGTGAAATGCATGAACCGGCTTGTCTCACTGCTGGCGAGACTCTTAAAATGCCGTGCATGGAGTGAAGCTCCTCCCGGTTAAGGAAGTAAATGCGGAAAAGAAATAAAGGTTGCTGTGCGGAGCCGATGGGAAAAGGTGGTAGAAAGTGAAGTTTAACCGGTATGTCCAGTAGTATCGCTACGAGAGCTATACCACGGCACCTCTGCTCTAGAGGCCGCCCACGTCCGAAATACACCTACCCTGGTGAAATATGCCTAAACCGGCACACACCAGGGGTGGAACTTGATGGCTAGACATGTCATGCCACCTCTGCTCTAAAGGTCGGTAACGCCTGATAAACAACCATACTGGTGAATTTTGCCTAAACCGGCTCATACCAGGGGTGAATCTTGAAGGCTATGCATGTCACAGTACCTCTGCTCTAGAGGTCGGTCCCGTCCCAAACACGCCCATACTGGGATAATGCCTAAACCGGCTCAACCCAGGGGTAGAAGTCACTAGTGGCGAGGATTCGTCCTCCTGGACAAAAGCTCCATCCTGGTCACAACTAGGAAGGGTAGCAGCCACGACCGCAAAATGCTGAAGTCGGAGACACTGGACCAGGGAAGTCAAGATAGGCAACCACCTCTCACCCGGCGGGGATGTTTGCGTATCCTAATCACGCTGAGGTTTTCCGGTGAGAAAGTCCAACGCCAGATTGAAGGGGCAACAACCTCTCACCCGGCGGTGATACACAGGTATCTCAAAACACGTCGAAGTTTTCTGGTGAGAAAGTCCAACTCTAGCCCGGATGGGCTACCACCTCTCACCCAGCGGGGATATACTCATATGTAAAACACGTCAAGGTTTTCCAGTGAGAAAGTCCAACTCGTGCAAATCAAACTGGTGCAACGAAAACCACGGTGTCACGCAATCCCGCTTCCGAGACCCACCAAGAATACAGGCTAAAGCACTGTGATACTCTGAACCCCTTGTGGTCCTTTCGTGGATCTCATGTGGTCTATTTTGGACCACACAGGGGACCACGGGACCTAACGAGGACCACAGGCGTGAATTCAGTAGGTTCACAGTGCAGTTTTTGGTGGTAGAAGTGAACGAAGAAGAAGAAGAATATGAAATACTGGCCAGCTTTGGGGCACAGATCTCTGGCCATTTCAGCTTGTACAGGACTGAGACAAATAGCTCAAGTCCTGTAGGTTCTCCACCTGTTGGCTATTTATCATATAAATAAACAAAAATGCACTGCAGTTTGCTCAAAAATATTTTTTACCCTTAAAAATGCAGCCAGCACACCATTTGAAAAGCTATGGATTAGAAAAGATAAAGTTTGCAGTTTATATTTTGTTTGATATTTCATTTGCCTGTTAGCATCATGCTAATCCACATAGTTAAAATGAAGCACAGTAATATGAGCCTTCATTTTAATGAAAAGCTTTACTGATCACACACTGACACCAAAACTGGCCAAAACATAGCCCCACCTCTCTCTTTGGTGCTCTTGGAAATAGAAGGACTAATGAAGTAGGATTGCTATGTTCTTCTTGTACTTGTACATGTACTTGTATAAACTCCCTGTAACTGTAGAGATGTTGATGCACAGTATTGTATCGGGATGGGAGTGGGTTATGGCAGCTACTTTTTCAGTCCTGGAGTACAGCTAAAAAGCAGGGGGTGTGCAATGCTTCTTTAGCAGACTCCACCACCATGAGGACTATGGCAATCCCTGCCCTGTTAGCCAGGCAATGCCTGTTACTGGGGGTACCACGGAGAGCTGGGACAGGGTCTTGGTCAGCTATGGGTCGCTAACCCTGATGCTGGCATGTCAGCTATGGGTTGCTGATTACCTTTTCAGGTGTCTTCACCCCCTGCTATGATCTTCATGCTGGTGGAGTCTTCAGGTATGCCACTGCAATCCACTTTTAACCCAACTGATGCCTTGTGTTCCAACATCTTCTTGGTACTGGCTATTTTATATCTTGCTTACAGTTAAAGTGATCAGTCTCCTTGAATTATATGGGACAATACCATATTTTAAAGATTTGTCCTTGGAATTGTATTACTTTGGTTAAGACGCTTAAAAGTGCCCTGTTTTAAAACATGTATTCCACACTGTCTGTATTCTCATCTTTGATCATCGTATTTTCAGAAATACCCTGAATTTTAACAATTATCTTAGTGAAAATATTGGTATTCTGAAGAAAATTCACTTTGTAGGAATGTACAACAAACAGGTTTGATTGACTGGCACATTAGTAAGTAAAATTTTAACCCAAACCTACTGATTAAAATTTTTGGTTAAAGTTACATTTAACTTCCCCACCCCTTGACTGAGCATACCATATTTCACAGTCCCAAGAAGGTGAAACAGTAACACAATGGATTCCCACAGTATTAGTGACACATTCTTGAAGGTAGAAATCTGTATTCTTTTCTTGCAGGTTCCAAAAATAGCAGACTTGTATTTCTCTTTTACAGATTCCAGTAGTAGCAGATCTACCTGTGGGACAGAATCTACAGGACCACCTTTTCTTTGACATGGGTGTCAAGATAAGACAGCCTGTCAGTGCTACTTGGTCCAGTTATCAATCCTTATGGTCTAAGTGGCAGTTTAAGCTTTTTGGTACAGGTATGATTTTTTTGTGATGAAGAAAAAGATACAAGACAGCATGAAAGACTAAAAATCCTTAAATGAAAGAATTAACAGAGAATTAACACTATCTTAATGCTGCCTATCTTTAAATTTACATTAAGTATTAATTTCATTGTGTTAGGCATTTGTGGAAAACCCTTGCGGAAGCCCCATGTGCCCTGGGCACTTAAGGTTCAGAGAGAGAGAGAGATGATGATATTGTCATTTTATTATTGTTGGTGATTGTTACATAAATTGATATTACATAAATTGATACATAAATATGACCTTTATTGTTCTAGGGGTGAAACCATTAGTTTAAAATATACATTTAAAGGGTAGTCAAAATTTGATTCATGTAACCAGTTAACTAAAATTTGATGGATTGATTCCAAGCTTCATTATCTGTTTAAAATGTTATTGTTGATTTGATTCTGATTTTATTTATTTTCTATTATTTTATATTTACTGCTTGAGCAATATTTTTTTGTGTGCTCCTGTTATATAGTGGCCAGTACTGCACTTTGCTCCTGTTATATAATGGTCAATACTGAACTTTACTCCTGTTATTTAGTGGTAAATACTGCACCTTGCTACTTTTATAAAGTGGTAAATAATGCACTTTGCTCCTGTT
This sequence comes from Achatina immaculata, assembly GCA_009760885.1. NCBI lineage: Eukaryota > Metazoa > Mollusca > Gastropoda > Stylommatophora > Achatinidae > Lissachatina > Lissachatina immaculata. The sequence continues at coordinate 17,053,312 of CM019692.1, forward strand.
ATATAGTGGCCAGTACTGCACTTTGCTCCTGTTATATAGTGGTAAATACTGCACTTTGCTCCTGATATATATTGGTCAATACTGCACTTTGCTCCTGTTATATAGTACCAGTACTGCATTTTGCTCCTGTTATACAGTGGTCAATACTGCACTTTGCTCCTGTTATATAGTAGTCAATACTGCACTTTGCTTCTCTGTATTTTCTGACCTGTAGCATGCGCATTGCATCCCCAATATTAATTCCTGAATCTGAATTAATTTCCAAGTGAAAAGGAACAAATTTTTATGAGAAATTTTGGTAGTAAGAAACTAGAATAAATGAAAAGTAGCACTCTTCTAGCATAACCTATAATTAAACAAGTATAGGGTCTGTTAGAAGTGTGCTACTTTAAATTTTATTTAGATTCTGCATAAGTATCACTCTGAACTTTGATTCATATAGGTGATACTTCTATCAACACTGCCAGTGTTGCTTTGGAGTGAAAGAGTTAACTAATTTATGATGCAAGTTGTGTTTATCATGAAATTTGCAAATATGTCTATTGATGTTTTAACTGTGAAGTTGTGTGCTGCTTATCTTCAGGCTCCTGATAATTTTATCACTCTCCAACCTTTATCATTCATCTTTTCATGAAGGTTTTCTTTCTCTGTGATGTATCTGTGAATATCCTCTCTTCCTAGTCTGGTATCCTTATCTCAGGGTACTATCAATATATCATGTTTCTAGGTCTTCTTTGTGACTCTTTCTACTTATTTGTAAATTTCTTCTAATGTCTTCTCTGTCCTTACGATTATGTTCTTCTACTTTCCTTTTACTGTGAGTGTAGATCTGACACTCCCAACAAAAATTCCTAGATGTTATGAACATATTTACGGCGGTTGATTGATAAATTCGCGGCCTAAGGTAAATTACTTTAAACACACAGCTGATATTAGGTGCTTTTGTAGATCAGGTTAATGTAAGATTAAACACTAAGTTTCAAGAAATTAACAGCAACCAATTTTTTTTACAGGCTACTGAAGTGGGTAAAGGGTGGCATAAATTGAGAAAATTGATAACATTTCTCATCGAGCAGTCATTCACTACCTTTGCATCAAGGGCTTATCATCAAAGGAGATCCATGAGGATATGGTAGAAACTCTAGGGGAGAGTGCCCCTTCTTACAGCACAGTGAAGAAATGGGCAGCTCAATTCAAACATGGAAGGGAGAGTCTAGAAGATGATCCCGGTCCAGGAAGACCAAGAACGGTAACCACCGATTAAACCACCGGCAGAATCCATGACTTGATAATGGAGGATTGACGACTAACTGAACGGTACATTGCTACTGAGTTGGGCATCTCTGGAACATGTTCATGCCATTATTCATAATGATCTTCAAATGACAGAGGTCTCTGCTGGATGGGTTCTGAAACTTCTTGGAACTGATCACAAACAACATTGTCTCAACATGTCAAGAGACAATCTTGGCCATTTTTCTGCAGATCATGAAAAGTTTCTTCAGCAATTTTTGACTATGAATGAGACTTGGGTTCATCATTTTCAACCACAAACCAAAGAACAGTCAAAGCAGTGGAAACATTATGGATCCCCACCTCCAAAGAAAGTGGGCAAAGTGATGGCTTCCATCTTTTGGGATTCAGAGGGTATGCTATTGGTAGACTATCTTCAAAAGGACCGAATGGTCACTGGGGCCTATTATGCTAATCTTGTGAAGCAACTGCAGTTCAAATTGAAGGAAAAGCTTTGAGGGAAATTGATGAGGGTAGTCATCTTTCAGCAAGACAATGCTCCAGTTCATAAGTCATCGGTGGTAATGGCTGCCATTCATGAATGCAGCTTCCAGCTTCTTGAACATCCTCCTTTTTCCCCAGATTTGACCCCTTTGGACTATTACCTGTTTACCAAACTCAAAAAGAAGCTCAGTGGTGGCAAATTTGCTTCAGATGATGACGTCATTCATGCTGTAGACCACTTTCTACTGGCACAAGATGCTGACTTTTACAAAGAAGGGATCCGTATGCTCCAGGATCACTAGACTAAGTGCATAAACTTGCAAGGGGATTATGTTGAGAAATAACCCAAAAAAGTTGTCCACAAATAATCAGTTGTACCTTAGGCCACGAACTTATCAATCATCCCTCGTATAAGCAACAAAACTGGAGAGATTAAAAAAGAAGTGCTTGAAAAGATTTTGAAGCGTAGTACATAGAACATATGGAGCTTATCATCATCATCATGTGCACTCTTCAAAGTAAAGGTTGGTGGTAATGAATCTCCAGTTTTATCACTCCCTTTCCTTGAAGGTGCATTCATCCAGGTTGTTTCCTGTCCACTGTCATATGTTACTTTCCCATCTACATCTCTGTCCACCTCTCATTCTTTTTCCTTCCATCTTTCCTTCTAGTATGGTCTTCAGTATATCACTATGTCTTTTGATATGGCCAAAGTATTTTGTTTTCTTGATCCTTATTTCTTTTAGGGGTTCAAATTCCATACTTGTGCATTTGTTCCTATCATTCTGCATTCTTCTTCTTCATCTGCATTTGAGGTTGCTGCTCATGTCAGACCCTGATCCCTGTTGATAGGACAAAGCCCACAATCCTCTCCAGATCTTGATAGTAGCCCCAAAGCTTATGCCCCATGCTTATGTCCTCAGGCTGTGTCTCACATCTCAGATCCACATGATATGGACACTATTAAAGGATCATTCTATATGATATATGACCTAAGTTTCTGTAGATCCACATTTCTGCTACATTTATCTTTCTCTTTCACTTTTTGCTTAGAGTCAAGGTTTTTGCTCCATGCAGTAGTACAGAATAATTATAGCATTTTACACATCTCATTTTTGTTTTTATGGGCAGGTTTGTGGATAAGAGCTCTGTCTTAATGGCACTGAATGTTTGCTTTGCCATTCCTTCTCTTTTCTTTAACTCCATCTCACATCTTCCATCCTCTGTTAGTATATGCCATAGGTAGCTGTAGTTTATCACTTGTTCCAGTTTCACTTTGTTTATGGTTATATCCATCTGTTGCTTGTTGTCTTTCCTGCTGAACACCATTACTTTGGTCTTTTTTATACCAATCTCAAGTCTCCATTCTACAGTATTTATCTTATCTGTTAATTTCTGTAGGTTCTGTTGATTCTCTGCTGGAAGGACTATATCATCTACATACCTTGGAAAGGAGATATTTGCTGATATTTCTTGATATGTAGCTTATATAGAACAAATATTCTGAGGTGCTGTTGCAAGAAATGAAGAAGTGTCAAATGAACATCACAACCATACAGGAAAAAAAATGAGATAGCTAGGACAGAACGTAGAAGAAGAAGAAGGAATTATTACAGTATGTAGAAGTAAGCACCACAATAAACATTAACTCGGGGGCAGAATTTTTTGTGGTGAAGAAAAAGATACAAGACTGCATGAAAGACTAAAAATCCTTAAATGAAAGAATTACCACAGAATTAACACTATCTTAATGCTGCCTATCTTTAAATTTACATTAAGTATTAATTTCATTGTGTTAGCGGGGTAGGGGTATCCCCTATCAAAGGAGAAGTAAGATGCCTCCTTACCTCCGTCAGTCTACGGGACACCCTTGGGTAAGGTGGAGTACCCGTATAGCCCCCCCCCCCCCCCCCCGGCTCCCCGATCAGAGTGACGTGAAGCCATGGGAGCAGGTGGTGGATGGAATGGGAGAGCAGCCGACAAATAATGTTGGTTATGGTCACCATTCTATGATGGTAGGCAGATGATCTCAATATAGGGACAATGGCTACGATCACTGACTAGTAAGTCACTGCCCATAAGGAAAGCAATGGTAAACTATCTTCTGAAAATATACCAAGAAACCCAAACAGCAATCATGGAAAGTCAAATAGGAAAAAGATCTGGTGATGAGTCCCCCAGGCCAGATAGATCTAATTTTAACACTGGGGAAGAATGTGAGGCGGAGGTCAGTACTAGTAATTGTGATGACGGACAAATTCCTGACGGTGTTACCAAGGAAAACCCCGGCATCAAACTAAAACAGAAAAATAAGAGTAGGAACATGGAATGTAAGAAGTATGTATGAGAGGAAGTGTCAAATAATAATTTATAAGATGAAAAGAACGGGGATACACATCTTGGGAACCTGTGAACATCAATGGAAAGGATCAGGACACTTCAAGAGCGAGAATGATAATATCTTTATATTCTCTGGTGGAGAATTAGGAGGAAAGAATGGAGTGGCTTTTTACTTGGACAAATCAACATCAAAAGCATTACAATGTTACAATCCAGTAAGTGATAGAATCCTCACAATCAGACTTAAGGGCACTCCTAGAAATGTAACAATCATCCAGATATATGCACCTACATCAGCAGCAGAAGAAATGGAAGTAGAAGACTTTTATAACACACTGAAAATGACGATAGACCAGATACGGAAAAATGAAATTTGTTTAATAATGGGGGATTTTAATGCACAGATTGGTACAGAAAGAAAAGAAGATGAAGGACATGTTGTAGGGAAATTTAGCATAGGACATAGAAATGAGGCAGGTGGCAATCTAATGGCTTTTTGCATGGAATATCAGCTAATGATTGCTAACAAACTTTTTAAACAACACCCAAGAAGACTTTACACATGGACATCACCTGATGGGAAAACCAAGAATCAAATAGATTACATTTTAGTGCAAAGAAGGTGGAAATCAAGTATAACATCAGCAAAAACTTTACCAGGTGCTGATTGTGACATGGACCATGAGTTATTAATAGCAGACATATGATGATAAAGATAAAAAAGACATTTGCAGGATCAAGACCACTTTGCTTTGATCTTACAAAAATACCAGAACAATATGGTATAGAAATGAAGAACCGTTTCGAAGTCCTAATGGCTGTACAGGAGATGACACCAGATGATTTGGCTACACAGGCCAGAGACATCTTAATAACAACAGCTAAAGACATGGTTCCAGTAAAAAAAACACAAAAGAATGGATGGATTACAGCAGGCACACTAGAACTGATAAAACAACGTAGAGAAATGAAGACACAATGGAAAGTGACAAACAACAACAAAGAGGAATATAAATCTTTAACAAAAGAAGTACGAAGAAACATAAGAAAAGAAAAAAAACAGTACATACAAGATTGTTGTGAAAGAATAGAAGGACATCAGAATTGTGGAAGAGATAGTGAAATGTTTAAAGAAATGAAGACATTGATGAGAAATGTCACACCTAAGCTAAATGTACTTTGTGACTTCTTCTTCGTTCGCTTCTACCACCAAGACCGCCCTGTGATCCTACTGAATTTACCCCTGTGGTCCTCTATAGGTCCCATGTGTGGTCCCCAAAAGGACCACATGAGATCCTTGAGAGGACAACAAGAGGTTCAGAGTATCGCACGGCTTGAGCCTGTATTCTTGGTGGGTCTCAGAAGCGGGATTGCGTGACACCGTGGTTTTCGTTGCACCAGTTTGATCTAGAGTTGGACTTTCTCACTGGAAAACCTCGGCATGTTTTGGATATGAGTATATCCCCACTGGGTGAGAGGTGGTAGCCCATCCGGGCTACAGTTGGACTTTCTCACCGGAAAACCTTGACGTGTTTTGAGATATCTGTGTATCACCGCCAGGTGAGAGGTGGTTGCCCATCTAGTTCAGCATTGACTTTTTCACCGGAAAACCTCAGCATGATTAGGATACACATACATCCCTGCCAAGTGAGAGGTGGTTGCCTATTTAGACTGCCCTGGTCCTATGTCTCCAACTTCAGCATTTTGTGGTCATGGCCGCTACCCTTCCTAGTTGTGACCAGGATGGAGCTTTTGTCCAGGAGGACAAATCCTCACCACTAGTGACTTCCACCCCTGGGTTGAGCCGGTTTAAGCGTATTATCCCAGTATAGGCGTGTTTAGGACATGACCAACCTCTAGAGCAGAGGTACCGTGACATGCATAACCATCAAGTTTCACCCCTGGTGTAAGCCGGTTTAGGCATATTTCACCAGTATGGGTGTATTTCGGACGTGGCCAGCCTCTAGAGTGGAGGCACCGTGGTATGTGTAGCTCTCGCCATGATACTACTGGACATACTGATTAAGCTTCACATTATCCTTTCCATCACCTTTTTACATCGGCGCCACACAGCAACCCTCATTGCTTTTCCGCATTTTCTTCCTTGGCTGGGAGGAGCTTCACTCCACGTGCGGCATCCGAAGAATCTCGCCAGCAGTGTTAACCCAGGGGTTAAGATGGTTCAAGCATTTCGCCCAATATGAGTGCATTTAGGATGTGGCCGACCCCCAGACCAGAGGTGCCGTGATTTGACTACTGTTTACTTTGCTTATTCCTTTCTTTCACCTTTTCCACAGTGGTACCGCACGGCAACCCCATTTGCACTTTTCTTCATTGGCCGGGAGGAGCCCACTCCACGCACGGCAGCTGAAGAATCTCACCAGCAGTGGTAGATGAGCTACCAAGCATGACTCTCATCTACCCGAAGCGTCTGGTTTTCAAGCACCAGATATTCGCCTTCGCCCCTTCTCCTGTCAGTTTAAACAGTTCTGCCATGAGAAGGCCAGGAGCTGGACTTGACTGTCAGAGGCTATTTGAGACCATGCCATTGGAGTGGAGAGCGTATCCTCCACCCCACCTCTGGCAATAACAGTCCTTAGAACCTAATTTGTGACAAGATGGGGAATACCGTGACAGAGACAGAGGAAATTCTAGGAAGATGGAAGCAATATTGCAGAGGAATGTATGAAACAACTGACTGTGAAAGCAGAAATCAACAGTGTGAATTATTATTGGAGGAGAACGAACCCAAACCGACAATAGAAGAAGTTTTATGGGCAATAAAGAATCTGAAAAATAGTAAATCACCAGGATGTGATAAGATAACAAGCTGAACTTATTAGAGCAGGAGGAAAGGAATGTGCAACAATCTATCATGCACTTTGTAAAAAGATATGGCATTCAGGTATTTGACCAAAATACCACTGCCAAAACAAGGGTAATCTGAAATTATGCACAAACTACAGAACTGTTGCCCTGATTAGTAATGCCAGTAAAATTCTGTTTAAAATCATAATGGGTAGACTTCGTAAGAAAATTGAAGAAGAAGTCAATATGGTCCAAGCTGGTTTCAGGCAAGGAAGAGGATCAAGAGATCATATATTCAATATAAGATTAATAATAGAGAAATGCAGAGAGTTTAATGTGAATCTATATTTAACCTTTATAGACTACTCAAAGGCATTTGATTGTGTACATCAGAAACTTTGGGAAATAATGGAAAAAATTAGATTTCCAACACATTTGATAAAATTAACACCACTGCTGTATCTAGACCAGCAAGCAGCAGTAAGAATAAATAGTGAAACAACAACTTGGTTTGACATAAAACAAGGGATCCGTCAGGGGTGCATATTGTCCCCTTACTTATTTAACTTGTATACTGAAAATATAATGAGGAATGTTAGAGAAGATGTAGACAAAAAATATTACGATGCCATAACAATTGTAGGTTATGAAATACCAAAGATTAGATATGCTGATGACACAGTATTACTGTCCACAACACAAAAAGGAATGGAAAAATCAATTATGTCAGTCTGTAAGAATAGTGAAGAGCAAAACCTCTATCTTAATGAGAAGAAAACTAAACTGATGACAACTGACAAAACAAACAAGGCACCTGATATATGTATCAATGAGGAAAAACTGGAAGAAGTGGAGAGTTTTGAATATCTTGGATCACTGCTAACTAATAATGCAGATACAATGAGGGAAATTAAAAGGAGGACATCTATCGCTCTTCAGAAAGTAAAACAACTAAAGAATCTGTGGAGAGGAACAGACAGAACTACAAAAATAAGATTTTTAAGGGTGTGCATCTTTCCCATTGCAACATATGCCTGTGAGACCTGGACACTTAACAAAACAGCTGAGAAACACATAAATACCTATGAATGTAAATGTTACAGAAGAGTTCTTCAAATATCATGGACACAAAAAAGAACAAATATATCCATACTACAAGAGCTTAAATATTTTGGACACATTAAACATTATTATAATCTAGAGAAAACTGTCTTGGAAGGGCACATAATGGGAAAAAGAAAGAGAGGCGAAGATGGCTGCAAGACATCGTTGATGATCTGTAAATGGATGCATTAGCAGCAGGCCATCTTGCTCACAACCGAGAGACCTACAGGAGTGCTGTTAGGGAGGCAAGGTTCCACAAGGGACATGCAAATGAATGAATGAAATGAATTAATTTCATAAATAAAATGCAAGCAGTTGAGAAGAACTCTCAGTATTTGCATCATTTCTTCTTCTTCGTTCGCTTCTATCACCAAGACCGTCCTGTGATCCTACTGAGTTTACACATGTGGTCCTCAGTAGGTCCTGTGGTTCACCCATGTGGTTCCCTGTGAAAGGACCACACGAGATCCCCGAGAGGACCACAATAGGTTCAGAGTATCGCAAGGCTTGAGCCTGTATTCTTGATGGGTCTCAGAAATGGGATTACATGACACCGTGGTTTTCATTGCACCAGTTTAGTCTAGAGTTGGACTTTCTCTTAGCATCATTTGAACATGACAATAGATCAAAAACAGCATTTTTTTTGTTTTTGATCAACAGAGATCATCTGCCAAAAGATGGAATTTTTCATCTATGGTCCAGAATGTCAACTACCTCAATATGAATAAATGAAAGCACTTATCAATAAATATAAAACGTAAAATATTTATATCTCTTTTTAAAAAATTCTTCAACATGTAACAGGTACACTCAATGCCCCTTTCAGTTGTGAAGTGCTAGCTTTTAAAAGCACAACAAAGGAAACACAAGAAAAGGACTGGCCAGATCTGGAGATACATTTCGTTGGAATCATTCCAAATAGTAATTTAATGAATATATTTAGCTATTCAGAGAAGGTGAGTCAGCTAATTTTTAAACAAATGTAATTTTCGTGTTTCATAAATTCGTTTCTTATTATCATTACAACTTCTAAAGAAATGAATTGCTGTTTCATAGAAACATAAAATACAATTTTTATTGCTATTTCTATCTTTTCATTCTTTCTCTGTGAGCTTGAACCATACACTTCCATCTGTCTCAGGTGAGTCAGCATCAGCTTTATAGCAGTCATCACTACATTCAACTCTCAGCAACTTTGATGGTTTTCATAGTTGTTCAAAAAACAATATTTCCTTGAAAACTATGTTATGGTATCTTACATACTTTGACATGACTTTTATCAAAAATTAAATTTAAATAAAAATATGTTAAATAATTATAATAGACTTAAGCATGTTAGGTGATAATTCTGAGTTCACACCATGCTTGTCAGGTGACAGCTTTGAATTCAAACCATGTGGTTACAGCATCTCATATTCTGGTATTTAACATTTGTGTCGCACAAAGCTTCTGTCTTCAGAGTAAGATTGTTTAGTGGCTGTTACTAGGAAGTCTGATTTGTCTCTGTTGTTAAGGCAGTTGATGCTTAGAAGCATCCTGTGAAAAGTCATTAAGATTATTCTGCATGGGGTATTTGAACCATATGGACTGAACATGAAATTCCACTAATTTTAACCCTCCCTTTCTCCATATTCATAATCCCTCCTTACAAAGTTCTTGTCTACTCTTTTCTCACCTACAGCTAATATTCTAAGATGTTTACTGCACTATATCACAATCCTTCTACCCCAACTACATTCATTTGTTCCACCAAGCCCTTCTAGCCTTGACAACCATTGTATCCATCTCTCTCCTTTCCCTTTCCAAACCTTCTCTTTACCACCAATCAGTCAGACTGGCATCACACCTCACAAACCTTCATTTAAACATTCACAATACCTCATCAGTCACACTCTCAGATGCAGTTTCTTGCAGGTCACAGCTAAGTGCTCTTTTATTTATTTTTTTTCTAGTTTTATTTGTGAAATACATCATTCATATCAATTTATATTTTATTTTATTTTCTTAACTCTTTGTCTTGTATGTTTTTGAATGATTATGGTTTAAAACCAAAACATTACAAATGTGTGCTCAATAATTAATAAAGCTGTTCCTACCTTTGTTTTAAATTGTCTAACATTTTGTTATCATAGATTTACTGCAGTGGCTTTGTGTATATTTACATATTTAGTTTTATATATACTCAACCCAAACACTATTTTATAAAAATAGGTCTCTGTGTGCAGTGCTGTGACAAGGTACCCTGATTTTTGCAATGTGCCTTTTGGTTGTGTACCTCCAACTTCAGCACCTTTCCTTGCTAGGGCAGACTATGGTCTTTCTCGGACTGCCATTAAGACAGTGGTGTAGGCTGGCCTGGCCAAAACCTTGTTTTCCAGCCTCCGGTGGCTGTACTTAAGTCCCTTCTCCATTTCAGATCCAGCATGCAATGCTGGCTGGCCAGACGGCTTTGAGACAGTTCCACAGAGACACTCCGACTTTGGGATGAGGAATCTGATGAGTGCCTCAACGATATCCATTCCCCACCACCTATAGTCTGTGGCTCTGTTTTGTTTATATCATTCTGATAGCTATTGTTGTAAAGACCCATAGGCTTGTCATGTTGGTTTCACATCAGACTTTCCTCATCCATGCCAGTGATCTCCATGTCCCCATCTGCCCACCATCCTGACATTACAGTTAGTGTTGATTGCTACAGGTTTCTGGGCTACAGAAGTAGATCAGAGCAAACAGATCTATGTTCCCTGTCTCACAAAGACTATGTTCTTAACACAGTTGTTCCCAGGGGGACAAGAAGAAATGAAACTGAACAGATTTCAAACTGAGGACAGAATGATAACCACAGGCTTCTCAGCCATAATTAATTCCACTAAAAATTGCTTACCAGTTTCAACCTATCCCCTAAAAGTGTTTATGTCAAATGATAAGATGCGTTACATAATCTAACATTTTTTGCAATATTTGATAGTAATTATTGAAGACTTGGTAGTTATCAACTTCCAACATGTTTTAATATGAATTAAACTCAGTACAGCACACTTTACAGACAGCACTTTACTCCATCTTTTATTAAACAAAATATGTCAAAGATATGACATTAACCAGACATTAAAGTTAACAATTATGAGATCTTTAGTTATAGTAACTGATTAATTAATAAAGGTCGCTCATTACATTTTTATAATCCATTTGTTTAAATTTCACATCTTTCATTGCCTCTGAGATTCTGGAAAGCTTTTACACATCAAAACAGACTGGTAATGAGAACTTAGCAGTTTCCACTATTCAGAGATTGAGTCGCCTGAGATGCTTCCCAAGAAACATGTTTTCACTGCTTTGGTCAAAAATGATGCTTCATTTTTTTTCTTTGAATTTTATTTCTTCTACATATAAGATAAATTTTGGAGCTTGAGTGAATGTTCCACAAAAGTTTCCCAATTTCTGAAATATGAAGAGAGCTTTTTGTAAATAACATTTTCTGGCAATTCATTAAAACTAAATTGATGACAACTGACAAAACAAATAAGGCAGCTGATATATGTATCAATGAGGAAAAACTGGAAGAAGTGGAGAGTTTTGAATATCTTGGATCACTGCTAACTAATAATGCAGATAAATGAGGGAAATTAAAAGGAGGACATCTATCGCTCTTCAGAAAGTAAAACAACTAAAGAATCTGTGGAGAGGAACAGACAGAACTACAAAAATAAGATTTTTAAGGGCATGCATCTTTCCCATTGCAACATATGCTTGTGAGACCTGGACACTTAACAAAACAGCTGAGAAACACATAAATGCCTATGAATGTAAATGCTACAGAAGAGTTCTTCAAATATCATGGACACAAAAAAAGAACAAATATATCCATACTACAAGAACTTTTAATATTGAAGAAGGCTGGCTGGTAAAGAGGATTAAACAGAGAAAACTTAAATATTTTGGACACATTAAACGTCATTATAATCTAGAGAAGACCGTCTTGGAAGGATACATGATAGGAAAAAGAAAGAGAGGAAGACCAAGGCAAAGATGGCTGTAAGACATCGTTGATGATCTGCAAATGGATGCAACAGGCCATCTTACTCACAACCGAGAGACCTACAGGAGTGCTGTTAGGGAGGCAAAGTTCCGCAAGGGACATGCATATAAATTAATGAAATGGCAATTCATTCATTCATTCAAAGCTAGTTATACTTGATTTAAAAGTTTTCCTTGTCAATGGCACATACTTTTCACTCAAGACTAAAGTTGCCAATTATAACTGAGAGCTGTAAGTCCCTTCTGACTACAGATCTGCTGAAGATACACTTCACTTCTTTTTTGGAGAATTTGATTATGCATGGGAATGAAAGTGAAAAACAGTGATGAATTTCTTGAAAAGTAATCTCTTGACATTTAAAAATATTTGACTGAATGATAATTACATTCATCGGCCCCACATATGTGACAAATTTTGGATTCTGGAATGTAAGAACAATGGCCACACCATCAAAAACTGCTCAGGTATTCCAAGAAATGGATAGATATCGCTTAGATGTCCTGGGCATCAGTGAAATGCGATGGCCAGAAGCAGGGAAAAGATCAATGAAAAACCTTAAGTTGATTAGGCAGAGACGATGGGAAATATCAAGAAGGAGTAGGTATAATTATGTCAACTGCAGCAGCAAAGAGCTTTACAAAATGGGAACCAGTGAACAGAGATATGTTAAGAGCAAGATTCCAAATAAGGCACGGAAGAATGACAATCATACAATGCTATGCACCCACAAACGATGCAGATGATGAAATAAAAGATGATTTCTATTACCAACTACAACATCTTATCAACAAAGTACCTAAATATGACATCTTAATTTTCATAGGAGACTTCAACGCCAAGGTAGGAAAAGATAACACCGACGTCGAAAAAATAATGGGGAAAGAAGGAATTGATATAATAAATCAGAATGGAGAAAGATTAATTTTTGTCTACTAGAGGGCATGGTCATTGGAGGAACAATATTTCCACACAAAGAAATACATAAAATAACATGGATATCTCCAGATGATAGAACCAGAAACCAGATAGATCATTTTTGTGTTAAAAAAAACAATTCAGAACATCTCTGATAGATGTAAAAGCATATAGGGGTGCAGATGTCAGTAGTGATCACAACCTGTGTATAGGGAAGATAAGACTTAAACTGAAAAGCCAACACAAGAAAGCAGTACTCAGAAAGATAAACAGTCATAGACTACAAGAAGAAAATACCAACAGTAATTTCAGTCTAGAACTTACCAATCATTTTGCAGCACTCAGCAAGGTAAACGAGACAAATTCCAACTTATGGAATTAATACAGCACAGCCATAATTATGGCAGCAAAAGCAAGTGCTAGACTGTAATCTACAAGTAGAAAAGCATGGGTATCAGAGAACACATGGAAATACGTACATTAAAGATGAGCATCCAGATTAGCCATGCTGAATGTAAAGACAGATCTTGGAAACTTTTGGCAAAAGCAACATACAAGGAACTAGACAATAAAATAAAAAAGTTCTGCTAGAAGAGATAAAAGAGAATACATGGACAATATGGAGAAAGAAGCAGAGAAGGCAACAAAAACAGGAGACAGCAAATCTTTATATAACATACAAAAGAGGCTAACAGGTACTAATTGCGTCCAAAGAAAGACCAATCCTTAGCAAAACTGGCACACTATTAACATCAAGTAAAGACCAAAAGCAAAAAGATGGGCAAACACTTCCAAGAAATGCTTAATCAACCACACCTAAAAGAATTGATAGACCTTCAAACTGACTTACCATTCACACAACTAAATGTCAACCTAGATTAAATTATATTGCATGAAATTGAAACAGCAGTGAATCTAATGGCAGACAACAAAGCTGTAGGTGAAGATGAAATAACAGCCGAAATGTTAAAAGCTATTAACAGTGACAACATAAACCAACTACAAAGAATGTTTAATAAAGTCTGGAAAGAAGAAAAGCTCCCTTGTAAATGGAAAAAAGAAATCATTGTTAAAATACCACAAAAAAAAAAAAAAGGCAACCTTAGTGATTGCAATAACTGGAGAGCAGTAACCTTACTATCAGTTGTGTCAAAAGTATTTTGCAAAGTTATTCTGATTAGAATTCAAGATATAGTGGATGCTGCAATGAGAGAAGAACAGGCAGGATTTCGAAAAAGGAGAAGCTGTCTCGACCAGATCTTTAAGAAAATACTCGAAGAACATATTGAAAAACAAAGGCCATTAATCCTGAACTTCATAGACTTTAAAAAGGAATTTAATAGCATACACAGAGATTCATTGTGGAGAATTTTAAGAATATATGGAATACCATCTAAGATTGTCAACATCATTAGAGACTTCTACAATGGATATGTTTGTGCAGTCAGTGCAGAAGAAGAAATGAGTATATGGTTCCAGATTGAAACAGGCGTGAAACAAGGATGTCTATTATCTCCCTTGTTTTTTGGAATTGCCATAGACTTCATAATGAAAAAATGCTGCACAGGTAAAACAGACATTGACTGGGTACATGAGGCCCGACAGGAAGATCTTGATTTTGCAGATGACATAACTCTTATCAGTGACAATGTGAAATCAATGCAAGTTAAAACAGATACTCTGTCTTCAATGGCTAGTAAAACAGGACTTGAAATTAACATGGATAAAACAAAAATAATAAAACTTCTCATTAACCACGAAGGAAAAATATACATAGAAGGAACAGCTGTTGAAGAAATACACCATTTTTCATATCTTGGTAGCTACATAGACCAGGATGGTGACACCAGAAAGGAAGTTAGAATTCAAATTGCAAAAGCGGCATTGACCTTTCAATTCAAATGTAATATCCACACTCATTTATGCATGTAAAAGCCGGAAAACAAATAAAGAAATAGACAAGAAATTAGACTCTTTTGAAAACAAATGCCTAAGAAAATTAATCAATATAAAGTGGAATGAATTAAAGAAAAATGCAGAGATAAGATAGATGAGCAAACAACACCCTGTCTCATGGGTGATCAGAAAAAGAAGATGGAAATATGTTGGTCATGTGAAGAGAAGAAACAATCAGAGGATCCCCAAACAAGCTATCAAGTGGAACACAACAGGCTTAAGGAAAAGAGGTTGACCGTGTGAAACTCTAAAGAGGACATTGTTAAGAGAGGCCAGTTCAGTGGGCATAACATCCCTTGATGAGATTGAAAAACTCGCAGAATTAATCTTGACAAACTACCATGCGAGCTCTATGTGATGTTTAGCAGCACAGGAAGAATGTAAGAAGATGTAAGAATGATAATTACAACCATTCAAATAATATCAAGTTGAAATATTAATTATTTATTACATTATATGTTTTTACTATGGATATCTTCAAGACAAAGGAATAATGAATCATCATTGTTTCCTATTGTCTCCTGCCATCTCCATATGGAAGGTTGGCTGCCTTGACTCTCCAGTTTGTTTTGTCTCTTGTCTTCATAGACCACACAACCAAGCTGGTTCCTATCAACCTCTTGATGTTATCCACCCGTCTATGTCATTGTCGTCCTCTAGTTTTCTTCTCTTACTAGCATGAATTAAAGGCAAAAAATGTTATAAAATTTCCCTTTGTATAAAACCACCAAGTTAATTAAGTAATAAGTTAATGAAGTAATAATTCCTTTGATAGTGTATTGTTTTTATCTTCTTCAAATAAAATTCAAAGATTGTCTTTTATTTTATTGACATAATTTATTACTATCTGAAGTTAACTTTTAACCTTTGCTTCATTTTTAGTAATTCTTTTGTCCAATGATTATGTCAACCGGCAAATTACTGATATAAGAGAGAAAACAAAATGTTTGGAGGTCGTCGGTTGCTGTAACTGGTTCATATTATTGAGAACCTAGTAAAAAGCAACCAGCAAAACTGGTTATAGGATAACTGGATCAGTAGGCTGATGATTTGCAAGGAGGAGAATCAGACAGCTTAGACTCTGGTTAAGTATGTGAGCATTTTGTAAATATTAAATCTTGTCCCAGATAAGGTAAGATACAAATTTCATATCAACATCTAATTCCCACAGATATGTGCATAGTGTTTTCAATTTCACATTACAAAAAATATATAAGGTACCAAATGTTGTATTCATAAAATCAGTATTTCAGAAAGTGCTTCATGAAAGGTGAAAGACTGGTACAATTGTACTAGTTTGAAAAAATCCTAGTGCAATATCTGCTTTTCTCAATGGTTTTTTTTTTGTTTTTTGTTTTTGTGAATGCTTCCTCAAACATTTATATTTCTGACTGCATTCAAACTTCATTAATTTTCTTTACATTTTCATATTGATCTTTTTTCTTTATTGTTTTTAATCTGAATTTTATTGGAAGTCTGTGCCTAGGAAAAGTTACAAACTTCTGGTCTAGAATTTTAATTCATGTCAAATGATGCTTATTGTATCTACAGACTATGGCTGAGTTGTCAGACAGAAACAAAGCAGAATATGGCTTCAGTTGCTTGCCTTCACTCTTAAGACCAGAAAGTGTTGGAAACATTACCCTAAGATCTGATGATGCATTTGAATACCCCCTCATCCAAGCCAACTACTTTGACAAGCAAGAAGATGTAGAATTGCTGATACGAGGTATTCAGCTGAATTTATATAACTTCCTGGCCGTCTCTTGAAGTTGTATAACTGTAATTTTGAATGATTCAGAAAAAGAATGTTTGCTGTGTTCTACAAACATTGTGAGCTTCTTTCTGAACATGACAGGTCACAGAAATGATCTCTTCAGCAAGAACTAAAAATTAAAACTTCTGGTCTGTGACATAGTAAAATGGGCCAAGAACCAAAATAACACTTCAAGAATGGCTTACTCGGAAGAACAAATGAAACATGATCATGGCTGATATTTATCTGGAACAAATACACTTGCAAACATTCAAAACCTGTTACTTTGATTGCAAATATCCATGCTAATAGAAGCAATTTTTTTAAAAATGATGTTAGTAATAAATATCTCCCTAATGTGAGACAGTTTTTTTTTAAAATTATCAAGTTTATCTTAACTGGATTCATTCATTCTTTCAGTTTTTCAAGCCACTGTGGCTTACTGCTA
Organism: Achatina immaculata; assembly: GCA_009760885.1. NCBI lineage: Eukaryota > Metazoa > Mollusca > Gastropoda > Stylommatophora > Achatinidae > Lissachatina > Lissachatina immaculata. The sequence continues at coordinate 17,070,415 of CM019692.1, forward strand.
CAGACAAGACTTGTCTCCATTCCTCTCTGTTCTTAGTCTTCTGCCAATTGTCCACTCCAAGGAATCATAGGTTTTCTTCCAAGTTGTCATGCCACCGTTGTCTTGGTCTGCCTTCTTTAACTAGATACTGATAAAAATATTTAGATACATAAGTTTCCAGAATGGAAAATAGTAACCTAAAAATCTTAATTGCAAGTTAAACTTGATATGAGGTACAGAAATGACTAATCTTTTTAATACAACATAGACAGTCATCTTTTGTAAATCAATCTAGCTTTCCTTGTACTTCATTTTTCTAATATTTAAACATATCTGCACAAGTTTTTGCTCTTCCAGCATCTGTAATTTCTTCTCTCTCTCTCTCTCCCTCCCTCCCTCTCCCTCCCTCCTCTCTCTCTCTCTCTCTTCAGTATCTTCCCTAAACTCTAGAAAATTAATACTTTCACCATCAAAGATTAAATCTCTTCTGTATATATTTTGATTTCTTTTGCAAACAACCCAGCCTCTGTTAGTATTTCCTGTTTACTTCTCATAAAATCTGTAATTTGGTTCTGTTCATTTGCTGCATGTCATGGGATCTAGATATCATCTCTAGTCTCCAAGCTCCATTTGGAAATTATTAATATGGTTTCCAACCTCTAAATTGAAATAAAAGCTATGGGGTTCCCACTGAAGTCTGGAGAAGATGGCAAACTTTGTCAGGATGATGGGACAGCAGATAGTGCTTGACCAGTCAGTACTTGAACACAGAAGAAGAAAGTCTCTAGAGCTGCCCTCTATCATCATTTAATCATATTTTTTTTTCCTTTGATTAATGGATCTAGAAGTTTAATTTTGAAAACTGCTTTATTCCTCTTCATTATTCAAGTTGTCTTAGTGCCATACTTCTGAGTTGTAGCTTTTTTTCAAAGAACTGAAACTGGTTATAAATTTGTCTGTCTAATATTTGGCCCCTATGTGAGCTAGCTTCCTAATGACAGAATTTCTCATTTCAAATCCAGATATCAGCATCATCATCATCAGGTGCCGTGCTGACTGGCGTTGGCTATTTTGTTCTCCAGAGTACACGATCCTTCATGCAGGCCATCAGCTCAGTTGGTGATCTCCTCTCACACCATCCTATCAGACTGTCCAGTATCATTTCTCTTGGTCTTTCTCTTAATCTTCTCCTCTCTGTTTTTCCTGTTGTTAGAATATTTTCAGTGCCCCCTCTTCTCATTGCACATCCTATGAAAGTACATTGTCTCTCTCTTATTTTTTGACAAGATTTTGTTCTATCTCCAACTCTTCTCAGACATTCCCAATTAGTTATTTTTGCTGCCCAGGGAATTCACAACATTCTTCTAATAAATATTTCTGCTGCTTCCAATGACTTTTGTGCAGACCTGCCTATTGTCCATGATTCCAGAGGAACATCCAATAACGTCGTTCATGACAAATCTATTACTCTGAATAAGCATAATTGTTCTTGGGAGCTACAACAGTGGTTTCCCGTTGCCTTCTGCCGGTTTGTGTACGGACTCTCTGCTAGCCTTTGGACTCCTTGTCCTACCCGCAAGGCAGTAGGAGCGAGAGGTTTTAAGACGCCTCTTATCCACCTGGTATTCCCTTCACTGAGCGCCTGAGGCACTTTATAGGAGTAGTAGAGCCACCTACTACCCCACCTCACTCTCTGAGTCTACCGCCAGTTGGTCTGCACCTGCTTATTTGGGTAAATCCTTATTCACAGGGATCCTCCATATCTGGAGGACTTTCACCATCCGCCACCTGTGACGCGCTGGGTTGGGGATGGTCGCCTCAGCTTTATCATGATATGTCAGTAAACACTTGGTAAAGCAAATATGTTTTTAAAGGACTTAATGACAGGTTTATAGTGTGTTGTCCTCTTATGATGAAAGGATATTTTCCATCCAGTAATTCAATTCACAGTGATTTTCTTACAATTTCACTTTCTCTTACATCTAAAATGTTTTGTCTACAGTTTTTTTTTCAGTCATATTTTCTTCATTTTAACAGCTTATAATTTATACATAGGAAGCATTGAATGTGCACTGAAATCATAGCTGGTGAAATGGAGCTAGATAAAACTATTTCTCACTTCCTAAAGGTGTTTCCTGGAAAAAGACCATGTCAAAGAAACTCCACAAGGTAGAAATAGATGTCCCTTTAGTGCTGGAGCTTATTGATTAGTCTAGATTTGCACCTCACTGTGAGCATCTTTCCTTTTGATATGAATGCCCTAAAACATGAGGAAGGCCATGACATGACAGTCAGTTATCATTATTATCAGTCTTCACTATCAGTGGAGAGAAAAAAAATATTAGAGAAAGCATGACTGATCATATCTTAAGAACATGCGGCATTCAAAAGTTATAAGCACAAAAATCAAGTTAAGATTATTCAATTCAAATGTAATATGTACATTCAATTATGGATGTGAAAGCTGGAAAACAACTAAAGAAATAGACAAGAAATTAGACTCTTTTGAAAACAAATGCCTAAGGAAAATACTCGATATAAAGTGGAATGAGTTAAAAAAAAAAGCAGAAATAAGACAGATGAGCAAACAACAACCTGTCTCATGGGTGATAAGAAAAAGAAGATGGACATATGTCGATCATGTGAAAAGAAAAAAGTCAGAGGATCCCCAGACAAGCTATCAAGTGGAACACAACAGGCTGAAGAAAAAGAGCACGTGAAACTCTAAAGAGGACATTGTTAAGAGAGGCCAGTTCAGTGGACATGACATCTCTTGATGAGATTGAAAAACTCACCGAAGACTGGAAATCTTGACGAACTACCATGCAAGCCCTATGTGACATTTAGTGGCATGAGAAGGATGTAAGAAGATGACTGATCATAGATGGTATGTAATGGCATGTGAAAAAAATTCCATTACCTTTGACAGAATTTTAACTATAAAGTTAATTGCTTTCAATCTTTAAGTTAAAAACTCATCTGATACACTTTTCTGCTTTCCTTGACATACAGAAGTTATTTAATTTAGAAAGCTTAATTTTCCACAGGTATTCAAGAATGCAAGAAAATTGTAGGTTCTAAACCCATGCAGGATATTGGGGCAGAGTTTACAGACATAGAACGAGAGTCTGCATGCAAGCAACATAAATATGACTCACATGAGTATTGGGAATGTTTGGTTAAACACAGACCACTTACCATTTACCATCCTGTTGGAACATGTAAAATGGGTCCAAAAGGAGACCCAACTGCTGTAGTGGACCCAGAATTAAGGTAAGATAAATCAGAAACTTCACTCCATTGTGACAGCTTTTTCACACAAAACCACTTGAGTAAACGCTTGTAAAATGGTGCATTTCAAATGATGCAATAGTAGTTGTCATCTTGTGGGAGAAGCACACATGCACATCCCTACAAGACCTCATATGTAACATTTATTATTCAGTCAGTTCCCTTGCAGAACTTTGCCTCCCTAACAGCTCTCCTGTAGACCTCTTGGTTGTAAGCAAGATGGCCTGCTGTTGATGCATCCATTCAAAGGCATTTATGTGTTTCTTAGCTGTTTTGTTGTGTCCAGTTCTCACAGGCATATGTTGCGATGGGAAAGATGCATGCCCTTAAAAATGTATGAATACAGTTCTTTTCCATTCTTTTGGTCAAATACCTGAATGCCATATCTTTTTACATAGTGCAAGATAGATTGTTACACATTCCTTTCATCCTGCTCTAATATGTTCAGCTGTTATCTCATCACATCCTAGTGATTTATCATTTTTCAGATTCTTTATTGCCCATAAAACTTCTTCAATTGTCAGTTTGTGCTCTTTCTCCTCCAATAATAATTCACACTATTGATTTCTGCTTTCACAGTCAGTTGTTTCATAACATTCCTCTGCAATATTCTTTCCATATTTCTAGAATTTCCTCTGTTTCTGTCAAGGTCTTCTCCATCTCGTCACAAATTACATTTAGCTTAGGTGTGACATTTCTTATCAATGTCTTCATTTCTTTACACATTTCACTATCTCTTCCACACTTCCGATGTCCTTCTGTTCTTTCACAACAATCTTGTATGTATTGTTTTTTGTCTTTTCTTATGTTTCTTCTTATTTCTTTTGTTAAAGATTTATATTCCTCTGTTGTTATTTGTCACTTTCCATTTTGTCTTCATTTCTCTATGTTGTTTTATGAGTTCTAGATTGCCTGTTGTAATCCATTCATTCTTTTGTATTTTCTTTACTGGAACCATAACTTTAGCTACCAAGTTCATGTGGTGTCATCTCCTCCTGTACAGCCATCAGTATCTTAAAATGGTTCTTCACTTCTGTACTTGTATTATTCATGAGAAGCTAATTTATTCAATTCTTTCTATTCAGAAAATATAAATATGCAGTGTTTGTTTGTTTCTTTTTTCCACTGAGACTGTTGTTATTACCACTTCTGTGTTATATAAAAACATCAGGATCCTACTTTTTAATCATCTTTTGGGACAGTTATAATTTTTCAGTGCTAAAATTATAATTCATAGATTTAAGCTCTTCTTCTTCTTCTTCTTCTTCTTCGTTCGCATTGTCTGTCTATACCTGCAGTCCTGTCTCTTGGATAAATTTCACTGTTTCTTGTAATTCATGTATGGAACCGTAGAGCTTATCTTCTTTAGTGGTTTCACTGGGCCAGTAATTATTTCTCAGTGTTTCATAGTTGGTGCAGTTCTGGAGGATATGTTCCACAGTTTGGGGCACATGTACATAGATTAGTAATAGATTTAAGCAATCTAGCTTTAACAACTGAAGTGTTCGAAAAAAATGAAGTGTTTATCATATTTTTTGTTATTTGCTTTTTTTTTGTTACAAATAGGCTAAAGTGTAATGAATTAAGTTCAACGTGAAGTCATTCATTCATTCATTTGCATGTCCCGTGCGGAACTTTGCCTCCCAAACAGCACTCCTGTAGGCCTCTCGGTTGTGAGAAGATGGCCTGCTGCTGATGCATCCATTTGCAGATTGTCAATGATGTCTTGCAGCCATCTTCGTTTTGGTCTTCCTCTCTTTCTTTTTCCCATTATGTACCCTTCCAATATGGTCTTCTCTAAATTATCATGACGTTTAATGTGTCCAAAATATTTAAGTTTTCTCTGTTTAATCCTCTTTACTAGCCAGCCTTCTTCAATATTAAGCTCTTGTAGTATAAATATATTTGTTCTTTTTGTGTCCACGATATTTGGAGAACTCTTCTGTAGCATTTACATTCAAAGGCATTTATGTGTTTCTCAGCTGTTTTGTTAAGTGTCTAGGTCTCACAGGCATATATTGCGATGGGAAAGATACATGCCCTTAAAAATCTTATTTTTGTGGTTCTGTCTGCTCCTCTCCACAGATTTTTTATTTGTTTTACTTCCTGAAGAGCAATAGATGTCCTCCTTTTAATTTCCCTCATTGTATCTCCATTATTAGTTAGTAGTGATCCAAGATATTCAAAACTCTCCACTTCTTCCAGCTTTTCCTCATTGATACATATTTCAGCTGCCTTGTTTGTTTTGTCAGTTGTCATCAATTTAGTTTTCTTTGCATTAAGATAGAGGTTTTGCTCTTCGCTGTTCTTACGGACTGATATAATTAGTTTTTCCATTCCTTTTTGTGTTGTGGACAGTAATACTGTGTCATCAGCATATCTAATCTCTGGTATTTCATAACCTCCAGTTGTTATGGCATTATAATATTCTTTGTCTACATCTTCTCTACCATTCCTCATTATATTTTCAGTATACAAGTTAAATAAGTAGGGTGACAATATGCACCCCTGACGGACCCCTTGTTTTATGTCAAACCAAGTTGTTGTTTCACCATTTATTCTTACTGATGCTTGTTGGCCTAGATACAGCAGTAATGTTAATTGTATCAAATGTGTTGGAAATCCCATTTTTTCCATTATTTCCCAAAGTTTCTGGTGTTGTACACAATCAAATGCCTTTGAGTAGTCTATAAAGGATAAATATAGATTCACATTAAACTCTCTGCATTTCTCTATTATAAATCTTAGATTGAATATATGATCTCTTGATCCTCTTCCTTGCCTGAAACCAGCTTGGACCATATTGAATTCTTCTATTTTCTTACGAAGTCTACCCATTATGATTGTTAACAGAATTTTACTAGCATGACTAATCAGGGCAACAGTTCTGTAGTTTGTGCATAATTTCAGGTTACCCTTTTTTGGCAGTGGTATGAATACAGTTCTTTTCCATTCTTTTGGCTAAATACCTGAATGCCATATCTTTTTACATAGTGCATGATAGATTGTTGCACACTCCTTTCCTCCTGCTTTAATAAATTCAACTGTTATCTCGTCACATCCTGGTGATTTGCCATTTTTCAGATTCTTTATTGCCCATAAAACTTCTTCTATTGTCGGTTCGGGTTATTTCTCCTCCAATAATAATTCACACTGTTGATTTCTGCTTCCACAGTCGGTTGTTTCATACATTCCTTTGCAATATTCCTTCCATCTTTCTAGAATTTCCTCTGTCTCTGTCAAGGTATTCCCTATCTCATCACAAATTACATTTAGCTTAGGTGTGACATTTCTCATCAATGTCTTCATTTCTTTAAACATTTCACTATCTCTTCCACACTTCTGATATTCTTCTATTCTTTCACAACAATCTTGTATGTATTGTTTTTTGTCTTTTCTTATGTTTCTTCATACTTCTTTTGTTAAAGTTTTATATTTCTCTTTGTTGTTGATTGTCACTTTCCACTGTGTCTTCATTTCTCTACGTTGTTTTATCAGTTCTAGTGTACCTGCTGTAATCCATCCATTCTTTTGTGTTTTCTTTACTGGAACCATGTCTTTAGCTGTTGTTATTAAGATATCTTTGGCAACATGAAGTCATTAATTACAAATATGATTTATGTATGAAAAAATCTTGGTATCATTCTATAGTTACCATTATCATTGTGATAACCACAGGGTTACATTTTACTAAGTGACAGTGAGTTGGGCTGTGCTAAATTAACAAATAATGGTCATTTAAATAGTACTGATACATAAAAGAGGTTGTATAGGGAATCTTCAGTATATTTGCTCTGATACATTTCATTTTAATATTACATTGTTAATTAGGAACAGTAAACTCAGATTATGTTGTATAAATTTACATTTATGTTGTATAAACAGGAACATATATGATTTCCATCAAATCTTCCCTTTCTTCTAATGCATTTAAATTAATGTTCACACTGTACATAAATTGTATATCAAATATATACAGAATATATCATGATAAAAGTACAGTAATAAGTGTGATGATAAGTATGTATTAAATATTTATTACAAAACACAAATTTTACACATCTGTATAACCATTACTGTATACTAAAGTAAAGGTAAAGGTAATCCTGTCATGCCTTAGAGGCACATAGGGATATGGTGTTAGTGCCCATATTTTCCTTGACATGTCAGCACACTAGAGGCTAATATGGTCAGTATCACGCCTTGCCACCTTTCCTTCCCCAACTCCAGAAGAAGTTGGGTACCCATTTCTACAGCTGGCTGGATTCGAACCCCCAACCTTTGCCATGAGAGACCAGTGCACTAACCACTATGCCACTCAGACACCCACTATATACTAAACAATACTATAAATCATAACTTCAGAGATTATATAACGAAATAAAAATTTAAATAATAAATATATAATACATTCTATAGATTCTCTAAGGATTTGATGTCTTTGGCATTGTATCTTCAAGCAACTGTCTTGGAAGGATCATTTCTTAAGAACTATATTTTTTATTATTAAAAGTACAAGTAATAAATTTAGCTTACATTAGCCTATATCCATTACAATGAAATCAATGTTTTCTATTTATATGCCTATAAACTTCTGCATAAACTCAAAATTTCTTTAACTGGTCAGGAATGTTGTCTCCTACATAGTAAATTAGTTCAATAGGAAATTGATGTCTGATGTAATCATGTTATTATAAATCATGTTTTTAGGGACACATTTATAAATCGTGTTTTTAGGTACACAGTTACAACCTATGTATAGGACCCTCCATACTTCTTTATAAAATATCGTTACAGCTATACATTACTATATTTCAGAGTCCAAGGGATCTCAGGACTTCGTGTGGCAGATGCTTCAATAATGCCCTGGATTGTCTCTGGCAACACAAATGCTCCTGCAATCATGATTGGAGAAAAGGCTGCTGACTTGGTCACAGGGAAAAAGCTTACACCATTACATCTATAAACTTGGTAACGGTTTAAGGAAAAATGAAATGAATGCAAAAGAAGGAGAAAAGAAATGTAAAATAATTACCATTTTAATTACACACACACAAAAAAAGATTAGTGGATGCCATAAACGTGGTTATCCAGGAAAAATTATAGAAATCTGTGACTAGCTGAATTAACAATATGTACAAAAAAATCTGCAAGGGCTATTTTACTTTATGGAACATTTTCTGAAATAAGAACTTTGCATCATTACTAAAAAAAATATTTAACATTCTACTATCATGGTCTAGTAGAATGTTAAATATTTATCATGGTCTATATGGAATAACATCTAAAATTGTCAGCATCATTAGAGATCTCTACAATGAATTTGTTTGTACAGTCAAGACAGAGGAAGGAATGAGCAAATGGTTTCAGATTGAAACAGGCGTGAAACAAGGATGTATATTATCTCCCTTGCTTTTTGGATTGTTATAGGCTTCATAATGAAAAGATGCTGTACTGGTAAAACAGACATTGATTGGGTACATGGGACCCAACTAGAAGATCTTGATTTTGCAGATGACTTAGCTCTTATCAGTGATAATGTGAAATCAATGCAGGAAAAACAGATTCCCTGTCTTGCTTGACTGACAAAATAGGTCTTGAAATTAACAAAGACAAAACAAAAATTATAAAATTTCTCATTAATCAAGAAGGAAAAATATACGCAGAAGGAACAGCTGTTGATGAACTAAACCATTTTGAACTAAAATACTTGGTATAAAGTGGAATAGTTTAAGAACAACAGAGATAAGACAGATGAGCAAACAACAACCTGTCTCATGGGTGATCAGAAAAAGAAGATGGACATATGTAGGCCATGTGATGAGAAGAAACAATCAGAGAATACCAAAACAAGCTATCAAGTGGAGCACAACTGCTGAAGAAAAAGAGATCGACCACATGAAACTCTAAAGAGGATATTGTTAAGAGAAGCCAGTTTAGTGGGCATAACGTCCCTTGATGAAGTTGAAAAACTTACTGAAAACAGAAAAACTTGGCAAACAACTATGCGAGCCCTATGTGACATTAAACAACACGGAACGGATGTAAAATGTAAGACTATCATGGTCTGTAGATTCTACAGTGGCCTTTTCATGTGGAAATTTAAGAAGGTAGCATGAAATTTTCAAGTCATCCATAACACACTCTCTTACACACACACACAAAAACACACACACACATTTTATATCCTTCCTGTGCCGTTAAACGTCGCATAGGGCTTGCATGGTAGTTCACCAATTTTTCTTGTCTTCGGTGAGTCTTTCAACTTCATCAAACTAGGAAAAATATAGGAACAGCTTTATTACATAACAGCTACAAAGTTGTGACGTTTCGGCATGAGCCATAATCATACAAAAACATACAGGATGAAGAAATAGAGAGAGGAGATAAAGTATAGATTCACATGAATAGTATTAAAAAGAACAAAATAAATAAATAAACTTAGCTGTAAATTGTAAGGTGTGACTTGTCCAGTGGTGTGTGTCAGGAATGGATTTAATAAAACGTGGAGACTGTTTAAATGGAGACCTGCGATATATGGTCAGTAGGTTGTAACTGGGGGTGGTGGATGGGGAACCGCGGAGGGGAGAGAGAGTGATACAAAGTTGTCCTAGCCAGGAGAAGTTAAAATAGATGATTAGGGAACAGGGGTTGCAAAGTGATGCTGTGAGGAGGTTTGACAAGTAAGAAGGGGTGGAGTTTAGTGGAGAGGTACTATAATGACTGAAGAGAATGTTAAGTGTAGTTAAGCAGTGAGTTTAACTCGTGTGGCTCCAGCGTCCCATAATTTTAAATGCAACGGCTCTCAAGCGTCAGGCAGCTTGCGTCATCTGCGTGACATTGTTTGATGGCTGTTACCAGAAAATCAGATTTGCCTCTGTGGTTGGGGCCATTGAAATGATTTGGGACCGGTTTCAAAGCATGCTGGGCGATGTCGTACAGATGTTTTTGCATGCGGTCCCCTAATATGAGGCCAGTCTCACCAATATACGTTATTCTGCATCTTTTGCATTACGGGACTCGCATGTGAATCCCTCATGAAGAGTGAGGATAGTTTTGGGAAAGGTGATTGTTTTCATTTCCCAGACTACCAGGCAGGTAATGCAGTGGGGGCGGTTACATTTTCTGGTGCCAACATATGGAAGGCTCTGCTTGAGTGGCTGTGGATGAGGATGTCCTTAAGGTTTGGCTCACGTTTGTATGCCAATAGGGGTGGATCAGAGAAAATGTCGCAAGTGTTGAGGTCGAGTTGGATTAGCGGCAGATGACGATAAAGATTTTTCTTAACCATCTGACCATGCAGATGGAAAGGCAGTACTAACTTAACTCTGTCAGATGGAGTAACAGGCTTTTTCCTGAATACTTCTTTGCGGCTCACTAGTTGGATACGTTTGAAGGCTTCACAAAGGACCTTTTCTGGGTAGTGGCGATGACAGAAAAATTATAATAACTTGTTGGACTGATCTATAAAGTCCAAATTATCCTGACATATGTGGCGAAGACGGAGGAGTTGGGAGTATAGGATGGAGTTCTTACAGGCTTCAGGATGCAAGGAGGTGTAAAGCAAATAGGTGTGGCTGTTGGTGGGCTTGTAAAATACAGAGGTGACATCCTGTTTGTGCCAATAGAAATTTTAATGTCTAAAAAGTTAACAGACTTGTCAGAAATTTCATAAGTGAATTTTATGTTGTTACTGAGTGAGTTGGCGAATTTAATAAATTTTTTTAACTCTTCCTGTCATCTGTACAACATCACCCTGCATGCTTCGAAGCCAATCCCACCAGACAAGTCACACCTTACAATTTGCAGCTAAATACTCTATTATTTTTTTTTTCTTTTTCTTTGGCCTGTTGTGTTCCTCTTGATAGCTTGTTTTGGGATTCTCTGACTGTTTCTTCTCATCACATGACCAACATACGTCCATCTCCTTTTCCTGATCACCCATGAGACTGGTTGTTGTTCAGTCATCTGCCTTATCTCTGCATTGTTCTTGAATTTGTTCCACTTGATGCCAAGCATTTTCCTTAGGCATTTATTTTCAAAAGAGTCTAATTTCCGGACTATTTCTTTAGTTATATTCCATATATATATATATATATGCATAATAAGTGTTATTGATGGAGTGTGATTTAACAAAAATAGTAATAACATAATTATATGGTTATTTTTTAATATATGAGTAAATCATGCTCTCTTCTTATGATAATTTAATGTATTATTAATTTTGCTGAAAAACCAACTGCACATGCATTCAAATAAAAAAAACCTGGATGTAAAGTGCAAGGATGACCAAGGAAAAAAATGGACAGATGGGGTGAAAATATAACATGACACTTGCCCAGGCCTCTCACCTTTCTCTGGATCAGTGTCTGAAACTCCAAGTGAAACTAATGGCATAAGCAGACTGAAGAAGAAGAAGGAGAAGGAGGAAGAGGAAGAGGAGGTGGTGGTGGTGGTGGTTGTTTCAGCATGCATTTATAAAGTCTGAAGAATTCAGAAAGAAGTATACCAGTAGTAAATGTAAAAATATAGCAGTAAAGGATCATAAATGTAGAATATAACATATATTTGTCAATGTTAGAAATTTGTGGAATACTGGAACATTAAAGTTAAGAAATGGCCAGACAAACACATAGACCTAGGAAGTGGAAAAGAAATGAGCCAAGAAAGATTTGTTAACTAATATTAAGAGAAAGCCTTAAACTGGAGATGAAGATAACAAAGAAGAATTTTAAGTCTAGTGTAGCAGAGAAACATTGCAGAAACAAAAATTAAGTGAGAGAAACAAGCCAACTGATAAAAAAAAATTAATGAATTTTACAGTGTAATCTTGATATAACAGAAGAGTAGTGAAAAGACACCAGTGGCAAAATGTGATAAGAAAACTTGGTAAATTGGTACAATGTAAAAAGTTCATACACTTATTTTGCAAACATTTATAAAAGTATATCTAGAAGAATTTGTTTTCTTACTACTTGAAGTAGAGATAGAAAATGAACCTGATGAGGAAGCTACTGCCAACAGAAAAGTTGCAATGATATCATCACCTAATGAGACATAAAACATCCCTTTATTACAAAAAATATGCTTATTAATCAGATTTATGCTTTTGTTTACTTTTGATTTAACTTTTGTACTCATTGTAAATATTATATTTGCATTATTTTCAATATTTACCAGAGTAATTAGTGTTATAATTGAATACACTATTATCTGTGTTGAAATTACTTCTCTTTAGTTTGCCTGAAACCATTGCTACTCTATGAAAATGAGAGATGTGACAGAAGATATGAAAATCTGGAAAACTTATGATATGACAGAATACTTGAAAGTCTGGAAAACTTGTGACTTGACTGAAGACTTGAAAAATTAGAGTGAATGATTCTTAAACAAATTTTTACTTTTTGTTTTCTTAATTTTTATCTTGCAGTTGTTAATCTGAGAGTATCCATGTGTTGAAGAGTCTAGCAATTCTGCAATAAACATGAGTACAGGAAAACAGTGTATAAGTTAAAGAAGTGCTGTTAATGTAATGAAATTCCTCCTTCTTTTGTTATTATTTTTCATATACTTCTTCACAGGGATGTAGATTCAACTCATTTGACTCAGACTGAAATGTGTTTTGAGTCATTTTAATGACTTGACAAATAGTGACATTTTTAGTCAGCCAACTTTATGGATTTACCACAGTGTGGTACTACTAGGTCAACACAGCAGCTTCAGTGACATCATTCCCCTATGTGCTTTATGAAATTTCTAATTTACATCTACAGTTTATTTTTTCTTTCAGGACATGTAGTCATTGTTCGCTGTAGACAGAGTAATGGTGCCACAGACAAGAAAGGTGTGCACAACACATAATGCAAAGCAGCAGGTCACCACCATACTTAAAGATTTACATTACTAGTCCCCAACATGTCACTGCCATGTCTATAATATCAACAATGTCACAGAGAAAGCATGATAGTTTGATGTTTAGAATGATAATTTGAGTTTGGATTTGTGCAATGACGTTCAAAATAGAGGAAGGGTGTTCATGAGCTTATATCCACATGAAAAGAAGGAGCAGACAAAAAGAAATTCTAAAACTAAAATGACATCTAATGGATGGTGGTGGTACACTAAAAGTCAGTACTACATCCCTAATAGATTTTGTTGTTCTTCTTCTTCTATAGCTTTCTGAGCCATTAAGACTCATTACTGCAGATACAGTTTGCCTCCATTTCTATCTATTACTAATCTTCTCTCTCCAGTTGGTGACACCAATTTCCTTTATATCCTCTTCTATGTTGTCTTTCCATCTCTGTCTTGGTCTACCTCTTGATCTTGTTTCCCTCATCTCTTGTGCATACATCATTTTCATTTGTCTGTTCTCTTTCATTCTTTCTGCATGCCCCAGCCAGTGTAGTCTCTTCAGTTTCAAGACATTTATAACTTGTTATAATTTAAATAAGCTGTTCACTTCTGTGTTCTTTCTAGCTCTCCATTCTCCACTGTTGGTATCTTTTATTGGCCCAGAGATTCTTCATAGGATCTTGTTCTCAAAGATCTGCAATTGTTGTTCATCTTTCTTTGTTGTACTCCATGTTTCTGATTCATACATGACAGCTGGTCTTATAGTTTTGTTATTTTGGTGTTTTGGGACAGGATTTTGGATTTTAACACGTGTTGCAAGGCAAAGTATATTTTATTCCTTATCTGTACTCTGATTTTAATTTCCTTGCTTACTGTGTTGCTTCTGTTGAAGGTTGTGCCTAGATATTTGTATGTTTCTGCTTTCCTAATAATCATCTCTCCACCATTTATATAATCTGGATCATTCTGCCTCTTGTCTCTTGATATCTTCTTATACTCCATCTTATCTTGGTTAATGGTAATAGATTTTGTTACTGGTAAAAATCAAATAAAAAATGAGTAAATTATTATTGATATACTTGGTACAGTGAACAAATATATCCATGCTACTAGAACTTAATATTGAAGAAGGGTGGCTAGTAAAGAAGATTAGACAGAAAACTTCAATATTTTGACATATTAAACATTATGAGAATTTAGAGAAGACAGTCTTGGAAGGGTACGTAATGGGAAAAAGAAAGAGATGAAGATCAAGGTGAAGATGGCTGCAAGACGTCATTGACGATCTGTGAATGGATGCATTAGCAGCAGGGCATCTTGTTTACAACCGAGAGACCTTCAAGAGAGCTGTTAGGGAGACAAAGTTCCTCAAGTCTTTGAGTTCAAATATTAATGGCTTGTTTCATTTTTCAGTAGCTCTCACACCCAAGCTGCTATAAAATATGAAAGTGCTTGTAAGTTAGGAATGTGAAGATAGCTAATATTTTATAAGTGGTGTAACTAGGAATATCATAAAAATCGTCAACATCATTAAAGATCTGTATAACGGCTATGTTTATGCAGTCAACACACATGAGGGACTGAATGAAAGGTTTCAGATTAAAATGTGCGTGAAACAAGGTTGCATACTATCTGTCTTGTCTGGTTTTTTTGGGGGGAATTGCCATAGACTGAATATATGTTGCACTGGTAAAACGGACATTGACTGGGCACATTGGCCGAACCAGAATTTTGCAGATGACATAACTCTTATCCGTTACAATGTGAATTCGATGCAAGGAGGAAAAAAAAAACAGATACCACTTCACAGGCTGGGAAAATAGGGCTTGAAGTTAACAAGGGAACAAAAAAATAATGAAACTTTCCATTAATGAAGAAGGAAAAATATGCATATAAAGAACAGCTGTTGAAGAGGTAAACCAGTTTGCGTATTTCGACAGCTATGTAGGCCAGTATGGTGACACCAGAAATGAAGTTACAATTGCAAAAGCAGTATTGCCCTTTGAAGATCTTGAGAAAATATAACAATCAAAAGTTATAAGCACAAAAACAAAGCTAAGATTATTCAATTCAACTGTATTATCCACCCTTATTTACACACGCGGAAGCGGGGGGAAAAAACTGAAGAAATAGAAAATAAATTAGCCTTTTGAAAACAAATGCCTAATGAAATACTCTGCATACAGTGAAACGAATTCAGTATCAACGCAGAAATAAGGCAGATGAGCAAACAACAACCTTTCTTATCGATCAAAAAAAGGAGATGTACATACATTAGCCAAATGATGCGAAGAAATCAGAGCTTTCAAAACAAGCTTTCAAGTGGGCCACAATAGGCCAGAGAAAAATATGTCGACTATGATAAACTCTAAAGAGAACATCGTCGAGAAAGGCTAAATTATACATAGTCCCTTGGTGATGTTGAAAAACTCGCTGAAAACAGAAAAACTTAGCGACGTACTATCCGAGCCATATATGATGTTTAACGGCACAGGTAGGATGTCAGATGTAAGGTGACTATGAACTGTCCCAGCCTAGTCCATCACATGTGCCGGATAGTGGAGATATGGAGAATACCTGCTAATAAGGGTTTACCCAAATAAACAGGCGCGGAAAAACTGGCGGCAAACATAGAGGGCGAGACAGAATAGATTTAGTAACATACAATAATTAGTGTATGGGTATATAACTATACTGCAGTAAAGATGTGATACCAAAATGTATAAACTAGGGGGGGGAAAAAGGTAGGAACAGCATTGTTACTTAACGAGTACACAGTTGTGAAAACAAATAAAGTGGTACAAGTAAAAATATCTCAAGCGCTAGGCGGCTTCTGTCATCAAACAATGTCACACAGATGACAAATGCCGCCTAGCGCTTGAGAACCGCTACATTCAGGAATGTTGGACGCTGGAACCACATTACCTGAACTCGTTATTCAGCTACACCTAACATTCTCCTCTTCCACAATTCCCCCCCCCCTCACTAAGTTCCACTCCCTTCTCACTTGTTACACATAGTTTAGAACCTCTTCACAGCATCACATCATAGCCCTTCTACCCTAACTATAATCACATATTTCATCTTCTCCTGGCTAGATTACCATTGTATGGTAATCTCCCCTCCGCGGTTTCCCCACCCACCACCTTCGGTTACAACCCACTTACCACACATCCCAAGTCTCCATTTAAATACTCTCTACACTCCATTATGTGCATTTCTGACACACAGCGTCGGACAAGCCATAGGTTCTTACAAGTTACAGCTAAGTCCTCTATTCATTTTATTTTATATCTTTTTTTAACACAGCATTCGTGTGAATTTGTATTTTATCTCCTCTCTCTGTTTTTTTTTTTGTCCTATGTGTTTTTGTATGATTAAGGCTCACGCTGAAATGTCACAACTGTGTACTCGTTAAGTAATAAAGCTATTCCTACTTTTTTCCTAGTTTATACATTTTGGTAGCACAGCTTTACTGCAGCAGCTCCGTTTATAATTATGTACTTATACACTAATTATTGTGTGTTACTATTCCTACAAAATACCTCATGTGTTCAAGGAAGTGTTTGTTGGGCGAGAAAGAGACGCCTGCATAACCTCTGGTCACTGCTGCCACGTTTTCTCTCTACAGTGAGGATTTTATGAGAACTATTACCAACAAGCCAGGGATAAAAGTTGGAAGACATACATCAGTAACCTGAGATACATTGACGACAGTGTCCTGATATCAAGCAGTGAGAAAGATATACAAGAACTGCAAGATACAGTAGTGGGAGAAAGTTAAAGGACTGTCACTGAACAGTAAGAAAACAGAAACGATGGTCGTGTCCAGAATGCGAAGTAAAAAATTCAAAGGAATATTACTTTAAAAAGAAGTGTACAAATTCAAGTACTGTATCTTTGTACAACTTTAACATCAGATAGTAGATGTAAAACAAAACCAGAATATGTCAGGCAAAGGTAGATTTCAGAAAATGAAATTTAACGCAGTCTAACTTTGTCAATAGATGATAAAAAGAGACAAAGAAACGGAAAAGAGTCTTGAAATGCTATATCGAGCCAGTATTACTATATGGAAGAGTATAATATATCTCTCTCTCTCTCTCTCTCTCTCTCTCTCTCTCAACTTCAAGTGCCTAAGGTACATATTGGTTCCGCCAGGGTTTTCCACAAAAGCCTGTCCTTTTACTTTTTCCCGTTCTTTCCCAAAATCTTTCTCTGTTGTTCAACATACTCTCTGTTTTTCTTCTCCATGTCTCCTTTTGTCTACCCTTACTTCTGTTTCCCTGTGGTGTCAATTTTACTGCTATTTTTGGTAGTGAGTCGTCAGTCATCCGGAGCACATGTAAGCGTATCAACAGCGAAAGTATTAGAGGCAACTGAAATATGATTCCTAGGAAGAATGTTAAGTAACTTTTTCGATAAGATTACCATGGACAGTCCAAATAACAAACGAAGAATGCCTAAGGAAAGTCAAAGAGAAACGAACCATAATAAACACACTACGGAGGAGACAGTCTAAGTATGTTGGTCATATGAGAAAAGTAAGGATCGAAAATGTGTGACAACGGGGTAAATTGGAGACAGGGACATGGAGAGGTAAATCATGAGAGAAAATCTTAGATGGCTTGACAAAATGGCAAAGGAGAAGCACAGTAGAACGCCTCTATGCATGGCACACAATGATGATGATAACCAGGAAAATGCAGACGGAGCACTTGCCCTTTTCATCCGTTCGGGCTGTGTGTCATTTTTATGGTTTTAAGTGAAAACATTTCAGAAGTGGAATATATTGCATTCCAGGACGCGCATCACATTATCCAAAACTACAGTTTTCATATTTCATATGCACAAGCAGAAGAAGAAGAAGAGGAGGGGGATGTGAAGATCAGAGAACACCAGTACGGGAATGTAGTTTCTGTCAGGGGGAAATAACTACCATAATATTTATCTGTTTGGCAGTGAAAGGTTAAAGGGCAAACGTTATCGGAGAGACTAAAGGAGTGTAACATAATACGTTGCGAATGTATTTAACATTTAGGACTAAATCAAGACATGGATATTCTGTTAAGTTTTCGCCATATTTTCCACAGCGATTAGCATGCGTTTCATCACAGTATTACGGGATTGCAGGTAAATCTTTATTTAATAAAATAAACCCCCAACCTGTGTCAAGAAATCTCAACACAGAAAGGTACATGAGGAAGGAGACAAGACAAGGCGATATAATTGTAAATTTAAAAACAAATTATAATGGCATACCTTTCCTCGCATTCCGTGAAACACAAAAGTGTTTAAATTAACCTCATTTTCAAACTTGAAGCAGAAAATGTGGTCTTCATATACGAATCCTAGCAGGTACGTAGTAAAATGCACGAAGGAGAAGTTGAAACACGTAAGAAGGTATTGCTCATTAGCAGATTGATCACCACATGGGCTGACAGGGTAAACTTAGTAAGCCCCCCCCCCCCACACCGTCTGACCTATACTGTTCGTCTTCAGATACAAAATTCATAAAACAATAATCTGCATCTGCTGAAATTTTTTTTTTTTTTGGATGTTGGGCCCCCTTCCCTTTCAGACCCATAGTTTGAACCTTGCTTGGCCTAATGGATAACCCACCACTGGTATTTCTCAAGAATTATTATCCTGTGCAATTTTAATATATACTACTGGACAAAAGTTAAGGCCCGGTTTTTTCAATTCTTACAAAAACAAAATCAACTGACTAACAAACAAGCCATTAGTACCAAAGAAAACAGCATTTAAAACTGGACAAATTCAATTATTTCATTTGCAGATCGGAATAGGAATACACATATAGCAAGCTGGTGAAACCACTCACTCCTCGTCCAAAAATTCACAAGAGTGGTCTTCAAACAACAAACATGTCAGTATCGCGTGTGGCCACCGCTTGCTGCCAGACATTCGACACACTGTTACCTCATCAAGTTAACCAGGGTTATTAGGACAATCTGTGGAATGGCCTGCTACTCTTGTTGAAGGAAAAGGGTCATCTGGGTGACATCAATGGGTGGAGGATGATTTGTTAAAACCCGTCTACCTAGGACATCCCAAATGTGCTCATTGGGCGATAGATCAGGCGACCGAGCCGGCCGATCGATTCTAATGATCCTTTGCTATTGAAGAAAATCTTCTACAACACGACCCCAATGTGGTCTTGTGTTATCATCTTGTAGGATTGCTCCTGCACCCATGGCTTGCAAGATAGGCTGGACAGTGGGTTGCAGAATGTCATTCAGGTATCTTTGGACAGTTAGGGTGCCATGCCTGCTGATGCCACCCCAGACCATGATTGATCCCCCTCTGTAACAATCCACCTCTTGGATAGTGGCATCATGGAACCGTTCCCCTGGCCTTCTACAAAAACTGATTCTGCCATCATTGAAGGACAGAATGAAGCGGGATTCGTCCGTGAAAAGAATTTTTTCACCCCACTGGCAACTCATCTAACGGATGTGCTGTCGGCACTAGGCAACCATAGCTCTACGGTGAGCTGGAGTAAGAGGTATTCTTATTGCTGGTCATTGCGAAGCCAGCCCAGATTCTCTTAAACGCCTGTGAATTGTTCTGCCGCTAGCATTGACATTTGTCATATTCATTAGTTGGTTTCTGAGAGTGGAAGACATTACTGTCTGGTTGCAAAGTGTTGACAGCTGCAGGTATCTGTCATCTTATCTGTTCATGCAACGAGGTCGGCCTGAACGATGCCTGTTTTATACTCCTCCTGTTACGCAAAATCACTCCAGATGCCTTTGGATGGTAGAATGAGACATCTCCGAACGCCACCGTGCAACTTCACAGCCAGAAAAACCACTTTCAACCAAGGCCATGACCCAATGACACTCAAAGGTGCTAAAATGCCTCCACCATGGCATGGTGTTTTTCAAGTGATAAAAATACCCCTAAACTGCTTTCATAAAAATTATTGAAAGGTGAGAAGTGTTCACTAAGGATGCCTCTTGCACGTGCAGCACAAATCAGCACAGTTTAATTACCTGCTGGGTCATGCTGACACTGGAGAGGTGAAGAGTGTAAGCACTGCACAGTTATCAGCTAAAATCATCACACTGCTTCTTTTTTCCTAAAAAAAACTCTTTATTTATGAAATCTTCTTACATTTACAGCTATTTTCATGCATAATATGTATACTTTTAAAGTGGAAATACTTTGTACATTCACTTTTACAACTATACCCCCTATACATATCAAGACCTACGCTTTTTGTGTGGCACGGACGGGAACGTCTGTGTTTTTTTTCTGCGGCACAGGAAGAATTAATGTGTGTTTATTTTTTTCAATTCACAACAATGCTGACAAGCTTGATGTAACTTGCACACGTAAGTGAAGCAATGCTCAGAATGATTTTAGGCAAATCTAAATAAAATGAAAAGTAGCACATTTCTAACCTCAACCCATATTTTTTAAATTATACAGTAACTTCTTTCCAGTTTCTTCTACCAAAATTTCTCATCAAAATTTATTCTGACAGAACATGGAAATTAATTTGGGAGTAAATGAGTTAAACCTGTGTGTCCTTCAGACACTGTAATCTGCTCATCTTTTCATTTTGTGCACATCCAACTGTCCAGCTGTTTGTTGAAAAACACGGATCATAATGTGGTACACAAAAGATTATAAAATTCATTAAGTTATATCACGCAGGAACAGAATTAGAGAGCCAGGCAATCACTGGAAAACTCAAGGACACAAATAAAATGGAGACAAATGGGGTGACCAAGTGGAATAGGAAATGAAATGCAACAGATCTGATAGAAATACCAAGAATTGTACAAAATAGAGAAACTTAATTGTCATAACTTATCAGCAGTCCTCCTAATAAATATACTACTGGACAACAGTTAGGGGCCAGTCATTAATTTCTAGCATATGTTTATTTTTCTTGCCGTACTAAAACTGTAAATAAATTTATTGCAGAATCTTGATTAAACTGCATTCTCAGGCAGTCCTCTATGCAGCTGGGGCATAAACAACACTAGCTGTTCATCACAACAAGTGTAAAAATCATGTGCAGTAGCATCATCCTAGATAAAATGTTAGGGCATTTTTAATGGATTAATATACTTACCTGGCACGGAAGGTGCCATGATAAACAAGGTGGCCCTTCCGTTTTAATTCAAAAACCTACACCACCGTCAGGTGGTACATCTATCTAGTAGGCACTCTTGGGGTGTATTAAGAAAAAAATTAAATAGCAAACAGTTAACATTTTTTTTATAATGTCATGAGCTGGATGCAGTGAAAAATATGATGAATGCATTTTTTCTTTTTGTTAATCTTGGAGCGATGAAACTAATATATTGACTGTGCTTTCAGTAGCTTTGTCCCATGAAAAATGAAAATAATTTTTACCTGTTTTCCACATTTTTTTTTATTTACATGGTTGTGCGCATTCAGGATGTGGCAGTGTGTTTGTTTTGGATGTTCTTCCTGGTGAAATCAGACTTGTGCAACTGTTTGACTGGAGTGATGGACTTTTTGACCTGACATGGGCAGAAAACAATGAGAATGTCCTGGTTACAGCAGGTGCTGATGGCTCTATTCAAGTCTGGGATGTGGCTCAAACACAGGTATTTACAGAGAAGAGTAGTTTTATACAGATTTATACTTATGTTGAAGTATTGTTTTTTTAGTTCACAGTCTAAAAATTCAAGTGTAGTCTTTATATATGAAGTTGGTTTTACTTAAATATTTACATGTACAATTTACTCTGGTGTCCAGACTAGTAAGTTAGGTAAAGGTAACCCTGCCATGTCTTTGAGGCACATAGGGATATGATGTTAGTGCCAAAATTTTCCTTGACCTGTCAACACACTGGAGGGTGATATGGTCAGTATCACACCTGGCCACCTTTCCTTCCCCAACTCCAGAAGAAGTTGGATACCCCATTTAGCTGGGTAACTAGGACACCTCCAGCCAGATTTGAACCCATGACCATTACCATGAGAGACTACTGCACTAGCCACTTTGCCACTCAGATGCTCTGGCACTCTTCAATTTCAGAGACAGTTTCACTAACAGTAGTACTGTACAGTACTCATTTGTACATTGGGTTGACAGGAGCAAGGTGGTGGTAGGTCTACAAAAGATTGTACATGAAAAGATACATTGTTGCAGCTGTAATAACCCTTCTTTCATGTTCATGTGTAACTTTGAGTTAGAACTGCTGCCAGCATTCAGTATGTGTGTGTGTTTTTTTTTCCCCTAAGCAGTTTTACAATATAAGTAGTCCTGGAGATGCTGGCGATGGCTGGGACATGTGCTCTGAATGACTGACAACTCACTACCAAAAATAGCACTAAGATGGATACCACAGGGGAACAGAAGTAAGGGTAGACCAAAAGAGACATGGAGAAGAACAATAGAGAGGATGTTGAGCAATAGAGGGCTCACCTGGGCAAGAGCAGAAAAAAAGGCAAAGGACAGGCATTTGTGGAAAACCCTTGCAGAAGCCCCATGTGCCCTGGGCACTTAAGGTTCAGAGAGAGGGAGGGAGAGTTCTAGAGACTTTATGTAGAATTCATTAATACTATCTTTGCTGTCAGTCCAAACTGAATGTATCTCTTCACAGAAGTATTTTCTCAGTGACATATGGTTAGTTTATTTTAATTAATGGACATAGTTTTAATAGAATCAGTCACTGGATACTTAATTTTAACTGAAAATAGTTAAGTATGTCTGCATTCATTACTGGCTTCTGTATTGATAGACAGTTTTAAGCCATTAGATCTTGTAACAGTGATCAGTTACAGAAATGAGGTTAGATGAAATTCAGATCTCATGCAGCAGGTTCATTTTTATGTTTATTTTGTGATACTCATTGTCAAATAAATGTAAAATATTGATTTCAGAGCCCTTTGAAGATCATGAAAGAGCACACAAAAGAGGTGAGTTAATTTCTTTTATCTTCTCAAAGTTAAGGCTATTGGAATTTACACAAGCGGTGAACAATGATTTAACTGGATCACCGAGAGTATTTGTTGTTATCTGCATCTTTTCATTGTTCCTTGTTTATTCGTTAAGTGCTTACAGTCATTGCATCCATTTTTTTAAAAAATTATTATTTGACATTCTTTATATTAAGTAATATTTTTGCTTCTGTTAGGTAAATTCAGTTGACTGGAGCCAGACAAGACATGAACAGTTTGTGATAAGTGCTTCATGGGACAAACTTATTAAGCTGGTAAGAGTAGTTATTAGAAAATGCATATTATTCTTGGCATTCTTTTAGTGCTGTCTTCTCAGGGTGGGGAGACTGTTATAGCCAGCCTGCTAATGTATAAATGCAAATGAATTCCTGGCACTTATGTTAGGGAACAAAACAGTAAAGCTGAGAGTTGCCACCTCATCATTAGAAATATTGTCATTGATTTTTCTAATATTTTCTCCTGCAGCACTGGTAGTCACTTTTGTGTTTTGTTTTTTGGTATTTTAATATGTAGCCTGAAGTAACTTATTCAGCCTCACTTGTGCCAGCATTAGTTCCTGCTATGACTTTCATTTCACTGTTTCGTTGAATAAATGTGCTCTCATACAAAACTCTGAAATAACAAATTTTCAACTCATAGTACACTGAATAAAATGGTACCAAATTTCCCAGGAATGCTTGCAGACTCTTTGTGGCATACTAGTTTGCAGTTGCTGCTCTGTACATTCTGTGGGCTAGTTAATTCCATGTAGACACAAGGAACTCATGTAACCACAAGTAGATATTGAATGCACATGAGAAATCAGTGACAGCATCTTCCAGAATGAATGTCATCAAGGAATTTAACCACTCTTAGAATGTCTGAGTGCAGAACATCAAGCATCTCATTATAAATCTTAGACAGTGTTCTGGTACAAATAAAATACTTGTTTACTTTAGGTGTGTTGAGTTCAGCCCTGATAACAGGCAGAGAGAAAAAAAATAGTTTCTACAAGAGCATGGTACATTAATTGTGATACGTGCATGAAAATGTAGCTGCATCCAGAACAATGCATATACTAACAAAGGTTCATAAGCACACTTAATTGCTGAGATGCTTGCTCTCTTGGCATTATTAACAGTTTTGATCTAAATGATTTCTGTCTTATTTTGCTTCCATGTGTGTTATGAAAAGCCAGAATATGAATTCTTTATTGAGCTATACAGATGCTCATAATGATAACCTCATTTTTTTTTAAAAATGTAGTTTTTTTTTTAAAAATCCACAAAAGTTAAAAAGTTTCTATCTTCTCTACCTGACTATGTTGTTGACAAATTTTCAAAATGCCAGTAAACATTTTAGTATATTCATATAATTTGTTACAGAGAAATTAGTCATCAGGATTTCATATTTGATTAAATGAATTTAAAATCTTCATTAAATGTTTTCCTTAAATTTTTTTTTCCTATGCAGTGGGACATAAGTCAGAATCACTCTATAACAACATATGCAGGTCATGACTACATTGTCTACAATGCATGCTGGTCCCCTCAGATTCCAGGCTGCTTTGCATCCGCATCAGGTAATTTATTTGACATCTTGCTGCATTTCATTTTCTCCTTCATTACTTTTTTTTTTTGCATGCAGTTACTCACAGATGTTACCAGTATTTATAATACTCTAACCTGACATTAAAAAAAAATATGTTGTTTTTTTTTACCATTTTACCCATTAATGAGCACAGTCTCATGCACAGGGAATTGATTTTTATCTGAGTAAACACAATGGACTAGCATGCCTTGCAGTCTTCTTCATGTTTCACTCCTCAGACAACACCAGTCTTGCAAATATGGCAGTTTGCCTCTGGTTTCCAGCATCACTGTAGGGTTGAGGGCTAGCCAGCCAGGCCCTGTGCCTGAGCAAGGTGTGTAGCTGGCAGTTCTGGAGAATATGATGTGGTGTCTGTTGCTCTTTGACATAGGCACATAGGTCTGTTGGACCAGTTTTCATGATCTGGTATAGATGATGTCTCAGCCTGCAGTGTCACATTCTGAGTAGGAAGATTATCATTTCATTATTTCTTGAGAGTTTTGCCCTGCAGCGAGGCTGTAAGATGTGCATTTTTACAAGTATTTTTATCTGGAGCACGACAGGATCTGGTCTACAATTCAATCTGAATGAGAAGCCAGACTGTTTCAGCTTCAGCACCCATGTGAATCATAATTTTTTTTTTTTCAGTGAACACTTTGGGTCAGCATTTAATATTTTCCTCCCTTGCATTTGTCAGATAGTAATTATTTCAAATAGGTGAATATGAAACTAGTATTGAGTTGTTATGCACCAAGGAAAATGAAACCAGTATTAACTATTTTTTTATCTAATTATACTTTCACTGCCTTTATTATCATTTTCTGTGCTACCAAAAGATGAAGAAATGATTTTTTTTTTTTATGGGAGTTAAATTATGAAGTACTTTCACATGTACAGGTGATAACACAGTCAGACTGTGGGACAGAAGAAAGCCAGAGAGTAGTGTTGTCAGTATAGCTGCTCATGAAGGAGAAGTGCTTACATGTGATTGGTGTAAATATAATCAAGTGAGTATTTGTGAGAAAAAAAAAATTATATATGTTACACTTTACTTGTATGGAAAGTATTTTTTGTTCTAATCAGTTTCTTCTCACGTTGGGACTGGGAAATTAAGGTGGTGAAAGAGGAGACGCAGTTCTCAGTTTATGGTGCAGCTGGTAATGATGCTGAGGGACTATTGCAGTCCCAATAGTCTTTTTGATTTGTTCGTTTGTGTCCGAGAAATGTAACTCTGACCAGTCTGACAGCATTTTTTAAAATCATTTATTCACAAAGCTGGCATTCACTGTGCTCTTTTACAGAATATTTTATTTTCTGGAAGCGTTGATGGCCTCATTAAAGGCTGGGATATCCGCAACCCACAACACTCAACATGTGTGCTGCAAGGTCACAAGTATGCAGTTCGACGAATACGGGTATGGTTATTAATAATTATTTCTTTCACCTGAAGACTTATTTGCCTGATTGTTAAGTTTTTGCCATTTAACACCATGTCATGAAATACAAACTGGAGATAAAGCAAATAATTTAAAATATAAATCCTAATCTTTTCCTTTTATCTGTTGGGTTTATGTTTCTGATTTTTTTTTTTTTTAGTTTTGTTTCAGGTGAGCTCAGCACTGTTATAAATGTAAGGTTTGAAACTGACCTATTTATTATTGTTGCTTTTCAGTGCTCCCCTCATAATGGCTCAGTCTTGGCTTCAGCTTCTTATGATTTTTCGGTGAAGTAAGTATAAGTTTTTGTGATAGAGTTGCTGTTTAACAAATAACTGTGAATGCTGAACTTGAACATTTCATTATTTAAGTTACATAGTTTAAAAAAAAAACAAAAAAACATCCAAGTAAATGAAATTTTTCTAAAGCTTGCAATGAGGGAAACTGACATTCATTTGTAAAAATAAGAAAACTTGAAAAACGTTTTTCACATTCAGAACATTATATAAGTTGTTCCTCTTGTGTTTTTCTTCACCCAAGTCACCTGTGTGTTTATGGTGAGCAGAGTATGTTATTTGTTGTTTATGGTGAGCAGAGTATGTTATTTGTTGTTTATGATGAACAGAGTATGTTACTTGTTGTTTATGATGAGCAGAGTATGTTATTTGTTGTTTGTGCAAGTGAGCTGAAGCTAAAAAAATAATAATTTTTTTAATGGCCAGTAGTGGAACTGTTGTGCTGCATCATCATAATTTAAGATTTCTCCTAGTAAACGCAAACTTATTATAGGCTTTCCCATGCAGACATTATGTTGTTATGCTGATACATTAAACATTGTTTTTGATATCTGAGGCAGCTCATTTCACATTTAAATTCTCAGAGTGTGGGATGCTGAAAGGCAGGTTTGTGTGGAAACAGTAGAGCATCATACAGAGTTTGTATATGGGCTTGACTTCAATCTGCACATACCGGGACAGGTAAAAACATTTAGTAGGAAACAGAATTATGCACAAGTGACATTCGCACACAAAGAATATGTAGGCAGTACCTGCTAGAAGTTTTATATAGCATGATCACTTTTGTGCTGTATTAGTTTGGTTTTTTTTTTCTGTCACTCATGTATGCACACACACAAATGTCACTTAATAAATTATCTTATAAAAAGAGATCAAGAATGGTCCAACTGATAATTACTGAGTTTCTCAAGATTTCACATATGGACAAATGCCCCTGCTGAGACAGAGTACAGACTCCAGAACATGTTCTCCAAGAGTGCCCAACGTTTACAGACCTACACAACCAGACATGGCCACCGGGCTTGAACATAAGGCAGAAGCTGTGGGGCTGCCAGGAGGACATAGAGAAGACTGTGGACTTCATCCTGATCTAGCATGACCAAGAACTTGAATACCGAAGAAGAGCGAGCTAAGTTTCTAAATGTTGCTTGCTCAAGCACTGGCAGTCACAGCCTCTTCATTGTTATGGAGCTTGTGAGCAATGTTGAAATTCTCCTTCAGTAGAGATAGAGCACATATGGACGTGTGCTGGGCGCAGTGATGATGGCCCATTAACTTTTGTTTAAATATAAATGTCACCTAATACTAAGGTGCAAAACAAAATCTGTAAGGTAATTATAGATAGATTCAGCTGCTGGTATTCACTTTTTACAACTGGGCAAGAAAGATTTAATATAGAAATGGTCCCAACAAGATTTGGTCATCTTTGTGATAAACTATGCAGTTTATATATGGATTATAAGTGGCTTGTATATCATGCTTAATAAATTACTCCTTTCAGTAATGACATGAAAAAAAAAAAAGCAACTGAATTCTTCACCTGCTTGAGTAAGACTATGTGTTCATTTAAAACAGTGTAGTGGGTGATATTTGTGCTGTAGCGGTTAGTACACTTGCCTGCCAATCAGAAAGATCCTGGTTCAATTTCACACTCATGCAGAATTTTTTCAGGCCAACTGAAACTGGGATCAACCCAGCCTCAACAATTGGGTACCTGGGGTTTCCCCAGGAAAACAAAGGCAGTGACAGGTGCTAGCATCCCTACCTCAAATGCTGTTGTGGTCTAGAAATGTGATGTCACTAACACTTCTCACTCCTACGGCATGTAAATGCTATGGCACTTGGATTAGAATGGGTATTAGTAGGTGGATGATACTGTTACTTTACACTGTTGTATGACATCACTTACTGCAGGTTGAGCATATGTATAGCTTACATCTTTTGGGGAGAGCGATATTTGGTGATATTGTTCATGGCTGGTGTTGTATAAATTTCACATCAGCTATTGTCTTAACTAAAATGATACACATTTTAAGTTGTAAGGATTCTAATAAGAAATAAGTAAACATTTTCATGAAATTCTTGTGTTGTTTGGTTATATGCAGCAATGCTTATTTTAGCAGAAGACACTAGAAAAAAAATCTGTCAGCATTAGTGCCATGAGAGAGATTTTACTATTAAAGGCACGCAAAACTTTCAGATGGAAATTGTGAAACATTTAAAGTGTTGATTCCCCTTGATCTGCTCTAGGATATGAAGCTTCTACCCGCTACTTCAAAATCCGACTTCTTTACTGTACTGCAATAACTTTTACATGATATGATCTTCAAGAACCAAAGTTTCTAACTGTATTTTTTTTAAAAATACTATATTAAGAAGAGTTTTTGATTTATCCGCAGGTGGCAGACTGTGCTTGGGATGAGCTGCTTCATGTTTATCATTCTTCACCGTCATTACCGGTTATTTCATAAACTGTTGTTTATGCATGGATGTATTATTCTGTTTTTTTTTTTCCACATTCTTCTTTGTTGTATAGCATTCATGTGAATTTATATTTTACTTTCTTTCCCTATTTCTTTGTCCTGTATGTTTTTGTCTGATCAAGGTGGAATCTGAAATATCACAACTGTGATATTTGCTTGATAATTAATGAAGCTATTCCTACAGTTTTCTTAAAACTGCTTCGTGTATACTTATTTATACTTATACATTATTTGATTATATATTATTATCTCAACATAATGAGAAATATAGAGAACATGCCAGGAATATCAGTTGGCGTGTACAACTTTAACAACTTAAGATATGCAGACGACACAGTCCTGATTGCTAAAGATGAAGGGGAGCTACAGGGTCTTCTGGACATCGTGGTTCGTGAAAGTAAAAATAAAGGTCTCAGCCTGAACAAAAAGAAGACTGAAGTGATGGTCATCTCAAAGAAAAGAATACCACCAAAATGTAGCATTAGCATCGATGGCACAAATCTGAAACAAGTTGATAGATTCAAGTACTTAGGAATGATTATAGCAACTGGTGGGAAATGTCCCAACAAAATAAAAAGGAGATGGTGCTCAATCCAAGTCAGCATTCCTGACAATCAGACACATCTTGTGCAACAGATCCATATCAATGGAAACAAGATTCCGAGTACTTAAATGTTACATCGAGCCAATTTTGTTTTATGGATGTGAAAGCATGGTCTATGAATAAGAGAGTACAGTGAGGCCATTGAGATGTAGTTTATAAGAAGGATGTTGAAGGTACCATGGACAGCCAAGAAAACCAATGAAGAAGTCTTAAGAGAGGCTAGAGTTAAAAAGCATATTATAGCAAAGATCAGAGGAAGACAAGCAAGATTTCTAGGACATTTCCTGAGAAGAGGAAAATTGGAACACACTGTGGCAACTGAAAAAACTGAGGGAAGAAGAAACAGAATGTTAATGTATGCTTAAACACTTTCTGGGCTTATACTGCCACTTCTGGTATACATGTGCTGTGCTGAGTGCCAATACACTGGTTCATAAAAACCGGTGTAACTTTTTATCGTAAATGTTTTATTTGCACATGTCCAGTGATCATTTTTGTCCTCTTCAAAACGTGGTGTGAAATTCAATGTTTTGATTCAGGATTTTCAATTTTTTGTGATGCAGATGAGCATACAGACATGCCCTATTACCAGACCACTGTTCTTGAATGTACCCAATCTCATGGGGAAAAACTCGAACACACTTATCTCAACAGTCTTTGTGAGACAGGGAACACAGATCTGTTTGCTTAAAAACTCTGACCTATTTCTGTAGCCTAGAATTCAGCAATCTTAGATGGTATTCCATATATTCTTAAAATCCTCCATAATGATTCTGTGTATGCTATCAAATGCCATTTTAAAGTCTATGAAGTTTAAGATTAATGTTCTTTGCTTTTCAATATGTTCTTCAAGTATTATTCTTAGAGTAAAGATCTGGTTGAGACAGTTTCTCTTTTTTCCAAATCCTATCTGTTCCATCTCTCATTGCAGCATCCACTATATCCTGAATTCTATTCATAATATTTTTGCAAAATACTTTTGGAATGAAATAAGTAGATTTTCATGTAGTACACTTTTCTTTAATTTTTAATGTTTCCTTGATGCTTAAAAGATATTAAACACTACATTAAAATACCCCGATTTCTTATGGACCCGCAGAGTGAAGACTGGTATATGGCATGTTCTGTATCTCAAAACACTAGAGCTGATAGGGGAAAACTTGTGCCAAGTTTGGAATCGTCAGGTCAAATATACACAGAAACAGGTCTAGCATTTGAGACACCAAAATGTGTTGGCACCATTTACTTGAATGTACAAAAATCTGTTTTCAATATTGCAAACAGTTCTTGGATTATTACTTGCATTCTGTTAATTCAGTGTTGTGAATCTGCAGATTTCTCCACTTTTAATCAGTTAAATTTAGTGATACTCTCATGTTGTGCCCTGCTAATGCTTGGAACTATGTAGCTGACTGTACTTGTCAAATAGCTTTATAAAGGGATACTTGTCAAATAGCATTATAAAGGGATATTTAAGATTCATGTTGGTTTTTCCTTCCTCCTACATGGAAGGCTCATCTCCCCTCAGTTGTATCATTTTTAGTCCGAGTGTTGTCTGTAGTATGCTGTTTGACATACTATTGTCATCATTTAGATTTTCTTCTACCACCAAGACCACCCCATGATCCTACTGAATTTACTCCTGTGGTCCTCAATAGGTCCCGTTGTCCCAGAAAGGACCACAATAGGTTCAGAGTATCGCAAGGTTTGAGCCTGTATTCTCTGTGGGTCTCAGAAGCAGGAATGCATGACACTGTGGTTTTCGTTGCACCAGTTTAATCTAGAGTTAGACTTTCTCACTGGAAAACACTGATGTGTTTTGGGATACCCGTGTATTTTGTGTCATGGCTGCTCCCTTTCCTAGTTGTGACCAGGACAGAGCTTTTGTCCAGGAGGACAAATCCTCATCACTAGTAAGTTTCACCCCCTGGGTTGAGCCAGTTTAGGCATATTATCCCAGTATGGGAGTGTTTAGGACGTGACTGACCTCTAGAGCTGAGGTACCGTGACATGAGTAGCCATCAAGTTTCACCCCTGGTTTGAGCCAGTTTAGGCATATTTCACCAGTATTGGTGTATATTGGACGTAGCCAGCCTCTAGAGCAGATGTGCCGTGGTATGAGTGCCTCTTGCCGCAATACTACTGGACATACCAATTAAGCTTCACTTTATCCTTTCCACATCAGTGCCACACAGCAACCCTAATTGCTTTTTCGCATTTTCTTCATTGGCCGGAAGGAGTTTCACTCCACGCACGGCAGCTGAAGAATCTCGCCAGCAGCGGTAGGTGAGCTACCAAACATGACTCTCATCTACCTGAAGCGTCTGGTTTTCAGGCGCCAAATATTCACCTTCGCACCTTCTCCTGTCAGTTTGAACAGTTCTGCCACGAGAAGGCCAGGAACTGGACTTGACTGTCAGAGGCTATTTGAGATGCACACCTTGGAGACATTTCACTGGAGTGGAGAGTGTATCCCCCACCCCACCTCCGGCTCTAACAGTCTTTAGAGCCAATCATTTAGATGATTTTCTTCCTGTTCAGCAGAGGTATCACTTCGTTATTCAATTTTTAAAAAAAAAAAGAAAAGCGATCTTGTCTGGTGAATGAAATGTCCATTTAATACATATATATATAATAAACCGATGATTACAGAAAACAAACACTCTTTTTTTAAGCTGTCATAAGTTTATTGATGTGGTCTAGAACATAATCATCTGGCCCTGAAATGAAAAAAGGAATATGAATATTACTGACACAGCATGAATAAAGCTTTCTGTGATGGAGCTGCTCTTTAACAAATAACAATGAGCACAAATATATCATGTATGTGCATACACAATAAAGTTCCCTTGCTAAATATATTTCATATTTTCATTACTAAATAACCCACTATACCAATAAATGTAACAATTGTTTGAGATGTGCAGCTAGTATGTAACTGCTATGTATTAATATGATATAGCATTATGGGTTGCAAAATGAAAATCCTCATGGACAACCTCTAAGATGATAAATGATGTATTCAAATGTACAGAATGTAAGAACAAATAAGCATTTAATAAAACCACTGAACAATGAATAAAACAAGTAGCAATATTCTGAATACAGATGTTGAAATTGCTGCACAGAAGCAATATCTGGATAGCCAAATGTGAGTAACTGGCACAAAGAACTAGCACTCAATGACTGAAATGAAGAATCTGGTTCAGCTAACAGAGGATGCCAGTAGTATTTAATGGCATCGTCCTTTCCCTTTTGAAACACTCATACCAAGAAACAAAATGAGAATCAATTCTACACTATACAGTACTGACAGCATGAAACATGCAAACTCATGTTTTGCAGGCCCATAAATTATGTAGAAATATAGGATTGTTCCTCATGGATATTTGTGAGAAAAAAATTATTTTATTGTATCCAGACATACATTAGTGAACAAGTTTTTTTTCTCAGGACTGGTATGCTTAAAAAAGGAAACCAAGGGGTGTGTGTGTGTGTGGCAGACAGGAGAATGTGCAAATAGTTTCACTTGGCAACCACTGTACAACAAACAAATGAGATTTGTGTAAAGGACCAGCAGATCAAAGATTCCACATGAAATGTTGGCTTCTGAGATATTAGTTGCACTTATTCTGTCACACATTGTTAAGCAGGGAGAAAAAAGTGAGCCCTATAGGCAGCAAATATGGTGTCCACTCTCATTGTTTTTCACACAGCCACAGAATATGGTCTGGACAAAGAAAAGCTGGTTTAAATGTCAAACTTACCTTTCTCTTCTTGTCACCACCCAACTCAAAGTGTTTGCATCGCTTGATGGGGAGCTGCTTCCTGTACTTGCATTCAGTACATTCCATACGCAGCACAATCTTTCTTGTGGTCTTTGCCTAAAATGAAAGTAAATGACACTTTCTTTCTTTTACTAGCTGTAAAGAAGGTAACCCGATGCATAAAGTGTTGGGGAAAAACCGTGAATATCTACATGCAAGCACCATACATACAAATGTTAGCGCATAAAGAGAAAATGAATGTAACATGAAACTGATAATTTGAATCAGCATTTTCCCCAACTCTTCTAAAACTTTTCAACCACACATTTATCACCAAACTATCCCCAGTTACAAATTCTTGAATTTCTGCATAAGAAGATTTGCACTTCCTATAATTTTCATACATTTACATGGGGGGGGGGGGGGGGGGGGGGGGGGGGCCACGCCTTGTGCAAAATGTTACTTTGTCAAAGAGCTGCCTAAATTATTTTGAAGTTTTCTTCAATTTTTATTGTACATGTGATATTCATGATCTCCTTAAAACTACTATATTCAAGCTGACATCTGAAAACTAAAACAGAATGAGTAGAGTAGGCTTGTTACTTCTCTCACTGTTCTCCCTATGATTATTACATGTTCTTCACTTTTTTGTTTCCACTGCATTATTCATCTCATTATTTTTTTTCAATAATTATTTTCCAATGTTTTATTTTTTAAAACATCATACAAATTCAAGAATCAAATGTTGCCCGCTTACTAAGTGAAAGAAGGAAAACATTTTATTCTTACACAATTCAATTACCTTCTTTCTAAACACAGGCTTGGACTGGCCACCATAACCACTCTGTTTTCTGTCGTAACGTCTTTTACCTAATGCGGGAAAACAAACATCACCATGCAAACATTAAAAACAAAATTTTTTTAAAACTTTTGTCTTTGCTTCGTGCTGTTTCTAAAATAGCTTTAATCCTTGAATAAGTTTCTTTTATTCACTAATAACTAGCACTGTGCTGTTTATTTAATGATTCTGGATTTTCAATTGCCTTTTTAATTCTCAATTCATGTCTCAATTCCAAGTTTTCAGGCAGCTTTCTGAAATCTGAAGCACAATATTTATAAAATGCTTTTTTTTTTTTGCATGGATTTTGATGCTCCATTTTGTCACTGCAGTTTTATACAGGCACATTTTTGTGGCTTATTCTGGTATTTTTTTTTTTTAAGAAGCTAAGTTTCAGACCCAACACAAAAACTTTACATTTAACGCTTCCTGGGCCTTTCGGCACTTCCGGTTTCTCATGTGGTGCCTTTAGTCGCCCTAGCGACGTTTGGTTTGTTTCATTAAAAACCCAGTGTAACATTTAGATTGTAAACATTTAGTGTGCATGCCCCATGACCTTTTTCAAAATGGCCAAAGAGTGCTTATTTACAAGGGAGAAAACTGAAGTTTTCTGCGAGAAATTTCAACTTTTGGTGATGTAGACAGGGGTATAGACAAT
Organism: Achatina immaculata; assembly: GCA_009760885.1. Classification (NCBI taxonomy): domain Eukaryota; kingdom Metazoa; phylum Mollusca; class Gastropoda; order Stylommatophora; family Achatinidae; genus Lissachatina; species Lissachatina immaculata. The sequence goes on from CM019692.1 coordinate 17,105,162, forward strand.
GCCCTGTGACCAGACCACTGTTCTTGAATGCATCCCAAGTAGATCTAGACATATTAGATGACTGGAGAAGTAGTCAGAAAGTTATTTCAGACATTATTCTACAGATAATGCAACACTGAATCACAATACAACGTCACCAGGTAGATCTACACATCTTAGATAGTACGTATTGTACCGCTAGGCCTTTCCGATGGTAAGTTGGACACAATCATTGTCAAAAAACATGACATTACTTCTTTTTTCCTAAAAAACTCTGCATTTATGAAATCTTCATACGTTAGTAACAAGTACACGGAAGTACATGAAAATACTGTGTTTCATTCAATTTTACAACTATACCCCCTATACATATCAAGACCCGCGCTTTTAATCCAGCACCCAACTGAACATCCGCATTTCTTCCTGAGGCACAGAGAGAGTTAATCACCAGAATGAAGTGCCTTATTCTTTTTCTCTCATACCAAAGTCTCACCATTAAAAACTCTGAATCACAAGATACATCTATTTTCACTCTCTCAAGTTAAGAAGGGTACAAACTAACACATAAGTGGTCTATTCAAGCCATGATATCTCTGTAGCTCTTGGGGAAAGGATGAAGAGCTTGTAACCAAAGCATCACATTAGACATGACATTTTACTATGGGTGAGATTTTTAGCAGGCTCCATCACCTCTCCCCATTTGTTACCAGAAATATGGAATCTCGACTGAAATCAACCTGTTCCAGTTCACTAGCTGTAACAGCATGGGTTATTTTTGACAGTCATCCCAGAAACGCTGAATTACAGAAGGATGCAATTATCAACCAACCTTGTGCATAGAGTGAGGCCTTTCCTGCCTTATACTGTGTCACTTTGTGAACTGTGTGCTTCTTGCATTTTTTGCCTTTGCAAAAAGTGCGTCGCTGTTTAGGTACGTTCACCTAAAGGAAATTATTCAAAATTTACTCTCTTGCATATTCATTTACAAAATACCAATTATCAATTGAGATGTTAATTTAAAAGTTCTGATACATGCAACAGAATATGGGAAATAAACCTGAGCATAGTTTAACGGGCTTTTAAAACTTAACGTGAATAAAAGAAAAGTTCATTATTAGCGTCTGCAACTCAATGAAACTGATTTTATGATTTAAAAAGAAGCAAGGTGCCTTCTAAAAATGAACATTTCTGTACGCACGATTGTTGTGGCATCGATTGGAGGCAAACGCAATACTTATGACTTAAGCGACACATTTTAATCAAACATATTATTTAAAATAAAATGAATGTTTATAGAGAACTCAATTATGTAATAAATTTGTTAATGTAATTTACGTTCCTCATAAGATTGCTAGGATTTTACGAAAGATTTCAGTTTCTAGACTCACCATTGTGAAGTTTACATATAAAAAGGAAGTAGTTTGTGCGCATGGACATTCATAACTCATATCCTTTTTCTTGATCTCATTCATTCATTCATTTGCATGTCCCTTGCGGAACTTTGCTTCCCTAACTGCACTTCTGTAGGCCCTTCGGTTGTGAACAAGATGGCCTGCTGCTGATGCATCCATTTGCAGATCATCAACAATGTCTTGCAGCCATCTTCGCTTTGGTCTTACTATCTTTCTTTTTTCCATTATGTACTCTTCCAAGACGGTCTTCTCTAGATTATCATGACGTCTAATGTGTCCAAAATATTTAAGTTTTTATATCTCCCTAATCTTCAGGATGGTGACACTAGAAAGGAAGTTAGGATCAGAATTGCAAAAGCAGCATCAATCTTCAAGAATCTTGAGAACATATGGAATTCAAAAGTTATAAGCACAAAAACCAAGTTAAGACTATTCAATTCAAATGTAATATCCACCCTCATTTATGCATGCGAAAGCTGGAAAACAACTAAAGAAATAGAAAAGAAATTAGACTCTTTTGAAAACAAATGCCTAAGGAAAATACTCGGCATCAAGTGGAATGAATTCAAGAACAATGCACAGATAAGACAGATGACTGAACAACAACCAGTCTCACGGGTGATCAGGAAAAGGAGATGGACATATGTTGGTCACTTGATGAGAAGAAATGATCAGAGAATCCCAAAACAAGCTATCAAGTGGAACACAACAGGCCGAAGAAAAAGGGGCAGACCGCGTGAAACTCTGAAGAGGACATTATTAAGAGAGGCCAAGTTAACAGGCATAAAATCCTTTGTTGAGGTTGAAAGACTCGCCGAAGACAGGAAAAATTGGCGAACTACTTTGCGAGCCCTATGTGACGTCTAACGGCACGGGAAGGATATAAGATATAAGATAAGAATCATCTTTACTAGCCAGCCTTCTTCGATATTCAAAATCTTATTTTTGTGGTTCTGTCTGTTCCTCTCCACAGATTCTTTAGTTGTTTTACTTTCTGAAGAGCGATAGATGCCCTCCTTGAACAACGCAAGCTATGTCCGGTATCCGATTGTGTTCAACTGATTTTTTCTGTTAGTTGTTTTTAGGGAATGTCTTTTTTTTAATGTAAATGCTACAGAAAAGTTCTTCAAATATCATAGACACGAACAAGAACAAATATATCCCTACTATAAGAACTTAATATTCAAGAAGGCTGGCTAGTAAAGAGGATTAAAGAGAGAATACTCAAATAGTTTGGACACTTTAAAACGTCATGATATTCTAGAAAAGACCGTCTTTGAAGGGTACACAATGGGAAAAAGAAAGAGAGGAAGACCAAGGCGAAGATGGCTGCAAAACATCGTTGATGATCTGCAAATGGATGCATCAGCAGCAGGCCATCTTGCTCACAAGCGAGAGGCCTACAGGAGTGCTGTTAGGGAGGCAAAGTTCCGCAAGGGACATGCAAATGATTGAATGTCTTTATGGAAAGATGGCATCGGTACAGCACCTATTTTTTTTTCCTAAATCCCATCTGAGTTTCATTTGACTGTGGTTCAATCACTGGTCGCAGTCTGTTCTCTAGGATCTTGCAGAAAATCTTTCCTGTATGACTTAGCAGTGAGATGCGACTATGTTGGTTGCAGTCCTTTTTACTGCCTTCTTTTTCTTCCATCTTGGAATACTTACAGCATTTCTCCAGTCCTGTGGTGTTTCTTGTTTTTCCTATACCAAGTTATAGTCTGTGAAGCCAAGCTATTCACACCTTTTTCGCACATTTGATTAACTCATTAGGTATTCCATTACACCCGGGAGCTTTGTTCATTGGGACATTTCTTATGGCTTCTCTGATTTCAACTTGTTGTATGTCTGGTTCCAGTTCTATGGGACCAGCTGTGTTGTTATCATGGATTTGGCTTGCCTCGGATGGTATATTGAGTAACTTGTCGAAATATTGTCTCCATCACTGTACTACCCTCTCTGGTTCGCATATTGGGTCACCATTATCATCGTTCACAATCTCTGTTGTGTCACAAATAACTAATTATGGGAAAATGCAAAATAAAATGTGCGTTCATCATCATCATCGTCATGTGCTTGCCTGGCGGCGTGGGCGGCCATACTTCTCTACAAATCTCGATGCTTGGACATTTCCTTGGCATTTCGTAACTTGTATTACGATAAAATTAAACCTAGAAACATGCTGCTTGTTTCTAGTGAATTTCTTTTGTTTTACATTTCCAGTTGGATCGTGAGGCATAAAATATCTACACCAGTTTGATACCAAAAAAAAGTTTGTGTAAACTGGTCGAAACAAGCTAGAAACAAATGGCATAGGTGCAAGATTAAGAAAATGGAAACATCTACTGTAAAAATTTGTCAAAACAGCTATTAAAATGAAGCACAAACAAATTTAAAAGAGAACTAATAGAGAAAAGAAACTGAGGTCATGCAACATTTCATTTCTTGTTACTCTCCGTCCTCCATTCATTTCGGTTCTTACTTGTTGTTGTTGTTGGTGTTTTAAAAAAATGGAAGTAGAAATATATTTAAACTGAAGCAACAATTTGAGCTTTTCTCACTCATAAATTAAGTACACGTACGCATATATTTTCCTACCCATGCGTAACACGATACACGAGGTTTAATGGAGGAGAATTTATTAAAAGCAATCAGTTCTAACAGGAGAGTTACTATAAACACATTTTCATGAGATAAGTTTTCCTGTGTATCATTCATTAATAAATGAATGCGTATCTACAAGAGACGAAGTCGGTTGGAAACTGCAGGATTACAGCATCGCAAAAACTTTATGATTATTGTACATGTCATGAGACTTTTTTTTTTTTCAAAGAACGTTGTCGCTCTCATTATCTCCCTGATTTCAAATCGAGCTTGCGCAAGTTGACCAGCGTCTTGCAATGACTTATTCAGACTTTCAGTGATGTCCTGAGTCCACCTGAAGCGAGAAAGTCCCTTTTCCCTTTCACCAGGCACTATGTCTTCTATTATCAGCCTCTACAAACCATTGTGTCTTTCGATCTTCTTACATCTTACATCCTTCCCGTGCCGTTAAACGCCACATATGGCTCGCATAGTTATTTGCCAAGTTTTATGTTCTCGGCAAGTCTTTCAACTTAATCAAGGGATGTTATGCCCAATAAACTAATTTCTTGTCTATTTCTTTAGTTTATTTCCAGCTTTCGCATGCATAAATGAGAGTGGATATCACATTTGAATGATGAATAATCTTAACTTGGTTTGTGTGCTTATAACTTTTGAATTCCCTATGTTCTCGATAATTTTTGAAGGACAATGCTGCTTTTGCAACTCTAACTTCCTTTCTGGTGTCACTATCCTGGTCTATGTAACTGTCAAGGTATGCAAACTGATTTACTTCATAAACAACTGTTCCTTCTACTTATATTTGCCCTTCGTAGTTAATGAGAAATATATCCATACTACAAGAACTTAATTTTTAAGAAGGCTGGCTAGTAAAGAGGATTAAAGAGAGAAAACTTAAATATTTTAGACACATGAAAACGTCATGATAATTTGGAGAAGACCGTCTTGGAAGTGTACATAATGGGAAAAAGAAAGAGAGGAAGACCAAGGCGAAAACAGCTGCAATACATCGTTGATAATCTGCAAATGGATGCATCAGCAGTAGAGCATCTTGCTTACAACCGAGAGGCCTACAGGAGAGCTGTTAGGGAGGCAAAGTTCCGCAAGGGACACGCACATGACTGAACTGAACTTGTTAATGAGAAGTTTTATTCTCTCTCTCTCTCTGAACCTTAAGTGCCCAGGGCACATGGGGCTTCCGCAAGGGTTTTCCACAAATGCCTGTCTTTCGCCTTTTTTCTGCTCTTGCCCAGGTGAGCCCTCTATTGCTCAACATCCTTTCTGTTGTTCTTCTCCATGTCTCTTTTGGTCTACCCTTACTTCTGCTCCCCTGTGATGTCCATCTTAGTGCTATTTTTGGTAGTGAGTTGTCAGTCATTCGGAGCACATGTCCCAACCATCGCCAGCGTCTCTCCTCAATAATTGTTGTCAGTGGTTTCATCTGCATTTCTGCCAATAAGATGTTATTTCTTATGGTGTTTGGCCAAAATATTTTTTTAATTCTACGTAAACATTTAGTCTGGAAAGAATTCAACTTGTTTTCTATGGTTTTGGTGATAGAAGTTTTATTATTTGTGTTTTATCTTTGTTAATTTCAAGTCCTATTTTACTATCCATTGAAGACAGGGTATCTGTTTTTAGTTGCATTGATTTCACATTGTCACTGATAAAAGTTATGTCATCTGCAAAATCAAGATATTCCAGTTGGGTTTCATGTACCCAATCAGTGCCCTATTATTATTATGTTTCAATTTGTAGACTCACCACTGTGAAGGGATTTTTTGTATGTGTCTTTTGATGTGGCCCAAGTATTTCATCTTTCTACTTTTGATGGTGTTTATAAGCCAGTTTTCTGCGACATCAAACTCCGTCAACATCTCTTTATTTGATTTTCTTTATATCCATGATATTTTAAGTGCCTTTCTATAACATTTAAATACTGTTATTCTCTTTTCTAGCGATTTATATATACATAAAAATAAGAAAATATCTGGAATGAAAATTATTTATTTCAATAAAACTGTTTATTTCAAATTCCAGTCCCCATAGTCTATTACGGGTTTAGTATTAGTTAAGTCCAAAATGTATGAAATTAACAGTCCTATAACTTACTCGTTTAAAGTTTGACTTCAGAAACAATTTTTTTTTTACAAATAGTAAACAACGAGGCTTTCGTATGGTAAAGTAAGAGAACACAATTTTGTAGGATTAGACCTGGAAAAAATCGTAGACAAAGTACTTTAGTGAGACATGAGAGAAAGAAATATCACAAGAGGATTCGAACACGGACTCCGGTAGGACGAGCAGCCGTCTAGCCACGAGAGAACAGCGTACTAACAAATTCGAAAACCAGGTAATTCTCTTGTGATTTTTCTTTCCGTCACGTCTCACTAAAGTGCTTTGTCTACGATTTTTTCCGAGGTAGAATCCTAAAAAATTGTGTTCTCTTAAAGTTTGACCTCAATATCCTAGCCTGGTAAGTTTTTATATGTAAGGGAGATTACTCTGATAGCACAATTTGATAACTTCTGCAACAAACCAAGAAATTGGGAATCTTTTATCACCTAAACGGACGCAGGTGTGACAGTTGCCAGTTATGAGCTCAGAAAACGATAGTGGTGATTTTAAAAGGGATGATGGATCTCTGTCTGAAGCACAGGTAACTCTTCTGTAATTATGTTGTTTCATACAAAAGGCCGCAGTAGCGTCTTGATTTCGTTCATACTCAACCATCAAGTTATGGATGGAAAACGTGTTTGCTGGGAAGAGGATTTGTGTGTGAGCGTTTAATGTGTATGTGAGTTAATATATGGAGGGGGAGGGCAGATCGACACAAAAGCATCCAGGATGACATTTAGATGAGTAGTCACCATGCAGACTTAACAGAAAATAACAGAATGGAAGTGAAACACCGTGTAACATGATAAACTCGCACGAACGGAAATGTAGGAATTTAGTGAAACATTCAAGGCACAAGCAGATAATCTACTGAGGACAAGCCAACTTTACAATTGGAAGACACATCACTAAACATATTCAGTCATAGATTAATCATCTTGAGTCCTTTTTGTTCTCAGTTGCAGTCAATTTTATAATACTTTGTGAAAAATAATTTGGAACAATTACAGCTTCTTACAAGTGTTCCCTTTTCCCCAAATTCTTATTTGTTAAGTATCACAGCTTTACTGCTATGGGTTTGTGTATACTGATATATTTAGCCTTATATATACTTATACTAAAAAAATATTCTTTGTGAAACAGTTACTTTGTAGCAAAATATTTGTCAAACATCATTTGATGGTTTTAACCTTTTTCTCACCATAAAATTTACTCCTGTAGCTAAATTTGTTATCTGGAATTTGGGCAGAATGCAGCTTTACCTAGTTCTATGTGTTTTCTTATATTTAGACATAATTTGTCATATCATAGACTCCCTGAGACATGGTGCCATGACCAATGCTTTCTTTGCTTAGACCCTTATCAAGTTTATGTTCAAAGTAATACATTTCCTCTTATTGGATTCCACTGATTTTCACTTTTTTCTTTTGAACATCATGGACTTTTGTGTAAAAAGTGTGATTGTTGTAATGGAAATTATTTAACTTGAAATACAGTAGTGGGAAGATGCTGCTTTCACATGTCTTACCTGGAATGATTACCTGTGAGAAACTAAGTTTACGATGTGACAGAAACACAGTGTTTTTATATGTAAGCAAACACAGAAACTGTCTGAAAAGGTAGATGAGACAGATATAGATGATTTATGGAATTCATACAGCACAGCCAAAATCACAGCACCAAAAACAAGTGCTGGACTGCAGTCAGCAAGTAGAAAAGCTTGGATATCAGATAACACATGGAAATACATATATGAAAGAAGAGCAGCCAAATTAGCCATGTTGAATGTACAGACAGATCTTGGAAAAGTTTTGGAAAAAGCCACATACAAAGAACTAGACAATAAAGTAAAAAGTTCAGCTAGAAGAGGCAAAAGAGAATATATAGACAATATGGCAAAAGAAGCAGAGAAGTCAGCAAAAACAGGAGACAGCAAAACTCTGTATAACATACAGAAGAAGCTAACAGGCGCTATTACCTCCAGAGAAAGACCACCAAAAAAAGAATGTATATAAATAGGAAATGGACAGGTGGACAGAGAATTATGTATGCAAAACAGGCAACCTATTAACATCAAGTAAAGACCAAAAGCAAAGATTTCCAAGAAATACTTAATCGACCACACCCAAATGAATTAATAAATCTTTAAACTGATTTAGCAGTCTCACAACTAAATGTCAACTTAGATGAAGTTACACTGAATGAAACTGAAACAGCAGTGAATTTCATGGCTAACAACAAACTGCAGGTGAAGATGAAATAACACTCGAAATGTTAAAAGCTATTAACAGTGACAACATGAGCCAACTGCAAAGAATGTTTTAAAAAAATTTGGAAAGAAGAAAAAGTCCCTTCTAAATGGAAAAAGGGAATCATTGTTAAAATACCCTAAAAAGGCAACTTCACTGACTGCAATAACTGGAGGGGTGTAATCTTACTATCAGTTGTGCCAATGTAGGTGTTTTGTAAAGTGATTCTGAATAGAATTAAGGATTTAGTGGATACTGCAATGAGAGAAGAACAGGCAAGATTTCGAAAAGGGAGAAGCTGTCTCGACCAGATCTTTACTCTAAGAATAATACTTGAATAACATATTGAAAAGCAGAAACCATTAATACTGAACTTCATAGACTTTAAAAAAACCATTTGATAGCATACACAGAGATTCATTGTAAGGGAATTTTAAGACTATATGGAATACCATCTAAAATTGTCGAAATCATTAGAGATCTCTACAATGGATATATTTGTGCAGTCAAGACAGAAGAAGGAATGAGCGAATGGTTTCAGATTGAAACAGGCATAAAACAAGGATGTGTATTATCTCCCTTTGCTTTTGGAATTGCCATAGACTTTATAATGAAAAGATGCTGTGCTGGTAAAACCGGCATTGATTGAGTACATGGGACCCAAATAGAAGATCTTGATTTTGCAGATGACATAACTCTTATCAGTGACAGTGTGAAATTGAAGCAGGAAAAAACAGACTCCCTGTCTTCCTTGGCTATCAGAATAGGTCTTGAAATTAACAGAGACAAAACAAAAATAATGAAATAAATTTCTCATTAACTACGAAGGACAAATATACATAGAAGGAACAGCTGTTGATGAAGTAAATCAATTTGCATACCTTGACAGTTACACAGACCTGGATGGTGACACCAGAAAGGAAGTTAGAATTAGAATTGCAAAAGCAGCATTGTAATTCAAAAATTCTTGAAAACATAGGGAATTCAAAAGTTATAAGCACAAAAACCAAGTTAAGATTATTCAATTCAAATGTAATATCCACCCTCATTTATGCATGCAAAAGCTGGAAATCAACTAAAGAAACAGACAAGAAATTAGACTTTTGAAAACAAATGCCTAAGGAAAATACTTGGTATAAAGTGGAATGAATTCAAGAACAAATGCAGAGATAAGACAGATGAGCAAACAACAACCTGTCTCATGGGTGATCAGAAAAAGAAGATGAACATATGTAGGCCATGTGCGGAGAAGAAACAATCAGAGAATACCAAAACAAGCTATCAAGTGGAGCACAACTGTCCGAAGAAAAAGGCGTTGACCACATGAAACTCGAAAGAGGACATTGATAAGAGGACACAAATAATTAGTGTATAATCTTATAACTATACACAAAGCACTGCAGTTAAGCTGTGATACCAAAATGTATAAACTAGAAAGAAAGTAGGAACAGCTTTATTATTTAATGATAACAAACTTGTAACGTTTCGGCGCGAGCCCTTATCAAACAAAAAGAAATTCTAATTCTTCATCCTGTTTCTTTTTGTTTGATAAAGGCTTGTGCCGAACATTACAAATTTGTTATCATTAAATAATAAACCTGTTCCTACTTTCTTCATAGTTTATACATATTGTTAAGAAGAGCCAGTTCAGTGGGCCTAACATCCCTTGATGAAGTTGAAAGACTCACCGAGAACAGGAAAACTTGGCAAACAACTATGCAAGCCCTATGTGACTTTTAATGGCACAAGAAGGATGCAAGGTGTAAGAAAATCACAGTGTGGCAATCTTAGGAAGGATATATTTCATATAACAGAGCATATTTTTTAAAGTTATCATTTGAAGTCGTTTTGAGATGAGACGATAGTAATTTATTTTTGAGGACAGAAGCTGTGATGTATGAGATAGGATGTTGCAAAGTAAGTGAATCTGTAAAACTTATCATTCACATAAATGAGTAATATAAACATTGTGAGACAAACTAAATATAAATTATGAAAAGTTGGCAAGCACAGAAACACTTTCAGCTTGGAATGATTTGTTCCTACAAAACTGTCTGAAGCAAAATGTTGAGCTGTAATGTATTATTAGCAAAGAGTTTTTTTTAGCACACTGATCTTAAGAAGTGTGTGTAGCAGATTTTTTTTAATCAGTTCATGACCATGCAACTTATTGTGGATGATGTAAGAGGAGAAAATAGGTAGTAACATTTTTAAAAAATTCACAGACCAAAATCAAGCATGAGAAGGAGATGCAGGCAGCATCAGAAGCAATTTCCTGGTTGGTGGAGCAGGGCGGCTCACATAGGATCATTGTAACAGATTCCCAATGCATGTTATGGAAAATCAAGAGATGTTTCTACCACAGGGAGTGGATCTAGCTTCTAGAAGGCTCTCAGTTATCTGGTTTGACGTGGACATGCTGCCCGGGTCATGTGGGAGTCAGTGGCTGTGAGAAAGCAGATAAGCTGGCAAGGGAATAAGCAATTAAGGGAACTTTAAGAATGGACAAAGAGGAGATTGCAAGAGCCACTTTGGGTAGGCTGCGTATGGAGGACGACATCGGGTTGAATGACAACAATCACATCAGGAGGATGATTGAGGGGGGGATGGGTTAGCAACACCCACAACCAGTGTGTGACTGGCTTCATCAGCAGCCGCACACACTTCAGCGGGTGTTAGAACGGAAGGTGGAGCACATATGAGAATGCCAAGAGTGTGGGGATGCCAGTCTCTGATTACAGTTACAGTTACAGACCAAAGACAGAAAGATTGATTGGTCTGTGCAATTTTCATCTTCTTCTTATTATTTCAGCTTCAGTCAGCAAACAGTTGGGAAACTGCTGACCTGGGCAACAAACAACGTAATGAGAAATTCCTTCGACTCATGGGAGCATCCAAAGTGAGTTTTAAAGAAGTCTTCTTCTTCTTCTACATTTAGCTTCATGATCTCAGTTGTCTGGACAGAGATGCAGATGAAGCCTGCCACCAGCAGGAGTTCATCATATGTCTTATGTCCATGCACTTTTCCTGGGGCCAGGTTTGGGCTCTTAAGTCTCTATAGAGAATCACAAGCATAAAAGTTTTTTGAGTCAGCACTTTGAAACACTGGTGGGAGTAATTGTGGGAACACTTGTTTACTCTTGTAGTCATAGATTTATGAATTGATTTCATGGGTTAATTATAGTTGTGAATATACATTTGATAGTTCTGTAGAGATTTCATATGTAGAAGTGAGCATTTATAATTTGATTTGGCCTGATCATTTGTTGTTCTCTATGTTTCTTTGTTCTCAGTTCACTTGCTCAGTATGGTCTCTTTGTTTTATATGATTGATTTTTATGTGATATTATAATTTTCCTTTGTGATTTACAGCCATTTTATACAGTGTAATCCATTGTCTCATTCTGCATTTGGATGTTATCCAATTTTTTAGTCTTCCACAACATTAATATATCATGTTGTTTTATTGTTTGTAAATTTGTTAAAGCAACTGTTTGTACAGTATAAATATATAGTATTGTTTAATACAACTTGGCCTACTTGAATGGGCAGGTAATGATCTCCTAATAGACAAGTTTCAGACAAGAAAACATTTAATTAGTGACTGTATCTTCCTCATGATAGTTTCTGTGTGTGGCACATTTTATGTTTTCTTTCCTTTGCAGAAAGAACATCATGGGAAGATCATTATAGGTGACCACAAACCAATTCACAAGAGGGAACGTAAGTCTAAGGAAATATTCGTGTGTTACAAAGTTAACTGATTCTCCTGATGTCAATGAAAAATCAAAGCAGAAATCAGTAGTGCATTGTATTCATGACCCAGAAATTTTAATTAGAATATTGATGATCACTTTGGCTGTTAAAATGCTAGCAAGAAAGACAAATGGACAGTTCAGGGATGAAAGGTTTACATTAAGAATGCCACTGTGGTAAAGGAGTACACTTTGGTTTACATGCATAGAATCTGTATTTCACAAAGAGTATTTTTTTTATTATATATATATATAATGCAATGCTACAGAATATATGGAAATCAAATAAACTAAGCATAAATATGAAAATCAGGATATTTAAGAGTAATGTTCTAAGTGTACTACTCTATGGAAGTGAATGCTAGAAAATCACCAAAACCATAGAAAACAAGTTGAATTCTTTCCAGACTAAATGTTTACGTAGAATTAAAAAAATATTTTGGCCAAACACCATAAGAAATAACATCATATTGGCAGAAATGCAGATGAAACCACTGACAACAATTATTGAGGAAAGACGCTGGCGATGGTTGGGACATGTGCTCCGAATGACTGACAACTCACTACCAAAAATAGCACTAAGATGGACACCACAGGGGAGCAGAAGTAAGGGTAGACCAAAAGAGACATGGAGAAGAACAACAGAAAGGATGTTGAGCAATAGAGGGCTCACCTGGGCAAGAGCAGAAAAAAAGGCGAAAGACAGGCATTTGTGGAAAACCCTTGCGGAAGCCCCATGTGCCCTGGGCACTTAAGGTTCAGAGATATATATATATATATATATATATTGTGACAAAGATTAGATTCTGGAATGTAAGAACAATGGCAGCACTCACAAAAACTACTCAGGTAATCAGAGAAATTGAGAGATACCACCAAGATGTACTGTGCATCAGTGAAATGCGATGGCCAGAAGCAGGGAAAAGATCAGCGGAAAACAGTAAGTTAATAATACATTGAGGCAGAGACAGTGGGAAACACCAAGAGAGGGTAGGTATAATCATGTCACATGTAGCAGCAGAGAGCCTTATAGGGTGGGAACCAGTAAACAGTCGTATAATAAGAGCAAGATACAGCCTAAGACATGGAAGAATGGCAATAATACAGTGTTATGCACCCACGAACGATGCAGATGATGAGGTAGAAGACGATTACTATCACCAATTACAACAAATCATTAATAGTCCATAAATGTGACATCCTAATTGCTATGGGGGACTTCTATGCTAAGGTAGGGAAAGATAACACAGACGTTGAAAAAGTAATGGGGAAAGAAGGAATTGACATGGTAAATGAGAATGGAGAAAGATTAATTGAAATAGGTCTAACAGAGGGCATGGTCATTGGAGGCACAATATTTCCAAACAAAGAGATACATAAAACAACGTGGATATCTCCAGATGATAGAACTAGAAACCAGATAGATCACTTTTGTATTAGAAAGCAATACAGAACATCTCTGATAGATGTAAAGGCAAATAGGGGTGCAGATGTCAACAGTGATCACAATCTGTGTCTAGGGAAAATAAAACTAAAACTGAAAAGCCAACACAAGAAATCTTATCCAGAAAGGTAAACAGCCACAGCCTACAAGAAGAAAATGCTAACAGGAATTTCAATCAGGAACTTGGCAATCATTCCACAACACTCAGTGAAGTAGAGGAGATAGGTATAGATGAACTATAGAATTCTTACAGAACAGCCATAATCACAGCAGCTAAAGCAAGCGCTGGACTGAAAAAAACCAAATAGAAAAGCATGGATATCAGAAAACAAATGGAAGTACATACATGAAAGACAAACAGCCAAATTAGCCATGTTGAATGTAAAGACAGATCTTAGAAAAATCTGGCAAAAGCAACATACAAAGAAATAGACAATAAAGTAAAAAGTTCAGCTAGAAGGGATAAAAGAGAATGCATAGACAATATGGCAAAAGAGGCAGAGAAAGCAGCAAAAACAAGAGACAGCAAAACTTTATATAACATACAAAAGAGGCTAACAGGTACTATTACATCTAAAGAAAGACCAATCCTTAGCAAAACTGGAACCCTATTAACATCAAGTAAAGACCAAAAGCAAAGATGGGCTGAACACTTCCAAGAAATACTTAATCGACCACACCCAAAAGAATTGTTAAACCTTGAAACCGACTTCATTCATTCATTTTCATGTCCATTGTGGAACTTTGCCTCCCTAACAGCATTCCTGTAGGCCTCTCGCTTGTGAGCAAGATAGCTTGCTGCTGATGCATTCATTTGCAGATCATCAACGATGTCTTGCAGCCATCTTTGCCTTGGTCTTCCTCTCTTTCATTTTCCCATTATGTACCCTTCCAAGACGGTTTTCTCTAGATTATCATGACGTTTAATGTGTCCAAAATATTTAAGTTTTCTCTGTTTAATACTCTTTACTAGCCAGCCTTCTTCAATATTAAGTTCTTGTAGTATGGATATATTTGTTCTTTTTTGTGTCCATGATATTTGAAGAACTCTTCTGTAGCATTTACATTCAAAGGCATTTATGTGTTTCTGTTTTGTTAAGTGTCCAGGTCTCACAGGCATATGTTGCGATGGGAAAAATGCATGCCCTTAAAATTCTTATTTTTGTAGTTCTGTCTGTTCCTCTCCACAGATGAGACAGGGTGTTGTTTGCTCATCTGTCTTATCTCTGCATTGTTCTTGAATTTGTTCTGCTTTATACCAAGTATTTTCCTTGGGTATTTGTTTTCAAAAGAGTCTAATTTCTTGTCTATTTCTTTAGTTGATTTCCAGCTTTTGCATTCAAAATGAGGGTGGATATCACATTTGAACTGAATAATCTTAACATGGTTTTTGTGCTTATAACTTTTGAATTCCATATGTTCTCAAGATTTTTGAAGGACAATGCTGCTTTTGCAATTCTAATTTCCTTCCTGGTGTCATCATCCTGGTTTATGCAGCTGCCAAGTTATGCAAATTGGTTTGAGGCCAAACTAATAGGCATAAAATCCTTTGACGAGGTTGAAAATCTCATCGAAAACAGGACAAACTGGCGAACTACTATATATATATATATATATATATATATATATATATATATATAAGGCTAAATATATCAGTATGCACAAAGCCATTGCAGTAAAGCTGTGATACTTAACAAGAATTGAAAAAAAAGGGAGCACTAGCTGTGACTTGGAAGAAGCTGCATGTGGTGGAATATTGTGAACGTTTAAATGAAGACATATGAGATGTGATACCAGTCTGACTGGTTGGTAGTAAAGAGGGGGTAGTGAAAGGAGAGAGGATACAATGGTTGTCAAGGTGAGAAAGTTAGGTGGAACAGATGAATGTAGTTCGGATAAAGAGTTTGTAATTATAGTGTGGTGAAGGTTCCGGAATATTAGTTGCAAATGAGGAAGAAGTAGATGAGAACTTAGTAGAAAGGAAATATGAATGTGGAGAAAGGAAAGGTTAAGTACAACTGAATAATTTCAAGTTCTAGTGTCCCACATTCCTGTATGAAGTAGTTTTTGAGCACTAAGTGGCTTATGTCATCAAGAGTGACATTGTTTCTGTTGATCTTGCCTAAAGGCAACACAAGCCCTAGAGACAAGGTTTTGGCATACATGATGTTGATTGGCTTTTGGGTCACATCCAGAAGTTTCTGCAAGTCTTCTTCTTCTTCTTCGTTCGCACTCTGCAAGTCTTGTTATACGGGGTGTTCCATAAGTAACTGTACACTAACCCAGTATCGATTCTGGTATCGTAGTTATATCTTAATGTCAGTGGTATCTACCCACATCTACCTGCTGCAGTCATTAAGATATCACTACGATACCGGAATCGATACTGGATTAGTGCACAGCTATTTTCCAAATGCACTGTGTAATAATTACGTAAATGTTGCACAATCCCAGACTGATGTCTAAAAAGAAAACCAAACAGTTTTAGATAAATCCCATGACCATGAGTATGAAAGGTTGGTGAGAGGTGTGGGGGAATTATCATTGGCTTCAAAGGTCTGCAGTCTATAGGAATCACTGATTTAGATCTTTGACTGAAGTATATGGAAAAACCCTCAGTCACATTTGGAAAGTTGTAGACCTTCACGCTGTCATGGTACACTCACCAGAAATTTTGCTACCACAAAGAATATGGAAAATTATGTCCAACATTGCTGAGGATGGATAAATATTCAGGTAGTTTCAAAAATAATTTTAAGGTGCTTTTTATGAACTGCTGTAATTGGTTGGTGAAAAAAACCAAAAAACAGTGCCTGAACTGCAGTTTTTCAGTTTCTTGAAATGTAGGAAGGCTGCTTAAGTCTTTTTCACATACATTGTTACTCCTTAAAATTTCCGTGTTCATAGTCAGTTCAGTGTTTCTTTGCTTGAAGTACTTCTCAGATACAGTCTTCAGTTTGTCCTTACTGTGTTGTATATAGTAGCTTAAAAGAAAAAAAAAAGGTCAATTTGTCCAAGCAGCAGAACCACAAATGTAGGCAATAAATGCATATTGCAAAGAAAAGGATTATTGCTGCTCCCAGCATTATTGTTTTTACACTTTTTTTTTTATAAGCCATGAAACTTGGTTCACCTGCCTGTGATAGTGAAATCGTTGTTGTCAGTGTTTTACATAACAGAAATATAATGATCTGATCATCCTGATCATTATCTTGATAATTATCATCATGTGCCATGCCAGGAGGCGTTGGTGACCATGTCTTTCCAGAGTTTCTGATCTTTCACGTTTTCCATTAATTCTCTTGTGTTTCTCGCATGCTATTTTGTCAGTCCATTTAAGATTTTCTCTCTTGGTCTACCTCATTCTTTCCCGTCTCCCATTTTCCCTGTTACAATATTTTTGATTCCTCCTCTTATGTGGCCAGTGAACCTAGACTGTCTTTCCTGTAAGTGTGTTCATTTCTCATAGACTTTTCTTAGGCATTATTCGTTTGTTATTTGAGCTGTCCATGATATTCTTAACATTCTTTGTAGGAACCATATTTCAGTTGCTTCTAATGCTATCACTATTGTTTTTGTAAATATCATGATTCACTCCCATATAGTAATACCGGCTTGATGTAGCATTTCAGGACTCTTTTCCTAGTATCAGTAATCAAGATGGCCAAGTTTTAACTAGTTTTGTTTCTTACCAGGAAATGAAGAGAAGAATCTAGCAGAAGAGCTCGAGGACCAGTATGAGCACAGCATGGAGCACCGGCTTGTTGGAGGAAGAAGAGGCCACTTGGGCCTGGGTTATCGTCCCGACTCAGAAGAAAAGAAAGACAAAGTGGAGGCTGATGAGGAGGTTGGGGTGGAAGCAAAACCAGAAGGGTCAATGGAAGATGAAATAGGCCAGACTGGCACAAAGGATGAGGAGGAAAATGTTAGTAGAACAGATGAGAGAAAGAAAAGTGAGAGAGATAGGAAGAGAGAAAGTTTAGACAAGAGTTCAGAGTCTGACAATAAGAAAATGAAGTTTGTCAAAAGCAGCTCATAATTTTATTGTTTGCTCTCTTTTGTGTTTTTACAGTGAGAATGGGACAAATACATTAATGTTCATACTTTAGTTGTGATTATAACAATCAATAAAACAATTGTGCAAAATGCTGCATCAAAGTTTGGGTTTTATAGTTGTGGTATGTAGAATGTAGTAATTTCATTTTGCACTTTCATAGAACTGGACCAGCAATTGTATTTTATTTTTCTCTACATTAAATCTAATGCTGAATACTTATGTTCCCATTTTGATCTTGTAACACTTAGCAAAATACCATTATAAGATAACTGTCATACAAGGTAGTCATGATCTGGTAAGTCTTAAAATCAGGGTCTTGCTAGATTGGTATAATTACTCCCCATGTGGTACTTTCTTGTCATTACAATGCTTCAAAGTGCCATACTGTGGCCATAAAACAGCTGGGCTTACCATGACATTGCACCAAGTCTTTTTTTTAATAAACATCACTGAGTGATATTGTCTTGCTTGGCTGCATCATAGAAAAAGTAACTCATAATGACAACCCCTCCATAGGCTGTTTACTTGTTGATACTGCTGTCTGGATTTGTGGGGGAGGGGGAGTTTATTCTTATAAGTATGAAAGAAATTGTCACATGTGTCTGTGTTTTAAATTTCTGTCATCTCACATATTAATATTGTCTTCACATCCATTTTTTTTCTTTTTTGTCAGCACAAAATATTTTAATTCTGATATTTTTACATTATCTTGCGTGACTGTAGATATCATTTATCTGATGAAGGGCAGTTCTAAAGCTGTCACTTTTGCTGCAGAAAAGGTCAGTGAGTCCTGATGGGAAAAGTCAGCCAATGAAAGGTTGATAGATAGAAAGTTTGACACGTCTGCTTAGTCAACCTTCAGAATGTTTTGGTTTTGTATTTGCAGTGCATTCTGGACAGTGAGACCACAACTGGGAAAATGTATCTGGTCTCATTAACTGCAGCTTAAGGGAATGCAGTTGGAAAATAATGAAGTCTGAGGCAAAATCTCATTTATCAAAATAGTGTAGTAGAGTAAGAACATATAGAAGTTTCCAGTGTAGATAAGGGACTGCTCCCCTGCATAAATTAGCATTATGTAAGTAGGCAGTATTATTTCCTTTTATCTTTGTGTTTCACACACTCAGAGACATGCTTATTACTGGTTAAATCTTCAGGTATCTTGCCATATTTTGCTAGTTTGATCAACAGTATCAGCACAATCATTGTAACATGTAGATTTTCTTGCCATGTGCTTTATCAGAGTGTTATGTTGTGTGGCAACCACCTGCCATGATTATAGCTCAGATATTTAACAAAATCTCTGTGTTGTTTTACAGCAAAGCTGAACTTATCTTTTGAGTGCTCATTCTGCAGCATGTGTGATGTCTATGATTGTTGTACTGTAATTCTAACTCGCTTTATTTAAAGCATAATTGTTTATTCTGATGCTCAAAATGTCTCTGCTAGATGTTGTAAGGTTGGCTTTTTTTTTTTTTTGTCTAGCAAAGCATTCTTCACAGCAAGAGTCAGATCCTGTCTTTGTGACATCCTGCATACAAATAAAAGGAATGAAGAAACCAGTGCAACAGATAATTACAACCACATTCAACATAGTGCCTTGTTCAGTGTTTTGCTTAGATCAGTCTAAACCATTTCTGCTGATCCAAATAAATGTCATATTGAGGTCCTAATAAACAAGTTATGATGAATTTGTGCATTTACTCAGTTCTTGGCAGACAGACTTGCTGGACAAGCATGGTAGACTGACAGTGGACAAGGGGGGGACATTGCTAAAGCTGTATTGGACAGACTGCGGGAAAATGAAGAGCGGGAATGGAAGAACAATGTAGATCTGAAGAGATTGCTGAAGCTAAGACAAATTAGAGGTGCTAGCAGGAAATAGAACTGTGTGGCAGAAAACGCATCATAAACAACCAACATTTGACAGGAACTATTAGCAAACATACTCTTGGATGGATGCTGCGGCATGTGGCGGAGCATTTATGATGTTATCCCAAATGCAGTGAAGCCAGAGTCTGAATTTTGAACCTTGTACATTTGGAAGTCCCATTATCTGGGACACTAGTCCCAAGCATTCAAGAATGCACTGTACAAGAATTATGGAACACAATATGTTAGGGAGTAATTTGTGAATAAAAAAAAAGTTGACCCAACCAAGCATGGGAAAAACAATGTGTCTAACAGAGAAAACCAAGAGACAGGTCTAAAGAATGCAACTGGCATTTGAATTTGAAAATATTTTTGTTGGGGGGGGGGGTGGGGGTGGGGGTAGGATAGGAGGTGATTGATCATAGCAGTGGTATATACCAAACAGGTGCCACTCGGCTATTTAATGGTGGTTGTATGTGAGCGAGTTTATGTTTCAAAGTGCTTCATGTTTAGTTCAGTCATGATTTCTTCTTTGATATGAAATGGGTGTTAATTCTACATCTCTCTAGCAGTATCAATGCTCTTTTCTTTCATGCACAATATGTCTTTGAAGACCTCACCTTGCTTAAAAGATGACTGTAAGTAGAATGGATTTTATGTTTTGTTTTTTTTAAAAAATATTTCTTCCATTAAAATTTACTCTATTGGTAATACTGTTTTTTCCTAGGATTCTTTTAATATGATTTAAATGTGGTTTTTGTCTGTTAGAAGTACAGAAGTTGTGGGCTTTGTTAACTTCTAAGCCATCAACATTTAGGCTTCACTTTCTTTAGCATGTGATTGTATACATGGGGCCAAGTATGAGAAGGACAAGTGATTTAGCAGCTTTATGTTTGCCAGCTCTCTCTCATACATGCATTCATGCTACTTATGACCTTTTATATCAAACACAGTACATCTGGTTCATTTGTATATTTATTGCACAGCAATAATCACTCACAGAGTTGCACATTTATTTTAAAAACACCAGCAACTAAACAGTACATAAGTTTTATTTTATCCAATAATTATGAAATGTTTTATAAATAGCTTACATGGAACAAGTTTGTACACCACAACAATATTCATGGGACATGAAGTTAAGTGCTGCTAGAATGTGAGGCAGGATTTTTGTCATCACAGGAATCAATGTGTATCTCTCTCTGCCCCCCCCCCCCCCCCCCCACCCAACAAAATATAACCCATGGAGGTAATAACAGACTTGAAAGTTATCAGTGGAAAAACCTTGTAACCATTCATAAGTGCTTTTATAGAAATGGCAGGAAAAAAAAATCCAAGGCAGAGTGTGTGTGTGTGTGCGTGTCCATGTGCATAAACACAAAACTGTATTTCTCAAATAAAATCTGGATTAACAAAAAATAAGAAAAATTACCAAGTAAAAAATTCTAATCAATTTTTTTAAAGAAGGTGATAAAAATTACACATGACTGAAAGAAAGTGCCAAATACATTCAATTAATGGACTCATATAGATGTTAAACTAACAACTTTTATTGATGTGAGACAAGATGCAAATTACACATGGAATGAGTGTATGGATTTCTGTGATGTTTGTAGTGATTTTTTTTAGGTTTGTGGTGAGGCAGATGAACAGCATTTGTTCGCACATCACATTCAAGACATGGAGCAGTCTCTATCCCTGTATTTTAAGATTCTTTGACATCCTCTTTCTGACCAAAGCAATGGCTGCATTGCCTGTGCTGAGAAATTGTGGAAAAAAAAATGTAGACAAATCAAAGACAGTGAGTTTTATTTTTGTTCAATAAGTGAAAGCTGTGTTGCTTTAAATATGGCTTGTTCTGAAAATGAATTTTGTGTCTCATGAACCGTTTTTGCCAGACAATAATTAGTGCATAAGTATCCAACTATACACTAGGCACTGCAGTAAAGAAGGCTTGCGCCGAAACGTCACGTCGCTGTAAACATTAAGTAATAAAGCTGTTCCTACCTTTTCCCTAGTTTATGCATTTTGGCCAGAATTCTTGTATATAAGTTAAATTTATACAACAAACTTTTACTATAGTCAATATCTACCATCAGGGCATATATAAGACACCTTGAGGATAAGAATCGTGTGCCCATATCTTCCCTGACCTGTCAGCACCATGTCTGGTTGCCCTTTTTTCTTTCCCAGCACCAGAAAGAGTTACAAATTTTTACAGCTAGGTGGATGAAGTGCATCTGGCTGGATCCTAGCCAATGACCTTTGTCACAGGAAAGTGCACTACCCACTTCACTGCTCAGGTGCTCACAGTCAATAATGAAAAATCTTGCAAGGTTAATGAACTAACTCTTGTAACAAATTCTATTAAATGTTTTAAATGAAACAGTTCTAATGTACCATGTACATTTAACTCTCTAACTATGAACATGAAGTTTAAACCTCCTCCCTCTCAAAAGTTGCCAGTGCTTTAACAAATGTACCCAACAACAGCAACATTCTATTCCTTCCACTCTATAACCTTTAAATTAACCTTTTATCATCTCTGCAGTCTTCTGTCTCAGGTGACTATAATGCCTTGTTATGTAAGCACTCCTTGATATGAATCGGTGGTAACGAAAACATCATCTCTCTGGATATCCATTCACAAGGCTTTCTTTTTCTTGTACAGTTTTCTCAACAGCCTTTCAACACTGGGATGTGAGGGGCGGCTGGCCTGAAAATGAAAGTTCAGCAGACACATCTCACAAGTCATGTACTACAATCATAACATAAGCATGTAACAGCACAAAAAACATTACCCTCAATAAATTTATACACTGAGAACACAGACAATCATGTTTGTGGGACGATAATATCAGTCTGACTGGTTAAACTCCATTTTACATCCCCTAGCGCTTTCAGTAAACAAATGCATTACAATGGCCTGGCTTCAGGTCGGAGGTCAATGTGTTCTCCAGGATAGTACAGCATGCTGGGAAGCCTGCCATTTAGGTCTGCTTAAGAAACTGAAGCTACTGGAGAGCAATTCTCATTCATTTTCAAAAATGTTAGGGCTATAAGATCTGCACTGGTTAAAAACCGAGTTTGCAGACAGCAATATTGACAACAAACGAATACAAACTATATTTTTCTGTAGATTCATCCATTCATTTGCATGTCCCTTGTGAAACTTTGCCTCCCTAACAGCACTCCTGCAGGCCTCTCGCTTGTGAGCAAGATGGCCTGCTGCTGATGCATCCATTTGCAGATCATCAACGATGTCTTGCAGCCATCTTTGCCTTGGTCTTCCTCTCTTTCTTTTTCCTATTATGTACCTTTCCAAGACGGTTTTTCTCTAGATTATCATGACGTTTAATGTGTCCAAAATATTTAAGTTTTCTCTCTTTAATCCTCTTTACTAGCCAGCCTCCTTCAATATTAAGTTCTTGTAGTATGGATATATGTGTTCTTTTTTGTGTCCATGATATTTGAAGAACTCTTCTGTAGCATTTACATTCAAAGGCATTTATGGGTTTTGCTAAGAGTCCAGATCTCACAAGCATTGCTGCGATGGGAAATCTTATTTTTGTAGTTCTGATATCCTCCTTTTAATTTCCCTCATTGTATCTCCATTATTAGTTAGCTGTCCCCTGGGAACAACTGTGTTAAGAGCACACTTATCTTAACACAGTGTTTGTGAGACAGGGAACATAGATCTGTTTGCTTAAAAACTCTGACCTACTTCTGTAGCCCAGAAACTTGTAGCAATCAACACTAACTGTAATTGTTATTTTTGTAAAATGTAATGTCAGGGTGGTGGACGGATGGGGACATGGAGATCTCTGGCGGGGATGAGGGAAGCCTGGTGTGAAACCAATGAATCCAGGATGTGACAAGCCTATAGGTCTTTACAACAATGGCTATCAGAATGATGTAAACAAAACAGAGCCAGCAGACTATAGGTGGCGGGGAATGGATATCGTTGAAGCACTCATCAGATTCCTCATCTCAAAGTCAGAGTGTCTTTGTGGAACTGTCTCCAAACCATCTGACATGGAGAAGGGACTTACATACAGCCACCAGAGGCTGGAAAACAAAGTTTTGGCCAGGCCAGCCACACTGTCTTCATGGCAGTCCGAGCAAGACCACAGTCTGCCCTAGCAAGGAAAGGTGCTGAAGTCGGAGTTACCCAGCCAAAAGGCGCATCGCAAAAATCAGGGTAACACGCATTATCGCTAAAAGCGCGAACGAAGAAGAAGAAGAAGTTAGCTGTGATCCAAAATACTCAAAACTCTCCACTTCTTCCAGTTTTTCCCCATTGATACATATATCAGTTGATTTTTTTTTTCTGCAGAACAAGCAATTAATTTAGCACAAATTATTTTCTACATGAAGTAGGAGAAAGCATTAGCATAACAAACACAGATAATGGTCAATACAGAATAATTTTTAAAAAATAAAAACTCACCTCATCTGAGGAGCCAGCTAATGATGACACAGATGTCTGAATAGTGCAGGCAGATGATGTATGCTGGACATCAGCTGTCTGAACATCAAACGTCAGCTGACCACTTGTGAGAGATCTGTTTCCAGTGGAACATGAATCGGGCTCAAGGACAACAGCAGAAGTTTTTTTACTGAAAGGCAATTCTTGTTCATACTGATGAGTCTGTGGTGATGCTGAGTGGGCAGGTGGATCAGGATTTTCAAAGGCATTCCCCTGAAGAGACTGGTTGTGTTCTGATACTGAAATAAGCGAGTTCATTAATGGAACTGGTACAGATTGTACCTCTGCTGCTGCTGTTCTCTCTTCAGAGAATGGAGCTGATGAAATGCTGTTCACAGCTGAAGTGTTTTTCACATTTGTTGTGGTGCATGACACCGGTACTGACATATTATTCAGAGTAACTTCATTCTGTGCTATGGAATGTAGATCTGGTGCAGAATGACCATTCACAGCTAGTGCACTTGTAGTCTGTTTTATAATGCATGACAATGGTTCAGGATTACTTTTCTCAGATGACAAGTGTTTGGTCTGTACTGTGAACTTTGATAAATCTAAGACAGTTTCATCAGCACAATGCCCAGTTTGAAGTGTACAATGTTCAGAAATGTGCCCATTTGAAGAAGAAGCATGTTCTGGAGTTAAAGATTTATGCAATGCAGTTCCAACCTGCGAACATGACTTGACAGTTTCAGCTGATGTGGACAAATGTTGAAGTACAGGGATGTGAGATGAACATGGCAAATTTGTCTCATCAAGTGTAAAAACACTTTCAGTAATCAGTGATGCAGTGTCATTCAGTGAACTAGCTTTGCTACTTATAATGAAGTCTGAGGATAGCCTTTTCTTAGGTGGCAGATGAAGTTTCATTGGTGAAATATCACCAAAACTGTAAGACTGGGATTGTTTATATGGGCTAAGTGCGACAGGTACTGTATCTGCCTGCAGAGAATTCTGAAATGAGTTGATAGTGGGGCCATCCACTTCAATGATGGATGATTCTTTCATAAACTTTCCACATGTTTCCTTAGAACTACAAAGATAATCACTTTCCTGATATCCTGCATTTTGCTCTTTCATACATAGTTCAAGGGATGCCACAGCATTTTCAGTTTCATTATAATAGTGTTTCATGGAGTCAGAATTAGCAACAGAACAACTGTCTGCATTGTTAGCATTGCTGTTATATTGATTAGAGACCACTTTTTCCTCATTCTGAACTTCATTCAAAAATAGCGCTGGGCTGTTCTGTCTTCTGCCTTCCGTACAGTGATTCCAAGATGGAGCCATCATGTTGTTTTCATGTTGTGGATTTACACTTGCTCTGTTTTGGAATATAATCTCTCTCTTAACAACACAAGAGGCCTGCTTAGACTGTTCATTTCCTTGTGAAGACATACTTTCACATAAACCTTGAAGTGTATTCAGTGACAAAGATTTAACATACTGAAATACATTTCGTGTCACATGTGGTATAGGAGTTATGTTTTTTGACTTATTGTTCACAGACTGTAGTTTCTCACTCTCTGTCACACATTTTCTTGTACGAGAACTTTTCTTACTTTGCAAAGTCAACTTATTTTTAGATTTCTGTTTTGGTATTCTAGCCGCTGAAGTGTGCATCACTTCTGTTTCTTTTCCTCTCTCTACAACTAATTTGTCTGCATTGATATTCTGTGCTAATCCTGACCTGATTACTTCTCCACTGCCAAAATCTACTAAAACTTGTACATTTTTTCTGCCTGTAAAGTGCTGCATTTCTGACTGATTTCTGCCAGAAACGTGACTCAATCGTCTCCTCTTTGTAGGAAATGCCTCATCTGAACTGTTGTCATCTATAGGATTATTTGAATTTTCACGTGCACTCCTTTCATGAGATTTTGAGTTTTCATATTTGTTTTTGACAGGAGATTGGCAAGTGTCAACTTCACTTACAGTTTCAGTACCATGTGCAGCAATGGGTGGATTCTTCTGTTTTCTTGTAACTGCTCTCTCATTAGCTGAAGATTTTGTTTGATATTTAAGGACAATGTTTTCATTCAGTAGTGATGCTGAAGCAATAGTGCTTTGTTCACTAGCCTTCTCGGCATAATCCTGCTGATCACTGGCACTTTGTTTACTTTTCTGGGATGATACATTATATTCTCCTTTTCTCTTAGACAAAATCTCTTTCTTCAGTTTACTTGTGTCTCTATTAGTGCCTGAAATAATGCTGACATCCTTGTTACCTCTATCCACCTTGTTCTTATTGCTAGGTCTTTCAGTTGACTCTTTTGTCAAAATGAATGCATCATCTTTCTGCTTTGCCCTTTTCTTTCCTGAATCTAGGCTAATATGTTTATCTTGCTTACCAGTCTTTTTCTCATCAATCTTTTTATGTTGGACAACATTATTTCTATTACTATTTGAAACCACCACTTCCAAATTCTTCCTAACATCTGAAGTATGTAGAAATTCACTGGAGGAATCAGTTTCATCATTTGTAATAACCTTGGTAAAGCATTCATGCTTTGCTGGAGTGACATACTGACCCCTGACATCTCGTTTCAGTATCCTCCACTTGTCTGTTTTATTGTTCTCTTCACTGACAGTCTTCAAGTGAGTAAATTCTATTTTCCTCTCCATATTTCTTAAAGACTTTGTTTGAAAATCTTGAGTAAATTGTTTCCCATCTTGAGGTGTAGAGGAGTCTAAATGGGAAACTGTGCTTCTCTGTCCTGTCCCCTTTGGAACCTCCAGTCCTGCAGTGATCATTTTTGCACTGCAGGTACTCTGAAAAGACTGATTTGGCATCAGCTTCCCCACTGAATAACTTGAATCTTGGTTAGGCTTTGATTCGGCAGGCACAATGTGTGCCAAACATTTTGATTTTTCAATCTCTGACTCAGCAGGCAAGTTTTTGCTGATACCAGGGAGATCCGTACTATCTGTAGCAGGAAATGATGACTTCAAAGAACAGCCATGTGAGGCTGTCATATGACCACCACCAACAGATGGTAAGGGTTGTTTAGGAAATTCAGAAGAGTTAATTTGAGGAACTGCCCCTGCACAATTAGAAAGTAGCTTCTGAAGGACTCCTTCATGACCAGGTGGGATAATTATCACAGGACCATTTGCTGAAGGAATCACCTGAATATCACAGAGCAATGTGGTTTCATCTTTTACTGGCCCTCTCACTTTTAGGTCCGACGCTGCAGCTGGCATATTAGTAAGTTTCTGTGAAATCTTGGCATAGTTATCATGCCGGTTTGGTGGTTGTGCATTATTCTCTTCTGCCATATCCCACTCATGAAAACCAATAGCAGGTAAAATATTTGCTACATTTTTGTGGTTTGGTTTCTGAGCTTTGGATCTTGGCTTTCTCCCTCTTTTAACATTTTTAATGGCAGTTTTATCAGAAGCTGAAGTAACCACCAGATGAATCTGAGGATTCAGCAGAACTTGTCCAGGATTAGGATTCTGATCACTGAATGCATGTGGGGTTGTCAAATTTGAGCCTTCAAATGGAATTCCACATTCAGCCATAGTCCTACTCAAGAGACTGGAACCACAGAGTGATCCTGGTGCCAGTCTGTCATGACCTTCACCTAGATCTTTGGCACCTTGTCTGGGGGAGCTACTGCTGCTGGGTTTTACCTGACTGCCCCCTGAGCTTATAGACTGTACACATGGCTGCTCCATACTTGATGGCAATATATGAACATTTGACAAAAACCCTGACAGCCTCTCTGGGGATAACACAGAAGAGTTTAGACGAGCGGTCTCATCCTCAGAGAATGAGATGGATGTTGTGCCATTATTGTTGACTGCTAAATAATGTGGGTTCTTGTTATCCGCAATGGTCAATTCTTCAACTGTTGTGGTCTGTAAAGTATTGTTGGTATTACTTGCTGAACTTCTATCAGGTATATAAACACCATTTGGAGTGAAATATTCAGTACACATGTTTCTGCATCTTCCAGACCGGACAGATGCCTGGGAAGCAACAAGTGATTCAGTTTTACGGCCACTGGCATCTGAAACCAGACTGACTGCATCAGTCAGTGCAGAGTTTCTGTGGCTCTGATAATCTAGACTGACTGCATCAGTCAGTGCAGAGTTTCTGTGGCTCTGATAATCTGCCTGATTTTGTTTACCCCTTTCCTGACATGGCTTCAGGTCCAAAAGTGTTAAATTATTTTGCTTTGGAACACTGGAACTAGTTTTCTTCTGTGGCAATACCTGAACATGTAAGCTTTCACGAGATGACGAAGAGAACTGCGAGTTCATGCTGCACCCGAAGGGGGTGCTTGCATTCCATAGACTGTCTGCCTTATGTGCAACATGAGGTAAACTTGGTAAGGCCATGACACTCTGTATCTCTGAAATGTCATCTTTATCAAAAGTGTTAACATCTGTCACAAAATTTGCTAGCTCGACAGCAGAGGTATGCAGAGATTTTGAATTATCAATACCTTCTACTTTATCTGAATTACCTATCTTTGAATCTTCACCTGCTGCAGTTTTTGCAAATGTTTTATTTAGAATTTCATTATCTACATGATTGCATAAATTTTCTGCTGAACAAAGATTGTCCCTCTTTGCACCATCAGTTCCATCCTTTGCACCATTTGTAAGTGAAACAATCTCTCTCCCTGCAGATAAGGAACACGTGGCCTGGTTGGATGTTCCATGCCCTTGAATTCTCTCCACTGCAACATTATCTGCTTTGAGGCAATGTTCCATTACCCCTACCACAGCAAATGATTTGTTGTCAAACGAATTGAGAGAAACAGATGAATGGTCTAGATCTGAACTCTTCTCAGTTGCTGTTTGGTCAGGTGGATTCAAACCAACTGCAAGTTCTCCCACACTTCTGTTTTCACACAAAATAAACACATCAGCAGACAACTGTCTTTTTGCTGACGGTTCAGAAGACACACCAGGCTCTGCTGGACACGCATCTTGCCCCATTTCAACAGGTTCAGGATGGGTCCCCATGCTCGCATTATTTTTTTCTACAGCATTATCATGGTGATCTTTATCAACAGATGAAATCTCACTCTCCAACAGATATTTCTTTCCTCTCCCTTTCTGATGTTTACATGAAGATCTAGTGAGGCATCCACACATGGAAACTGATGCTTTCTGATTGGTGGAGGTTATTTCCTGTCTGGGCTGTGGTTTGCTGTAAGACGATGCTAAGAAAGACTTCAGCATTCTGAAGGCTTCTGTTTCTAAAGAAGATGAATCAGTTGTGCTTGAGACAATTTTAGCATCATCTATGATTGGAGAGTTCCTACTTCCTGAGGCAGATGATCCACAGAGATTAGACCGATCTGTGGTTATAAAATGAAGGTTTTTATTAAAAATTTCAAAAGGTACACAAATGGCACTAGCAATGACATTACCTAACATTACTGACAAGCACTAAAGGCAGTACTTTCTCCCTACTATGAGTAAAGCTGTACTATGACTAGCAAAGCAGTTCACAGCAGTATACTGATTAGTAGAGGTAATCCTATCATGCCTTAGGGGCACATAGGGATATGGTGTTAGTGCCCATATTTTCCTTGACCTGTCAGCACACTAGAGGATGATATGATCAGTATCACGCCTGGCCGCCTTTCCTTCCCCAACTCCAGAAGAAATCGGGTACCCATTTCTACAGCTGGGTGACTGGGGTGCCTCCACCAGATTTGAACCCCTGACCTTCGCCATGAGAGACCAGTGCACTAACCACTTCGCCACTCAGACACCCTAGTTTACCGATTAACCATTTCTGAATTGGCTCTAACAGAAACGAATAAACTAATGAGCAGAGATGAGTGCCCATGAACATCAGTGAGATATATTACTAAGATATTTGTATATACCAACACGTTACCTTTACAAAAGGAATCACAGCCTAGGGAAAGTATCTAACCCCTAGAAACATCAGCTGTTTTTGCATTAATAGCTGAAAACAAGTATCCTCATACATACTTTTTCTAGCATTCCATCAAGGATAAACAAGTATCCTCATACATACTTTTTCTAGCATTCCATCAAGGATAAACAAGTATCCTCATACATACTTTTTCTAGCATTCCATCAAGTTACCAAAAAAGATTTCACGGAAACAAACTAATGAGAATTTGGCAGACAATACTGAACAGATATCTTGGCAAAGGGATGAAAAACTAAAGCAAACTATATCTGTAGCAATTAGCTCAAGACGTCCATATAAAACACTACAGCATCTGTGCTAGACACAAAAGTATGTAAAGCTGAGAAAACAGGATCAATATAAACTAAGAAACATGAAAACACAAAGCTATACACAAGAGATTATAGCAATACAAGTTTGTCTGACCTTTATTAACTGCAGATGATAACATTATGGGCACCACTCTTCTGGGTTTTCGATCTGATGGGCTTGGTGGAAGTTTGATGCCGTGATTCTCAAGCTGTGATGTGTTTGCCTGAGCTCCTCTATGTTTCTGCTGTACAATGTACTGATGCGGCTGAGATCTGCTGACACAATCTGCCTCATCAACTGATGTCACCTTCTGTGACCGATGGAAGTTTACTTGAACACGCTCATCAGGTGATGTTAGAATGCTTCCTACACTGTGCTGTCTTGAGATGTGCTCTTTTGGGCTAAATGGAGAGTTCAGCTGAGACGAAGGGAGATCAACGACATAGCTCACTGGACTGGATGGAAACTCTTGAAGTGGAGATGGGGTGGTGAAATCCACTTCTTTTGGCACAATTCTACGACTGGGGTTTCTCCTGCAGTGTTCTGGGATAAATGGAGCATGCTGACTGTGGACAGCAATAACTTTTCTCCTGACAACTCCACCTTGTGGGTGATTTTCATCAGTGGAACTCAAACGAAGCTGACTTCTGTTTACACACCCATTTTTCTGTCTGACTGGTGAAAGACGGATTTTGTTTGGTGATTCTGAAAACGATGGACTAGTATCTCTAAAAGTGGCTGGTAAGCTGCAACTGGTTACATGAGGCTGTTTACTGTGGGAATGCTGTGGAGGGGAATTACCTATAAGATGTGTTTCACTGTATGGTGGTGAGCCAATAATGCTGTGCTGATGAAAGTGTTCTATAGTTGAATTTCTCTTGTATGGCTTTCTATGTGCAGATAAACTGCTCATAGACCGAGACCACCTTGACTTCTTACTGCTGCTTAAGCCAGACTGAAATCTATCTTTATGTGAACTTACATTATCATTACATGTCTCTATGTCTGCTACATCTGAATTTCTTGCACCATGATTTGTCTGCTCTGAAGTTACTTCTGCATGCTCCAAAGGAAAACCTGTCTTCCTCTCAGATGAATCAACTGTACAGTTTCCACCAACAGACTGTAGCACAGGTGCAGCTTGTGTACAAACTGCCTCAGTCAGAAACTGCCCTTGTTCTCTTCCATTCTGAGTGCATGCCCTACTGCTTTCCTGCTGACGCTGAGATTCAGTCTCTTTAACATCAGACAAGCTGTCATCTACACAAATAAAAGAATCATCTGGGCATGCCACAATTGTCTCTTTATGTAGCACCATGTGTTTTCCAACAATAACAGGAGTTTCCACCAAAATCTGCTCATCTTCTTCATGGGACAATGAAACTTTTCTCTGACTCAAAGTGCCATGTTTCTCTTCACATATTACAGCATGAGCAGACACAGATTCACTGTTACTAAGGTATACATTATTCTGCCTGCCTTTCTTACTTCTAATATTTACAGGCCTGTCTCCATGCTGCTTGTTATCCAAAAGTGCTTTATCCTGAATGGATAATGCAGGCAAACAGTCTGTTTTGTGTATGCTTACATTTTCCACTCTACTGGCATCATCAGCCTCTGTTGTGTATACAGATTTCACATCCACACCATTCTGGCAGGGAACTTCATCAGAAGTAACGGCATGAGGGTCATGTTCAGTAATGTTTGTATCAAATACATCTGATGTTCCTGTGATAACATTCTCTGCATTTCCTATCTCTGAGAAGTTACTTGGTACGGGTGCTGGACAGGACAGTTTTGTTGTCCCCATGTTTTCTATGCTAGTACTAGGACATATAATCTGCTTGCTGATATTAACAGAGTTATCTTTCATGTTCACTCCTGTTAAGAATTCAGATTTCCCAAGAAACTTATACTGGTCTACTTGAGACTGTGAAGAATAATTCTTGCTGCCATGTCTAACTTTGTGTGCTACACTATCTGCAGAATTGGACACTTTTTCACCATTCACACTACTGTTACTTCTTCCACAATCACTCATAAAGTCAGCTGTTTGAAACAAAGCAGTATTTCTCATAGAACGATGTACAAATGGTTCTCCTCGCATCTCAGCAACACTCTTTTCTATCAGTGAAAATGCTGTTAGTGAGTTTTCATCTGGGGTGATGGAAATTTTATTCTGATTGGATGTAATGGGTGAATTTTTAAACTGCAGACAATTACTTCCCAGCTCAACATCTGCGACTCTTCCATCCACCACGTTTTCCATTTCTTCTCGTTTTCCTTCACAGTTCTTTACATTTGAAATATGAGAGCTTTTCTCGGAACAAACTAAGGCTTTCACACACTCTGATGATGAAACAGCTACGCCGTTAACAATCTGAGTATGTGACTCAGTTTCAGAAGAACGTGATCTGCTGGGGCAGACTGAACCATCACCATTATGTGCTTGAGAATTACTGTGCTGATGTTGTCCTGACGTGGATGATTGATCTGTTGGTGAGGCTTTCAACATTTCTGAGAAACCACAGTTGAAAGATGTCTTGTCTGGAATATGATCACTGATGAAATGAGACACTGATGTCTGGTTCGGATCCACTATACTTGTGGTCTGTGGCATGGGGTTGCATGAAGAAGACTCAGAAGGAACAGAATTTTGGCATTTGGGTTCATCTTGTAAACTTTTATGAGAATCTGAATCGCAGTATGATGTGCATTCTTTTCCAGAAGCTTCAGATATAGGCTGGCCTGTAGGTTCAATGGAGAGGTTCACCACTGGGACATCAAAATGAGAGACTGGGATAGCTGTGCCTGTGGATTATGATCAAGATAAATATAGATCTGAGAAAGCATGAGAGAGCTAATATTAAAAACAGATAAAATTCTATTTCATATATAAAACTGATGAAACTCTAATTATTTCAAGGTGAGGTGTAAAAAAAAAAAAACAACTGAGGGAACATAGCTAAGAAATACAGCACAACAGTATCATCAGAAGCAAACATTCATAACTTTTCACACTGAACACAAATAAACATACAAAAATCTTAACATTCAAGTTTAGATTCATCATTCTTACCCTGCTGAAATAACTGCAAAAAATTCTGAAATGCTGGATCTGACTCTGTCATCTCTATGATCTGACTAATGTTAACTCCTCTGTTGATCTGAAATGTATAGTGATTTAAAAAAAAGAGATATTACATGACCTGATGTGGTTTATCATCAATCAAAAGATTATAAAGGGGAAAAAAAAAGTGGCAAAGACAAGAAAACAAGCACAAAACACGTATGATCAATATGAGATGTATCATCCATTTAAATTTCTTACTAAAAAGGTCATGGCATTTAGGATTTGAGATTCATCTTCATTTGCTTTCTGCTCTCAAAAGGGCATTGTTTGTGTTGTGTCTGTTTGCACCTTGGCTGTCTTGACTCTGGTCTGGTCCAGTGTCTGGACTGAGTTTGCCTTCCAGTTTTGATTTCTATGATGAAAAAGATCTTGTTCAGCTGTGGTTCCTAACCCTGAACAGCTATGGACTGCTGACCACTAACTCTTGGTTCCATGGTAATGTGTTTTTGGCCTTCTGTGAGCCAATAAATGAAAATGATGATAGTTACAAGGTTTACGTACACATTTCAGAATGAGATGTTATAATATCAGGGTTGGCTCACAAATTCTGCGATCTCTGAAATATTCTAATTAGGATTATCCAGTTAATACATGTTTTGGACAAATATATCTATACTACAAGAGCTTAATATTGAAGAAGGCTGGCTAGTAAAGAGGATTAAAGAGAGAAAACTTAAATATTTTGGCCACATTAAACGTCATGATAATTTAGAGAAGACCGTATTGGAAGGATACATAATGGGAAAAAGAAAAAGAGGAAGACCGAAACGAAGATGGCTGCAAGACATCGTTGATGATCTGGAAATGGATGCAGCAGCAGCAGGCCATCTTGCTCACAACCGAGAGGCCTACAGGAGTGCTGTTTGGGAGGCAAAGTTCCGCAAGGGACATGCAAAGGAATGAATGAATGAATGGACAGTTGTACAGGGTCTGTCATGGACTATTTGAAATGGGTCACTGTTATGATCAATAATTTTATCCCACAACACCAAACTAAACATATCTAAGATATAGATTAGACCAGTTGTACTATATGGATCAGGAACAAGGAGTACAACTAAACAAGATGAAAACCAAGTACAAACATCTGAAAATAAAATCTTGAGAAGAATTTATGGACCGGTAAGAGACCCTATAACACAACAATGTAAGATAAGAAGTAACAAAGAAATCTACTTACATCTTACATCCTTCCAATGCCATTGAATGTCACACAGGTAGTTCACAGAGTTTTCCTGTTTTAGGTGAGCTTCCCAATCTTGTCAAGGGATTTTATGCCCACTAATTTGGCCTTTCTTAACAATGTCCTCTTTAGAGTTTCACATGGTCGACCTTTTTCTTCGGCTTGTTATGTTCCACTTGAAGCTTGTTTTGAGATTCTCTGACTGTTTCTTCTCATCACGTGACCAATGTATGTCTATCTCCTTTTTCTGATCACTCTTGAGACAGGTTGTTATTCGCTCATCTGTCGTATCTCTGCATTGTTCATGAATTCATTCCACTTGATACCAAGTATTTTCCTTAGGCATCTGTTTTAAAAAAGCCTAATTTCTTGTCTATTTCTTTAGTTGTTTTCCAGCTTTCACATGCATAAATGAAGGTGGATATTACATATGAATTGAATAATCTTAGCTTGGTTTTTGTGCTTATAACTTTTGAGTGCCATATGTTCTCAAGATTCTTGAAGGTCAATGCTGCTTTTGCAATTCTAATTTTAACTTCCTTTCTGGTGTCACCATCCTGGTCTATGTAGCTGTCAAAGTATGC
Organism: Achatina immaculata; assembly: GCA_009760885.1. NCBI lineage: Eukaryota > Metazoa > Mollusca > Gastropoda > Stylommatophora > Achatinidae > Lissachatina > Lissachatina immaculata. Next base: position 17,140,258 of record CM019692.1, read on the forward strand.
AAATTGATTGACTTCTTCAACAACTGTTCCTTCTAAATATATTTTTCCTTCTTGATTAATGGGAAGCTTCATTCAATTCAAGTGCCATGCTGTGTGGCATAGGTGATCATTTCTCTCCACAACTCCCTGTCTTTAGACTTGAGTATGAGATCCGTCAGTGACTTTCTTCCTAGCCATACTGACATCCCATCCAGTAACTTCTCTCTCTGTCTTCCTCTGTCTCTTCTTTCAATTTTTCCAGTTGCCACAGTGTGTTCCAATTTTCCTCTTCTCAGAAAATGTCCTATACATCTCGCTTGTCTGCCTCTGATCTTTGCTACAATTTGCTTTTTAACTCCAGCCTCTCTTAAAACTTCCTCATTCCTAAATACCTGAATCTATCAATTTGTTTCAGATTTGTGCCATCGATGGTAATGCTACATTTTGGTGGTATTCTTTTCTTTGAGATGACCATCACTTCAGTCTTCTTTTTGTTCAGGCTGAGACTTTTATTTTTACTTTCATGAACCACGATGTCCAGAACAGCCTGTAGCTCCCCTTCACTTTAAGTAATCAGGACTATTTCATTATTTTTGCTTTTTCCTTGTTATTTTCAAGTCCTATTTTGCTAACCAGTGAAGACTGGGTATCTGTTTTTCTTCTTGCATCGAATTCCCATTGTCACAATAAGTTTTGTCATCTGCAAAATCAAGATCTTCTAGTTGGGTCCCATGTACCCAATCAATTCCTGTTTTATCTGTGCAACATTTTTTCATTATGAAGTCTAAGGCAATTCCAAAAAAAAAAAAAAACAAGGGAGATAGTACATATTTTTATCTCATGCCTGTTTCAATCTGGAACCATTCGCTAATTCCTTCTTCTCCGCTGACTGTACAAACATATCCGTTGTACAAACTCTTAATGATATTTTAGATGGTATTCCATATAGTCTTAAAATCCTCCACAATCTTCTCCTTCTTCTTCTTCGTTCGCTTCTACCACCAAGACCTCCCTGCGATCCTACTGAATTTACGCCTGTGGTCCACGTTAAGTCCTGTGGTTCCCCCGTGTGGTCCTTTCGGGATCCCCGAGAGAACCACATGGGGTTCAGAGTATCGCAGGGCTTGAGCCTGTATTCTTGGTGGGTCCCGGAAGTGGGATTGCGTGACACAGTGGTTTTCGTTGCACCAGTTTAGTCAAGAGTTGGACTTTCTCACCAGAAGACCTCGACGTGTTTAGGATATCAGTGCATCCCCGCTGGGTGAGAGGTGTTAGCCCACCTAGACCAGAGTTGGACTTTCTCACCGGAAAACCTCAACATGTTTTAAGATATCCATGTATCATCGCCGGGTGAGAGGTGGTTGCATATCTAGACTGTCCTGGTCCAGTGTCTCCAACTTCAGCATTTTGTGGTCGTGGCTGCTACCCTTCCTAGTTGTGACCAGGATGGAGCTTTTGTCCAGGAGAACGAATCCTCGCCACTAGTGACTTCCACCCCTGGGTTGAGCCGGTTTAGGCATATTATCCCAGTATGGGCGTGTTTGAGGCGTGACCGACCTCTAGAGCAGAGGTGCCGTGGCATGCGCAGCCTTCAAGTTTCACCCCTGGAGTGAGCCGGTATAGGCATATTTCACCAGTATGGGTGTATATCGGGCTTGACCGACCTCTAGAGTGGAGGTGGCATGACATGCCTAGCCAGCAAGTTTCATCCCTGGTGCATGCCGGTTTAGGCATATTTCACCAGTGTAGGTGTATTTAGGACATGGCTGGCCTCTAGAGCAGAGGCCCCGTGGTATGTGTAGCTCTCGCAGCGATACTACTGGACATACCGATTAAAGTTCACTTTATCCTTTTCCTTCACCTTTTTACATCGACGCCACACAGCAACCCTGATTGTTTTTCCGCATTTTCTTCCTTGGCCGGGAGGAGCTTCACTCCACGCGCGGCATCCGAAGAGTCTCGCCAGCAGTATCTTAACCTCTAGGTTAAGCCAGTTCAAGCATTTCACCCGATATGAGTACACTTAGGACGTGGCCGACCTCCAGACCAGAGGTGCTGTGATTTGATTGTTTGCTTCGCTTTATCCTTTCTACCACCTTTTCCACAGTGGTGCAGCGCAGCAAACCATTTGCACCTTTCTTCATTGGCCGGGAGGAGCACCGCTCCACACACGGCAGATGAAGAATCACGCCAGCAGCGGTAGATGAGGTACCAAACGTGCCACTCATCTATCCTAAGTGTCTGGTTTTCAGGCGCCAGATATTTGTCTTCGCCCCTTCTGTCAGTTTAAACAGTTCTGCCACAGGAAGGTCAGGAGCTGGACTTGACTGCCAGAGGCTGTTTGAGACGCACGCCGTTGGAGTGGAGAGTGAATTCTCCACCCCACCTCCAGCAATAACAGTCCTTAGAACGCTCCACAATGAATCTCTGTGTATGCTATCAAATGCCTTTTTAAAGTTCAGGATTAATGGTTTTTGCTTTTCAATGTTTGTCGAGATTTATTCTTAAAGTAAAGATCTGATCTTGTTCCAGATTGAAACAGGTGTGAAACAAGGATGTATACTGTCTCCTTTACTTTTTGGGATTACAATAGACTTCATAATGAAAAAATGCTACACAGGTAACACAGGTACTGACTGGGTAAATGGGACCCAACTAGAAGACCTTGATTTTGCTGATGACATAACTCTTATCAGTAATAATGTGAATTCCAACAAGAAAAAACAGATAGCCTGTCTTCACTGGCTAGCAAAATAGGACTTGAAATTAACAAGGACAAAACAAAAATAATGAAAATTCCTCTCAATCAAAATGGAAAAATACACACAGAAGGGCCAGATATTGAAGAAGTCAATCAATTTGCATACCTTGGCAGCTACACAGACCAGGATGGTGACACTAGAAAGGAAGTTCGGATCAGAATTTCAAAAGCAGCATCAATCATCAAGAATCTTGAGAACATATGGAATTCAAAAGTTATAAGCACAAAAACCCAAGTTAAGACTATTCAATTCAAATGTAATATCCACCCTCATTTATGCATGCAAAAGCTGGAAAACAACTAAAGAAATAGAAAAGAAATTAGACTCTTTTGAAAACAAATGCCTAAGGAAAATACTCGGCATCAAATGGAATGAATTCAAGAACAATGCAGAGATAAGACAGATGACTGAACAACAACCAGTCTCATGGGTGATCAAGAAACGGAGATGGACATATGTTGGTCACTTGATGAGAAGAAATGATCAGAGAATCCCAAAACAAGCTATCAAGTGGAACACAACAGGCCGAAGAAAAAGAGGCAGACCGCATGAAACTCTGAAGAGGACATTATTAAGAGAGGCCAAATTAACAGGCATAAAATCCTTTGATAAGGTTGAAAGACTTGCCGAAGACAGGAAAAATTGGCGAACTACTTTGCGAGCCTTATGTGACGTTTAACGGCACGGGAAGGATATAAGATATAAGATAAGAAAGATCTGATTGAGACAGCTTCTCCCTTTTTGAAACCCTGCTTGTTCTTCTGTCACTGCAGCATCCACTATATCTTGAATTCTATTCAGAATGACTGCAAAATACTTCTGACACAACTGAAAGTAAGGTTACTTCTCTCCAGTTGTTGCAGTCGCTAAGGCTGCGTTTTTTTTTGTTGTTTTTTTTTAGCATTTTAACAATGATTCCTTTTTTCCACTTAGATGGGACCTTTTTTTCTTTCCAAATTTTATTAAACACTCTCTGTAGTTGGCTCATGTTGCCACTGTTAATAACTTTTAACATTTTGGCTATTTCATCTTCACCTGCAGTTTTGTTGTTAGCCATTAGATTCACTGCTGTTTCAGTTTCATTCAATGTAATTTCACCTAGGTTGATATTTAGTTGTGAGAATGGTTTCAAGGTATATCAATTCTTTTGGATGTGGTCAATTCAGTATTTCTTGAAGAAGTGTTCAGCCCATCTTTGCTTTTGGTCTTTACTTGATGTTAATGGGGTGCCAGTTTTTTTAAAGACTGGTCTTTCTTTGGCTGTAATAGTACACATTAGCCTCTTTTGCATGTTGTACAGAGTTTTGATGTCTACTGTTTTTGCTGCTTTCTCTGCTTCTTTCACTATATTGTCTATGTATTCTCTTTCATCTCTTCTAGCTGAACTTTTTTTTTACTTTGCTGTCTACACAATGTTTAATTCTCTGCTTATAACAGCCACTATGAAAAACAACAGACAAAAGTGGCTTGGGCATTCAGAGAGAATGAAGATTGACAAAGATGGCCTATGCAGAAGTGATGAAATGGGATAGACCAAGAGACAGATCTAGACAACGATGGCGAGACAACCTAGAAGACAATATACACACTCTTGGAATCAACAACTGGCAAGAAAAGATCAACAACAGAGAGGAACTGAGATGCAACTCATCTGCAGCAATGAGCCTCAGTGGCTGGGAAAGATCCTAAATTCAGCAGTTGCTCAAAGCAGACCAGAAATTATTTATAGCTCCTGCTCAGTGTAGAATAAAACAGCAACCTGTCAGGATATGCTGTTTAAAACAATGTTTCTCACTTCTGACAAGCATGCTCCTGCTGACATTTATCAAAGACTGTAAACAGCTTATGTGGATCAGTGTTAGTAATAACTAACTTCATTCATGGTCCTTACAGGGGAGGAATTCCAAGAAGTATCCATCCTGAGTCCACCCAGAGACTAAGAAAGTCAGTGAAACAACTTATCACCTGACAAAATGTCTGTGCATGTGCTATCAAGTGTAATTAACACAAGTTCATAGTTCCCAAAAGAACATAGAAGACTGAATTATCAGTTTTCATTTATGCTGTACACAACACAATGAGTAACGTTAAAAAAAAAAGCTTATATACAAGCCAAACAATTGCCAGTTAACTATACATGCCTGATCCTTATTGACAGAGGCTCCACATTTTTTCATTTTGTTATTTCCAAGTGGTGATCCTGCCTGTTCATCTGTGCCAGCAGCCCCACTAGTATCAGCCCTAACAGCAACAGTTCCACCCTCACACAAAACCTTGTTAATATTCTCAGCCAGTTTCTCATGAAAATGTGTTTCCTCTAGCAACCAGCCCAGAAAATCAACCTGAAATTAATCATCTCATATTCAAAACTCTAAGACACGCTTTTCTGTTTAACCAAATCTCGAGAAAAGAAACAAGATTTTCAAAATGGAAACACATCTTTTTCTTCTTTGTATACATTTACTGCCTATATTAGCAGTTTTGTCTCTTGGAAACAACATTTTCAAAATGAAAACACTTCTTTTTCGTATGCAATTATTGTCTATATTCTGCATTTCTGTTTCTTATATAAACTGGACTGTACAGTTTAACCTCTTGGGTGGTTTCACTGGTCAGTAACTACATCTCTATGCCTCACAGATGGTACAGTTTCTGAGGATGTGTTCCACAGTTTGAGAAGCCTGGGCATGTGCACAAAAAGAACTGTCAATGTTAAATTTTGCATAACATGTGACTTTCAGAGACTGTTGTGTCTTGTTCTGAGTTGGAAAATGATGATCTGTTCATTTCTGTTCAGCATATGGTAGTCATCACACAGTGATGTTTGTGGCGTCCTGTAGGTCTTTATAGTTTTCTTCTGGTTATAGCTGAAAAGTATGTCTGGTTTCTCAATTTCTGCGCTTTCTTTCTTCTTCTGAATTCCAGGTTGCTGGTCACTTCAGATCCTGATAGGAGCCCCAAAGCTTTTGCCTGGTATTCTACAGAGTGACTTTGTGTTGTGAGTTAACTTCAGACAAAGCATCCCTATGGTCTGGTAGTCTGCTGCACCTAAATGCTTTCAGTACTAGTCTTGCACCTATGAGAAACACCATAGGTCGCACATGAATGCTGGAATTTGACAGATTTTCATCTGCTGCAATAACTGCTCCAACTTCTGCATCATATCTGTTGCAGCATTTTTTAGGGGGTATGCATATCTTATCAATGGTGCTATTCAGATATTCTATATGTGCTCCAGTCCCTCAAATCTTTATAACAGTGTGTGTAATTCCAAAACACACATGTATCTATGGCATATACATATTATGTAACAATATATATATCTTTTGCTTCTAGTCACAAAGCAACTGCTTTCAAATATTCTTTAATCCTTTCATATAAATTTTGAACAAATTAAGACCTGCTACAGAATCACTTTATTTACAATCACATTTTTCTTTTCTTTTTGAAATTTTTGACAAGGCCCACATGCATGTATATTTGTGTGTTTGAGAGTATGTATGTGTGTTTGAGAGTGCACATCTGCTATTTAAGAGTGCACATTTGTGTGCTTAAGAGTGCATGTTTGTGTTTGACAGTGCATGTGTCTATGTTTGAGAATCTATGTTTGTGTGTTTGAGAGTGCATGTTTGTGTATTTGAGAGTTCACATTTGTGTGGTTGAGAGTGTATGTTTGTGCGTTAAAAGTGCTCATTTGTGTGTTTTAGTGTATTTAAGAGCATATTTTGTGTATTTATTAAAATGGTTTATTTATGTTCACAAAAAGTAAAATCTGAGAGTTTGTGTCACAAGTCTTGATAAACCCACAAAAATGGAGAAGTTACAGAATGAACTATTTTCTTGAGTCAGTAGGAGTAAGCTTCATATTTTCATTTCTTGTCCTATACTTTCACAGGTTCGAGCTAGCATAACTAACAACAATCATTTTCTTCTCACATAACTCACTCATTTATTCATTTGCATGTCCCTTGCGGAACTCTGCCTCCCTAACAGCACTTCTGTGGGCCTCTCTGTGTTAGCAAGATGCCCTGCTGTTGATGCATCCATTTGCAGATCATCAACGATGTCTTGCAGCTATCTTCACCTTGGTCTTCCTCTGTTTCTTTTTCCCATTATGTACCCTTCCAAGACGGTTTTCTCTAGATTATCATGGCGTTTAATATGTCCAAAGTATTTAAGTTTTCTCTCTTTAATCTTCTTTACTAGCCAGCCTTCTTCAATATTAAGTTCTTGTAGTATGGATATATTTGTTATTTTTTTGTGTCCATGATATTTGAAGAACTCTTCTGTAGCATTTACATTCAAAGGCATTTATGTGTTTCTTAGCTGTATTGTTAAGTGTCTAGGTCTCACCAGCATATTTTGCGATGGGAAAGATGTATGCCCTTAAAAATCTTATTTTTGTAGTTGTGTCTGTTCCTCTCCACAGATTCTTTAGATGTTTTACTTTCTGGAGTGCGATAGGTGTCCTCCTTTTACTTTCCCTCATTGTATCTCCATTATTAGTTAGCAGTTATCCAAGATATTCAAAACTCTCCACTTCTTCCAGTTTTTCCTCACTGATACATATATCAGCTGCCTTATTTGTTTTGTCAGTTGTCATCACTTTAGTTTTCTTCGCAGTAAGATAGAGGTTTTGCTCTTCACTATTCTTACAGACTGACATAATTAGTTTTTCCATTCCTTTTTGTGTTGTGGACAGTAACACTGTGTCATCAGCATATCAATCTCTGGTATTTCATAACTTCCAATTGTTACTGCATAGTAATATTCTTTGTCTACATCTTCTCTAACATTCCTCATTATATTTTCAGTATACAAGTTAAATAAGTAATATGCACCCTTGACGGACCTCTTGTTTTATGTCAAACCAAGTTGCTGTTTCACCATTTATTCTTACTGCTGCTTGTTGGTCTAGATACAGCAGTGATGTTAACTGTATCAAATGTGTTGGAAATCCCATTTTTCCCACTATTTCCCAAAGTTTCTGGTGTTGTACACAATCAAATGCCTTTGAGTAGTCTATAAAGGATAAATACAGATTCACATTAAACTCTCTGCATTTCTCTATTATTAATCTTATGTTGAATATATGATCTCTTGATCCTGTTCCTTGCCCGAAACCAGCTTGGACCATATTGACTTCTTCTATTTTCTTACGAAGTCTACCCATTATGATTTTTTAACAGAATTTTACCGGCATGACTAATCAGGGCATCAGTTCTGTAGTTTCTCACATAACTATTTCTGAAAAAAAAAAAAACCAACATTTGTTTGTCTAAAAAAAAAAAAATCTGTGATAAAGAATGGAAAATGAGTAACAAAACTGATGAATCTGTGTCTTACATTTTCATCACTGTTCACTCTTGTGTGAGCTGTTTCTTCTGTCACTGACTGTTTAACCTTGACTTCCTGCACCATCTCAGCTTTTGTTTCATTTGATGTTATACAGCCAATGGTGGCCTGATTTGCTTCTGCTTGAACACTGGGTATCTCTTCTGCGTCAGCTACAGCAGCTGCTGAAGTGTCAAGAATAGGTACAACGCTCGTACTTTCAGAACTAGAAGCAAGTCTGGAGGCTGGAGTCACATCAACCTGGTCTCCATTTTTTTGTGTGACCTTTTCTCTATAAAACAGACAGTATCAATAAGCTGCTGGACTTTTATACTTCAGTTTATTAAGTAAAGCAAATACAACTCACAAAATAAAAAATGCTGGAAACAACCTGCATGAGACAGGTGAATAAGCAATTTCAAATTTCAGAAACTTCTTCATCAAGAACCTGATAATCAAATCATTCAAGGGGAAAAAAAGAAAGACAGAAAGGATAATAGAAAAATATTCTGGCATGCTGATACTAGTGTGCTGCTTGAGTAAGTTGCTACAATCAGTGCTGATGTGTGACTGAGTTAACTTACTATTATCAGTGCTGATTTCACCTGAACATGCTACTATTATCAGTGCTGATTTGTTGCCTGAACATGCTACTATTATCAGTGCTGATTTGTTGTCTGAACATGCTACTATTATCAGTGCTGATTTGTTGCCTGAACATGCTACTATTATCAGTGCTGATTTGTTGTCTGAACATGCTACTATTATCAGTGCTGATTTGTTGTCTGAACGTGCTATTATTATCAGTGCTGATTTCACTTGAACATGCTACTATTATCAGTGCTGATTTGTTTTCTGAACATACTGCTATTATCAGTGCTGATTTGTTGTTTGAACATGCTACTATTATCAGTGCTGATTTGTTTTCTGAACATACTGCTATTATCAGTGCTGATTTGTTGCCTGAACATGCTACTATTATCAGTGCTGATTTGTTGCTTTGTAACAGAATATCATTCTGTACAGAGTGTATTGTGTATAACCCTGTGGTTGTGGTCTGGTAGACCACAACTCATCACTGTGTGCCAAGCACGTGGTTCAAGAAAATTCTAAGTCACGTGGTTTAGTTTAGCGGGAGGTGTGCATGGGCTGAGAAAGTTAGTCTTTGGTCAGAATGTGTTAGAGAAAGGTTGTGTGATTGTCTCTAGTATGTGGTAGAGAGAGCCTTACTTGTTTGTTGTAGCAGAAGCTTTATTGGTTGTGATATAGGAAGAATTTTAGTAGTTTTATTGCAGATTGGAATCTTGTTTAGGAAGAGTTTCTACCACTGGCAATTTGTTGGTAGTGAGATGGAAGAATTAGTTTTTTCCTGTGTTGGTTGAGGTTTTGTGGAGTTGGAAGCCTGGGTGTCTTGTTGTATTTTCTCAGTGTATAATATAGAAAATTAGGTGATTGTTAGAACACCAACAACAAGAAGAAATGTGTAAGTTCAAACTGTACTCCACAAGTAGACAATGATCAAACCAGTAGAAAATCATTTTAGTTGGCGCCAATACTATTTCAGGGGTGCCTTAAAATTATTATAATAGAGCAACTGTTACAGCCTGAACATGCTACTATTATCAGTGCTGATTTGTTGCCTGAACATGCTACTATTATCAGTGCTGATTTGTTGCCTGAACATGCTACTATTATCAATGCTGATTTGTTGCCTGAACATGCTACTATTATCAGTGCTGATTTGTTGTCTGAACATGCTACTATTATCAGTGCTGATTTGTTGTCTGAACATGCTACTATTATCAGTGCTGATTTGTTGCCTGAACATGCTACTATTATCAGTGCTGATTTGTTGCCTGAACATGCTACTATTATCAGTGCTGATTTGTTGCCTGAACATGTTATTAGCACTGATATGTTGAATATACTGCTATGGCATGGTGAAAGGTATTACTCTAAGCACATGTCATAAAGGAATTAAACATACAAAAAGAGTTGTACCTTGCCCTTTGAGGCCTGGCATGCCGCTGTGATCTTTGGACTGAAAAGAAAGACAGAAAATTAAATTAATGCCAGCACAGTCTGAAACAGCCACTGCAGTAAAACAGTTATTTCTGGAATATAATGACTTTTTTTCATGTTAGAAAGATACACTGAAGCTCATGAGTGTTAGCTCTTTATGGAACAAGCCAAGCCATCGTCTGGTTCTCAAGTTTGATCTTACCATAGTGGTTTACTGTCATAACCAGCCACCGCAACAATAAACCATGTTTGTGGTGCAAGGTTCAGTAGCTATGAAACTACACTGTGTTTTATAGTCTGGCCAACACTGCCTCTTCAAATGACTCACTACTCCACTACAATGTCACACTGCATAAGTTTAGTCTTTCACCAGTTCTTCCCAGGTCTTGTGACCGATGTAAAAATAATAGAAACTTTGCAGATATCCTTTTGTGACCTTCATGCTGGCCTCCATACTTCCATACATTTGCATGAGGGTGCAGATTTGTCTATATCTATTTATCAAGCGTCATGCCTAGTGGCACTGCTGTCATAATTCTCCATAACTCTGTTGTGTTGCCTCTATGAGTCGTTCTGGTGTCTACTTTCCATGCCATCTTGGCAACCCATCCAGGAGAAGGGATGAGGGCAAGTTTCTGGCACCTCAAAACCAGACTGCTCTAGGCAGAGGGGAGTAGCTAGCCCTGGCTGCCAACCTGTCTAAAAGAAGGTAAACTTTACAGAAACCCAATGGAAGGCAATGAGAAACCACCACTGTATCACCCCCAGCATCACGTTCATGTCTAAATACTGTTTAATAATAATAATTTCATCCTTCCTAAGCCATTAGCAAATAAAACCAGTTTGGTTTTATGGCACGATTTAACTGTGACTCATTAAAAAATAAAAATTATAACAAGAAACAAAAATATGATTTTTTACTGAAAACTATTATCAACTTTATTGATCTATAACACTTTTTTTTTAACCATAACACTCTCGGTTAACTCATAAACTGTCAATGATTTTTTTTTTTTTTTTGGCTGATTTTCTATTAATTTTTCCAGTTCTAAATCTGAAGTCATCACCCTGTGTTATATCCCCTTGGAAAGTTGGCTATGATGGCTCTCCAACTTGCTCTTGTATTACTTGTATTAAATCGAGTGTGTGGGAAGAATGAAAGATGGAGTGATGAAGGGCAGAAAGTAAGATGGGGTTGCGTGCCCAAATCTTTACCTTTTAAAAATAAAGATTCATTCATTCATTCATTCTGTCCCTTGTTTTCACGTACATCCAGCCAAAATGAATCCAGTCCATCTCTTTATGTTGTCCATTATCTATAACACTGTCATCCTTTTGTTTCAACTTCCCCAAGTACGGTTTTCATTCTTGTGTTATTCCTCTTGAAATGACCAAGATGTTCTAACTGTCCGGTTTTCTTTTTCTTTTTTTTTTCACTCTCAGCTGATTCTATACCTGTTTGTTTTCTTTTCATTTCATGAAATCTGCCTTAATATTTCATATTTCAAGCGCCTACATTTTCTTCAGTCTGGATTATAAACTTTTTAGTTCTCAGTTCTCACTATAACAGCAACATGTCATGGCATTATAAAGTTGACTGTGAAAGAAAACTAGCTTTCCATAATTATATACATAATATTTTCAACATTTTTCAAGCTGAAATTGTTTCACCAAAAAATGACGACTTATCACTTTTCTGATCTCTAAGTTTGCAAGTTTTTAGTCTTTTTCCCCCTTGTGCCAGATAGTGGAATGTACAGGTCTTTTCCAGCTCCTCAGTATCTCCATACAGAATGTCAATGATGGAGGAGTCTGGTGGTATCAGGCTCTTTCTGAAGATCTTTCAATGCACTGCAGTCCAGCAAATGATGTTCTTGTCTGTTGCAGTGCATGCAATATGGTGTGTGGCCAATGATCACTCTGTGTTAAGTTCTAATTGAGGGTGTTGTGTCATTTGTACATCCTGTAAGATTGTGCACTGATTTCTATGACATAAGCTATTACTGTGGTCTCTGGTGTTTGGCTTTGGCAAAAATGCAAACAGAGATCTTCCAGTTAGGCTGCTGACCCAGCTGCCCACCCACTGATGCTTGCAGTTGTGTATAACATTTAACTGTTCTCATTTTGGTGGGGACGAGAGGCTGTGACATGGTGGCTCCACTCTTTGCTGCTCTGTCAACATGTTCACTGTTTCTGATACTCATGCGTCCTTGTATCCACTGTTGGGTGGTCTTGATGTAATAAAAGGCAAGTAGGTATGCGTGCTGTTATATGATCAGCTGTTGGTATCCAATTTTCAAGGGCTTGAAGAGCAGACTGGGAGTCTGAGAAAATAACAAGGTTTTTTGGGTGTGTGGCACTGTTTTTGTATTTCCGCCTTGTTTCTTTGGTAAGGCAATGAAAATAGATTGCAAAAGGTCTGATGGGGCAAAGTTACTGTTATAGATGTCATTCAGCAATCTGGTAATTATTTCTATGCCAAGCTCTCCTAATGCTTCCAATTCTTCCTTGGTGATTTTATCTGGTCCTGGTGCTTTGTTGTTCTTCATGTGTTTGATGGCTTCTTCCACTTCTGCTTTTAATATGTGAGGCCTTTCATTATTATTTCGTATATCTATTTCACTTCTATTGTCCTCATAGAGTTCTTTAATGTATTTGCTCCATCTTGCCATTATTTCATCTCTGTCCATTATTGTAAGCCCCTCCTTTGACTTCAGGCAACCAGTCTTATGGTATGTCCTTTTGTTTGTTAACTCCTTTATTTGTTTGTACATATCTTTTGTATTTCCATGATGGTGTGTCTCTATTTCACTACATTTCTTATTTAGCCACTCCTCTTTAGCTTTATTGCATTTGTGTCTTACTTCTTTATTTATTTTGTCATACTCATCTTTATCTTCCTTAAGACTTCTCCATTAGTTGCAGAATTTCTTCTGTCATAAAGGGGTGTTTAGCGTGGCTTTTATTTTGAGGTAGGATTTTGATAGATGTTTGCTGAATAGAATCTTTGAGATTATTCCATTGTTCATCAATCGTTTCAATCTTCTCTATAGCATTATATCTATTAAGTACTATGGTCCTAGATTGTTCTTGTATTGCTTTATCTTTCTGTAACAGCTCTCTATCTAGTTCTTTGTTTTTAGCTGCTACTCTTAACCTCTTTAGCCTGATTCTCACTTTCCCTACAACTGGGATGTGGTCACTGTTGCAGTCTGCTATTGGTCTTGTTTTCACCGATATTAGTGAGTTCCTGAATCTTCTGTTGATCATAATGTAATCTATCTGGTTACTTATGTTATTATTTGGGCTTTTCCATGTCCATAGTCGCCTAGGGTGTTGGTGAAACTGAGTATTTCCTATTATCATTTTATTCTTTTCTGTCCACTCAATCAACATCTCTCCTCTCTGATTCCTACTGCCAGTAGCTTCATTGCCTTGTTCAGTTCCTACTTTTGTGTTTAAATCACCTAGCACAAAGTTTACTTCCCAGGGTTTGCACTGTTTCATTGCCATATCCAGATTGTTGTAAAATTCTTTTATCTCATCATCAGAGATTTCTGAAGTTGATGCGTATACTTGGATGAGATTTGTGTCCATTGGGTGGCCATGTAATTAACACCCTCTTGGATGAGATTTGTGTCCATTGGGTGGCCATGTAATTAACACTCTGTTCGATATGCACCAGAAACCTTTCACGGTTCTTGCCATCTTCTTATCCAATATTATGCCAACTCCATTTCTATGGTGGTTTCCCCTGGAATATATTATTTTGAAGCCTTTATGATCTCTGCTTCCTGCTCCAGTCCATCTCATTTCACATAAACCAAGGATGATAATTTCCATTCTTTTTCATTTCTTGCTCGATGTTTTCAAGTTTTCCAAGGTCTGTTAATCTTCTAATGTTCCATGTTGCGATTACTGTGGTGTTGCTTTTGTCTTCTTTGTGTACAGTAGTTGGATGATGATCTGGCATCACCTATCGCACGTGATTGTTCCTACCGGATGAGGTGGTTCCACTGGAACCCCCATTAACGTCATTATGATTCAAAGAATTGTGGATTGTCACGATTGTTCTTGGGAATTACAGTGTTGGTTTCTTCTTGCCTTCCACCAGTTTGTTTATAGTTTACTCCACTAGCCTTTGACTCTGGGTGGAGCCTACCTTACAAGGCAGCAGGGGGTTTGATATCAGAGTTTTCCTTCTCCTAGAAGAGCTGCCAACCAAGATTAACGAGTCTCATCTACCCGAAGCATCTAGTTTTCAGGTGCCAGATAATCGCCTTTTGCCCCTTCACCTGTCAGTTTAAACAGTTCTGCCACGAGGTCAGGAGCTGGACTTGGACTGGAAGAGGCTATCTGAGACGCAAACCTTGGAGACATTTAATTGAAGTGGAGAACTTATCATCCACCCCACCTCTGGCTATTACAGTGCTTAGAACCTGTAATAAACTGGAATGTGAACAACTGAAATCGGTGAATAACCGGATGACTACCTGAAAGCTACTGAGTGAACCTGAGGACCCAACCACCAGTACGTCCTACTGTTAAGCTAACTTACTGATTTTGGAAGTCAGTAAGGTTGGTTTAAAGTTTTTTTAGGTCATCCTCTGCCTTGTATTTTCTTTCAGGATTGGTCTATCTGACTATAGCTTACTTTTTAAGATTTTGGAAGTATTCCACTTTGCAAGGTCTTATTAATGAAATTAAGCAATGTGGACTTTCCTATAGGGCCCAGACGAAGGCTTATATGGTCCTGGTGCTTTTCTTGACTGTAATTTATTCATGGCGCTCTGAAGTTCTTGGATTGTAAAGTTAAAAATGATTCTAAATAATGCTTACACTGCTCTTAATATGATTTAATAACTGTATATGATGCAGTCTGCATAAAAGTAGAGATGTAATAACATAAAAGGGTACTGTTTCTAGAGACAAGACTTCTGATCTTACTATAAAGTCATTCAGAAACAATTCCCAGTCTACATAAACTAACAGCTGATCCACATCTGAAAGAAATCATAGTATAGCAGACCAAAATGTTTTTCCCAATTTCTTGAAGAGAGATGTGAAGATCTGTCAACAAACTGCATCACTAAAGGTAGTGAATGCTGACCAGGCCATATGTACCACATCACACTTTCACGACTCAAAGATCTTGGAAATACGGGACTAACACTATATCCCAAATAAAGGCATGAACATGAGGGATTTTACCTTTTTACCTTATGTACCATCTATTTTACATAAACCTATTACCATTACCATTTTGTGGATACTGGATATGGTACTGGCCAGTTTTGACTCACCGGTCTTAATGACTGCACCATCTGTCATTTCAGCTGCACCAATCAAGGAGCAGATACAGTTTTACAGTTATGTACTTCATGAGTAAATCCATGAACAGAACAAAAAAAAAAATTTTTTTTCTTATGTTAAAAGGTTATCATCACTGCTCAGCAGACACATTTATAAGTGCTCCAGTCTCCTCTTCTGGAGTAGGATCTCCTCACAATGAACACATAGCACATTCCATTCCTGTTGAGCTAGACAACAACGTTCAAGATCCTACACATTAAAAAGGAGTCACTACACACATGCTTTATCTGTCAAATGATGATATTAAGCAAACTAAACTTAGATGATGAATATAAACAAATAAAGGGCTGAAGCCTCTGCACACAGTCAAAACATCACCTTTTGTTGCCCTTCTCTGTCGATGAGTGGAACTTTCTGCCTGCTCACTGACATTATTCACCTCGGCGCTGGTCACTGTTCTGACACACCGAGGTGTCTCCACAAACTGTCTGACAACAGCCTGGCCAGATCCTTCATAAGATTTTTTTTTTTCAAAACAGCCATGCAAGAAAACGAAAGATTTGCATTAACAAACAAACAAAAAAAAAAAACCTCTGAGGATAATGTTTTGCATGTGTTAATAACATTTAATGCAGCATTGCATCTTTCTGCAATTGTGAACCTAAATCTCTTTGACTGCTGATGCTGGTGTGAAGATCACTTTTATCATGAGAAAGAGAGTTAGCCGCTGTGGCCTTCATGAAATTAACCTAAGAAGACAGCTTCTCAGTATTATCCAGTTACAAAGGATGGGTTTCTCAGACATTTCCTACTCATTGTCCTCACTTTCACATTCTCTGTGGCAAATTCTCCAATATAGAACAAAATTACTCACATCTTGCAATTATTGTCCCTGAAATGTGCCATGGACCCCAATAAGAAACCTTTGTTTAGGTGAACACAACGGCTATTCTATCTCTCTAACCAGACTACAACATCACAATAGCTGTTTCTGAGAGAACTACTTGCAAACAGGATAAATTTTATGATCCTTGGAGAACTACCTGAAGGTAAGATATGCCTTATGTTTCTGAGAGAACTACACAGAGAAAGGATAAGTTTTATGTTCAAGCGAGAAATACTTGGAGACAGGATAAGCTTTCTGTTTCTGCGAGACCTACTTGAAGACCAGATAAGTATTGTGTTTCTGAGAAAACTACTTGGGGACAGGATACATTTTTTTGTTTCTGAGAGAACTACTTGGAGACAGTATGAGCCTAATGTTTTTGAGAGATAAGATAAGCATTATATTTCTGAGATAACTACACGGAAAAATGATAAGTTTGATGTTTTTGAGAGAATTACTTGAAGACAGGATAGGTATTATGTTTCTGGGAGAACTACTTTGAGACAGGATAAGTTTAAAGTTACTGAGAGAATTACTTGGAGAAAAACTAAGCCTTATGCTTTTAAGAAAACTAATTGGAGAAAGAGAGGAAGACTAAGGCAAAGACGATTGTAAAACATCATTGATGATCTGCGAATGGAAGAGTCAGCAGCAGGCCATCTTGCTTACAACCGAGAGGCCTACAGGAGAGCTGTTAGGGAGGCAAAGTTCTGCAAGGGACATGCAAATGACTGAATTGGAGACAGGACAAATCTTATGTTTCTGAGAGAACTACTTGGAGACAGGATAAGGTCTTAATCATTTATGGGTCACTGACCTTATGATAGAATCACCTTTCTAGCACAGTCATTTATAAAATGAATGCTAAATCTATCAGTATCAGTTTCATGTTAATAATATATGTTCCTCACATGACAGCTGAATTGACCAGAATATTACATGAGTTTTTGTTCTCTTTTAATGTAAGTATAAAAAAAAAATGACAGAAGGCTATAACAATAGGCTGAACTCGGAGTGTATATGAATGGCAGATTAAAAAAACACTGGAAATGGATTGGTTCTGTGCTCTGAAGAGACCCTGGCAACACTGCTATAATGGTCATGCGATGGACACCCGAGGGAAAAAGAAAGAGGCCAACCAAAGGCTACCTGGCAGAGAAATGTAGAAGAAGAGGTGGACAGATTTTGCTGTTGCCCTGCACAACCCCACAGGGTGAAATGAGAGGTGACTGCTTAGCTGAAAGTTAGACTGGATGGATAGGATAGGATGGGATGTGACGGATGGGATGGATATAATAATTTTTAAAAAATACTATTCTCAAAAGACCTCAATCTTAATGCAAAGAAAACTAAATTGATGACAACTGACAAAACAAACAAGGCAGCTGAAATATGTATCAATGAGGAAAAACTGGAAGAGATAGAGAGTTTTGAATATCTTGGATCACTGCTAACTAATAATGGAGATACAATGAGGGAAATTAAAAGGAGGACATTTGTCGCTCTTCAAAAAGTAAAACAACTAAAGGAGCTGTGGAGAGGAACAGACACAACTACAAAAATACAATTTTTAAGGGCATGCACTTTCCCATTTCAACATATGCCTGTGAGACCTGGACTCTTAACAAAACAGCTGAGAAACACATAATGCCTTTGAATGTAAATGCTACAGAAGAGTTCTTCAAATATCATGGACACAAAAAAGAACTACAAGAACTTAATACTGAAGAAGGCTGGCTAGTAAAGAGGATTAAAGAGAGAAAACTTAAATATTTTAGACATATTAAACGTCATGATAACTTAACTTAAAGAAGACCAGATGGATACATAAAGGGAAAAAGAAAGAGAGGTGAAGATGGTTCCAAGACATCACTGATAATCTGCAAATGGATGCATCAACAGCAGGGCATCTTGCTTACAACCAAGAGGCCTACAGGAGAGCTGTTAGGGAGGCAAAATTCCGCAAGGGACATGCAAATAACTGACTGACTATTCTCAAGTCAGTAATATCAAAAGGGCAGGATAATATTGGGAAAACTGCAATAATTGCTAGCGTATTTTATTTTTAATACAAACTATTTTAAGATACAGCTTTCTCTAATAGTTTCCTGTCTGTTCTGATTTACTGCTATAAAATGAGTCACAACAACTGACAAGTAACTGACAGATTCAGCTGCTGAATACAGAACTAATACCACATTTCCTGGATCAAAGATATCTAATATCATTCAAAGATCATATGGTAACTGCTTTTAAAAAAAAAAACCTATGTTTCAAGACCAAATGACCACGCTCTGAAAAGAACAATTATAACATGAGCTCTTAAAAAAGTTGGTGCATTAGCAATAAGAACTTACGGAGAGCTTTCAGTTTTAAGTCAGCAAACTCATTGAGGATATCTGTGAGATTCTGGCCTGAGACAGTTGTTGGTGGCACTCTCCCAGTTCTGAGTACCTGACGATACTCCACAAGACCTGGACATTCTTGCAAGAATGTTGTGAAAGTTTTCTGAAGCCCATTATCTTTTAAGTATCCTAGGAAAATGAAATGCAGTAACATAATATCAATCATCTAAAGCCAATAAATACAGAACACACAATCAGCCCAGATTTACATATATCCTTGCATAAAAATGACAAGAGAGACTGAGACTAAGAGAGAGAGAGAGAGAGCAAGAGAGAAAAAGAGAGAGAGAGAGATGCACCTTGTAAAAATTATAAATCAGTTTCTAATTTGGTATTCACAATAACAGGCGTCAATTTATCTCAAAAACTTCACAAACAACATTCATTAATTCTACCAAACTGTAAGGTAAAGATTTTTAACTTAGTAATTACAAATGGGCATATAAGAGATGGAAACTAAAACATATCTTCAGACTTTGAACCTGTTGAAGGCAAAGAGATTAAAAAAAAACAAACCAAAACTGATGATAGTTTTCAACAGCAGCTTACAAGGACATAATTCTCTCTTGTCACTTCAAAGCAGTTAATTAACGATTAAATACTTTACATCTCTAATGATATTTGCAATGACTGTAATCAATTGTTATTACCAGTTCATCTGACGAATGTAGAATACATATCCTAGCAAACTGCATTTGTCACCAAAAAATTTTGCATGCCATAAGAAAACAAAAGAGAATGATAAATTACCACTTACACAGTAAATTTTCTCTTTACACACACAAATTACCCCCCCCCCCCTCCATTCCATAACTAGCACTTAATTTGTAGGTTTTATGAGCCAGTCCTACCCATTACTCTCTACAGAGTTTGACAGGGAGACCTGGTAGTTTTCAATTGGTTATATATTGAAAACTGTCAGGTTTCTCTGTCAGACCCTACATTACTGCTATTTCCTTTGCTTTATTATTAACACATATATTTTCACCTGCACCACTTGAATTGAAATAACTGAATACTACCTTTCTTCAGCTAATTTCATTGCTTAAAAAAAAAGGCGATAGAACTACTGTATTTCATGAACTTTAGAGCTGCACCAACAGTAACCAAACTGCAGGCATTGTCTCTAACGATGGTCAAATAGAAATTATGGCTCAGATCAAGGAGACCTACCTTGCAGAAAACAGGACAGTCAAAGCAAACTCTACAAAATATCTGTTAAAATATGGTACACTAGGCTTTCCCTACTATGGGAAAAAGCTATATTAACACTCCTTCTAAAGACGAAATTTATCTGCAGCATGTGACTATCTTCAAGAATCTTGAGAACATATGGAATTCAAAAGTTATAAGCACAAAAACCAAGTTAAGACTATTCAATTCAAATGTAATATCCACCCTCATTTATGCATGCGAAAGCTGGAAAACAACTAAAGAAATAGAAAAGAAATTAGACTCTTTTGAAAACAAATGCCTAAGGAAAATACTCGGCATCAAGTGGAATGAATTCAAGAACAATGCAGAGATAAGACAGATGACTGAACAACAACCAGTCTCACGGGTGATCAGGAAAAGGAGATGGACATATGTTGGTCACTTGATGAGAAGAAATGATCAGAGAATCCCAAAACAAGCTATCAAGTGGAACACAACAGGCCGAAGAAAAAGGGGCAGACCGCGTGAAACTCTAAAGAGGACATTATTAAGAGAGGCCAAGTTAACAGGCATAACATCCTTTGATGAGGTTGAAAGACTCGCCGAAGACAGGAAAAATTGGCGAACTACTTTGCGAGCCCTATGTGACGTCTAACGGCACGGGAAGGATATAAGATATAAGATATAAGATGTGACTATTCTGGCTTCTCGAAATTTTCTTTTCACGGTTTGGCTGACTGGATTCCGGATGCTCAAAATTTACCGTTAGCCCAGCTGTAGCGGGTCTTCTGATACCGTAACAGAAACTAGAATCCTTGATAAAACGAAAGTTAAGCATTATTACACGAAACATTTTCGTGCTGTAAATCGTCATCCTTTTGTAGCTGTTCATGTGGCCTGTCAAGTTACATTTTTAAAAATTCCATATTCTTTACCTAATATCAATCTTGCTATCTCTGACGGTAGAAAATAACCGTCCATTCTTGTTACACAACAGATTCCAAAACATTTGCTATCGACAATGGCGGCAAAAAAACGATTGTCGTAAAGACTTGCCGCACAGCTGATAGCAAAGTCGTAAAAGTTTTCGATGTTTCCAATTGTGATTTTTAATTTAATGCTGGTTATAGTTACAAAAAACTGGATATAGTTACAATTTTATATCTGTCTTTTAATAGAGATTTTGCCAGTGGTGTAATGTGTAAATGTGAACGTAAACGTTAGAATTAATTTTACTTTTTAATTAAATTTTTTTAAAATTTGTATTCAGATTTTGTTGCCCATGACAACGCAGCATTCATTTGCATGCCCCTTGCGGAATTTTGCCTCCCTAACAGCTCTCCTGTGGGCATCTTGGTTGTGAGCAAGATGCATTGCTGCTGATGCATCCATTTGCAGATCATCAACGATGTCTTGCAGCCATCTTCGCCTTGGTCTTCCTCTCTTTCTTTTTCTCATTATGTACCCTTCCAAGATAGCAGATAAAAATACTTCACAGAGTTTCGGCTCCTCAGTATCTTTTTTACCCCACAGATACGCATATTTGTATGTGAACAGCACAACTACAATGCTGTTATGCCTTTATCTGTATCTGATTTTCTCGTATATAACTTAGAGGAGACTGGTGCCCTAGACTGGATCGGTATGTGTAGCATATTTAACGCTACTGTTAGACAGAATATGTACAACACAATTTTCCTCCCAACTCTATGCTATCAATGTCTAACATGGACACTAACAGTCAAGAACAAAAGAAAAATCACAACGACAGAAATGAGATGTTTAAGGAGAATATTAAATGTGACAAGAAGAGACCAAATTAGAAATGACACCATCGGGGCAAAGGTTGGAGTAACACCAGTATTACACTATATCCAGAAACAGCAAGTCAAATGGTTTGGCCATATTACATGGTTACCACCAGACAGTAGATCACAGACAACATTCACACTAAGATCTGTACGTAACAGAGGAAGAGGCCGCCCACGTAGGAGATTAAATTACAGAAGAATTAAATATTCCATTACATGAAGCAACTCGTCGACTCATATCAAGACGTTTGTCCTCTCAGCACCGGAAGGTGACAAGACAAGGTTAGGCAGAATATCTGTGTGCGCAGTTTTTCAGACATGTTTTTTCACACTTATGTAGCTAACAGTGATTTAGAAATATGATTTTTGTCTCCAGAACATTGATTTATAAATTTGATTTTTGTCTTGAAAACATTGAAAGAATTTACTAGAAAATAGAAACATGCTTGCCTTTTTCTCTCCACCAAACTGGAATTAACAATATACTTGTATTTAGCCTCCTTTAAACTTCTACAGATTTCCAACTATTTTCTGCTATTTCTACTTTCTTGTCTCAACCCCGCACATTTTGCTGCAGTCCTTCATTCATCATGTTATCTCCCAGCTTCCCTCCCTCCCCCCCCCCCCAACACTACCACATTCTTCTCTAGGGCCTAGAGGTATTTTCTGCCTCCTAATCTCTTTCCTCTCCCCCCCCCCCCAGTCGTATCGTTCTCTCTTTTTCACCGCCGCTAACATCAGATTGGTTCAATTTTGTTTTCCTTTGTGGTCTCCCTTGTCTTTAGACCGCATTCTGTTGTATTGTGTACACGAAGGGATGCCACAAAGCTAAGTTTTTCATGTTCATTTTTCTTCTTTTATTATATGTTGCGTTGTATTTGTATGTAATCCTTGAGAAAGGCTCACACCGAAATATTGAATGTTGTATGCATTTCATTATTTATGTGTTTTTTGTTGTCACTTTCCTCACTCCCTCTATCACTTTGTAAAACTGTACCATACACCTCTATCTGCCTTTTTCAACGTCAACTATGACTATCCCTGGTCTGTTAGCCGAGCTAGATTTGTTAATGAAGGTATTATAAGAGAGACGGAAAAGGGTCTTTGTCAGCTATATTTCGCAAACCTTGATTCCACCATGTCAGCTTATGGTCCACAAACCCTGATTCCAGCATATCAGCTAGCTATGGTTCGCCAACCTTGATTCTAGCATGCCAGCTAGCTATGGTTCGTTCGCCAACCCTGATTCCAGCATGTCAGCTATGGTTCGCCAACCCTAATTCCAGCAGGTCAGCTATGGTTCGCCAACCCTGATTCCAGCACGTCAGCTATGGTTCACCAATCATGATTCCAGCATGTCAGCTATGGTTCACCAACCCTGATTCCAGCATGTCGGCACCTTCGATCCCCAAAATGCAACAATTAGAAACAAATAAATAAATAAAAAGTAATCTCATGTCTGACCATTCTTCATTTTTTTCGATCATTCTCAAACGTCCTAATTGTATACTTTTGAAGTAATATGTGCTCAGCGTACATCCCCATACAACTTAATTTTGATATAGGCGTTTTTCTCATCTGTTTTCTCTGCACTTTGTATGTTGGCCACTTCAGCGGCCAACATCTGCTCAGTGACAGCGGACTACACATAGATAGTAAAACCCTTCCGTTTTCAAAGTATATCACTGAAATAAATCTATGTTCTGTTGGAATTATTGTAATAACATCATAACTAATCAGGGTAAAATAGTGTTTTTGCCTTTCAATTCTCCTACCATCTATAGGTATTGTGCTTGGACAAACATCGATAACGAAAGACATGCCAGGACAACAACCACACTTGAAAAATGTTTCTCTCTGTATATACCGTTAAGACATGTGGTGGAGCAAGTGCGAATGCCATTTTGGTCAAATTTCAATATGGAGACTAACAATGATGATAATAATCATAATGAAGACTACTACTACTACTACTACTACTACTACTACGTGCACAGCCTGTATTTTCGGGAATTCCCGTTTCCTGGTTATTTAAAGCTTTGGAACCCTTGATCACTAAAATATGCGAAATAAAGATGGAGCGTGCTAATCCCACAAAGCAAATTTACTTAACAACCATAAAAAATCCACGTTCAGAAACAAAAAGACAGGACAAGCTTTTGAGGTATAACAATTTTTTTTGGTTTCATATGAGCATACTGTTGCAACATATTTTTGTTTCAGTTTTTACAGAGTGACTTACATCTTATATCCTTCCCGTTAAGAGTCGCGTAGGGCTCGCGTGGTAGTTCGGCAAGTTGCAAGAGTGTTTACAGCTTCATGAAATATCAGTTGTTGTAGAAGTACACGATCTATACGTTTGAATGGTTATAGCTGTTTCAAAGTTTGTATTGCTGAAAACTTTCAACTAGAGAATTTCGCTGTTAATAACAGTAACACATTTTTTTTCTTTTCTTTATTCACGTCATTTAGTACTGGGGGGGGGGGGGGGAACAGAATAGATACTTAAACTGGGTAGGCAGCAGTAAGCAATCAACAGCCTATTTATGTCAGGTTAGCGAATCATACCAAGACCCTTTCCCCCTAGGAACAGACAAGGATCTGGCTGAGTACAGTAAACAGTGATCAAAATTGAAAGAGAAATTCAGGAATGACCCGGGGGGTGGAGGTGTGGGGGGGGGGGGAGAGAAGCCATGGGTATGCATCTGGGGTCATGGCTATTGTCAGTGGCCCTATTATTATTATTATTATTATTATTATTATTATTTCCTTATTTGAGACAAACTTTAGGAAAACGCGTTGGTGTATAAAACATAGAAAGATAGTTTTAATCAGTGATCGCGTTAGAATCTTGAAATCGGTACAGCTGTACGTTTCTTTCACCTTGCATGAAGTACTTTTCCGAAAAACCGGGTTTGTCAATACAACGTTCAATACTGTATGCCTTTTTTAATTGTAAAATTAAAACACACTTTTCAAACATCAGTGAAAATTAAATGGTGTGACATTTTTGTCTTACCTTCCCGAGATTTAGTCTTAACAAAATGCTCACTGAGTCAGAACTGGTTTGATTCTCCTTGCAAACTGAGCACCATCAGTCTACGGCCACGAATATTCCCCATTTGATTTTTCTGGTTGAGTTTTACTTTGTTTTCTTTTGTTAGTATAAACCGGCTACGGTAACAGACCATCTCCAAAAGTTTCGGTTTGTCTTTTTTATCGATAATTTACCAGTAATTGCCGGTTAGCGCGATCACTGATAACTACATAAAAATAACCTATAAACATGTGTGAGAGAGTTATTTTCCATGTTTGAGCACATGGCCCGATAGTAACTGACCCGGGACTCTCCTCTGCCAGGACAAGCCCGGTTAAAAAAAAAATAACCCACGCGAAGTCGGATGTGGCTGGCCGAAAGGCGTAGATATCTCTTTGCCAAGCTGCAAACACTGGCACAACACCGCCACTGCCGGTTCCAAGGCGAATATAGAAGAAGAAGATTTGGTAGAATCTCGAATAACATGTCGGGTTATTCACTCAATCTTCATATTTTCTAGTCCAAGGATGGCGGACATTTTCTTTTTTTAAATTCCTGTTTCAACAAGAAATTGGTGTATTTTCTAATGCCCAGAAATTCCGCGCGCGCCATGCACGTTTTCGCATGGTGCAGTCATTGCTTCCTAAACGAAGAATCAGCTGATAGTACAGGTCATGCTATTGTTGAAGAATGTTCTTTCAATATGGCGTCCGTATATATTCATAACCATTCGTCAGTCCTCTCTCGTTTTTTTTTTAAAAATGAATTTGAAAGATTACTTTTGAACAGTTCCTTACATATACGGCGCCCACATAAAAGATTCGTTATTATGTTTATGAATGTTTATATATTTGTGTGTGTGTCTTGAGGAGCAGGAAGAACATGTGAAAGACCGAGTCACGCGGAGCACGGCTGTGCGCAGGGGCGCTACTTAATTTGAAGAGGAAATGAGAACTGAGCTTGAATTTAGGAGGAACAAGCGTTCTTTTGGCGAAAAAGCGCTCTCGAGTTCCGTGCGTGGGGAGACAGGCTTTCGCTCCCTTCCCGGACGGCGAGAGTTAAGGTGTTTCGATGCAGAAGCAAGTGGTTTGTCCGTCGAGCGAAGCATGTAAACGGCTAGCCAGCCAGGTTCGTGATAACGATGTAGTACGGTTTTGTCGACCGATGGTCTCGAAATTGGCCCATCTCTCGCAAAGAGTATCGGGTCTGCAGTATGTAACGTGTGTTGTTTGTGGGTGGCCAGGCTTTCTTCTCCGCTCGTTAGAGCAGAGAGAGCCGCCCCCGCCGGTTAAAGGAAATGAAACGCCGCCGGGGTCGAAAGGGATCCGCTCTGAGCAAAGCGCTGTCTCCCTTGCCCCGCGTCGGTCTGTCGGCAGATATCCGACAAAGGTTCGGTGAAGAAAGCTATCTGGTTGATCCTGCCAGTAGTCATATGCTTGTCTCAAAGATTAAGCCATGCATGTCTAAGTTCACACTGTCTCACGGTGAAACCGCGAATGGCTCATTAAATCAGTCGAGGTTCCTTAGATGACACGATCCTACTTGGATAACTGTGGCAATTCTAGAG
The DNA here is from genome assembly GCA_009760885.1 of Achatina immaculata. Lineage (NCBI taxonomy): Eukaryota > Metazoa > Mollusca > Gastropoda > Stylommatophora > Achatinidae > Lissachatina > Lissachatina immaculata. The sequence continues at coordinate 17,166,529 of CM019692.1, forward strand.
CTAATACATGCTTACCATGCTCCGACCCTCGTGGAAAGAGCGCTTTTATTAGTTCAAAACCCGGCACACACCAGGGGTGGAACTCGATGGCTAGACATGTCATGCCACCTCCGCTCTAGAGGTCGGTAACGCCTGATAAACACCCATACTGGTGAATTTTGCCTAAACCGGCTCATACCAGGGGTGAATCTTGAAGGCTATGAATGTCACAGTACCTCTGCCCTAGAGGTCGGTCCCGTCCCAAACACGCCCATACTGGGAAATGCCTAAACCGGCTCAACCCAGGGGTAGAAGTCACTAGTGGCGAGGATTCGTCCTCCTGGACAAAAGCTCCATCCTGGTCACAACTAGGAAAGGTAGCGGCCACGACCGCAAAATGCTGAAGTCGGAGACACTGGACCAGGGAAGTCTAGATAGGCAACCACCTCTCACCCGGCGGGGATGTCTGCGTATCCTAATCACGCTGAGGTTTTCCGGTGAGAAAGTCCAACCCTGGACTGGATGGGCAACCACCTCTCACCCGGCGGTGATACACGGGTATCTTAAAACACGTCGAGGTTTTCCTGTGAGAAAGTCCAACTCTGGCCTGGGTGGGCTACCACCTCTCACCCAGCGGGGATATACTGATATCCAAAACACGTCGAGGTCTTCCGGTGAGACAGTCCAACACTAGACCAAACTGGTGCAATGAAAACCACGGTGTCACGCAATCCCGCTTCCGAGACCCACCAAGAATACAGGCTAAAGCACTGTGATACTCTGAACCCCTTGTGGTCCTTTCGTGGAACTCGTGTGGTCTATTTTGGACCACACAGGGGACCACGGGACCTAACGAGGACCACAGGCGTGAATTCAGTAGGTTCACAGAGCGGTTTTTGGTGGTAGAAGTGAACGAAGAAGAAGAAGAAGAAGAAGAAGGAGGAGGAACAAGCGCAAGGAAACTGAACTTTGCAACACAAATATTGCTTGCCGTTACTTTTGTTTGTTATGAAAATTCAGCATCATTAGTGCCAGTCGGGGGGGGGGGGGGTGTGGAGCTGCTCAGTAAGGTGGCGCATGGCAAAATCTCGCAACAGTTGATACCCGCCTGGTTCAAGACAGTCTCCTTAGACGAAAAGTGCCAGTATGTGTCTATGTGTGGGTAGACACACTCATACATGGAGATGGATGGATGGATGGATGGATGGATGGATGGATGGATGGATGGATGGACGGACCGACGGATGGATGGATGGATGGATGGATGGATGGACGGATGGACGGACGGACGGACGGACGGACAGAAGGATGGGTGTTGACTACACCAGAACTAGTAGTTTGGGAATGACTTCTCTGCCAATATTATTTCAGACTGCTAGCCACGACTTTGCTTCCCAAGAGAAAAAGAACCGTGTTACTGCTTATAGCCGGAGTACTTATTATCGCAGTCTTTTCCTACGCCTTTCTTCCAGCAACGGACATTTCTCCTGACTTCCCATCTTTTCAGTCATTTACCTCTGAGGTTGCAAGCACAAATTTCAGCAGGTTGCTGCTTAAATATTTAAAACCTAGGAGAGAGTATCGAGTCAGTTGTGCTGCTATCATCGACGGCAGTGTGCCAGAGATAGAGAAAGCGAGACAACTGTCGCGTGAACTTCATGTCACAGAGGTGGGGATCTCGCCGGAATTGTACATTCATCTTAGCCGGAACTGCACTCGATTCCAACAGGAACGAGGTTACATTATGAATCCCTTGTCGTGGGAGGAGTTTAGATACCCCATAGCGTTCTCTATCTTGGTGTATACAGAAATAGAAATGGCCGAGCGATTACTTCGTGCTATATATAGACCTCAGAATTATTATTGCATTCATGTTGATGCGAAATCAGAAGAGATCTACAGAGCTTTTGTAAGGATAGCCTCATGTTTTCCAAACGTCATGCTTGCCAAAACACAGTTGTCCGTGGTCTGGGGCTCGTTCACAGTTTTAGATGCAGATCTGGTGTGCATGGAGACACTGTGGCCCTTCAAACGATGGAAGTATTTCATAAATCTCACCGGGCAAGAGTTTCCTCTTAAGCCAAACAGAGATCTGGTCAAAATTCTTAAGGCTCTGGATGGAGCTAATGACGTACATGCTACTTTGTCAGAGTAAGACATTTTTATAATTGATAAAACATTTACTATGAGAAGGTTCGCAATGAGTATTTTTTGTACGTTGATCTCTATGTAATTAGCTTTTCTCGTAATGTTATTAACATTTATACCAACAACTCTTTTGTCATAATTCAAGAAAGAAAGAAAAGATCACACTTTTGTAATAATGTCTCTAACCCTTCGATAGATCAAAATGATGCGCTTAGTTTAAGAACCGCCATTAAGTATCGATTATACTTAATTTATGAAATATAAAATTCTTCACTTGTCTGTTTCACTTTTCACGTGTAATCTCTTTGGTAGTTACGAGCATAAATGTAAAGCAAGGATGAAAAAAAGAGATAGAAAAAAAGGAGGGGGAGGGAGAGAGAACTACAGAGAAACAGTTACAAAATAGAAAACGGCGAACGTTTGTGAATGTGGCGGATACGAGAGAAAAAGGGAGAGAAGTGGAAATTCATGGGAAAAAGAAAAAAAAAATATATATATATAAATATGAACCCAACAGAAGCTGTTAGTCGCCCTTGTGAAGAGTTAAAATATTTGGAATATGTGCCAGCCAGGTGGCCGTTGACCACATGCTCCTCTGTTCTGCCCGTTCCCCAGTGGTTCCAATCACTTGTTCTTGTTTTCCCGTTTCTCACAGCCAGTTTGTCGAAGCATGAATTTACCTGGGAAATGGAAATACGCCAGTGGTGTACAAGGATCTGGGGATATCGTTAGATTAAAATTTCCTTTCAGCAGCCCTGCTTTTGTTGTTATTCACATGTATAAAGAATCTTATATCACGCTGGTACCTACCAGTCCTAGTAACGATGTTTTCAAGTCTTACGCATGGAATATGAGGACATGGCGGGTAATCAGTCCACTGATGGTCTGTAACTGTTTGCCTTAAGCAAGTACGCCATGATAACTTTTGATCTGAGTCCAGGAAATATTCTTTTATACCTGTTGTGCAATCTGAGGATATTTTGTCCATTTCTTTTTTCATTTGTTCTCCAGTATTCTGGTTCGTATAGAAGCACTGATTGCACACCGTATTGATAGTCTGCAGTATTGATAGCGCACAGTATTGATAGCACACAGTATTGATACCATACAATATTGTTAGCCTACACTATTGATATCACACAGTATTGTTAGCCTACAGTATTGATAGCACACAGTATTAATAGCATACAGTATTGGTATCCTACAGTATTAATAGCACACAATATTAGTGGAATTTTGTGTTGGATGTAGTGCTGTACTGGGTGACTTTTAGATGTTTCTCAGCGTAATGAATGCTATTTTGATGTTTATTCTGTTTTTTTCCAAGTATTTACCCCTCATTGACATATCAAAGCCCACGTTATTGGAATGTAACTGTTTCTGCAAGAATTTGGTCATCAGTTTTAACTGCTGTTTAGTTTTCTGTCTGCCATGTAACGTCTATTTTGTTAAATATTTATGTTTGGTTTTATCTGAATGGCGTCTCTGCTGACGAGATTCCTCAGCTGCCGTGCGTGGGGTGAAACTCCTCATGGCCAATGAAGAAAAATGCGATTGGGGTTGCCGCGCGGCGCCGCTGTGAAAAAAAGGTGATGGAAAGGAAAGTTTAATCGGTATGGCCAGTAGTTTTGCGGTGAGGGCTACTCATACCACTGCACCTCTGCTCTAGAGGCCGGCCACGTCCCATACTGGGCCAGTATGTCTAAACTGGGTTAACCCAGGGGTGAAACTAGATAGGGAACCACCTCTCACTCGACGGGGATACATTCATATCCAAATCACGTTAAGGTTTTCCAGTGAGAAAGTCATTTCTGGGTTAGATGGGCAACCACCTCTCAACCAGCGGGGATATACTGATATCCAAAACACGTCGAGGTTTTCCGGTGATAAGTCCAACTCTAGGCTGGATGTGCAACCACCTCTCACCCGGCGGGTATGTATTCATATCAAAACCACGTGGAGGTTTTCCGGTGAGGAACCATAGACTAAATTGGTGCAATGAAAACCACAGTGTCACGCAATGCCGCTTCTGTGACCCACCGAGAATATAGGCCCAAGCCCCACAGTGCTCTGAGCCTCAATCCTAAATGAGACTATCGCGAGAGCCACAGGAGTGGGTTCGGTAGGATCACGGGGCGATCTTGATGGTAGAAGCCAACGAAGAAGAAGAAGATCTGTCTGGCACTTGTAATTGGACTGTTTTGCATTGTTATGTGTGTGCTGATGAATGTGTCTTCGTAAACCTCATCACCATCATCAGGTGCCGTACCCACTGGAGGTGGCTATTATGCTTCTCCAGAGTACACAATCCTTCATGTAGGCCATCAGCTTAGTTGGTGATCTCCTTTCACACCATCCCGTCAGACTGTCCAGTATCATTTCTCTTGGTCTTCCTCTTGATCTTCTTCCGTCTATTTTTCCTGTTGTTATAATATTTTCAGTGCCCCCTCTTCTCATTGCATGTCCTATGAAAGTACATTGTCTCTCTCTTATCTTTTTGACAAGGCCTTTTTGTCTCTCCATCTCTTCTCATACATTCTTCATTAGTTATTTTTGCTGTCCAGGGGATTCGCAACATTCTTCTAATAAACCACATTTCTGCTGCTTCCAGTGATTTTTGTGCAGACCTGCCTATTGTCCATGATTCACTTCCATATAATAAGATAGGTTCAATATAACATTTTAGGACTCGTTTTCTAACATTCATTGATAAGGATGTGTTGGCTAATATGTTTCTCGTTCTCTGAAATGCAGTCTTTGCTTGGCCTATTCTGTTCCCAGTTTGTGTTCTACATTTCCCATCTGAAATTATTACTGCTCCAGGTATTTGCATTTCTGCACCTGCTCTAGAATAGTTCCGTTTAATTTTATACTGCATATTGATGGATTCTGTTTTCTAGATATAACCATAGTCTCTGTCTTTTTGGTGTTCAAAGTAAGGCCTTTCTATTCACTTTCTTTGGCCACTTTATCCAAGAGATTTTGCAGGTCATGTTGGTTCTCAGCTATCAGTACTGTATCGTCAGCACACCGAAGGTTGTTAATATTGTGTCCTCCAATGTTTATGCCTGGTTCTGTGATGATCGTTCTTAGAATATTCTCGCTGTACAGAGAAAAAGGTCTGGAGATAATACACATCTTTGTCGCATCCCTTGTTTTATTGGTTGATATTTTCCAGTTCTATTTTCAACTCGAATTGTTGCTTCTTGGTGCCAGTATAGATGTTTTACAATCCTCAGGTCTTTGCCGTCTATATTGATGTCTTCAAGCATTTTAATAATTTCATTATGTTTCACCTTGTCGAATGCCTTGGTGTAATCAATGAAGCATAAGTAGAGATCTTTCTGTACTTCTAAAGCTTTTTCTGTTAGTGTTCGTAAAGCATAAATGGCATTGTGTATTCCCGTTCCTTCAACAAATCCAAACTGTTCATCTGCTATTTCCATTTTTATCTTTTTCCTTGTTCTTCTCATAATTATTCTCAGAAGTAGCTTCGTTATGTGACATGAGAGACTGATAGTCCGGTGGTCATCACATTCCTTTTGCACCTGGTTTCTTTGGTAGTGCTATAAACGTGGATTTAAGCAAGTCATTGGGCATATAACCACTGTTGTAAATGTAATTCAGTAACTTGGTTATTATTTTTACTCCCATCTCCTCTAGCGCCTCTATTTCTTCTATTGTTATATTATCAGGCCCAGTAGCTTTTCCTTTCTTCGTGTTTTTGGTGGCATCTATAATTTCATCTTCAAGTATTGCTGGTCCATCACAGTTTTCAGTATCTAGTGTTAATTCTGATCTTTCTCCTCCATATAGCTCACCGATGTACTCTGTCCACCTTTACACAATGTCTTCTTTTCCCACTAACATTTTATTTTCATTTGATTTCATGCATCCTGTGGTATATTTTGTTTTCCTGCCTGTGAGTTCACTACTTCGTTTGTGCATGTTTTTGCTGTCTTTATTATGATAGTCCTTTGTTTGTCTGCACTGTTCATTTAACCACACTTCCTTTGCTTATCTGCATTAGCGTCTTATTTCTTTATTTATCTTGCTATATTTTTCTTGGTTATTTTTACTCCTCCTCTTGTCCATCAGTTCTGCGATGTCGTCTGTCATCCATTTACTTTTAGGGGCATCTTTTTTCAGTGGTATTATCTCCTTAACAGTTTGGTGGATAGAACATTGCCCATTGTTCATCTCTACTATTTATCTTTGATATCGCATTGTATATATTTGTTATAATAACTATATTTTTCTCGCAGTTCTGGGTCATTTTAAAGGAGTTCTATATTCAGTATAACGTTTCTCACTTTTCTGCATGCTTTCTTTAGCTTTATTCTAATTTTTCCACAGAGTAGGTCGTGGTCACTATTACAGTCGGCTCCTGGCATGGTTTTTGTTGTCATTAATAGATTCCGGAATCGTTTGTTGATTAATACGTAGTCTATCTGGTTAAAAGTCTTTTTGTCTGGGCTGCACAACGTTGCCAGTCTTCGGGGATGTTGTTTAAACCAGGTGTTTCCTATAACCATGCTATGTATTCCTGCCCAATAAATTAATTAACTACCTCTGTCATTCATCTCCTCCAGTCCATAGTCACTAACGATGTATGAAGTTCTTCCTTTACCAACTTTGGCATTAAAATCTCCTATGACTATAGTGACTTCATGTTACTTTGTGTGTTTTAGGGCTGTCTCTATGCCATTATAAAATAGCTGAACATCGTTTTCAGAACTTTCAGATGTTGGAGCGTGCACTTGTATAATATTTATGTTTATTGGTCGTCCTTTCATTTGGGCTAGCATGACTCGGTCCGAGACGTTCAGATATCCTACAGATGTCCTTGCTGTTTGTTCGTCACATATTATTCATACTCCTCGCTCATGTTTCTCACTTCGTAAACCTATATTGCATTATTTAATTGCTCTAGCACTTAGTGGAGAATACTGTCCATCTATTGTTTTCCTTAAAAGCTCTGCGTTGTTTTGTACACTTCCCAGACTGTGACGTTGATGAAGAGGGTGACTGGTGCAGTACATTCATGTCTCACCTCTCTCTCTCTCTCTCTCTCTCTCTCTCTGAACCTTAAGTGCCCAGGGCACATGGTGCTTCCGCAAGGGTTTTCCACAAATGTCTGTCCTTTGCCTTTTTTTCTGCTCTTCCCCAGGTGAGCCCTCTATTGTTCAACATCCTCTCTGTTGTTCTTTTCCATGTCTCTTTTGGTCTACCCTTACTTCTGTTCCACTGTGGTGTCCATCTTAGTGCTATTTTTTGTCTCACCTCTGCTGTAATTATAAAGATTAAGGGGTTTTTATAAATACTGTATTTAATAATTGACATAGTGAGAAATAACAGGCCGAAGAAAAAGATGTCGACCACGTGAAACTCTGAAGAGGACATTGTTAAGAGAGGGCAAATTAGCAGGCATAAAATCCCTTGGTGAGGTTGAAAAGCTCGCCGAAAACAGGAAAACTGGGCGAACTACCATGCGACATTTAACAGCATGGGAAGGATGTAGGATTACATCTTATACAGTGATAAATAAAAGAGCTGAAGATAAGTTGACCATATACTACGCTTAAAAAAAAAACAAATTAGCAGTGGACTGGACTTTACAAGATGAAAGAAAATGAGACAGAGAAAGGAGCGCACAAAGAGAGAGAAAAATCTTTAAGGCATATCTCCAGATTGCGAGAAATAGTAACAAAAAGTTATAAACTGACAGAAGACTAGATTAGACTGAGAATATTTTTTTGTCTCAATTTAGTCAAGAAAGGACAAGGAAATGACGACGACGACGATGATGATGATATAAGCAGGAAGGCGCAAATGAAGTCTTTATACTGACATATTTCTTAGAGTAAATTCAGGTCGATCAAACCTACTGCAGCAGGCTTTATTCGTAATATATGAAAGTTTGTTTCATATCACATTTTAGAACTTACGAGCAGAGATGGAGATATCGTTTTCATGTGCCACCAACGTGGTTCCAGCCTGTCAAAGGGTCCGTGCACGTCACGATCAGCAGGGCATTTGTAGATTATGTTCTCCATAACAAAACAGCAGCCCAGATTTTGAAGTGGGTAAAAAAGCTCGACTATCTCCAGGACGAAGCTTTCTTTTCCACTCTGAACCACAACCCGCAGCTGATGGTTCCAGGCTCATACAAAGGTGTCAGTAAAGTATTTATTGTCTGTCTTCCTTCTGTGGTATTTTCATTTTAGCGTATACTTCCTTTACAAAATTCCTAAGAACATCCTGAAATTTGGGCATTTTGGCTCGATTTTATTGGTTACGAAAGTTACTAAAGGGTAAAGCAGTTTTTTGAAAGCAAAGTGAAGAAAAACATTCTCTTTATTTATTGCTCCCATATTTGACGAATACAGGAAACGTTGGATGCTAACACCAAGACTTCGGTACTGTTTACGTTTATATTTCTTTGAAATAACACCCAACCCTGTCCAGTAATCAAGAACTGAATCACTGATAAACTGAATGAACGCTCACATCATTATTTTTGCTGTTTTATCCCCTTGTATTTGTCAGATTAGGTAATAAAGCTGTGAGTGACGTGCAATCATCTGAGCGAGCGAAGCAGACCTGGTTAAGACTCCGTCCTACCTCTGCAATGGTGCAGCTAGTAACAGGCTTAGCCTGGCAGACGAAGGCCAGGTCTCACTGTCGTCCCCATGGCGCTGAAGTCTGCCCAGGAGCTTGCTTTTTTTTTTTTTTTAGGGGAGGGGGTCCAGTCTAGGTCTTCAGGATTCCCAGTTCTATACGTTGTTGTGTTCCAGTAGCTTTATAGCTTGAGCGACCAAGAACATCCCGCTCAGAGTTCCATGGAGACAAACATCAACAGTCAGCAAACTCGACACCGATCTTGGAACACAAGCAGCGAAGGAAAAAGAAGTTGGTGGTTGCGGCTTTATTTAATTTCCAGAGCAGACTGAGGAAAGACGCGTGCGTCACAAGGACACATCTGTCCATGTTGAACTGGCCAGCGTTCACAGGCTCTTTCCAGAAACACCACCAAACCTTGTTCCAGGTGATATAACTCATGAAACATAATGATTTCGTTCACATTAATTTTGTTATAAGTAAAACATACACATACTAGAAGTTGTTTCTGACTATTATTTAGAAGCTAAAGGCTTTATAGAAATTTATGACTCTTATTTAGAAGCTAAAGGCCTTTACAGAAGTTTCTGACTCATATTTAGAAGCTGAAAGCATTTTTATAAAATATGGACCAATCATTTAGTCTTTCTCTCCCCTACCCCCTTTTTCCTCATTGCTTTCCTTGTATACATTTATACTTTCTGTAGGACTGCCAGAACATAATGCGCTTAAAAAGCCTTTCCTCAGCCGTTACAAAGTCTGGAACACAACTGACGACTATTTCTGTTATTCTGATAGATGGGTGCGGTATATTTGCATTTTAACTGTTGGTACGTATGAATTTGTGTTTTAACATGTCGCACAGTCTGGCAATAAATGCACGTGCAGACGTCGTATCTGAACACTTTTCTCTGCTTCTGTGTAAGTGAGGAAAATTGTGGTAAACTGACTAAAAGCAGGCAGGATTCCTGAGATATTAATTTCTGTCGGTGTCATGACCGTACGTTGGCTGGATCACATTTTGGCTTGACCAAATATTGACTTGACCACATACTGGCTTGATCACACAATGGCTTGACCACACTTTTGCTTGACGATACTTTGGCTTGACCACAGTGTTCTATGAAATTATACTGGAAAAATCCCTCCGTTCAGTTTTTCATTTCCTGTGTTATAATTAATTTGAAGTAAATTTCACATATCGACCACCATGTTAAGAAACGGTTACCCCACAGCTAAAGAAGAATACGACCGATAGATAAATAAAGTTAGAGTAATTCAATCTCAAAGCATGTTCTCAGTTTCCTTTTTTTTTAACCGAATAGAAAAGTTCGAAACACATAAAGTTCGCGAATCAGATATCTTTGGCGTGGTGCGCAGTGCAAGACCTGTAAAAGCTCTTAGAAACCACACTAAAACAGAGAAAATGCTGACTATTGAATTATTTACAATCAAATAACAATTCCGTGCTTCGGGGTACTGAAGTTGCCCTTTCATTTTGTGTCTAGAGTGCCATCGGGTACTACGGTAGCCCATGTTTATTTCTTTAAAAAAACGGTGTAACTTTTTAATTGTACACGTTTTATTTGCGCATGTCCATAGTTCCGTCTGAAGCGTGCCTAACAATCGAGTGAAAATGAGTGTTTTGATGGAGAAATTTCAATATTTTGTGTGATTTCTGAGGCATACGGACATGCCCTACGACCAGACCACACTGTTCTTGAATGTGCCCCAAGTAGATTTTGACCTATAAAACGGACTGAAGAAGTAGTTAGAAGGTTATTTCAGACATCATTAAAAGCCGTGCATCGTCATTTAAGAGAGAAGGGAAAAACATTTCATCTGCATCAGGATGGTAGAACTCTTTACTAGCCATATATTTGAAAAAAAAAGATAGAACTTGCTGTTAAGTTTGTTTCATTACAATTTTATTTGCCAATATTGTTCAAGCTGATAGTTACTTTTCCACCTTCTTTGCATTCTGATTGCTTTGTGAAGTTTGTAGAACATAATTTGGAACGTTTACCTACGAGAACAGAAGACAGTTTAATTTGAACAGAATCTGTAAATATGAGAGCAAATTGTCATGAATAGAACATGTACACACAAGAATAGAAAGAAATTTCTATCAAACCAAGATGAGAAATAAGATAAAACAAAGAGTTTATATCCCGTGATTATTACATCCTTATATGCCACCTGAAAGCTAGAACTGTGTTTTTGTCGGTCTTTTCCAGTGTTGTTAGATCAGGCTCTTGGATATAACATTCAGTAATGGTTGTAACTGTGACAGAGGCTCAAGTTTGTAGTTTTAATTTTACACCAAAGATTCACGTGATGAGCTTGTACATGGTGGGCCACGAAAACCCAGCCCGAGTGTGTGGCAAACATTCCCATGCGATAGATCACAGTGCTGTCACAGAATACATGAAAGGGACTGGTTTTCGTGGGTGACCCTATATTACTGCATTTTCCATTGCTGTTGACGCATACATTTATTTTAGTTTTTTCCCCTTTATTTTGTACAGGTGACTTACCTCTGATGTTAAGAAGCGTCCAGTTCTTTGCAAACAAGTTCTTTTTGTCAGAGGATCGAATTGTTATAAACTGCCTCGAGGAGTGGTTATATAACAGCACTCGTGACAGTTTTCTGGACATTCGTCATTTAGACGTGACGTACTATCACAATTTGGACATTGTCAAAAACCAGATCAAAGTCGTTTGATAGTCCCTATGTCAGGGGAGCTAATGGCATATTACCAGTAACTTCAGTTGAGCAGAATTTTGTGCTGCTAGTGAAGTTTTTCATCAGAGAGGCTGTGGTCATCCACTGTAGAAGACCAAATCCGCGACATTCTCTATTTTGAATACAGATTGAAAGCTTGCATTGGACATAAATATACGAATGTAGTAATGGTTACTGTGTATGTATGTGGGGGCTTTCTTCAAAGGATTACAGAATGTTAAAACTATTTAAAAACAAGCTTTAGCAATTAACGAGCACGAAGTTGTTTTAATGAATTTACAATTTCGGTTTGGTAACTTTTATAATATTCTGGTGGTCTCTACCACGTGTTGTCACTATCATTTCTCTTGGTAACACTTTCAGCTGTCAATCATAACACTTCAACTGAATATACTGTCACACTTGTAAAGAAGATGTAATGATAGAATTGTTCTGGTTGTATAATTGCTTGTTTATCAGAGTAACATTGCTTGATAGCTGTTACTAGAAAGTCAGAATTGCCTCTGTGGTTGAGGACGTTGAAATAATTACAGACTGGCTAAGAAGCTGGCACTGCCACTGATCGTCACTATCTTTTATACGACGAATAGTTTGTAATGTTCTATAGACCGAATAGATTGTACTCAAAACACTTGGTGACAGTTAACATCATCAGTCCACGAGGCATTCTTGAACTGTGATTTTCTATGACTACAGAACTTGAAAATAAGTCCGTGATGATCAGCTTTTGAATGATAAAGGTTTATTCACATGTAGCCTAGCTGGCGACCGCATACACTTTCATAAGATGAAGTAGAATGTTAATGATGCATATCTTGTTCACGTCTAAGAAACACGTGAATTCATTCTTTAGTCTCTTACTAAGAAGTCATTATCCTTTTCTGTCCTCATTTGTTGTCTATCATTCTGGTTTAGACTCTCGTATAGTTTTGACGAGTTGTAACTCTACTTCTCTTCTCTTTGAAGTCTTAACGAGTTTTCTCTCTAGTCTCTGTTGAGCTCTAGACTCCTGGCCGAGTCCTGCCTGCCTCTGATCTAGTGGAGTCAATCCCCTCTTCTTCATCTGTTCTCCACTACTTGTATCTCATCTCTTTTCCTTTCAAATACCTGTATCTCTACTGCCCATATCTCCTTCTCGTCTCCATGCCTATTTCCCCCTCCACCGTTCTCTACCTCTCATAAGCCCAAATCCCAGCTGTCCTGTCATCGGTGGTTCACGCCCCGCCCTTAGTCCCTAGCTGGCATCTTCTTCCTGATTGGGCTTCGGGATAAGTATGTCCTCCAGGCCCTCGTATTGATCATATTATTGGTCAGCTGGCCTATTCACGTGTTCAGTTTGCGTCCTTAGATAAACATGCCAATCCTATCAGTAATTCTATTGCGTCAACTGTGTTAATCCATATATTCATTTGTCATGGGGGGTGGGGGGATATTATCCAGTCCACTATCTATTTCATGTCGTAGATATCAGGGATTATTCCGTTCTCTTCTTGTATTGTTTTGTGGCTTCATTGTGTCTGGCATTTCTGTGTATATACTTAGTTTGATTATTCTTCTGATCGTCCTGTCGTACTATTACTAATACTGTGGGGGAGTTCCAGTCTCATCGGTTCTAATATATTTTTCATCTGGTTACCTTCTTTCCTCAGCTACACTCCACTAATCAATAATAATCATAACTGTAATAGTAATGTTACTAATAATAATGATAATAATGTCAAAGTTTACAAGGCACTATGCTACACTGTAACATTTTACTTTGCATTTTAATCATAGAAAAAATACAGGACAAGAAACAGGGAAAGAAGACACAATATAAATTCACATGAATGCTATGCAACAAGTAGGAATAGAAGATGAAATAAAAAAAAAGGAGGACTTAATAGTCACTTGCAAACAGCTGCATCCGAGAGTGAATGTGGTGGAGTATTGTGGATGTTTAAATGAAGACTTGTGAAACATGATAGGCTGGTAGTAGCGAGGGGATGAGAAAAGCAAAAATAGGTGAAAGGGATATAATGGTAATCAAGTCGATTAAAAAAATGATGGAATAGATGAATGTGGTTGAGTAGAGATTTTGCAATATTGTACAGTAAAGGTTGTTAAACTACCAAGAAGCGAAAACTATAATCCGTAACCAGTGCAGATCAGAATGGAAAAACAAATGAAATGCAACAACGAACCAGATCCAATACACCAACTACAAAGACATCAGCAAATCATCCTCTTACGCCAAAGGACAGGCCACCTACATCGACTTAAAATGTCTCACGAGTGTCCATGTGGCAGTGGAGTCTAGACTCCAGAACATATCCCTCAAGAGTGCCCTTAAGATGCAGACCTGAGGCGTAAGACATGGCCAGAGGACATAAGCTTGAGGCAAAAGCTTTGGGGCTTCTATCAGGATCTGGAGAGGACTTCGGGCTTTGCCATGTCGACAGGGATCAAGATCTGATGTGACCAACAACCTCGAACGCAGAAGAAGAAGAAGAAGAAGAAGTAAGGGTTGTGGAATATAAGTTAAAGATGGGGAAAGAATAGAACTTAGTAGAGAGGAAATATGACTGGGGAGAAAAGGAATGTTTTGTATAGCTGGATGTCGAATTCAAATCGTGTGGTTGCAGCGTCAAATATTGCTGTATGTAGCGGTTCTCGAGAGCCAGGCGACTTCTTTCATCAGAGTGACATTGTTTAATTGCTGTTACTAGAAATCAAATTTGCCTCTGTGGTTGGGTACGTTGAAATGATTAGAAACTGGCTTAGAGGCATTCTGGGAAATGTCATAAAGTTGTGTCTGCATGGAGTCACGTAATCTGCGACCAGTCTCTCCAGTATGTTATCATACACTTCTGCACACAATGACGTATATTACGTTGCAAGACTCATCCTTCATGGATTGCGAGGACAATTTTGGGAAAAATAATCGATTTCGTTTCCAAGACTACAGGGCAGGTGACACAGCGAGGGCGGTTACATTTTCTAGATCCAACGAAGATGTCCTTCAGATCAGGTTCGTGTTTGTAAGTTTATAGGGGAGTTCAGAGAAAATGTCGCGAGTGTCAAGGTTGAAATGTAGAAGTAGCAGATGGCGGCAGAGAATATGCTTAACCATCTAACAACGTGGATGGAAAGCAATCACTAATTTAACTCTGTCAGATGAAGTCAGAAAAGAGGCGTTTAGGAAAAAAAAACCTACGACTTCTCAGATTAAGTACTAGATTACAAATCCTCTACCCAACCACATTCATCTGTTCCATTCACCTTTTCTCGGCTTGATTAACATTATATCCACATCTCTCCTTATTGTCCCCCCCCCCCCAAAAAAAAAACCACCTCGCTACTACCAGCCTGTCACATCTCAGTTCTTCATTTAAACATTCACAGTACTCTACCATAGGCACTCTCAGACATAGTTTCTTGCAAGTCACAGATCTAAATGTCGCCTTTTTTCCCCTAATTTTTCTCGTTCTTATTTGTTGTATAATCATTCATGTAAATTTATATTTTATCTTCTACCCCTCTTTCTTTGCCCTGTATGTTTTTTTTTTGTACGATTAAGGTGTAAACCGAAACGTTACAAATGTGTGCTCGTTAAATAATTAAGTTATCCCTACTTTTGTTTAGTGTTTACATTTTGTTATCACAGCTTTTCTGTAGTGGCTTCTGTATATTTATATTTACTTCTTCTTCTTCTTTCCGAGCCATTAAGGCCCATTGCTGTAGATAAATTTCGCCTCCATTCCACTCTATTCCTAATCTTCTATGTCCAGTTGGTAACGCCAGTTTCTTTTATACCCTCTTTTATGTTGTCTTTCCATCTCTGCCTTCTCCCTGGTCTTATTTCCCTCATCTCTTGTGCATGCATAATTTTCGTTTGTCTGTTCTCTTCCATTCTTTCTACATGGCCCAACCAGTGTAGTCTGTTCAGCTTCAAGACATTTATAATTCTTTGGGATTTAAGTAAGCTGTTCAGTTCAGTGTTCTTTCTAGCTCTTCATTCTCCACTTTTGGTATTCTTTATGGCCCCAGAGATTCTTCTTTGGATCTTGTTCTCAAATATCTGCAATTGTTGTTCATCTTTCTTTGTTGTGCTCCACGTTTCTGATCCATGCATGACGATTGATCTTATTAAAGTTTTGTAAATTGTTATTTTGGTGTTTTTTGGACAGGATGTTAAATATATTGAATATATTTGGTATTATATATATATATATATATATATATATATATATATACATAATGCCAAAACTATTCGTATGTTTCCAAAGGTTAATCCTTTTTTTTCCAGAAGAGCGTGTACTGTTTATATGAATGTTGAAAATGTTACTGTTAAATATTTTAAAATACAAATGTTTATAAGGTTACCTCTTCGCATATAGGATTATATCACTGACTTTATGCAGCAAATTATGTGCGCAAAAGCTATGTTTTATGTTTAAAAATACATTAGCATTTATTTCGTGTCTAACAGTGACTGAATGATGCAGTTGTTATACAGCATATTAGGACGTTATGTGGAGTTCTTTCTTTCTTAGTGAGTTTTTTTTATATTTTGAAAATTTAATAATTTTGCTATCTGTATAGTGTGAAGACCATCGAACCATTATTCTTATGAGCCATGTTACCAAAATCCTACTTCGCATTGTTATGAGAAACCAGAAATCGCTGAAGAACAGTGCGGCTTCGTCGAAGGAAAAGGTACAAGTAACACCATATATATAATAAGAACATTGATGGAGAGATCAACAGAAGTAAAGACGGACCTATACTTATGCTTCATAGACTACTGTAAAGCATTTGATAAAGTGAGACACGCAGAAATTATAAGAATGCTGGAAGACATCAACATAGATGGGAAAGATCTGAAACTTATCAAAAGCATATGTTGGCAGCAGTCAGCAGCAGTGAGGGTTGAGAACCAAATAGGAGCATTCCAAGACATAAAATTGGGAGTGAGACAAGGATGTGTTTTATCTCCTGATCTCTTTTCCTTGCACAGCGAAAACATAATGAGAAATATACAGAACATGCCAGGAATATCATTTGGCGGGTACAACCGTAACAACTTAACATATGCTGACGACACAGTCCTGATTGCTAAAAGTGAAGGGAGCTACATGCTCTTCTGAACGTGGTTTGTGAAAGTAAAAATAAAGGTATCAGCCTGAACAAAAAAGACTGAAGTGATGGTCATGTCAAGGAAAAGAATACCACCAAAATGTAGCATTACCATCGATGGCACAAATCTGAAAGAAGTTGATAGATTCAAGTACTTAGGAACAATTATAACAGCTGATAGGAAATAGGAAATTTCACAACTAAATAAAAAGCAGACGTGCTTAGGCCAAGTCAGCATTCCAGACAATGAGACACATCTTGTGCAACAAATCCATATCAGTGGAAACAAGATTCCGAGTACTTAAATGTTACATCGAGCCAATTTTGTTTTATGGATGTGAATCATGGTCTATGAATAAGAGAGTACAGCGAGAAATGGAGGCCATGGAGATGTGGTTTTAAAAGAAGGATGTTGAAAGTACCATGGAAAGCAAAGAAAACCAATGAAGAAGTCTTAAGAGAGGTTGGAGTTAAAAGGCACATTTACAGCAAAGCAGACAAGCGAGATTTATAGAATATTTCCTGAGAAGAGGAAAATTGGAACACAATGTGGCAAGTGGAAAAATTGAAGGAAGAAGAGACAGAGGAAGGCAGAGAGAGAAGGTACTGGATGGGCTGTCAGTGTGGTTAGGAAGAAAGTCACCGGCGGATCTCATAATCAAGTCTAAAGACAGGGAATTGTGGAGAGAAATGATCGCCTACGCCACGCGGCATGGCACTTGAATTGAATTGAATCTGTATAATATCTGAGGAATAGACAAAACTGCAAAAATAAGATTTTTAAGGACATGGATTTTTCCCATCGCAACATATGGTTGTGAGACCTGGAAACTTAACAAAACAGCTGAGAAATACATAAATGCCTTTGAATATAAATGATATAAAAGGTCATTCAAATATTATGGACACAAAAAATAACAAATATATCCATACTACAAGAACCTAATATTGAAGAAGGCTGGCGAGTAAAGAAGATTAAACAAATAAACCTTAAATATTTCGGACATATCAAACATCATGAGAATTTAGAGAAGGCAGTACTGGAAGGGTACATAATAGGAAAAAGAAAGAGAGGAATACCAAGGCGAAAATGGCTGCAATACATCATTGATGATCTGCGAATGGGCGCATCAGCAGCAGGGCATCTTGCTTACAACCGAGAGGCCTACAGGAGAGCTGCTAGGGAGGCAGAGTTCCTAAAAAAAACTTAAAGGTAAAATTCCCATTTCCGTGACATTAAGGCGTATTGAGGAATACGGTGTTAGGCCCGTATTTTCCATGACCTTCGGCACATGAAAGCGTGATGTGGTCAGTATCACGCCTCAAGGCGTTCCTCAAGGGACATGCACATAACTGACTGAATGATGATGTTTCAGGTAAAACTGTTCTTTTTATGCCAAACTTCCACTGCTGACGAAATTCTTCTGCCGTGCGTGGAGTGGGGCTCCTCCCGGGCAGTGAAGAAAGATGCGAATGGGGTTGCAGCGCGGCGCCACTGTGGAAAAGGTGAAAGAAAGGATTAAGTGAAGTAAACAGTAGTCTCGAGGTCAGGACTGCTCAAATCACGGCACCTCTGGTCTGGAAGTGGGCCACGTCCTATGTGCACTCATATCGGGCGAAATGCCTGAACCGACTTAACCCAGAGGTTAAGACACTGCTGCGAGATTCTTCGGATGCCGCGCGTGGAGTGAAACTCCTCCCGGCCAGTGAAGAAAATACGAAAAAGAAATTAGGGTTGCTGTGCGGCGCCGATGTGAAAAGGTGATGGAAAGGATAAAGTGAAGCTTAGTCGGTATGTCCAGTGGTCTTGCGGCGAGAGCTACTCATATCACAGCACCTCTGCTCTAGAGGCCGGCCAAGTTCGATATACACCCATACTGGTGAAATATGCTTAAACCAGGGGTGAAACTTGGTGGCAATTCATGTCACGGTACCTCCGCTCTAGAGGTCGTTCACGTCCTAAACATGCCCATACTAGGATAATATGCTTAAACCGGCTCAACCCAAGGGTGAAACTTACTAGTGGCGAGGATTCGTCCTCCTGGACAAAAGCTCCATCCTGGTCACAACTAGGATGGGGAGCAGCCACAACTACAAAATGCTGAAGTCGGAGACACTGGACCAGTGCAGTCTAGATAGGCAACCACCTCTCACCCGGCAGGGATGTATGTGTATCCTAATCACGCTGAGGTTTTCCGATGAGAAAGTCCAACGCTGGTCTGAATGGGCACCCACCTCTTACCCGGCAGGGATACACGGATATCTCAAAACACGTCGAGGGTTTCCTGTGAGAAAGTCCAACTCTAGGCTGGATGGGCAACCACTTCTCGCCCAGCGGGGATATACTGATATCCAAAACACGTCGAGGTCTTCCATCTCTATATTAAACTGGTGGAACGAAAACCACAGTGTCACGCATTCCCGCTTCTGAGACCCACCAAGAGTACAGGCTCAAGCCCTGCGATACTCTGAACCTCTTGTGGTCCTCTCGTGAATCTCGCGTGGTCCTTTCGGTGACCACTGGACCTATCGAGGACCACAGGAGTAAATTCAGGAGGATCACGGGGCGGTCTTGGTGGTAGAAGCGAACGAAGAAGAAGAAGATGCCAAACTTCCTCTTTTCCTCTGCCTCCTGTTAGTTTCTGTCCTCCATGGTGGTGAAAGAGTGTGGTAATTCTGTTTGAAAATAACTGCAGTTTGAAGTGCGGCTGCTGAAAGCTCTTTATGAGGAACAAAGTAAGGGCCAAATTTCAGGAAGTTTTCTTGTTCAGTGCCATGTTGTGTTAAATCCGACTTATAAAAACACAACATCAGGAGCACCATTTTTTTCTTGAGAGAGAAGTTAAAGTGGTGAAGAGAAGAAAGGAAGAAGAAGGATGCACTCGACGACATTCTTCTGTATTTAAATTCTTGAGAGATAACAGGAAAAAGTCTGCAGGATTCATGATATGAAATGGCGTCAAACATAGCACAGAGAGCTGTGTCGGAACCGTGGCCTTGTGCTTATTGTGTACCTTGTTTGTTGTTCATGATGACTTTCTAGTTAGAGACAGAAACAACTGTTTTTGTTCTTAACATTTTAACCATTTTATTCTTTTATTATACAGTACTTTTTTAAAAAGCTTGGTTTTTTTTCCTCTCACAAGTTGCAGAAAGTGGGTTAATTATAAATATGAAAAAAAAAACGATATTTATTTATTCACAGTACCAAATATTCAGTGAACGTTTTATAAATGATGACAATGACCTGAATGGAATAAGAGTGAAAATAAAGGAACAAAGATAGACCCACACAGAAAAATAAAAGTAAAAGACAGCACAAGGTAAATAAATTCATTTACATTTATTGGCGGCAGAACACAGAAAGACACAAATCAAAATATTCGGCAGACAAAGCACACATTTCGTGGCAAACGAAGGCAGAGAAATAACTGGTGTGAGGTAAGAGGGACACCTGTGGGAAATAAATCAATAAATTATTTCAGAAATTATTGGCGTTGTTCATTGTTTCTTTGTTGTTATTGTCCTGTATGAACTGAAAGCGAGAAGGCATGTGCATAAATATTTGCGTGAGTTTGATAACTGCTGACAGAATCTGCTAACTGTCTCGATTCAGCTCTAAGAATCACGGGATAGGATAGCTCTACACAGGCTCTGTCTTCTCGGTGCACTGATCCAAGGCCCTTAGGATTTACCCTCACCCCCCCCCCTTTTTTTTTAAAGGAATACGCCTTAGGAAAATTGTAAGGATAGATTTAGAAGAACGTGTGATAAATGAGGAAATAATCAAACGAATGGGCATTGATAACATTACTGAAGAGGTCAAATGACGAAGATGGAAATAGCTGGGCCACATAACTACGAATGGAAAAAAAAAACCAAAACAACCATATACTGCCTTGATTTGGACACCCCAAGGGAAACGAAAGAGGCATGCCATTAGGAACATGGAGGCTCACAGTACAAGGGCTAAAGCAAGTGAGAAAGGCAAGATTTGAGGTATCCCGACCTGCTCACGACAGGATTGCGTGGGGAACCTTTGCACAGAGGACTGATGATGGAGGGTGGACCCGGGGGGTTTCGAGGGGCGGGGGCGGGTTGCACCGGCTTAAAAATTCCTCTCAGAAATCCCGATTGTAAAATAATATAAACTTGACTGAATATGTTTAAAATTAGAATTAAGACAAATGACAAAAATTGCTAATATATAGAGAGATGGGCATTTAACAAAATATGTGTGTATGTGGACTCGAGAATTGAGTCACCAAATAAATACTTGTGTATCAAATTCAGTTCTAATCATGCACCTCTCTCTAGTCTATTTTCTAAACTTTGGACGTTGTTGCACATGATGTTGTCTCTTGCACTTGATTTTTCGTAATCCTAGTGTAGTTTATCTAAATGTACATCAAACTCACGAACTACAGATACGAAATTACGGTTCCAGACAATATAAAATCCTGGGCGATCACCTCTCAGGGCATCACAAAAAGCGTGTGTTCTTATGTTATACACGGCATGAAAGTTTTATTTTAAAATCCAAGAAATTCCCCAACGCCACCGCAGTGATTTTACATCAGTGCTCACAAAGAATATGTTTTACAATGCTAAAAATGAGATGCAAATTAACACAGTAACGAAAAGAAAGATCTAAACGTTTTGATGTTACAAAAACGTCAGGTTATATACAGTTCTCTGTGTCAAGACTGACGTGTTTTATCACTGGCAGTTTCTTTTCATGTATTAACTATTCAAGTCATCCCTTGTCTGTTTTGTCGGTAACAGGTCCGTGATGTTGCCTTTGCTCTACGGCACATAGTTTTTGATAGATGCGCAACAGTTTCCCATCCATGTCTGTAAGTCTTTCGTCCATCGAAATCTGTCTGAGTTTGATTGAGTTGATCATCCTAGACATCTCCAGCTGCGTCTTGCTAACCTCAACAAGCGTCACTGATTTATCGAGCAAGCGTCGGCGCCTATTCTTCAGTTCTCTTATATTGTAGATGGCGTGAAGAAGCTTGGTCTGAAGCTGCAGTACCATCTTCTCTTCTGCTTTGGTCTTGTTCATGATGCGGTGGTACTTGTACAGCTTCCATCCACATTTCACTATGTTAGCGGCTTCAGTCTTTAATTTCTGTCCAATTTCTATCTCTAACACGAAATCATGTACATATTTTTCAGCTTGTGAGAGCTCCAGTTTGCGGGCCAGAACTGCCACTACAAGGGCCGTGCAGCCGGCACCCATGATACCAGTGAGGACCGCTATTCCCCGGCCACAGTAAGAGTTCGGCACTACGTCCCCGTAACCTATAGTGAGAAACGTGATGGCTATCAGCCACATAGAGTTAAGAAAGTTTCCGTGTACGCGAGCATGGTACGCGTCGTTGTACATTTCACACAACCTCAGGGTCCAGCTGGTGATGATGAACAGCGATACCATAAACCCGCACAGGAAATAGTCCGGATACAACGCCATAAACGACTTGAAGATAAACCTGAAGTTGAAGTGAATCCTGTTGAGAGCTCCTAAACTTTGACACGAAGCGTCCTGATACAGCCGACTGTGCAGCATCAGGAACCGGCACACAAGGTAGAGTCTCAGAAACATAGGGAGAGAGAGGACAACATCCAGAGGAACCTGAACGGTTTCAGAGCTGTTTCCGTCCGAGTCTGTTGTCTGCCATGATATATAGAATTCTCCTGGGATTGGATGTATCACACATATAATCATCTCGGCCAAAGCTGACAGAACACGTCGATAGCTCATAGCCAGTCGCCAGTCGTCCATGCTGTTGTTGACTGTGAATAGCTGGATGCCAAGTTTGTGATATATAAATAATGAAATGAGAAG
Organism: Achatina immaculata; assembly: GCA_009760885.1. NCBI lineage: Eukaryota > Metazoa > Mollusca > Gastropoda > Stylommatophora > Achatinidae > Lissachatina > Lissachatina immaculata. The sequence goes on from CM019692.1 coordinate 17,188,992, forward strand.
AGCGACCGTAGACAACGTTGTGCACAGTTTGAGAAGAATGGACGCCACATCTGTGCGCTTGATAACGTGTGCAGCAGCAAACTCTGTCTCTATGATCATCAGCAGGATACCTGTGGTAAAATAGAACGTTAAAATTTTAGAGCCCCTCAAGTGTATAACTTGTTTGGCGCAAGTTTACATTTATAATTAGTGGGAGGGATATTCTCTCAAGATGGTTACCAACATTCCCTTGGCAATGTAGTACAGTACTCGAAGCCATTCCAGCTCCCCCATCATGATCTCCAACCTAGGTTCTCCCTTCCTTGGTATATTGTATGCTAATTTTGCCTAAATCCTCAAGCATTCAATCAGTACAACAGTACATTGACATGCAGTGCAAATCACGAAGTCTGACTTCAATAATACAACAATTTTAATCTCACAACCACAAACAACTGGCACTGACAATCAACATGGCATTAAGACATTATTCATCAATAAAGGCAAAACAATGTGAGGAACAATCAATGAAAATTAAGTCAAGCATAATATCAGTTAATAATGAAAGTTCCCTGGACTGCAATATTTACATGGTTACACTATGTACATGGGACCCCTAGATCACTAGGCCCTACTTGTAGCATCCACCACGACTATATGTGCCATTGCACTTTCATTTCCGCAGCCATTGCTGCCATTACCTACATCAACAACAGCATCTATACTGATGCAAACACGTGGTCAGCCTACAAGAAAAAGCATAATACAAAAGCATACATGTTACCAATCCAGTCAACAGAGAAAATCAAAATGAAATCATACACAAATTATCTTTTTACGCGGAGTGACAAGAACCCTACATCACAGCTTACTGCACAACTACATAATCTACACCATAAGAGGTGGACACGGACAGAATATAACTAACGACCACCATGATACACAGGAATGTAAGCACATCCATAAGCACAACGAAACAAGACATCACCAGGTCATTGCCTCTATCTAATCTGATACCAGCCAGTGTTTTTATATATATATATATACCCCTCCTCCCAGACCAACTACCAAATCAAGTGGACGATGACGACCTAAGGATCTTCGATCTAAGGGTGTATCGTCCACACAAGACTGAACATCACAGAAAGCATTCATGGCTTGTTTCCGATTATTTGTTCACTTTCTCTCTCTTAAACAGATTTTCATAAGTCCTTATCTACTTTCTTTTCTTCTGCCATGTTTCCGAACTATCGGGATATTTCAGATTTACCGCTGGTTTTTATTATTATCTATGTCTGTATTAAGTCTGGACACTTAACAAAACAGCTGAGAAACACATACATTCCTTTGTATGTAAATGCTACAGAAGAGTTCTTCAAATATCATGGACACAAAAAAGAACAAATATATCCATACTACAAGAACTTAATATTGAAGAAGGCTGGCTAGTAAAGAGGATTAAAGAGAGAAAACTTAAATATTTGGACATATTAAACGTCATGATAATCTAGGGAAAACCGTTTTGGAAGGGTACATAATGGGAAAAAGAAAGAGAGGAAGACCAAGGCGAAGATGGCTGCAAGACATCGTTGATGATCTACAAATGGATGCATCATCAGCAGGCCATCTTTCTCACAATCGAGAGGCCTACAGGAGTGCTGTTAGGGAGGCAAAGTTCCACAAGGGACATGCAAATGAATGAATGAATGTCTGTATTCATTCATCTCCGCCTACTTAAGTTTTCCTGTTTGTTTTTTGTCTTCATTTCTATATCAGGAGAGAGAATGTTCAGCAATTCACCAGCAGTTAACATGGGGCTACCAAACTGAAAGAAAATTATTGTTATAATTATTATTATATTTATTATTATTATGTTTATATGCTATGGATACAATTTTTAAAAGTGTAATATATATTATGCTTGGTTACCTAACAGTGACATTACTAAAGACACATCACAGATCTTCTTTCTTTTAGCGTAGAGCTCCTTTCTAAGGGCAAGTCTCAAGCCGACGTTTTCAAACCTCCGTGGTGTAGCGTTCTCTCCATCTGTCCGACTGGTGTACAGTTTTGCCTTGATCTTTCTGTTCCGCTCCCATTTCCTGCCGTTCATCCCCACTAGTGGAATGGCCGGGTCCTCAATTAAAGTGCTCATCTTATGTGCCTTACCATTGTCTCTGTGGGATAGATGTTAAGAAATTTGTAATGTCAGTCATTTAAATCATGTCTGTTCTTTATCAGCCTGTCTCTCTGTTAACTCTAAAGTGCTTAAATGTACAAAATCCGACAATTAAGTAATGAGACTGTTTTTATTATGGCCAAGACAAAAATGCACGGAATCCAAAGAGGCAAACTTCATCTATGATCTGACAACTTTTCATCGCCGCCCGATAAGCAGACGACAAACAAACTGACATTTTGTTGACCTAGTCAGACGTGCATTGTCACGTAATTAGTATGGAGCAAAAAGTTAACATTAAATTCATTTTTAAAACTGGGGAAACGTGCCACTGAGACAGTTGAAGTGATGCGACAAGTTATGGGGCTAATTGTTTGTCTAGTGCACAGATATTCAAGTGGTATTCACGATTCAAAAGTGGTGTGGAAACGATTACAAATGCAACTAGACATGGACGCTAAATTTCTATTTGTAATGAGGAACTAAATAAAGAATCTGTGGAGAGGAGCAGACAGAACCACAAAAATAAGATTTTTAAGGGCATGCATCTTTCCCATCGCAACATATGCCTGTGAGACCTGGACACTTAACAAAACAGCTGAGAAACACATAAATGCCTTTGAATGTAAATGCTACAGAAGAGTTCTCCAAATATCGTGGACACAAAAAAGAACAAATATATCTATACTACAAGAGCTTAATATTGAAGAAGGCTGGCTAGTGAAGAGGATTAAAGAGAGAAAACTGAAATATTTTGGACACATTAAACGTCATGATAATTTAGAGAAGACCTTATTGGAAGGATACATAATGGGAAAAAGAAAAAGAGGAAGACCAAGACGAAGATGGCTGCAAGACATCGTTGACGATCTGGAAATGGATGCAACAGCAGCAGGCCATCTTGCTCACAACCGAGAGGCCTACAGGAGTGCTGTTTGGGAGGCAAAGTTCCGCAAGGGACATGCAAATGAATGAATGAATGAATGAATGAGGAACTCATTACAAAAGTCAGAGAATGGATACAAGAAGATCGTTGTTGGACTGTGAGGATGATGGCAGATGAATTTGGTGTTAACCGAGAGACCATTCGTAACATTTTAGTGGAAGATTTGAGCAAGAAAAAAGTTGCTTACCGGTTTGTACTACATGTGTTGTCTGATGACCAAAAACAGCGTGTTGAATACATAAAAGACATCATCAAAACGTGTTGCAGAAATAAACATTTCTTAAATTTGATTGTTGCAGAGGATGAAACATGGATTTTCTGCTATGATCCCACAACTAAATGCCAAAGTGCTTAGTGGAAGTCATCATCATTATCATCAAAATGAAAAAAAAATGTTGGTGTGCTTCTACGACAGCAAATGAGCTATTCCCAAAGAATTTATTCCAGAGAGACAGACTGTCACTACCAAAGTTTATTTAAGTATTTTGACATGCCTGTTGAAGAAGGATTCTCATAGTCCGACCCGAGTATTCAACATCTGGCAGTTTTTTCCTTCTTCATGATAATGCATCGGCTCACCGGGCGGTAGTTGTACAGGAATTTTTGGCCCAAAAACAAGTGTGTGTTCTCAACCATCCACCCTATTCCCCAGATTTGTCTCCCTGAGATTATTTTTTATTCCCAAAAGTAAAGTTACCGTTGAAAGGGCACTTCTTTGATGATACTGATGACACCCAAAGGGCCATAACATCGAGGTTAAGGGTCATACCAACTGCAGAGGTCGTTCCAGTGTTTGTTAGATCGTGCCACTCGCGTACAATGCACAAGGGGCTTACTTTGAATTAAAATACAGGTTTTGTCTTCAACTGTTGTTTATTTTATTATTATTATGTAATTAATCTCATTACCTAATTGTCGGATCTTATATGATTGAATCCTTTATGTCCTTTGGCAAAGATTTATTAGACAAGCGTCCAGCATCAGGCACACATTTTATTTACTTTTTATTAACAAAGGGCATAGTTTATTCAAGTCGATATGTTCAAGAATAAATTCTCTTCATAAATTTTAATCTGACGCAAGAAAGTGGGAAATTTTAAACCAAATAAAATATAACAGGAAAACTAATCAGCAAATCTCTCTCTCTCTCTCTCTCTGAACCTTAAGTGCCCAGGGCACATAGGGCTTCCGCAAGGGTTTTCCACAAATGCCTGTCTTTCGCCTTTTTTTCTGCTCTTGCCCAGGTGAGCCCTCTATAATCAGCAAATAAGCTAACATTATTCAGCACGTGAAAGGGCTATTGCTTGTTTGTTTGTTTGTGCAGTCTCCCTATAACTGCGAGCTGTTGTTATTCGCAGTCGATGCTGTAGATGTATCGTATCTGCTTGGGAGCGGGTTATGGCAGCAATTTTTTTCAGTCCTGGAGTACAGCTAAAAAAAAAGCAGGAGGGTGTGCAATGCTTCTTCAGCAGACTCCACCACCATGCGGACTATGACGATCCCTGCCCTGTTAGACAGGCTAAGCCAGTAACCGGGGGTATCACGGAGAGGTGGGACAAGGTTTTGGTCAGCCATGGGTCGCTAACCCTGACGCTGACATATTAGCTATATGTCGCTGATTGCCTCATCGGACAGGCGTCTTCATCCCCCCCCCCCCCCCACCGCCCCCAGGAAAGGGTTAAAGATGGTGAAAGTGTATAATCGTCCTGTATAGTGATCTTCTATATCTGATCAAGGGCAACGGCCAGTTCTTACCCCACGATCTACATCTTAGTTACACATTCAGCTTCAATCAGGCTCCTCAGCAGCAAAATCTGATAAGACACCGTTCTCTACGATACAACTTTACTGAATACATACAGTTAATGACGTATCTTTAATCGTACCATACATGAGTCTACAGAAGAACAGTTGTCAGTTCACCAATTTTCCAATTCACAACACAGGCAGCGGCTAGTGTCCCGAAGATCTTCCGATCAGTGCAGAAATACACGCGCCTCACTTTCTCGCCAGGTGGAATGTCCGCTGTCATTGAAGTCTCTGTAAAACGCACACAACAGCGTATATCTCGCGCGACAGCTTACCTGCTGTCAGTGTCCTGGTTATTTACCAGCTGTGTCTCTGCTCTTTCATCACGGAAATTTGTGCTCTCCTTCCGAATTTGTACTCATTATTCGAGCAATTTTTATTATTATGTGCAATGCTGGATAACGTTGAGAGATGTGATTCTCCATCTTGTGCGGTCTTTAGTGTTTTCTGTCACTTCAGATGCTTCTCTCTTTTTTTTATGCCACTTTGTCAGTCCACTGAGGTATTTTTCTCTTGGCCTTCCTCTCTTTCTTTTTTCCTTCAGTTTTCCAATCATTACTAAGTTCTCTAACTTCCGTCTTCTCATGTCATGTCCAAGAAACTTTGACTCTTAAATTTTTTTCTTATAATGTTAACAAATTTTCGATTTCTTAAACTTCTCTGAGGACATCTTCTTTTGCTTCTCCGTCTGTCCAGGTATTTGTTCCACCTTCCTCCAAAGCCACATCTCTGTGCTTCCAAATTTTTTTGTCATCTTTTTGTTAACTGTCCAAGTTTCACATCCGCCCAGCAATATTAGTTCTACATAGCACTGTAATACTCTTTTCCTCACTTTTAGGGACGTCTTCTTATTTGTTAGTATCTTATTCACGTCATAAAAAGCTGCCTTTGTCAAGTCTATCGGTGATTTTTATTTCACTTGTGCACCTGCCACATTTGTTGCTAGGATGTAACTAAATTTATTCACTCGTGTCGGTATCTTGCCGTTGGAAAGGATGTTTGCTCCTTCGTGCATTTATTCTTTTCGATATTACCATTGTTTCTTCCTTGTTTATCTTTGAACTTTTTTTCTTGCTTTCTTCAATAATCTTGTTCACAAGTTTCTGCAATTTTTTTTGTGGGGGGGGGGGGGTAAGGCGAGGAAATAGGCGGCCGAGCTAAAGTGTGGACGTATATAATGAATGAGAGTTAATCGTTAGAGTATACTGAGATATGGAGTAAAACATGGATGTTACTACACTCAGTCAGTCAGTCATTTGCATGTTCCTTGCGGAGCTTTGCCTCCGTAACAGCTCTCCTGTAGGACTCTCGCTTCCTGCACTGGTCTTCCCATATTCTTTCATCCATGTTTGTAGAGAACGTTCCCATCATCGCAGAGTCAAGAAGTAGTTTTCTAGGCCCTCCCTCCTCTTGTTTTTCTCTGACTGCACGTTTTTGTCGACCCGTACATGGAGTAAAAGTACGCTGTGCTCGCTGCTGTACATACGCCAGCACATGTGTTAACATATTTACCAGCAAGGTCACGTACACGTAGCAGAGGAAGTATACATGTACATTCACTGCCAGTCTCTTTGCCTAGTTTTTCCCCTGGAATAGAACATCCTGTGATCTTGTAGCATATTTTCTCCTGAATCTGCTCTTCTTTTCCCAGTACTGATACGCTGATATATAATTAGTGCATTTCCTGCAGGACTTGCGCATTGTTCTTTAAGCCATCATGGCGTAGCTATTTAAATGTAGATAAGAGTGTACTTGTAGCTGATAAAACATATGCCGCTAGACGTTTTTTTTCTGTTTGATTAAAATTACCTCGGAAACTATATCTGTATAAAATTGTTACTACAGTATTACTGTCGGGTATGTACCGGATATTTTTGCAGAAGGTCATGTAAGTGTTTCTGTTTCTTTTCTTACGGACCATCCAGCGTACAAATCCAAAGTCCCTAAATTTACAATGTTGTTCCTAAAGTGTAGACAGTATTCTGCAGATGGTCTGGTGTCACATGGGCGTATGTGACAACCCTCACTGGATGAGGAGGCTGCTTCATTGTAGCACACTTGTATGCCACTATGATGAGGAGGCTACTTCATTGTAGCACACTTGTACGCCATTATCTTTACTTAAGATCTTAATCTTGGGAATGAAAAGGGAAATGATGTACGGCCGTGGTTTCTTTTTTAACATTTCATTTAGCTTGTGTGCAGTCTCCCGAGCTAGCCTTTGTCTCAAACAGTGATTCTTGACGGGTTTTTTGTGGGGTGTGTGCTGTGAACCCTCTTTCCGGCCTGAGAACAGATGTGGACCCCTCATTACAAGTAAAACAATAAACAGAACCCAGATGATGTTAAATAAATGGAGTTAATCTCTGAGAGTCCATGGACCCCAGGTTATGAACCACTGGTCTAAAGAGACAGTCCCGCAAGGCAGTAATCTATGTATCTATGTGCTTTCCTCTAGGGCTGTTTATTCAGTTATTCACAAATAAAACTTTTAGAAGTATTTGCACTATTTGCTACTCGGTAAACGCATCTGATATAAAAAGAAAAAAAAAAGTAGCCGCTTTCCTACAGGATCAAATGTAACGGAACTGTAAAAAAAAAAAAAAAACCCAACTTCTTTGGTGTTTGTAACTTTTCTAGGAGGAAGAGTGTACATAAGGCAGATCTCAGACCTTGTAAGAGCAAGCCTTCATTAATTATGTACAGCTAGGCTGACGCAAGAAGCCAAACCACGGAATCGACGAAGATGGAAACACCCACCTACATCTTACAAGGAAGTGTTGCAAGTCAGAGCCCACAATTCGCTCATGTTAATTATGCATGATGAAGCGCCAGAAAGCCGTGGAAACTTGTGAAAGTAATGTCAGTAAATAGACTAAGCCACGAGAAATGTTCTTTAACCTGTCTAAACCGTACACAACCGGGTTTCCCTTAGGCATTCTCCTTGAAAGGGACATTTTGTCTTCGTGTAATTATCCACAACCTTCATTTTATTTCTTTTCTGGACATTTCATCTGGCGTTATTATGGATACTTTTAACAAAAGTAACTGTTCTTTTGAGATCAAAGAAAAAAAAAACATTCTTAAAGGTGCGATGAACGCTTTAGAACTATTTATATGGGCGTGTTTGTGTCATGTGGATGTGACATTCCCAAAGACGACCTTTAGTTGTATGCGCGCAAGTACCTTTATAGCAGTACTTTGAATGTTTGGATGTAAGATAGATAACTCATCTGAGAATTGGAATATTTGTATAAAATGAGTTATCTTCTAAAGTAATCAGCTGTCTGTGAGTAGAGTCCATCTCCTTGTCTCGGATTGCATGAGGGTCACGGATGGGGGAATGATAGGGAAAAGGTCAGGTGAGAGAGAAATCATATGACTGAGGGACAGTTGTGTTTTGTGTATCGTCTGAGATAGACGTAGATTAGGCTGTTGGGAATGTTGTTGTTTAGTGAAATAGATGTAGAATAGAGTGTATTAGGTTGTTCTGGTGGCGACAGTAGTCTGCCGGGAACATGTATTGTATCGTGGAGATGTCCAGTCTTGTGTCCATGGATTTTGTTGATGCCTGGGAGTAAGTAAGTATGTGAAGTGATTAACAAAATATACACAAAACAACGTTAACTGGTGCAGTGAAAACTACGGTGTCACGCAATCCCGCTTCCGAGACCCACCAAGAATACAGGCTAAAGCACTGTGATACTCTGAACCCCTTGTGGTCCTCTCGTGGATCTCGTGTGGTCTATTTTGGACCACACAGGGGACCACGGGACGTAACGAGGACCACAGGCGTGAATTCAGTAGGTTTACAGTGCGGTTTTTGGTGGTAGAAGTGAACGAAGAAGAAGAAGACAAAACAACGTAGAATAGTAATGTAAGAAGGAACATTATTCCAGTGGACAATAGTGGAAATTTACACGGAAATGAATAGCAATACATCTACAGTTTACATTCTACACACAGAAGAACAGCAGGAGAGAGAATCACCACCCGAGAGTAACCTGCTTTAATTGGTGTTCGCGACTGGCACTGTCTTTCATGGCCAACAGCAACAATAACAACATCAGCGACGACACTGCTTTCGTTAGTGCTGACTTTGGGAGCTTTTGTACGTGTTCAACATTACTCCTTCGTAATGCAGAGTCTAGGCGTTTTATTTCATGGCCAATTGTTTAAGTGGGGCAATGATCAGCTCACGGAAAACTTGTATAGTTCTGCCTTGTGACCGACACTGTGTCAAGGTTACAGTGTGGGCGCACGTGCCTAGCGCACTTTGTTACAGACTTTTGGCATTATATTACTGGATTACGCATTCTTCAACGTTTCGTGATTGCTTTTTTTACAGTTCTGATCCTAATTGCTAGGCTGCATGTTATCCACTGCATTCTACATCGTTATGGTGCAGAAGTAGCCTATATAGAATTCTGCTAGTCACATTTGCTACGCGGATTTATTTTCTTATATTTCGCTTTCGTAACAAGAAAAGGATTTCAAGTTGTCCAGATACGGGCACCCAGTTTTCTCGTCCTCATACAGCCACGACGGTATCCACGGGAATTGTGGCATCTGTCGGATAGCCATATGTTGCAGTGACGGTATCTCCAGATATACCTGAGCCTACTTGCTATTTCCAGTGGGGGTCAAGCTTGGGTCCTGTACTTGCCTGCATGCAGAAGGGGCCACTCTCTGGCTCTCCAGATTGAAGCTCGCTGTCCTGTTTGCTGTTTGCCTTGCCTAAGTGAACCGTTTGTAACTTGGATTATTGCTGTGAAGTTCTAGTCTCACCCAGTTGTCTGTTCGTTTTGACAGCTGTCCCGCGGAGGTCGAATGCCGCTGCTTAGCTTGTTACCCTAGCAAACTTATTACAATTTCAACTACGAACATCTGAACTGAACTGGATTACATAGGACATATATCTTTCAGTGCGTTGACATTCCTAGAAATTATCTAAACAATTACCTGGATAGCAGAGTTGTCATTTTTGTGCACTGACGATATGAACATATGCTGGATGCATATCATCGATTTCAGTGACTTGTTTTGAACATTAATATATGAACAATTTTCTTGTGGTGTATATCACTAAATTGTGTTCTTTTGGTAGTAAATTATTTTGTTTTTGGACATACAATTAGTGATAGATGCTATTGATTAGGAAAGTTGTTATTCTGAGAATTTCTTACAGGTAACAGACCCGATGTTGACGGAAATGAGACTATAACACTGAGACCAGGTATCCTGTGTTCCACAAAAGTAAAATGGGTACCTGTATGTTTTGCTACGAGACAATTACCTTTCCCAAAGATTTCCTGTTCTGGTGGTTATATTGTTCGGAATGAAAAGCCCACCAGTTAGTGCTTTACAGGGCAGTTGTATAAGTCTTTACCGTTAGAACGAGCTTAATGCTTACTGATGGGTAGTTACAGAATTAGACGTTACATAACTCGGATTGAAGTATGATGGAGGTTTGCAACATATATATGTGCTTACTCTTGATGTTTACCTCGCCCGACACATGTAGAGCTTACATAGAGTCACGGCTATGGTAAGTTTATCGCAGGGGTCTGGTATTAGACCTAGATTATTCCATTTTGGGCCTGTAAATATAGTACGTGGCATATAGTCCTTTGGGAGGACTTATTGTAAGGTGGATTGCCTTTTACTCATTTTCCTGTTATGTCCATGTTGCGGATAGTCTCATGTGACATATATAGGTTGGATTGTTATGATACCCTTATGCATATACCCTATTCTGCTCATGTTGCGAGAAGGCACATGTGACAGATATAGGATAGTTTGTTATGGAGATTGCATATGTTATACTCTGCTACTCATAGCGTTGAATATACACGTGAGAGTAGGTAGTTATTTGAATAGAGTACAAAGATACCAGTAAAGCTACTGTCTACAGATAGAGAATCAGTGATAGAGAAATGGTAGACAAGCGAGAGAAACTTTCTATGGTTGAGTCCACAGTGTGGTTTGTCTTCTTTACGTGCGTATGGTCGAATTTTCGACACTTCCAGTGGTCCCCAGCGTGCGTATGGTCGAAAATTCGACATTGTTTGTTCCATTAAAACAAGCGGTGTAACATTTACATTGTACATATTTCGTCCGCGATTCCGGTGACACTTTCAGAATGGAGAATGCGTGCCTAGTTACGAGCAATGCCGAGCGAGAACAAGGACGCGAAGCATGGAAAATTTTCAGTTTTTGACGATGTAGATAGGGGTATGGACATAGCCTATGGCCACCCCGCTGCTCTTGAATGCTTTCTAAGTAGATTTAGACATATTTAGACGACTAGAGAAGTAGTTAGGAGTAGTTAGGAGGTTATTTCAGACATTCATTCAGCGGAAATGCAATACGAAGTCACAATACGAGATCGACAAGTAGATCTACACATCTTAGATGGTAAGTAGGGGTAAGCAGCGCGAATCTAGACCTAGCCGATGGTGAGCTGGCCACAATCAGTGTTTAAAAACATCACATTACTTCTTTTTTCCTAAAAAACTCTGCATTTATGAAATTTTCATTCATTTAGCTACATTTGACACATATTACGTATACGGAAGTAAATGGAAATACTGTTTTCCATTCCATTTTACAACTAGACCCCTTACAGTCAAGACCCGCGTTTTTACTCCCGCACGCCATGACACGTCCGTGTTTTTCCTCCTGCACGGGAAGAGTTACCCAGGCGGTTGCTCTTTATGAGAAAGTCAGAATATTCCTTATGCCTGAGTTATATTACTGGATTGGAAAAAAAAAATTCTATATAGGTTGAACTGTTGAGTTCCTTATATCCGACCGGTTTCAAAACCGATTGGTACACCTTGTGAGTCGAACTAAGGTTGTGTTGGATAGTGATTAATTTGATTAATTCTCTTTTTGAGAGTTTTCCTTTCAGTAAAACTCTGCTTAGGGGGGTGGGAGATATCTATAGCAGTAAATTGAATGTTTGAATGTAAGATAGATAACTCATCTGAGAATTGGAATATTTGTGTAAAATGAGTTATCTTCTAAAGTAATCAGCTGTTTGTGAGTAGAGTCCATCTCCTTGTCTCGGATTGCACGAGGGTCACGGATGGGGGAATGATAGGAAAAAGGTCAGGTGAGAGAGAAATCATATGACTGAGGGACAGTTGTGTTTTGTGTATCGTCTGAGATAGACGTAGATTAGGCTGTTAGGAATGTTGTTGTTTAGTGAAATAGATGTAGAATAGAATGTATTAGGTTGTTCTGGTGGCGACAGTAGTCTGCCGGGAACATATATTGTATCGTGGAGATGTCCAGTCTTCTGTCAATGGATTTTGTTGATGCCTTTGTCGTTCTCGTCATATCGCTCATCGACTCATCGTCACCTAGTGCATCATTAAAGTCATTTCAACTGTAAAGTTGCTGCTTCTGTATTAATATTTCCATTGAGAAAGAATGAACCTGGGAGCAAGTAAGTCTGTGAAGTGATTAACAAAACATACACAAAATAACGTAGAATAGTAATGTAAGAAGGAACATTATTCCAGTGGACAATAGTGGAAATTTACACGGAAATGAATAGCAATACATCTACAGTTTACATTCTACACACAGAAGAACAGCAGGAGAGAGAATCACCACCCGAGAGTAACCTGCTTTAATTGGTGTTCGCGACTGGCACTGTCTTTCACGGTCAACAGCAACAATAACAACATCAGCGACGACACTGCTTTCGTTAGTGCTGACTTTGGGAGCTTTTGTACGTGTTCAACATTACTCCTTGAAATGAATAGCAATACATCTACAGTTTACATTCTGCACACAGAATAGCAGAAGATAGAAACACCGAGTATCCTGTTTTACCTTATAGGCAAACATCAGAAGCTACATTTCTCAGTTTTGTTGTTTTTTTTTTTAATCGGCTTTTAAAGCATTTTTTTCATGCTCAAGCCAACAGTGGATAAAACTTTCATCATGTATTGCTGGCATTTTTTTGTTCACAGGATGTGGACTTAGACCGAGCTTCGCTGTTTCTATTTCATCCAAATATTACAGTGAGTCAGAAATTCGCCACGTTTCAAAGTCAAGGTTCCCGCCTTTACACTGTACTGGCATTTGTAACGTCATGCTGAAATCGTGCATACATATTTGGGGCAGTGACTCGTGGGAAAAGTGATCAGCGGAAGGAAATATGGCGTACATCATAGTTGTCATTCGGATCCTCCTGAAGCATTATTGGAAGAAAGGGCCGAATATCTCCGCAACTGCTCGTGAATTCTATGGAAGGGCAAGGGACAGTTGATGACAGGCACTGCAAGGTTCAACTCTGGGGACACCGACATCCCAGGTCAGGACGCTCCTCAACCACCAAAGATGAAACCCTGCGCCATATGAAACCCTGCGCCAGGCTGTTGAAAACAATCTCAGTACCAGTACTAGCGCTGTCAGCCCAGCTGGGCCCTTCTCAAAGCACCATCGTTTGGCATTTTCACGAGCACCGCTTCAGCAGCAGACAGCCTCGATGAGTGCCCCATGATCTCACTCCCTGGCAAGCCCAGATGTCGCCAACTGTTGGCAAACTCACATGACAAAAGATTTCTCCGCCGTATCATCACTGGGAATTAAAAATGGATTTCCCCTGTGGTACCCAAAACAGGCACTCCAAATGGCTCTAGCTAGATCAAGTGGCAGGGGCAGTTGTCCGACGAGGCCGGCTGTAGAATTTTTTTTTTTTACAGCAGTGAAATTCGCTGCAGAAACGTGACGAACTTTTGACTCAACATAGTGCTCATATTTGTTTTCTCTTCGCCTTATCAAAGATATTGTTTTCTTAAATCATATTTGTTTTCTTTTCTCATAATCACAGATATTGTTTTCCTAACGCTGGTTAAAAATTAACGTTTGAACATGCACAAGGTCACTTCTTTAGTTTCACATAATAATTTGTGTTCCGTTCACGAAATCAAGAACGGCTTTACTAGCTTTATGTACAGTCCCTCTGAATCATTACAACCCTTCGACGGTCCTTTTTTTCCTTTGCTTATTTGCAATATGCTGTTTGACTCTCGCCAGGCATAAAAAAAAATCACAGGTCTACACGGGTTGACTGATAAGTTCGCGGCCTAAGGTATACACACTTGAAACACACCGTTGATATTAGGTGCATTTGTAGATCAGGATCAAGAGATCATATGCTCAGTATAAGATTAATAACAGAGAAATGCAGAGAGTTTAATGTTAATTTATAATTAGCCTTTATAGACTACTCAAAGGCATTTGATTGTGCACAACACCAGAAGCTTTGGTAAATAATGGAAAAAATGGGATTTCCGACACATTTGATACAATTAACATCACTGTTGTATCTAGACCAACAGACAGCAGTAAGAATAAATGGTGAAACAACAACTTGGTTTGACATAAAACAAGGGGTCCGTCAGGGGTGCATATTGTTCCCTTACTTATTTAACTTGTATACTGAAAATATAATGTGGAATGTTAGAGAAGATGTAGACAAAGAATATTACGATACCATAACAATTTGAGGTTATGAAATACCAGAGATTAGATATCCTGATGACACAGTATTACTGTCAACAACTCAAAAAGGAATGGAAAAACTAATTATGTCAGTCCATAAGAACAACGAAGAGCAAAACCTCTAACTTAATGCGAATAAAACTAAATTGATGACAAGTGACAAAACAAACAAGGCAGCTGAAATATGTATCAATGAGGAAAAACTGGAAGAAGTGGAGAGTTTTGAATATCTTGGATCACTGCTAACTAATAATGGAGATACAATGAGGGAAATTAAAAGGATGACATCTATTGCTCTTCAGAAAGTAAAACAAATAAAGAATCTGTGGAGAGGAACAGACAGAACCACAAAAATAAGATTTTTAAAGGCATGCATCTTTCCAATCGCAACATATACCTGTGAGACCTGGACACTTAACAAAACAGCTGAGAAACACATAAATGCCTTTGAATGTAAATGCTGCAGAAGATTTCTTCAAATATCATGGACACAAAAAAGAACAAATATATCCATACTACAAGAACTTTTAATATTGAGGAAGGCTGGCTATTAAAGAGGATTAAACAAAGAAAACCTAAATATTTTGGACACTTTAAACGTCAGGATAATCTAGAGAAGGTCGTCTTGGAAGGGTACATAATGGGAAAAAGAAAGAGAGGAAGACCAAGGCGAAGATGGCTACAATACATCGTTGATGATCTGCAAGTGGATACATCAGCAGCAGGGCATCTTTCTCATAACCGAGAGGCCTACAGGAGTGCTGTAAATGAATGAATGTAGACCAAGTTAAACCACCAATTTCAAGAAATTAACTGCAACCAATTTTTTTACAGGATACTGAAGTGGTAAGGGGTGGCAGAAAATGAGAAACTGGAAAAAAATTTATCATCGAATGAGATCCATGAGGATATGGTAGAGACTCTAGGGGAGAGTGCCCCTTCTTACAGCACAGTGAAGAAATGGGCAGGTCAGTTCACACATGGAAAAGAGAGTATGGAAGATGATCTCTGTCCAGGAAGACCAAGAACAGTAACCACCGATGAAACCACCTGTAGAATCCATGACATGATAATGGGGCATCGACGACTAACTGAGTGATACATTGCTACTGAGTTGGGCATCTCACAGGAACGTGTTCATGCCATTATTCACAACGATCTTCAAATGACAAAGAACTCTGATCGATGGGTCTCGAAACTTCTTGGAGCTGATCACAAACGACAGCGTCTCAACATGTCAGGAGACAATCTTGGGCATTTTTCTATAGATCATAAAAAGTTTCTTCAGCAATTTGTGACTATGGATAAGACTTGGGTCCATCATTTTCAACCAGAAACCAAAGAACAGTAGAAGCAGTGGAAACATCATGGATCCCCACCTCCAAAGAAAGCAAGGGTGGTTCTGTCTGCAGGTAAAGTGATGACTTCCATCTTTTGAGATTCAGAAGGTGTGCTACTGCTAGACTATCTTCAAAGTGGCAGAACGGTCACCGGGGCCTATTACGCTAATCTTGTGAAGCAACTGCAGATCAAATTGAAGGAAAAGCATAGAGGGAAATTGATGAGGAGTAATCTTTTAGCAAGGCAATGCTACAGTTCACAAGTCGGCGGTGGCAATGGCTGCCTTCCATGAATGCGGCTTCCAGCTTACTTGAACATCCTCCTTATTCTCCAGATTTGGCCCCGTCGGACTTTTACCTGTTTACCAAACTAAAAAAGGAGCTCAGTGGTCGCAAATTTGCTTCAGATGATGACATCATTCATGCTGTAGACCACATTCTACTGGCACAAGATGTTGACTTTTACAAAGAAGGGATCGGTATGCTCCAGGATCGCTGGACTAAGTTCATAAACTTTCAAGGGGCCATGTTGAGAAATAATCCGTTGTACTTCATGCCAAGAACCTATCAATCGCCTCTCGTAAAACATATTCCAAAAGCTGTTCTTCAAAAAAATAAAAATAGGAAAGAGCTGGCTATTTGTCTTATTTTTCAGTTGATCTTTTGATAAAATGGACAGTGCATGTATATGTGGTTTTCTCGCCATAAATTTTACCTTACCAACGACTTTTGCCCATTTTTTAAAACTACACAAGATCTTACCACAAAGATATTCTCCTCTATTGTTAAATAGGTACGCCATGATGGCGTAAAGAGCCATGCGCACGTTATGCAACATATAGCTACGCCATGATGGCTTAAACAGTTATGCACACCCTTGCAATGGTATATTATATTGTTTTTTGCGTGTTCGAGTAAAACTACCTACGAGGATCATACTGAAAGTTGTAAGCAAACATTTTTTAAAAATCAGAATTTATAGATAGATAAATGTATTATCGTAATCTGCATTTTTTTTTTCACTTTTCAACATATTCTCCATTTCTCTGCACACATTTTACCCATTGCTCTGCAAGTTTGAAAATACCCTACCGGTAGAATTCAGTTCCAGCTGACCGAAGGCACAGACACACTGCTTTCTGGACGTTCTCTCGTGTATCGTAGTGATGGCCCCGCATTTATTCTTTCACAAAACCGAAAAGATGATAATCACTGACTGCCAGGTCGGGGCTATAGGCAGGACCTAATTTCTGAATTTCCTCAGTTGTCCGGCGAGGAGAGTTTTTCTCACAGCTTTGTGACCTTCCCAAACGTGGGACCCAGCGGATACAAACTTTTCTATAGTCTAGAGTTTCAATCATTTCCTATACTGCATTGTGTCCCATTCCATGATTTACAGCAATTTAAGAAACTGACACGTCTGTCTTGTGTTAACGATGTCGTCAACCCTTTCCACGTTGTGTTCAGTAGAGGCAGTTTGAAGGCGACCGCTGCGAGGCATATCTTTGATACTCGTGTTTCCATCTTTGAAATGTTTCACCCACCTCCTAACACTGCTACCACCCATACACACATCTCCATAAGCAAGATGAAGTGTTTGGTGAATTTCAGCAGCGGGGATTTCCTTTTTAACGAGGAATTCAATAACAGCACGTTAACGAAACGAAACTTCAGCACCCGCCATTTTGTTTCTGTTCCACGTGGTCACATGACGCATGATGGTGACGTCATGTGACCTCTACATGAAGTTCAAAGGATGCAGATTAAGATTATACATTTATATTTTCTCAATCTATAAATTTTGATTTAAAAAAAAAATTGGCTGACGAATTTCGGTATGACCCTCGTAATGCTACTGCCTCAGAAACCATACCTGTTAAAAATTGTTACTGCTAGTATCAGTTGCAAGAGATCATGTGTGTGTGTTTGTGTTTTAACTTCTGTATGTGAGAAAACCTTAATTCTACCGAAAGAATTTCTGTGTTTAACTCTTTCTTGTTCTTTGTCAAAGAATTATTAGACAAACCCCCAACATCTGGTACATTTTTTTTCTGATTAAATAGAAAATATATAATTTATTAAAGTTAGCTGACATGTTCATCGATAAATTTCTTCATAAGTTTGACGATTATGTCAGAAAAGAGGGAAAATTGTACAGCCAATTAAAAAAGTAACAGGTATACAAAGCTGTAAATAAGCTATAATTATTCAGAATAGGAAAGCGTTAAAGCTTTGTTTCTGTTCCGGAGCTACAAAGTCAAACATTAAAGACCAAGTATACAGAACTTGTTATTTTCCCTTGATCGACAGTGCGTTGTGCTCTTGTGGTTAGGCGGTTGCTCGTCTTAAAGAAATCCCAGATTCGAGTCCCGGTAACTATTTTCTTTCTCTCACATCTAAAGTGCCCCGTCTACAGTTTTTTTCCCCCAGTTTGATTATACATATTTTGCTCTAACACTTTTGTGTGTTTACTTGGTTAAAACATTCTATCCTGAACGCATTTTATGAATCTGAATGAAAGTGAGTCTTCAGAAGTCTCGTTTTCAAAAATGTTCATTCTCTTCCTAAGCGTTCTGATGAAAATCCAAGTGTTATGTAGCAGTAAGATCATTCACACTGGCTAAAACTTTGTCCAAGCTGGTATTTCTGTATTCAGAAAATCAATTTAAAATCCAAAGGAAGGTCAGTTTTAGCGGTATGAAGCTCTTTGCTAACAACATTTACTGTGTGCAGCAACTTATATCAATAAAACGAAAGAGGCTGCAACATTTTTGTGATCTGCCGGTTGCATTACTGTTAGCCATGCCATCCTATGAACTTTTGAAATTTGTCGGCAGTTTTCATGTGGAGGAAAATCTTCTATTTTTATTATTATTTTTTTTTATGCATCCTTTGCACTAAAACAATTGGCTAAGGCAAATACTCGGTATAGACTGTTAAACATTTCCTCTCATCCTGGCTACTGTATTTATAAAACTTACGTCTATATCAACATTTGGATATTCTTTCTTACAATCAGCCATCTTCGTATTTTCTTCAATCTGTCTTCCATGGTTTGTCTCAGTGAACGTCTCATCTTCCAAGTACTCGTACTTTTCTAATGCAGCTCTTTGTTTTTTTTTCTGGCTGTATGTCCTTGTTCAATTAATTTTCGACTTTTGATTCCCAAAAAAACGTTCATTAAAAAAACGAAATTAAAAAAAAACAGAAGTTACGAGGGTCATATCGAAAGTCATGAGCAAACATTTTTAAAAACTCAGAATGTATAGACAGAGAAAATATAAATGTATAATCTTAAACCGCATCCGTTGCACTTCATGTAGAGGTCACATGACGTCACCATCACGTGTCACGTGACCACGTGGAGCATAAACAAAATGGCGGGTGCTGGTTTCGTTTCGTCAATGTGCTGTTATTGAATTCCTCGTTAAAAAGGAAATTCCCGCTGCTGAAATTCACCAAACACTTCAATTTGTTTATGGAGATGTGTGTGTTTGGGTGGTAGCAGTGTTAGGAGGTGGGTGAAACATCTCAAAGATGGAAACACGAGCATCAAAGATATGCCTCGCAGCGGTCGCCTTCAAACTGCCTCTACTGAACACAACGTGGAAAGGGATGCCGACATCGTTAACACAAGACAGACGTGTCATAGTTTCTTAAATTGCTGTAAATCTTGGAAAAGACACACTGCAGTACAGGATATAATTGAAACCCTAGCCTATAGAAAAGTTGTGCAAGCTGGGCCCCACAGGAGAGAGCATCCAGAAAGAAGTGAGTCTGTGCCTTCGGTCAGCTGGAACGGAATTCTACCGGTAGGGTATTTTCAAACTTGCAGAGCACTGGATAAAATGTGTGCAGAGAAATGGAGATTATGTTGAGAAGTGAAGAAAGGGATGCAGATTAAGGTGATATATTTATATTTTCTCTGTCTATAAATTCTGATTTTAAAAAAAATGTTTGGTCACGACTTTCGGTATGACCCTCGTATCTAAACAGATGTTCTTCATTGCTGTTATACTGAAGTGGGACAGTGAATGCAGTGGATTTAGAAACCGACCAGCGTTAAAAGAAAACCTTTGCTTGACCATGAACTGGATACAAATCTCTTCGTCAACACACGTTCTTGAGCGAAAAATAATTGCCCACCCCAAGTAATGGCCATGGCCAGAGCTGAAGACTGGTCGAAGTCCACTGTATCAATCTGATAGCTCAAGTCATAAAAGAAAAAAAAAATCTCCGGCCCATAATTTAATCTTCCCATCGGCATTTCCCACCTGTTACATGTCCAGAATGTTAAAACTATTTAAGAAAAACCTAGAAAGCGTCGGCAAAATGCCCCTCTCCCCTTTCTTATTACATTATGACGCATTGACAAGTATAGAGAAACCTAATCTTATATACTAGTACTTATGCACTGATTACTCGTGTGTTACATGGCCAGGATCACAGACGCTAATGTTAATTTTTTTTTTCCTGGTGTCTTAGACGGATTGTACCATTTACAGGACGCTGAAATTACGCCCGAGTTCCAAGATCATGCGGCTGTAATATTGGAAGATACAACAGAGGGGGGAAAAAACTACACTGGTGGAGTAAGGGAAAGAGGAACGAAGGATTTAGTACTCAACACAGACTCATGCAACTTCTTCTTTTTTTTTTTCTTATTTATGAAAAAAAAATGTAACTGAACATAGAATTTCTTCAGCGCTGGGCCACAGGGCAAAATCGGTTGCTTCGGTCTCAAGATGGCCCTAGTTAGATCTAACAACCAGTGTCTGTTTCCAGTATATGTTACTTTTCACTGTAATGTCCTTATTATCTAACTTAATCTCTTTCAGGCATTCAGTTTAGTGTTCATGTTTATATTTTTTTAAAAATCCATTAATCATACTGTGAAATCCGGAACACGATACGGGGGTCTAGTAATGGTCTGAAATTATTTGGCAGCTGTTTTTCTTGCTAGCTTCCAGTAAATCTTGCCACACTCCTGGTCTAATGGATGGGCAGATTAGGTTTCTCATATTTGTTAGTGGGTCGTGTTGTAGTGAGGAGCAAGAGGGAAGAGAGACATTTTGCAGACGATTTTGTAGATGAAAAAGAAGTAGAGGGACAAATTCAGTCCCGAATTGCATTCAATTACTAGCCTCGTTGCATGGTTGTTGTATGGTTGTGCATAGTCATGAATGATTATCAGGGGCGTAAGCATGGTTTCTGTTCAGGAGATAGTGCTATTACAGTGTTTTTAATATTTACATATGGTATGTTAATGTATGTCATACAGACAGATTGGTCTACGGCAACATAGACAGTAACAATGAGAAAAATGAATTAAGTTTCTTCTCTTGCACATTGTAAATTTTTTATTGCTTCATAATTTATAATGAATGTAGTTAGATTTTATTTACCTTCTACTGTATTTACTAAAGAAAGAAAAAAAGACTTTTAGTGTTAAAAATCTTACTATGTCAAAATCTTCGGTAATGTAATATACGTTTATTTGAAAAAAAAACTGTCTGCGGTCAAATTACCGAATGGAACTTTCAGCAAATGGTTCATCTTATGTTTGAACAAAATCTCTTGGTAATGTTTTGTGTTATTAGTAATTGCTAAAAGTAAAAATGTTTTGTGTTATTAGTAAGTGCTAAAAGTACAAATGTTTTGTGTTATTAGTAAGTGCTAAAAGTAAAAATGTTTTGTGTTATTAGTAAGTGCTAAAAGTAAAAATGTTTTGTGTTATTAGTAATTGCTAAAAGTAAAAATGTTTTGTGTTATTAGTAAGTGCTAAAAGTAAAAATGTTTTGTGTTATTAGTAAGTGCTAAAAGTAAAAATGTTTTGTGTTATTAGTAAGTGCTAAAAGTAAAAATGTTTTGTGTTATTAGTAATTGCTAAAAGTAAAAATGTTTTGTGTTATTAGTAAGCGCTAAAAGTAAAAATGTTTTGTGTTATTAGTAAGTGCTAAAAGTAAAAATGTTGTGTGTTATTAGTAAGTGCTAAAAGTAAAAATGTTTTGTGTTATTAGTAACTGTTACAAGTAAAAATATTTTGTGTTATTAGTAAGTGCTAAAAGTAAAAATGTTTTGTGTTATTAGTAACTGTTACAAGTAAAAATATTTTGTTATTAGTAAGTGCTAAAAGTAAAAATGTTTTGTGTTATTAGTAAGTGCTAAAAGTAAAAGTGTTTTGTGTTATTAGTAAGTGCTAAAAGTAAAAATATTTTGTTATTAGTAAGCGCTAAAAGTAAAAATGTTTTGTGTCATTAGTAAGTGCTAAAAGTACAAATGTTTTGTGTATTAGTAAGTGCTAAAAGTAAAAATGTTTTGTGTTATTAGTAAGTGCTAAAAGTAAAAATATTTTGTTATTAGTAAGTGCTAAAAGTAAAAATGTTTTGTGTTATTAGTAAGTGCTAAAAGTAAAAATGTTTTGTGTTATTAGTAAGTGCTAAAAGTAAAAATGTTTTGTGTTATTAGTAACTGTTAAAAATAAAAATGTTTTGTGTTATTAGTAAGTGCTAAAAGTAAAAATGTTTTGTGTTATTAGTAAGTGCTAAAAGTAAAAATATTTTGTTTTTAGTAAGTGCTAAAAGTAAAAATATTTTGTGCGCTGTTGGCGAGATCTTCAGCTGCCGTGCGTGGAGCGGTGCTCTTCCCGGCCAATGAAGAAATTTGCAAATGAGGTTGCCGCGCAGCATCACTGCGGAAAAGGTGGTTGAAAGAATAAAGCGAAGCAAACAGTCAAATCACGGCACCTCTGGTCTGGAGGTCGGCCACGTCCTGAGTGCAGTCATATCGGGTGAAATGCATGAACCGGCTTGTCCCAGAGGTTAAGTCACTGCTGGCTTGACTTTTCAAATGCCGCGCGTGGAGTGAAGCTCCTCCCGGTTAAGGAAGTAAATGCGGAAATAAAGGTTGCTGTGCGGCGCCGATGGGAAAAGGTGGTGGAAAGTGAAGTTTAACCTGGTATGTCCAGTAGCATCGCTACGAGAGCTATACCACGGCACCTCTGCTCTAGAGGCCGCCTACGTCCGAAATACACCTACACTGGTGAAATATGCCTAAACCGGCACACACCAGGGGTGGAACTCGATGGCTAGACATGTCATGCCACCTCCGCTCTAGAGGTCGGTAACGCCTGATAAACACCCATACTGGTGAATTTTGCCTAAACCGGCTCATACCAGGGGTGAATCTTGAAGGCTATGAATGTCACAGTACCTCTGCCCTAGAGGTCGGTCCCGTCCCAAACATGCCCATACTGGGAAATGCCTAAACCGGCTCAACCCAGGGGTAGAAGTCACTAGTGGCGAGGATTCGTCCTCCTGGACAAAAGCTCCATCCTGGTCACAACTAGGAAGGGTAGCGGCCACGACCGCAAAATGCTGAAGTCGGAGACACTGGACCAGGGAAGTCTAGATAGGCAACCACCTCTCACCCGGCGGGGATGTCTGCGTATCCTAATCACGCTGAGGTTTTCCGGTGAGAAAGTCCAACCCTGGACTGGATGGGCAACCACCTCTCACCCGGCGGTGATACACGGGTATCTCAAAACACGTCGAGGTTTTCCGGTGAGAAAGTCCAACTCTGGCCTGGGTGGGCTAACGCCTCTCACCCAGCGGGGATGCACTGATATTCCAAACACGTCGAGGTCTTCCGGTGAGAAAGTCCAACCCTAGACCAAACTGGTGCAATGAAAACCACGGTGTCACGCAATCCCGCTTCCGAGACCCACCAAGAATACAGGCTAAAGCACTGTGATACTCTGAACCCCTTGTGGTCCTTTCGTGGAACTCGTGTGGTCTATTTTGGACCACACAGGGGACCACGGGACCTAACGAGGACCACATGCGTGAATTCAGTAGGTTCACAGTGCGGTTTTTGGTGGTAGAAGTGAACGAAGAAGAAGAAGAAGAAGAGAAGAAAAATATTTTGTGTTATTAGTAAGTGCTAAAAGTAAAAATGTTTTGTGTTATTAGTAAGTGCTAAAAGTAAAAATGTTTTGTGTTATTAGTAAGTGTTAAAAGTAAAAATGTTTTGTGTTATTAGTAAGTGCTAAAAGTAAAAATGTTTTGTGTTATTAGTAAGTGCTAAAAGTAAAAATGTTTTGTGTTATTAGTAAGTGCTAAAAGTAAAAGTGTTTTGTTATTAGTAAGTGCTAAAAGTAAAAATGTTTTGTATTATTAGTAACTGTTAAAAGTACAAATGTTATGTGTTATTAGTAAGTGCTAAAAGTAAAAGTGTTTTGTGTTATTAGTAAGTGCTAAAGTAAAAATATTTTGTTATTAGTAAGTGCTAAAAGTAAAAATATTTTGTGTTATTAGTAAGTGCTAAAAGTAAAAATGTTTTGTGTTATTAGTAAGTGCTAAAAGTAAAAATATTTTGTGTTATTAGTAACTGTTAAAAGTAAAAATATTTTGTGTTATTAGTAACTGTTAAAAGTAAAAATATTTTGTGTTATTAGTAACTGTTAAAAGTAAAAATGTTTTGTTATTAGTAACTGTTAAAAGTAAAAATGTTTTGTGTTATTAGTAACTGTTAAAAGTAAAAATGTTTTGTGTTATTAGTAACTGTTAAAAGTAAAAATGTTTTGTGTTCTTAGTAACTTTTAAAAGTAACTACTGAAAAATGAAAGTCATTAGGACGGCCACAGTGCGGATTAATATTAACTAAATAAACTTTTTAAAAAACTATTTAATTTTTTAAAAAAAATTAATATGAACTGAATAAACCTCTTTGTGTAGTCTAAACCTACAATACAATTGGTTTCGAAAGTTCATTTACACTTTCCGGTGGCCACTGTAGAAAGACAAATGCGGTCACACAGAGAAAGTGTGTGTCAGTTGTAGGAAGACAAATGCGGTCACACAGAGAAAGTGTGTGTCAGTTGTAGGAAGACAAATGCGGCAACACAGAGAAAGTGTATGTAAGTTGTAGGAAGAGAAATGCGACCACACAGAGAAAGTGTGTGTCAGTTGTAGGAAAACAAATCCAGCCACACAGAGAAAGTATGTATCAGTTATAGGAAGAGATATGCGGCCACACAGAGAAAGTATGTGTCAGCTGTAGGAAGACGAATGCGGCCACACAGAGAAAGTGTATGTCAGTTGTAGGAAGACAAATGCGGCCACACAGAGAAAGTGTGTGTCAGTTGTAGGAAGACAAATGCGGCCATACAGAGAAAGTGTGTGTCAGTTGTAGGAAGACAAATGCGGCCACACAGAGAAAATATGTATCAGTTATAGGAAGACAAATGTGGCCACACAGAGAAAGTGTATGTCAGTTGTAGGAAGACGAATGCGGCCACACAGAGAAAGTGTATGTCAGTTGTAGGAAGACGAATGCCGCCACACAGAGAAAGTGTGTGTCAGTTGTAGGAAGACAAATGCGGCCACAAAGAGAAAGTGTGTGTCAGTTGTAGGAAGCGAAATGCGGCCACACAGAGTAAGTGTGAGTCAGTTGTAGGAAGAGAAATGCCGCCACACAGAGAAAGTGTGTGTCAGTTGTAGGAAGACAAATGCGACCACACAGAGAAAGTGTGTGTCAGTTGTAGGAAGCGAAATGCGGCCACACAGAGTAAGTGTGAGTCAGTTGTAGGAAGAGAAATGCCGCCACACAGAGAAAGTGTGTGTCAGTTGTAGGAAGAGAAATGCGACCACACAGAGAAAGTGTGTGTCAGTTGTAGGAAGAGAAATGCGACCACACAGAGAAAGTATGTGTCAGTTATAGGAAGAGAAATGCGACCACACAGAGAAAGTGTGTGTCAGTTGTAGGAAGAGAAATGCGACCACACAGAGAAAGTGTGTGTCAGTTGTAGGAAGAGAAACTCGGCCACACATTGAAAGTGTGTGTCAGTTGTAGGAAGAGAAATGCGACCACACAGAGAAAGTATGTGTCAGTTATAGGAAGAGAAATGCGACCACACAGAGAAAGTGTGTGTCAGTTATAGGAAGAGAAATGCGACCACACAGAGAAAGTGTGTGTCAGTTGTAGGAAGACAAATGCGATCACAGAGAGAAAGTGTGTGTCAGTTGTAGGAAGAGAAATGCGATCACAGAGAGAAAGTGTGTGTCAGTTGTAGGAAGAGAAATGCGGCCACACAGAGAAAGTGTGTGTCAGTTGTAGGAAGAGAAACTCGGCCACACATTGAAAGTGTGTGTCAGTTGTAGGAAGAGAAATTTGTAGAGAATCTTTTTTAATCACTCGCCGCACTTTGTTCCGGAAACGCAGAGCTCTGTACGCAAGATGGCGGAATTATGATCAGTAAAAAATCATTTAGCATGTTGGAACTGGAGTAGTGTTACAGCAGTACAGCCGAGTTTCACATTTTGACAAAAGACACCACAATCTGTCAGTGGTATCACTACTTTGAAGAGATGGCTTGCCTGTGTCACGCTTTACGCGGTGGGCGACCGTCTATGTCATATGAGGTGGGGGAAATTCACAAGGGATATCAATACAGTTCTCGGAACAATTCAGCGAGGCGGTCGTGAGTTGCAGATAATACAGGCAACAAACTATGACGGTGTGCTATGAAAGCGCCTTTGCACGCGCTTGTACGAGATACAGCTAGTGCATGATTTAACAAACAATGACAAAGTCATCAAGACATTAGTTCTGTATTGACTTTCAAAGCAAGATCGAGGGAGGATGACTCGTTTGTTCGCGAGGGTAATTTAACAGCGACAATATGACGTTCCATTTAAGTGGCAAGAAGAAAAGACGTAATGCCCGTGTTGGGGGCACAAAACCCCCCATCAAGTCATCGGATATCGCAGGATTCATCAAAGGTGAACGCCTTTTGTGTCACTCAGAGGGAGAAAGTTTACGGGCGTTTAGTTTACGAAAAAAAAACTTTTAAAAAACTAGTTAAAATGATAAGAAACATTCAGTCCAAATTCCTTTGACATATAAGAACATAGAAGTCGGAGAACCTACCAATGACTGGACATTTCAAGGGAAAAAAGGAAGAAAGGAAAACTAAGAGGGAAACTTAGTGGACTGACCAAATCGCATGGAAAAAGAAAAGCATCTGAAATAATAGGAAACACCAAGGACCGCACAAGATGGAGAAGCATGACTGCTAAAGCTATCGGGCACGGGGCTTAACAACAACAGCAATAACAGCAACAACAACAATAACAGTGACGTAGTCAGAAACTTTGAAAGCGAAAGCTCAGATACCCGAAAATAACGAAGAAACCTGAGATACTCGCTGTAAATTAAAGGATAAGACTCGGATACTCGCTATAAATTAAAAGATAAGACTCAGATACTCGCTGTAAATTAAAGGATAAGACTCAGATACTCGCTATAAATTAAACTGTAAATTAAAGGATAAGACTCAGATACTTGCTATGAATTAAAGAAGAAGGCTCAGATACTCACTTTAAATTAAAGGAGAAGGCTAAGATGCTCACTCTAAATTAAAGGATAAGACTCAGATACTCGCTTTAAATTAAAGGACACGACTCAGATCATCATCATCATCATCAGGTGCCGTGGTGACTGGCGTTGGCTATTATGCTTCTCCAGAGTACCCGATCCTTCATGCAGGCCATCAGTTCAGTTGGTGATCTCCTCTCACACCATCCCGTCAGACTGTCCAGTATCATTTCTCTTGGTCTTCCTCTTGATCTTCTTCCTTCTATTTTTCCTGTTGTTATAATATTTTCAATGCCCCCTCTTCTCATTGCATGTCCTATGAAAGTACATTGTCTCTCTCTTATCTTTCTGACAAGTTTTTTTTGTCTCTCCAGCTCTTCTCATACATTCCTCATTAGTTATTTTTGCTGTCCAGGGGATTCGCAACATTCTTCTAATAAACCACATTTCTGCTGCTTCCAATGATTTTTGTGCAGACTTGCCTATTGTCCATGATTCACTTCCATATAACAAGATAGGTTCAATATAGCATTTTAGGACTCGTTTTCTAACATTCATTGATAAAGATGTGTTAGCTAATATGTTTCTAATATGTTTCACGACTCAGATACTCACTCTAAATTAAAGGACAAAACTCAGATACTCGCGCTAAATTAAAAAAGAAGGCTCAGATACTCACTTTAAATTAAAGGAGAAAGCTCAGATGCTCACTCTACACTAAAAGAGAAGGCCCAGAAACTCACTCTAAAAAACTAAAAGAGAAGACACAGAAACTCACTCTAAACTAAAAGAGAAACCCCAGAAACCCAAAGAGAAGGTCCAGAAACTCACTTTAAAAAACTAAAAGAGAAGGCCTAGAAACTCACTCTAAAAAACTAAAAGAGAAGGCCCAGAAACTCACTCTAAAAAACTAAAAGAGAAGGCCTAGAAACTCACTCTAAAAAACTAAAAGAGAAGGCCCAGAAACTCACTCTAGATTAAAAGAGAAGGCCCAGAAACTCGCGCCCAGAATCTCACTCTAAACTAAAAGAGAAGGCCAAGAAACCAAAAGAGAAGGCACAGAAACTCACTCTAAATTAAAAGAGAAAGCTCAGATAAAAGTAAAAGATAAAATCCCCGATTCTATGCCAGGGATACGGTGTTGGGTCCGTATTTTCAATACCATCGACATATGAAAGTGTGATGTGGTCAGTATCACTCGTGGCCGCATTTACCTTTCCAGATTTATTTGGTACCCATTATCAGAGGCTACGTGGACCCAGGGACCTTCTTGGTGTGTACAAGAAAGTCCCACTGCTGGGACTTGAACCCGGTACCACTGGATTAGTAAACCAAGCGTCTAACCACTCAGTCAAACAATCCGCTCAGATACTCTCTCGTAATTAAAGGAGAAGCTAATAATTTGCAAACTGAATGAGAAGATTCAGATACTCTACATCAAAGACTCGGTCTATCAAGACACATTAAAGACTCGATCTATCAAGACACATCAAAGACTAGGTCTAACAAGACATATCAAAGATAGAGAGAAAGATTAATGCAGCAGAAATTTCTACACAACATTAGGTCATACATCATGGAGAATGAAAAGAACAAATGCACACGTTTTAGAACAGCTCCAAGTGCAATGTGAACTTCTCAAAGATATAAAGATAAAGAAAACAAAAATACTTTGGCCATAACAATATACCGAAGACCATACTAGAAGGAAAGGTGGAAGGAAAAAGGAACAAGAGAAAGATATAGTTGTAGATGGGAAGATAACACACGAGAATGGACAGGACACAACCTGGCTGAGAGCATCAAAGCGAGGGAGCGAGGGAACTGGAGATTCATTACCCCCAACCCTCATTGTGGAGAAGGCACATGATGATGATATCGACACCAAGCATGAGTGGAACATAGAGCGTAGATAAGTGTTCAGCAAAGTCCTTTATTACGTGTATAACATAGTATACACATTTTACAAGTCAAGCAATCATAAAACGGCATCCTAAATGAACAAGAGCTTTTTTAATTTTACCATTTTCAGCAAAAGGTTATTTAATCAGATTTTTAGAAAAGTGAAATTGTAGAATTTTAAAGAATTCATATGAACACTAAAATTCAGCCATAAAAACGCCTGCACTTTGTAGGTAGTTTGGAAACGGTACCAGCTGTTGTAAATGTTGTAGTTTCTGATAATAAAGACACATTTTAACAATTAAAAACAGAAATAAATGGTGCATGTAGCAATTTGCGTTGATAATGTTATGAAAAAAAAACATTTAGAAAGTATTACATGAATAAAATAAAAGAAAAGAAAAGAGTAGGAAGCTTGAACATAAAAAGCACATTCTGAGGTCTTAACTGTTGATTTGGAATACAGTTTGTAAAATATGTAAGGAAAACTCGGCTTACCTCGCTCTGAAGGTGGCTCCGACCTGGCTAGTTAGGACTTGGCTAACACGTGCACAGAATGCACGTTATTACAACTCCCACTTGATCTTCTCGCAAAATCTCATTGTTAGTGTTGTTTTAGATTCAGATGACATTTCTGTTGCACCTAGATACAGTGGCATTATGAATACTGCGCTGAGTACAAATTCTACAGACCTCTTGGATTAACGTATTTATGATGTGTTATCCATACTCCCTATGGAGCAGAATGCTGGAGAAAGCTGAAGAGATGGACAAATTGTCCTTATTCCACGCAATCTGCCTCAGAAAGATTTTAAATATTTACTGGCCATAGACAATAAATAATAGAGACGTATTTTCCCAGTGTGAACTAGAAGATATGTAAGCAATAACAGCACGCGCGCAGATACGCGCGCGCGCACACACACACAAAAGAGCTGGAAATGGATTGGTCATTCACGAAGACCCCAGCTACATCGCTAAAACAGCCATGCGACGGACACCCGCGGGGAAAAGAACGAGGCGGAGAACTGTAGAAACGGAAATGAGTATCACGCATGACAGCTGGGGCACACAATACAAAGGCCGATCGCAGACCGTGAGAGGTGGAGAGAATTTGTTGCTGTCCTGAAAGATATCACAGGGCGTAGTTAGCAGTTATTGGTTAGCCGATCGCCTACCAAGGCCACGAATAGAGATGGATGCTGGACCCAGAGAAGTATAGACACATAGATGACACAGTAAAATCTGCCACAAGAGAAAGAAACCATTCGGAAAAAATAGAGCTGGTATTCAAACACACAGAAACATCAACGGGGGAGGGGGGATGCTTTAGTCACTGACCAAAAATGGCAAAGAAAGTGTTAGCGCGGTTGGAAAGGAGGCGGTACGGGGTGGTGTGGGGGGCGATGGGAAGGGCGAGGGGGAGAGGGGAGCATATGAGGCGGAAAATTTGCCTGAAAGCAAAGTCAGTAATATCACTTTGATCCGGCTGGCAGCAGAGTGACAACACGTTAATGTAGCCAATGACAAGCGTCTCACAGACCTATGATTACGTGGTTCATCGGACAGCATTCTGATTGGCTGGTTCACTGTATTGAGTTTCGATCGACTGATGATCTGTCTCGTGTAAGGACGATAACACACATAACCAATGAAGATATGACAAGCAAGAAAAATGATAAAGCAGGCGCAGACATGACTTAAAGACAAAAGAAAAGGACAAGAACATAAATGTAATAACAATCAAGTTTATCTTACATGGGTAAGTCATGGGTTATGACCAAGACAGAGGATACAAACATTCATGAACTACTGCTTGATGAGGATTTTAAAATTAAATGGCAGGACAAGATCAGGAACGAGGAGGTCTGGGAAAGGGCAGGACAAGAACCTATGAACCTTTAAATCATGTCTAGGAAGTGGAAGTGGATTGGCCACACTCTGAGGAAACTCGACACCAGCATAACAAGAGAGGCACTGACATGGAATCCTCAAGGAAATAGAAAACGAGGAAGACCTAGACTTACTTGGAGAAGAGAAATTATGACAGTGCCCAGAGACATGGGATGCACATGGAAGGAAGCAGAGAATAATTCCAAGAACAGGGATGACTGGAGAGCCTTTATCCATGGCCTGTGCTCTCAAGGGAGTGAAAGGCGATGCTGATGATTATTATTATTATCTTACACCCGATTTTATATAGATTAATCTGCTCATTCGTTCATTTCTTACAACTTTCTGCTTTCGGTGATTACTCTAGTCGTGTTAATTTTTAACAATTTTCTAAACAATAACTTTCTGCTCTCTTATAGATTACGCTTTTATAGATCACTATTTCATGTTAACTTGTGGCAGCTATCAGTAAGTCAGAATACTTTCGAGTAGTCGTTAGCTTTTCTTCGATATGGATGCAGTATCTAATAAGAGACACAAGGACAGAACAACACAGGCTAAAATAAAAAGATGAGAAATATTTTATGTAATCAGTCCTCAGCACTGAAAAGAGGAAAAGAGCTCTCCAATGTTACATTAAACCAATCCTGTGTTATGGATCTGAAACATGGGCAGTCGCCAGGGAAGTACAGCGCCACCTGGAGGCCGCGGAAATATGGTTCTTTAGAAGAATGTTAAAGATACGTCAGCGAAAGAGGTCAAATGAAGAACTCCTGAAAGAGACAGGAGAAGAGAGACAAAGCAATAACAAAATTCAGGAAGGGAGACAATCCAAATTCATAGGACACGCCATGACAGCTGGTGAACTGGAATATTTGATAACAGAGATGATAGAGGGCAAAAAGAGACGGAGGCAGACAAAGAGAGAAGGTGATTGATAGATGGACTGATGAGGTGACTCCAGAAAAGAACACCAGTCCAGCTCAGATATAACACCTGGAATAGAGAACTTACAAAAGTATAATTGCCAAGGCCGGTTGACATTGCACTTGACAGATAGATCTAATGTAGATCCGCTGTTGCATTTTTGTCTAATTTTATTGCTTCTGTGACTTTTTTCTATATGTCCTTTTCTAATTTTGGAACTATTTTTAACATCGATGTTGACGATGGAGGCAAGGATGAGTTTCTCAGAGTAAACCTATATCTCTAAGGAAGTCTTTATAATGTTTTTTTTAAAGATAGATAAACTCTTGAGACTGTACAAAGAGTGCAGGAAATCATACTGTGAGTCTTATTTCAAAGATGAAATAGCGCTCGAACGCTGACACTCCTCACAAAGAATTGTGTGAATAGTCTCATTAGTAGGCATTAAACATACATGAGTAGTTTAATTACATGTATGTTAGTGTTTATGTATGTGAATATTCGTGTGCATATGTATCTGAGACACACAAATACAACAAGAGTGATCGAGCCACTACAACACTGTTAGCGAGTATATGTGTGTGTAAGTGTGAGAGAGAGAGTGTGTGTGTGTATGTGAGAAAGAGACAGAGAGTGAGTGTGTGTGAAAGAGAGTGTGTGGGTGAGAGTGAGTATGTGAGTGAGAGTGAGTGCGTATGTGAAAGAGAGTGTGTGGGTGAGAGTGAGTGTGTGTGTGAAAGAGATTGTGTGGGTGAGAGTGAGTGCGTGTGTGAAAGAGAGTGTGTGGGTGAGAGTGAATGCGTGTGTGAAAGAGAGTGTGTGGGTGAGAGTGAGTGCGTGTGTGAAAGAGTGTGTGGGTGAGAGTGAGTGTGTGTGTGTGAAAGAGAGTATGTGGGTGAGAGTGAGTGCGTGTGTGAAAGAGTGTGTGTGGGTGAGAGTGAATGCGTGTGTGAAAGAGAGTGTGTGGGTGAGAGTGAGTGCGTGTGTGAAAGAGAGTGTGTGGGTGAGAGTGAGTGCGTGTGTGAAAGAGAGTGTGTGGGTGAGAGTGAATGCGTGTGTGAAAGAGAGTGTGTGGGTGAGAGTGAGTGCGTGTGTGAAAGAGAGTGTGTGGGTGAGAGTGGGTGTGTGGGTGAGAGTGAGTGTGTGGGTAAGAGTGAGTGCGTGTGTGAAAGAGAGTGTGTGGGTGAGAGTGAGTGTGTGAGTGAGAGTGAGTGTGTGGGGTGAGAATGAGTGTGTGTGTGTGTGTGAGAGAGAGAGAGAGAGAGAGAGAGAGATTCTACATTAGAAATGCTAGATTTTCTAACGCGCTGAAAAAGTCTAAATTTGTGAGAGAACACATCACGCACACATACATACACACATAAATAGACATGAATGTGATAAATAGACATGAATGTGATAAATAGACATGAGTGTGATAGATAGACCGTATATTCTTCAGAGAACAACAAAAAAATTAGGCATGACAGGAAGGTGAGATTAAGCAGCAAGTAAAAAGCTGGTTAAAAACAGAAATAATGACGAGAAACTTGATCCAGCGACGCCAAAAAAAATTAGTCTCTAATCAGGAATTACAGTTTCTTGTGGGTTTTATCTTCATTGACATTTTCACGCACAAATGTCAACTCTCAGATGTCAGAGGCATAACTTCCTAAATGACATTTCTAATATGATTCTGGTTGCAACTTTTGGCCATTCATTTAGAATGTTATCCCCGACTGAAAACAAAGGGAGATTATGCTATTCTCGGAGGTATCTCATTTGATCCTACCTGGGTCTCAGGTGGCTTTATAAGCTGAGTCCACGCCAGAAATGATGTAAATTCTGCACTAACGAGATGGCAAATGCTCCACAGAGGTGTGGGAGAATGGTGGCTTCTAGAAGTGTGGGTGGTTGCGGAGGGAGTTTTCTTCCTGCTTTATATCTTCATTATCGGCCTTTTATTTCGCAGATTTGTATTGCTTCTGTTTTACACATTATTTTACACACACGCACACGATAATAAAATGTGTAGGATATCATTACTCCGTGGACTTCCTATCTTATATCCTTCCCGTGCCGTTAAACGTCACATAGGGCTCGCAAAGTAGTTCGCCAATTTTTCCTGTCTTCGGCGAGTCTTTCAACCTCATCAAGGGATTTTATGCATGTTAATTTAGCCTCTCTTAACGATGTCCTCTTCAGAGTTTCACGCGGTCTGCCTCTTTTTCTTTGGCCTGTTGTGTTCCACTTGATAGCTTGTTTTGGGATTCTCTGATCATTTCTTCTCATCAAGTGACCAACATATGTCCATCTCCTTTTCCTGATCACCCATGAGACTGGTTGTTGTTCAGTCATCTGTCTTATCTCTGCATTGTTCTTGAATTCATTCCACTTGATGCCGAGTATTTTCCTTTTGCATTTGTTTTCAAAAGAGTCCAATTTCTTACTCTGTGGACAGTAAACACAAATTTCGCTACTTCCTCCAACATCTCTCTCTCTCACTCTCTCAAAACCAGTTTTTCTGATAGTACAGAGTGTTGAAGGTGCTGCTCTTCATAAGAAAACAGTTGGTCTATACTTAGATTATCTGCAGCTTTTACTCTTGTTACGTCTGTATGATTTGTCTGAATTTAAATGGTTTTTTTTTCTCTCAAGAATGGTATGAAAGATGTTAAGGAATGGTATTATACTTCCGAGGGAGGGAAGTGTGTGTGTGTGTGTGTTTTTGTGTGTGTGTGTATGTGTGTGTGTGTGTGTAAGACAGACAGAGAGAGAGAGAAAGAGAGTGAGGGACGTTAAGAATATTACTACTGCGACAGAAACAAAGGGATTTGTGTTTACATTTACTATGAGCTGGAGAAAGACAAATAACCGAGATAATAGTATACGTGGCATATGTTTTTTGTGTATTGTATTCTATATAATTACTACAGCCAAAGACCTTTGGCAGAAAAAAAGGAAGAATAAAACATTCTGGGCAACGACGCGCTTCTGTCAATGAAGAAAAGCAAGAGCTTGTTAGGGTCACGATAACACTTGTTATCAGTTAATGAGTGGTGCTACATGTGGTGTTTGGTTATCACATACCATGAGTGGTGCTACATGTGGTGTTTGGTTATCACAAACCATGAGTGGTACTACATGTGGTGTTTGGTTATCACAAACCATGAGTGGTACTACATGTGGTGTTTGGTTATCACAAACCACGAGTGGTACTACATGTGGTGTTTGGTTACCACAAACCATGAGTGGTGCTACATGTGGTGTTTGGTTACCACAAACCATGAGTGGTGCTACATGTGGTGTTTGGTTACCACACACCATGAGTGGTGCTACAAGTGGTGTTTGGTTACCACAAACCATGAGTGGTGCTACATGTGGTGTTTGGTTATCACATACCATGAGTGGTGCTACATGTGGTGTTTGGTTACCACAAACCATGAGTGGTGCTACATGTGGTGTTTGGTTACCACAAACCATGAGTGGTGCTACATGTGGTGTTTGGTTACCACAAACCATGAGTGGTGTTACATGTGGTGTTTGGTTACCACAAACCATGAGTGGTGCTACATGTGGTGTTTGGTTACCACAAACCATGAGTGGTACTACATGTGGTGTTTGGTTACCACAAACCATGAGTGGTACTACATGTGGTGTTTGGTTATCACAAACCACGAGTGGTACTGCATGTGGTGTTTGGTTATCACAAACCACGAGTGGTACTACATGTGGTCTTTGGTTATCACAAACCACGAGTGGTACTACATGTGGTGTTTAGTTATCACAAACCACGAGTGGTACTACATGTGGTGTTTGGTTATCACAAACCACGAGTGGTACTACATGTGGTGTTTAGTTATCACAAACCACGAGTGGTACTACATGTGGTGTTTGGTTACCACAAATCACGAGTGATACTGCATGTGGTGTTTGATTACCACGAATCATTTACCTTTTAACGCGTTAACCATCACAAAGACAGCGCTCATGGAGCTGTGGTACAACGCACATACCCAACTTCAACCCAGTTTTAAATCATGGCTGTTTTCATAAAGTGCAGCTCATAACATGGCGACCATCCACTCTTATGACTCCCAGCTCTGGGGTAGCTTCTACATCAGCTTGCTCTCACATTCATAAATGACATGCATCACTATTATCGCATAAAACATTTAAGTCACAGACATAAAGGATAATCACATAACAAGTTACCTTCAGATGCATAAACTGGCTTTACAACACTCTGTACTTCTACATATTTCGCACTGGGGGGTCTTGCTTTTGACACATGGCCCGGCAGGTCGTTTCTGATTTGAGCGTTGACTTAGCTTCACGTACACCTTATTGCAAAAAAAAAGCCTACTCGTGATTTTGTCAGTTCTTAGAAACTTAAGCTCTTGTTCATCCATTACTACCTGCAACTCATAACAAATATTTTCCTCTCTAATCAAGGGTGTGAGAGTTCGCAGTGAAACTGTGTAAAGACGCGATCTTGAGATTTCAACGACATCGATCCTAAAGAATATTTTCTTGCTAGTCACTGTTCATCACCAGTCTGATGTGTAATAGAGTACTAAGCCAACGACCATCATTGAACAATGCGGCTGTAAGGTGATGCGTCCAGATACACAACAAGCCAAACTGGTTGCCTTCATCTGCCATATCTAGATTATATAATCTATTATCATATAATTTATAATATATACTCACGGAAAAAAGTAAGTGTGCAGTGGTGTCAAGCGCACCAATTACGTTGTCATGAGTGAAATGAAATCATATTTGGCACAAAGTTTTGTCTGAGTGTTGTCTACTTCCTCGTGCTGCATGAAGTTGATCGAACTATTCATGGGGACTTAACCATAGCTCCAGTGAAATCACGTGCGTAATCCATGATTGGTCACTGACCACGGATAAAATGAGGGTAAGTGTGCTCAGAGATCTCTTCACGTAATCGTTGAAGAAAGGAGTAGTGGAATTCCAACGTAAACATCTTTTTTCATCATGCCAAGATTGAATGAACATCAGCGAGAAATAGCTGTTGGGATGTTAATTGCTGGATCAACAGTAGCAGCAGTATCTCAATATTTTAATGTTCACAGAAACACAATATCACGCCTTCAAAGTCGTTTTAACCAAAATGGTTCCGTTGCTGACTGCCATAGAAGCGGCAGACCACGAGTTACCACCCTTGCATAAGACCGCTACATCCACCTCATGCACCTTCGTAACAGGTTTCTCCAGGCAACATGGACTGCCTGCAACATTCCAGGTGTAAGACGTGTGTCGGGCAGGACAGTGAGGAACAGACTCAGAGAGGTAAATCTCTTACCTCATAGGCCTGCAGTTAGACCAGTACTGACAGTTCGCCACAGACAAACCCGCTTGAACTGAACCAGGCACCATGTGGCATGGCCTTATCATCAATGGAGACGGATCCTATTCATTGATGAGTCCAGATTCTGTCTGCAAGGCCATGATGGGCGTGCTTTAGTGTACAGGCGAAGAGGAGAACGCTTTGTGAATAACTGTGTGCTAGAGGTGAATAGGAGAAGAGGAGGCAGTGTAATGGTTTGGGGAGGAATTTCCTATGCTGGCCGAACAAACCTAGTCTTCCTCAATGGCAACCTTACAGGTTTATGATATAGGGACGAAATCATTACACGCCACTTAATGCCTTTTCTGGATGTTAATGGACAAGGCGTGATACTGCAGCAGGTTAACGCACGTCCACATGTCGCACGTGTGGTCAGGGACCACTTTCAGCAGCACCAGATTACTGTTTTGCCATGGCCAGCAGTTTCACCGGACCTATCACCTATCGAGCACATTTGGGATGAACTGGACCGCAGGTTGAGAAGACGACACAATCGTCCTGGAAACCGCCAAGAATTAGCCCAAGCGTTGCAAGAAGAATGAAATAACATGCCTCAACAATTGATACAACTTGTCATTGGTTCGATGGGAAGGCGGTGTCAAGCAGTGATAACTGCCAGAGGAGGACACACACGATATTGAAACCCTGATTTTCTTTTCGTGGGATGGTGAGCCACATTAGGTGAGTTTTTTTCACTTTTTTGTGACATATGACTGGCCTGAAAGTTATCATTTTATCTGTTATTGGATAATCAAACATAATGTGTGCCAAATTTTATTTCAGTCATCACCTGAGCACGTTCATTGTGCTTTTTAAAGCATTGCACATTTACTTTTTTCTGTGAGTATATATAATATAATGTTAGTATATATTATAATATATCCATACTAAAAGGATCAGTTACAGACGCCGTTGAAAACGGAGATTGGGGATATATATATATATATATATATATATATATATATGTATATATATATACAACTGAAATAAGAACAAACAGTAGAGATGGCTGTACTAACAGGTTCTTACTTCAGTAACCACATAGCAGTGGCAGAAGAAATAAAAACTACAGCATTGAAAATAACAGAACCCAGATTCATGGTCCATACAAGCACTGAAACATCAGAAAATTAAAGACCTTGGCAACCTGACAGAAGCCCTCTCACTAGCAAGCGCAACATTCAGTCAAACAGTCATGCAATGGATACCCGCCAACAGTAACATCAAAGGAAATGAAGCGGCAGGCAGGGTGGCAAAAGGTGGAGGAAGAATACAACAGATTGACAGAAGCACAATATATGAACAAGCAAACAAAAACAGACTTAAAGGCCATATATAACGACAAATGGGCAAAACAACACATTATAACAAAAAGAGACGATGAATACTACAGACTCAAGAAATGACCAGGTGATAATCTTCCGACTGAGAACAGGACATTTACAGGCAGAGACACCATCTACACCAAAATCTGAAAATTGGCACAACAGACCTATGTGTCTGTCGCAAAGAACAACAGATACCACGTGGCATCCTCCAGAGTTGTCAGCTACATAAGTCACTCGGGCAGAGGATCTGACCAGACCCCAGGCCCTTACAAGAGAATCTCTGTGGTGATGTTGAAAATCTGAGACAAACTGCCGCATTTGTGAGAGAGATTGGCGTCGATGCCTGAGCAAACGACGCACAGGAAAAACGACAGTATTTTCCTGATATTAGGAACCTGGACTTTTATAACTTTTCGCTTCTAAACTATCTACTGGCGACCGATATGATAGCACCGTGTTCCTGCTGTTAAATTATCGGAAAGAAATGAGGGGAATAACCAAATGAAAACTGAAAATCAGGAGCAGATATTGCAACAGAAGCCATCTCGCCTGAAAATGCCAAGAAGATCAAAACTAGACCTAGAAAGCTGGAAGAAAATAAGACAAGAAAAGAACAGAAAAACTGCTTTTTAAAAATCTGTTTCCTCATAAGTGTGCTGTGAAGCGTATTAAAGGAAAAGCATCTCAATTATATATCCTCTGTGGGCGTGCTTCAATGTTTCCTATGCATGAACTAAGATTAATGCCATTCATTCATTTTATCTGTGATATATCTATAATCTCTAGCCCGATTTCTGTTGAAGGCACGTGACAGTAGTTTTCGTAGAAGGCATTTTAATTGGTTACCCAACCCGTTCTACCGTCTTCCTATGCTACAGTCCCACCAATAAAAATGAAAAGCAAAAGGAGAATTTCTGTTGAATGAAGGATTCATAAGATAATGAAAGAGCGATCATGAGAAGATCCTAAACATATAATAGTTATTGTAGTTGCACGCTTCAGTCTTTCACGATAAAGCAGGTGTATAAAAACAATCTTTCAATAATTATAACCCGTGAGAAAATGTTTCTCTCTCTCTCTCTCTCTCCCTCTCTCTCTCTCTCTCTCTCTCTCTCTCTCTCTCTCTCCAGTGTCTTTATCGACCTCGTTTGTTTTCCACTCCAGCAGACGATGTTTTTTAATGATGGCGAAATAATCGATATGGTTTCTTTACAGGCCATGATGAGGGTAAATCATCCACAAGAAACATTTAGCTTCAGGGCGCTTTCTTCCAGACACGTTTTCCTGGTCCTCATGTCTGAATACACTCCTTTTACCTCAGGGTTAACACTGCACTGTAAAGTCCTTACAACCTTTTCGTTGGTGTGCGACACTACATATCTGCCAAAACATGAGTACCATTAGAAGACACGATAGGGGTGAAGACGCTTGTCCAATGAGGCAATCAGCGACCCATAGCTGATATGCTAGTGTCAGGGTTAGCGAACTACAGCTGACCAAGACCCTGTCCCACCTCTCCGTGGTACCTCCAGTAACAGGCCTAGCCTGGCTAACGGAGCAGGGATCGCCAAAGTCCCCATGATGGTGGAGTCTGCTAAAGAAGCATTGCACACCCCCTGCTTTTTAGCTGTACTCCGGGAGTGAAAAAGTACCTGCCATAACCCGCTCCCAGGCCGATACGATGCTGTGCCTCAACAACTCTATTGCATCGGTTGCAAAGAACAACAGCTCGCAGTTACAGGGAGTTCGTACAAGTACAAGAAGACACGATGTACGAACAATAAGCGCTGAGTGACATTTTCACACGGTAAAGAGCTAATTAGTACATAAGAGCGAACAATGAAAAAAAATATTAATAAGAAACGGATTCATGAGTAAAAAAATCTGATAAAGAATGAGATAAGGTAGCATATGGTTCCTAGATTTTTGTGAGAAAAAAAATATTAATAGTTCCAAGATGATTATAGGAAATTGTTTTCTTGTCTTTAAAAATCAGTTTTAAATTAATTTTTCTTTAACTCTTTCATTCCAAAACAATACAGACACTGTTTGTCGATTATGAACACCTACGCGAATTAGTGCTCAGATTGATATTGATTCTTTTTTAAAAATATTTTTTTTCTAAATAAAATTAAAAGCATTACATTTCGAATCCCACCCGATACTTTTAAATTACAGAGTAAATTCCACTCAGTTTCTTTCTCTCAAAGCTTCTTATAAAAATTTATTGTTGCAGAGCTTAAATGAAGAGTGAAAGAGTTAATATAGAGAAGTAATGTGAAGTTTTGTCTACTCTGGCACGGCAGAGTTAGCGGTATTTGTTAGCCGTACTGACAATATTTGCAGACATTCGCAGTTGCATTATTCGGTTATGAACTTGACTCTTCTCTGTAACGAATTTTTATATTAATGAATTCAAATTTTGTTTCTGACAACAATTATTGAGGAAAGACGCTGGCGATGGTTGGGACATGTGCTCCGAATGACTGACAACTCACTACCAAAAATAGCACTAAGATGGACACCACAGGGGAGCAGAAGTAAGGGTAGACCAAAAGAGACATGGAGAAGAACAACAGAGAGGATGTTGAGCAATAGAGGGCTCACCTGGGCAAGAGCAGAAAAAAAAAAGGCGAAGGACAGGCATTTGTGGAAAACCCTTGCGGAAGCCTCATGTGCCCTGGGCACTTAAGGTTCGGAGAGAGTGAGAGAGAATTCATATTAATATACGCTTTGCCCCTCCCATAAATACTTTATAGACTCATTTCGAATAAAACAGTGATTATGCTAGGACTGTGTGAAACCATTACAAGTGTATCTGTCTTTTACATTGCATGAAGTATTTTCCGAAATACCGGTTTTGTTAATATAACATTCAGTACCCCGTTACTTTTTTTTTTCTTTGAAGGGAAAATTAAACGCACTTCACAAATATCGGGTGTATAAACCAGGAACAACTTTATTACTTAACGAGCACACAGTTGTGGCGTTTCGGCGTGAGCCTTAATCATACAAACACACACAGGACGAAGAAATAGAGAGAGGAGATAAAGTATAGATTCACGCTGAAACGTCACAATTTTGTAGTCGTTAAGT
Source organism: Achatina immaculata (assembly GCA_009760885.1). NCBI lineage: Eukaryota > Metazoa > Mollusca > Gastropoda > Stylommatophora > Achatinidae > Lissachatina > Lissachatina immaculata. The sequence continues at coordinate 17,230,645 of CM019692.1, forward strand.
AATAAAGCTGTTTACAACTTCATTCATTCATTCATTTGCATCTCCTTTGCGGAACTTTGCCTCCCAAACAGCACTCCTGTAGGCCTCTCGGTTGTGAGCAAGATGGCCTGCTGCTGCTGCGTCCATTTGCAGATCGTTAATGATTTCTTGCAGCCATCTTCGTTTTGGTCTTCCTCTTTTTCTTTTTCCCATTATGTATCCTTCCAATACGGTCTTCTCTAAATTATCATGACGTTTAATGTGTCCAAAATATTTAAGTTTTCTCTCTTTAATCCTCTTTACTAGCCAGCCTTCTTCAATATTAAGTTCTTGTAGTATAGATATATTTGTTCTTTTTTGTGTCCACGATATTTGGAGAACTCTTCTGTAGCATTTACATTCAAAGGCATTTATGTGTGTTTACAAATATCGGAGGGAATTTAACGTTCATGTGAATTTTTTTTCTTATCTTATTTGCGGCCAGATTTAATCTTTACAACTTGGTTACATACTGAGCCAGAGTCTAAACTAGCTGATTCTCCTCTATGACGAGAGAATCTCATTCTGCTGGCCTGTTATGCTCTAACGGATTTTGCTGGTTGCTTTTTACCAGGCTTTCGATAATATAAACCGGTTACGGTAACTGGCTACCTCCAAAACTTTCTTTCTCTCTCTCTCTCTTTCTCTCTTTCTCTCTCTCTCTCTCTCTTTCTCTTTCTCTCTCTCTTTCTCTCTCTCTCTCTTCTCTCTCTCTCTTTCTCTCTCTCTCTTCTTTCTCTCTCTCTCTCAACTGCCCAATTCTTTACCCTTTAAAAATAAAGATTATTCATTCATTCATTCATTCTCTCTCTCTTATTCGGTATTTTAATCAAAGGTTAACGCGACCACTGTAAAATACAATGATAGAGCACTCATACTCATAAGTTTATTATACATCTTTTTAAACTACAACAATTACCACAGCAATTTCTTCTATCCCTCGCTCCACCCGGAAGTACAAGAAAGCTGCCACTACTCATCTTAACGAACACATATAAATAGTCGGTAGTAGTAAGAGAGCAATGATTACATAGTACCGATAACGAATGTAACTGATGGCGAATGTCCACGATTATACAGTGCCGGTAACGTCTGTAACTGATGGCGAATGTCCACGATTATACAGTGCCGGTAACGTCTGTAACTGATGGCGAATGTCCATGATTATACAGTGCCGTAACGTCTATAATTGATGGTAAATGTCCATGATTATACAGTACCGGTAACGTCTATAACCAATGGTGAAAAGAAACCATGGCACTACGGAATTTGTAGGTTTAATCCTGAAATTATATTTGCTTTGAAATTTGAACCCAACATGGTTCTGGCTTGACAACGGTTAGAACAATGGCCTCTTGTGACGTAGGGTCTAGTCCTTCTTTATCATCCCTTTGTTTTTATTTTCCTTTGAGTTTTCCTGTGACATCAGATTCTCGAATCTGTCATGATATGTGCAACAAATTTTGATGATCTTTTCCTTGTGCCTGTAACTAATTTTTGGTGCTCTGAAACTTCTTTGAGAACTTACTGATTCGGATATTTCTGGGTGTAAGCTGATTCTTTATTAAAAAAAAAACAAACCAAAAAACATCTTCGTTTGGTTCAGTACCCACGTTATCCCTTTGTTTATTTTCAAGACTTAAAATATACATATGAGTAACAAAAAAATTGCTTAGCAGTATCTATTAAATGTTTCATTTCTTACCAAAATCTGCACTGCACAGTCAAACAGTTGTTAATAGTACAGAGTTTAGCGCACATATCAGGGATTCCATGTGGCACAAATCATAGTCACCAGTTGGGACCAGAATCTTTATTTCCGAACAAAAGGGTTACCAACCGAAATTTTCTTATTTTCTGTTCCAGTCTGTCGACGGAGCACAACAATGAGATTTCTTTTTTGCAGTGTGCAATAAAACAAATAATATAGTACTTTAAAAAAAACTTTACTTAAAACAACGCTAGGAACTCTGCAAGCCGGATTTTTTCCCTCTTGCTTTTTCATCCCAGACCTTTAACATAAGCATGGGACAGTAGAAGTTTCAAACTGTAGAGTTATCTTCTAGACTAGCCACCATTCAGGATTATGAGCCACATCCGCCCGGAGCCATTGGTCCCCCCCCCCCAAGGATCTGCCATCTCATATCAGTAATAGCAATCCCACCGAGTGAAGCCCCAGGAAATAAGACTCTATAGTCTCATAATAAGCATTACACACGTCATTCTAGTATATGAAAGGAGAAAGAGCTCACTGCCAACTCCGCTCACTTTAATGACAAAACTGAGACCTGCCTGTTATAGGGCTTCCAAAGATTTGTTAATTAAACCCCCAAAATTTATGTGAACACTGCAGTCCTTCCGAAGAGAGAGAGAGAGAGAGAGAGAGAGGAGAGAGAGAGAGAGAGAGAGAGAGAGAGAGACACACACACACACACACCCACCATGTTTTGTACGACCTAAATATTTACTCTGCACGGGCAAATAAATAAAATCTTTATGCTTACTGTGACAGAATTTACTTCCGTAATATACCAGCAACAATACCTGCACGAACTTTTGGATACAGTTGCCAAAGAAAGTGAACAAAAAGGGGCTTACTCTTAATGTCAGGAAATACAGAGCAACAACTTCGGATGGGAAATACAGAACATAAATTAGGAACAGAATAGGCCGAGCAAAGACTGCATTTTGAAGAATGGGAAACGTATTATGCAACACATCCTTACAATGAATGTTAGAAAACGAGTCCTAAAATGTTATATTAAGCCCATCTTATTATATAGTAGTGAATCACGGACAGGAGACAAGTCTGCACAATGATCATTGGAAGCAGTAGATATGTGGTTTATCAGAAAAAGTCTGCGAATTCCCTGGACAACAAAAATTACAAGTGAAGAATGTATGATAAGAGCTGAAAAGACAAAAAAAAAATATTGCCACAAAATAGTATGAGAGACAATGTACTTTCATAGGACATGCAATGAGAAGAGGGGACATTGACAGTATTGTAAGAACAGAAAAACAGGGAGAAGAAGATCCAGGGGAAGGCCGAAAGAAATGTTACTAGATAGTCTGACGGAATGGTGTGAGATGAGATCATCAAATGAACTGATGGCCTGCACGAAGGATCGGGTACTGTGGAGAAACAATAGCCAACGCAAGTCGACACGGTACCTAATGATGATGATGATAATGAACACATCATCATCCTGATCACATCCACAGTGGAGATTGATTGCAATGGATCTCCGACTCCTTCAGATTCATGATTGCAATGGATCTCCGACTCCTTTAGATTCATGACATGCTTTACAGAAAATCTGCCTCCTGTCCCTCTGTCGTCTTCTATCTTCACTTCCTCGCACTTTCTCTTCAGTAATCACATTTTACTAGCATGTTTCCTGAATCCACCAACATGCAGTATAAAATTAAATTCTTAAGCAGATGCAGACATTCAAATACCTTGGAGCAGTAATAACTTTGGATGGGAAATGCAGAGCAGAATGATGATGATGATGATGATGATGATGATGATATGAAAACTCTGGTGGTTCTGCTCTGGTCTAAGTCGAGTTCTTGACATGATTAAATATAATGATACACGAGTGGCTGGTAGTTTACTTTAAGCCACAACACACCGACCATGTTTTGTTTTTTTTTTTTAACTGAAAACTGACACGTGCCTGTATTTAGACTATACGAGATTAAAATGTTTACCCCCACAGAAACCATAACAAAATCACGTAAATAAGAAGGGGTGCTGAAAAGTCGACCCGACCCACGTCCCAAAATCTGAGGGTAATTTTGTCACTGTAAAGGGAAGAGAATTATTTTACACCGTAAAGTGGCAGTTCGCATGATAATAGCGCTCAATTTTTTTAAAAACTTTTTTTATTTCATATAATGGCAGAATCATGTGGATGGTGTGGAATTTTAACATGAATTTTCATGAAACTTCTGACACTGCAGGAGAAAATTCCAAAGGAAATCCACGAGCGTATGCTGCAAACATTGAGTGACGAAAGCCCATATTACTCATCTGTGAAGAAGTGGTGTGCTAGCTTTCAGCGTAGGTATTTCGAGACCGAAGATGCAGCAAGACCTGGAAGACCTTCAACGGTGTCAGCTCTAAAATTTGATCATGACCTGATTTTGACTGAGACAGATTTTGGCTAATATAACCGCTGAGACATAAGAAATATCCATGAAACTCTTGGGTTAATAGCAGAGGAGCATTTGAGTTTAAGAAACTGTCGGCTGAAATGTGTAAAACCAACTGAGAAACGAAATCGATTGGGCACCTGCTAGTCGATCTTGCAGCATTTTGAGCGATCTAGTGGTAACTTTTTTTTTTCGAACGACTCGTCACTTTTAACGTCACTATTTAAGAAATATGACTACGCCGCTATAATTCTGAAATCACAAAACGGATATTTTGAAAAATCTGTGGTTCGAGTGCATCGATCATCCACCATACTCACCAGACCTTGCTCCAACTGACTATTTCCTGTTTCTCAGTCTTAAAAAGTGTTTGAAAGGAGGAACTAACAGACTACTATTCCAGTGCTCAAATATCACATTTTAATAAACGATGTACACAAACTTGAGAAACGAAATTACACATGTGTCTAACTTCTGGATAAACATGTGGAATAACACGGACGTTTCATGGCCCATTCCTTTCTTGGACGGGCCGACAACATCTCAGCCTTTGACGTATATTTACTTCATTTCCAATTTATTTGTATAATGTTACTTGTCCGGGGGGGGGGGGGGGGGTAGTTAATGTTAGGCTCTAGGTGACTGCTCCTTTTAAAAAAGTCAACAGAAGACCTTATTGATGCTATCAGATAATTATCCGTTCGTCGGCTATGAAACAGATATGGCCGACTTTTAATTTTTTTTTTTAAACGTGAACATCTTTTTCCCGTTAAAACCCAACCCGTGAACCTCGTCTTGCAGATAGACACTTCCTTCCCCCCCCCCCTCCCCCAAACCTTTCGGAGACCGTTCTCTGATGATAATGTCAGACACCCGTCTTTACAATCACGTTAAGTGGACCGTGTTGGAAGACATCAACTTTAGGAGGCAGGTGTTTCGGCAATTCATTTTCTCTTTCAAAATTCATAACCAGGAAAGTGCATGAACTTAATTTCGTTACCCGAAAATAGTTTTAAATTTGATTTCTTCTTCTGTCACTTCTCTGCATTAATTCATTCTCTCTCTCTCTCCCCCCCCCTCTCTCTCTCTCTCTCTCTCTCAGGGACAGTGCCAGCTTTCTGTTTGTCCTCCTCATTACTCATTTTTCTGGTAACAGTTGCCCTGGTTGGTCCATTCAACCCAGTCACAAAAATGAGCAATTTTTGGGCCGGTGTTCTAAAAAAAAAACAAACACACACACACACACACTATGAAAATTGACACGCGGTGTATGTGCCGGTGTGTAAGTGCATCTGCAGTGCTGTAGTATGTGCCGGTGTGTAGGTATATCTGCAGTGCTGCAGTAAAGCTGATGTTTTGTGTCGCAGTAACAGCCGTATGTTTTCTCAGACTTACAGCTAATAAAAACTGTCTTGGCCATGTGGTGTCGGTAGGAGTGTGGATGCGACAAACTCTGTGTTGCGTTGGCGCAAATGTTTACCATGTAAAAAAAGGTCTTCTGATTTGCTGCTCAAAAAGCGCCTCCTGAACTTGCTGTCTGATTACCAAGAAATAATGGCGTGTATGGAAGAACAACACGTGGAAAAGAATGGAATAAACAGATTGTGTGACACGACATTATAAATGGCAGCAAAACTCATTCTTTGTAAACAGAGCCTCGGAGAGGAGATTTGTCAGACGGTACACCCCCCCCCCCCACTCTATGCGCCCCTCCCCCGGATCTATCGATTCGCCATTCTGCTTTAATCCGTCCTTGCAACATGTCCAGGCACGGACGTCGACTGATCTCTTCTGCTCGGCTGTCTATCATTTGTATATTTTAGCTGTGTTGCTGGGCTGTCTTGGGAGCTACGACAATTCGTTTCCAGCATTTGTTTTTTTTTTCTATGACCATGCGCGTGTTCTTGTTGTAAGCGTTGGAGCAAGGTTTTAGCTCAAATTAAACTTAGTTTTACATGTTCTGAAGCTCTGTATTAATCATCGTGATATCGCCTTTATCGCTGGATGATCTGATCAAAAGTTAACATATTATTACTACACGCATGGAAACCGTCAATGATAATACAATACTGAATAAAAGTAACACATAATTAAACCTATCTAGACAGGGGAAGGGAAGTTACAATTAAAAAAAAACGTCACTAGCAGAGACAAAAGAGCAAAATGCTAAAACTTTAAAACAAAAGTAGGAAACAGCAGACTATAATAAAGTATACTGTTCCTGCTTTTGTTTTAAATAGTCTTAACATTTTGTTATCGCAGCGGCTTTGTGTATATTTAGTTTTATATAAGGCGAAGATGGCTGCAAGACATCGTTGATAATCTGCAAATGGATCCATCAGCAGCAGGGGATCTTGCTTACAACCGAGAGGCCTACAGGAGAGCTGTTAGGGAGGCAAAGTTCTGCAAATGACATGCAAATGAATGAATTTTATATATACTAACACCCTTCCCCCCCCCCCCCCCAACAAAAAAAATTCGTTTGTGACAAAAGAACAGTCTTTGAAAGAACATAGTTGTGAGACTTACCAATCATGAATAAGAATCAAAGGTATCCCTTTCTGGCCGGAATCTTCAGCTCTGATGCTTCGACAACTCAACAGAAATCCAATGATGTATAATTTAAACTCATTCTCGCGGACTGAAACTTCTTTCTCTATAAAATGTGCAGCTGACCTTTCACGACGCCATTGTCTGCTGTAGATTTCTTCTGGTATCACTTCCCACGCGCGCCGTCCACTCATTGGCGTTACGATCCTTTTGTTTCAGCCTTCCAGAGTATCTGTCGCTCCTTCCCGTCCACGCACACCCTAGTTTTCATCTCCCTCCCCCCCCCCCCAGAGAAAACTTAATTACTAATACAAATTTGTCTAGTTTGCACTAGATACAAACACAGGCATAGTTTAATTTCAGCGAGTCTGGACTTCACGTGAAGATCATAATTTTCCTAACACTGATGATTTTTTTTTTCTTTTATGAGACATACTCTGACTGTCAAAACGGATAGTTTTTTCTTTCTCTTTTTATTTCGTATACAACTTAAGACAGAATAAAACATGTTGTCTTGTAATTACCGTAAACATTTTGGGCCCCTTTATAAACCTAAGACACATTAAGGGCTCTTTGTTATCTTATTTTAGTAAGTGATGAATAGATTACATGAACAGCTATAATACAAATTTGAAGTTGTTAAAAAAATCAAATCTTATTTCATCAATGAATAAGACTGAATCATGTGCCTGGTCTTCATTTGTTATTTGTCGTGAAAAGTTTTCTTGGCAACAAGAAAGCAGACAACTACACAGAATTAGTAGAGGATATGCTCTTTCAACAGGCTTTTCATGAGTACTAAAATCCATTATCTGCAGTCATTTAGATCGCTTTCCTGAGAACTTTGGTGACTTAAGTGAAGAACAAAGTGGAAGATTTCACCAAGACATAAAAACAATGGAAGACATATACCAAGGATGATGGGATGCAACTATGATGGCAGACTACTGTTGGGATCTCATGTGGGATTGTCTTGGTAGATCCAACTCTTGGAAGTCTTACAAAAGAAGCTTCTTGTATGTCGAATGAGTGGAAAGTCTGTATCATAAACTTGTGCTTTTGGTGTAAAATAGATTTTCATGTAGTACACTTTTCTTTTAATTTTTAATGTTTCCTTCATGCTCAAAAGATATTAAACGCTACATTAAAATATCCTGATTTGGTATGGTTGAGCAGAGTGAAGAGTGGTATATGGCATATGTTCTGTATCTCAAAAACTAGAACTGATAGGGGAAAATTTGTGCATTTTTGGAATCAGCAGGTCAAATATACCTAGTCTAACATTTGTGGCACCAAAATGTATGTTGGTCAGGGTATTTTTTGTTGTGATTAATGACAAAGGTATGTTATTTTAAATGTACTAAAACAGTATTATTATTTGTGTTGAATTTCAAAATTTTTAAAAATCTTTTTTTCATTGATTGCAGGTCACATATCATTGCTGGTTTAGGGTCACAATCCGCTTTCTTTGATCAACAGTTACATCTCAGGAGGTGTCTGGATGTACTTTAATACTTCGAAGTCACTTTATAATATCGACAACCAAAGTTCTAGAACTCTCTTGAAAGGTATACATATGTTTGTGGAGCTTTCCTTTATGATCTTACACACTGACTTAGTTGAGAGGATTTGCCACACTGCACCAGCTACACTGATTGGTATCAGGAGTTGGTGAGAGACGTTGTACAAAGACATCTGCATGATCACGTCACACAGAAATAAACCTACTAATAAGGAAAGATTACAGAAACAAAGGCTCTTTTAAGGGAGTTTCTGACGATCACATTTTAGTCAATAAAAATTTTTGTCACATTTTTTTCTGAAAATATCATTGTATCTACAATATGTCACCAGAAAGAAAGAAAGAAAGAAAGAAAGAAAGACACACGCACACACTCACACACACACTGTATTTTGAAAACACATAAGACATTATAAATGTACTTCTCTGTTTTAAAAAATCTGTTTAAAACAAAAGTTATATATCAAGTTATGACAAAGCAAGAAAAAAAAGACATGATCTTTACAAAGAAAGTGAAAAATTTAGTTCCCTCAGTTTATAAATTATGGCTCTAGTTACAATATGTGCATTTACTGAGCTCATAAATGTACTAATACAGAAAGGTAGTATATGACTACAATAACAGGAAACTCTTTAGTTTAGGAGAGCAAAATGACCCCCCTCCACACACACAAACACACACACATGAGCTAATGTTTTGCTCCTGGTGCTCACAGATAATTATTACAATCTGGGTCATGACTTCTGTGCTTTGTATTAGATTTGACTCTTTTCCGATGCAGGTTATACAGAACGTGAATGCTGGTTTTTCATCTACTGATTGATCTTCAGTTGCACTGATCTCAGATGCAACATTTGGTAAAGTCTGAGTTTTCCCATACATTCATGCTTTATTGTCATTTCCCACGGTGTGACAGAGTGCCATAAATGTTTGATATATCCTGTTTCATTGCACTGTAATGACTTATCAACAGGTCGAAGAATGAGAGGTTGGCCACGTGAAACTCTAAAGAGGACATTGTTAAGAGAGGCCAAATTAGTAGCCATAAAATCCCTTGATGAAATTGAAAGGGTCACCAAAAACAGGAAAACTACCATGCGACCCCTATGTGACATTTAACAGCAAGGGAACGATGTAAGATGTATGAGTAAGTAAGAATGACTTACCAGGCTGATGTTGTATACACCGCCATATGTCTCATCTAGAGATAAAAGACACACCTTGATGGAAATCATTTACTGACTAATGAACTTGTACCTACACATTTTATATGAGATGTGCCTTATAAGGCCCAAGAATAGATAATTGTACAATGTTATAAGGGCTATAACCTTCAAATACTGTCATAAACATCTTAAGATAACCCATAACAATTAACTCACAGGGACTTCAATACTTAGGATGATTATGTAGACTAGAGAATGGATATCAAAACCAAGGAGAAAGATATCTCATATACATTAATGACTTGATACACTCATTTCTCAGATGCAGCTTGTGAATCTTGAATTTGAAATGGAGAAGGAGAAAATGTTACATTTTCCGAAGCATTTAACTTGTAAAATCACAACTTTTAAAGAATATTAACGCATGACCAGCTTGCTCAGCACAGTGATTTTGTGCCACAATGTGTGTGTGCTTGTGTGCTGTTGACCGTGAAAGTGAGTTGTATTTCCTTGAGTGTTCTTTGGCTGCAGCTGACAATTCTGTTGCATTGATTTTTATGTACAATGTTGCAACAACCAGGTACAACTTTCACAAACATATGAACATGTTGCAAAAAACAAAGACAAAGCCACAATTAATAAGTTTGACAGTGACATAACTGGATTATCTTCCCCTGAACATTTCAAGGCACAAACATGTTTTGCAGCCCATTTTTTTCTAGTCATGTTCTCTCTAGTTACAAGCATGTCCATACTCAACAACTACCTCGGTCAACCTTCCAAAACGTCCACCAATCCGCGAGTTCAGCCTGCCTTCCCCACTAATCAGCTGAGCCAATGAGCTTAAATGAAGTTTTCTCTAAACTGAGTCACTCACCAAGGTTCAGTGACTCTACACAACATCATGCTACTGCTGTAAATGTTGAAGCTTCATGAGTTAAAAGACTGAATGTTTGATTAAAGGAGTTGTGTTGTGATAACAGTTTCTTACCTCGTGCTAGTTTAAAATATCTTTAGACTATTTTTTTTTCTGAGAATATATATGTGCATACAGTTATTTGTTTATGGGTGCATACATTTGCATTTGTGGATGTGCATACAGAAAAAAATTGTATTTTTGATAATTTTTTTTCTCCTCAAATTCTTGATATTTCACTAAACATTATCATGTAGAGCTTTTTCTGATATACATATCTGGTCCTGAGCAGCAATTTTTGCTTTGTTAAAAGTCTGTAAGCAATTTTTGGTTTGTTAAAAGCCTGTAAGCAACTTTTGTTTTGTTAAAAGCCTGTAAGCAACTTTTGTTTTGTTAAAAGCCTGTAAGCAACTTTTGTTTTGTTAAAAGCCTGTAAGCAACTTTTGTTTTGTTAAAAACCTGTAAGCAACTTTTGTTTTGTTAAAAGCCTGTAAGCAACTTTTGCTTTGTTAAAAACCTGTAAGCAACTTTTGTTAAAAGCCTGTAAGCAACTTTTGCTTTGTAAAAAGCCTGTAAGCAATTTTTGTTAAAAGTCTGTAAGCAACTTTTGCTTTGTAAAAAGCCTGTAAGCAACTTTTCTGCTTCTAAGCTCCAGCATCCAGTTATTACAGCAAAAAAAATATTCCTGATTCCTGCCCGAATTCTTCAATTTCTTAAATGAGGAGTCCTTAATCCATTTCAGTTTTATCCTGTCTTATTCAAATATGACAGACTCTTTGCCATTTTGTTCTGTTTAGACTTAATCTCCTTGTCCTTCAGCTGCAGCCATTTCAAACTGTTGTTGTAACAATTAAAGAAAGTCTCCATGAACAATGATTAACTACATAATTTGCTTTTTGTCTCTATGTCTGTTAATATACACAAACCTCTTACGGTGAAAGCATCAAATGAATATTCACAATTTTCAAAAAGTTTCATTTACTAAGCAGGAAGTATTATATCTTCTGAGTGTAGATCCATATATTTTCTTTCTCACCTGGTGATCTTTTAGTGATTCAGTTTTCCCTCCTAAAATTCCTGTACTGACTTTCATTTATAAACTATGAGCAATGTGAAACTCTTGGTGTGATGGGAAAGTGTGTGGACATTTGCTGGTTGCATGTAAAAGGTCAGTCATTTGCATGTCCCTTGCGGAACTTTGCCTCCCTAACAGCTCTCCTGTAGGCCTCTTGGTTGTGAGCAAGATGGCCTGCTGCTGATGCATCCATCTGCAGATTATCAATGATGTCTTGCAGCTGTATTCACCTTGGTCTTCCTCTCTTTCTTTTTCCCATTATGTACCCTTCCAAGACTGTTTTCTCTAAATTCTCATATGTCAAAAACATTTACGTTTTCTCTGTTTAACCTTTTTGCTGCTACATATTTATTGAGAGCCAGTTCTCGCTGTGTGGAATACCCCGCTGGCCTATTTTCATCCAGTGCTGAATTTCTTTTTATTGTCTCAAAATCTAAGACACATCGATGGTGCTGACAATTTTTTTTTATCTCTAGAAAATGTAAACATGTTGTAACTCTTGGATTCTTCCACTCTCATCTTATTTAAATCACATTATATAGCTCATAAGACATTTATTTGTTCAAAAGCATGGCTACATTGAATCAGACAAAAAGGCAGCAAAATAAAATGTTTATTCTCACTGCTTCCATCTAACCAAACAACAAGTGTTCAATTTATCCATTTGCCGCTTGTTGTAACATTTTCGGTTAGTGGGGTAGGGGTATCCCTTATCAAAGGAGAAGTAAGATGCCTCCTTACCTCTGTCAGTCTATGGGACGCCCTTGGGCAAGGTTGAGTACCCGTATAGCCCCCCGACCAGGGTGACGTGAAGCCATGGGAGCAGGTGGTGGATGGAATGGGAGAGCAGCTGACAGATAATGTTGATTATAGTCACCATTCTATGATGGTAGGCAGATGATCTCAATGTAGGGACAATGGTTACGATCACTGACTAGTACAGTCACTGCCCGGAAGGAAAGCAATGGTAAACCATCTTCTGAAAATATACCAAGAAACCCAAACAGCAATCATGGAAAGTCTGGATGTGTCAGCAGCAAGCCATCTTGCTCACAACCGAGAGGCCTACAGGAGTGCTGTTAGGAAGCAAAGTTCCACAAGGGACATGCAAATGAATGAATGAATGAATGTAACATTTAGCAAGTTGACTCCAGAATTTGGACATTTGTGAAAACATTTGTGAAATGATTATGGCACAAAGCAATGACAGACGATCTGCTGTTTCCCCATTATCTCTAACTTGGGCTACAATCTGTCTCAGTGGCTTCCAATTAACAAAAATCCCTCATCATCATCATCATCATCAGGTGCCGTGCCGACTGGCGTTGGCTATTATGCTTCTCCAGAGTACCCGATCCTTCATGCAGGCCATCAGCTCAGTTGGTGATCTCCTCTCACACCATCCCGTCAGACTGTCCAGTATCATTTCTCTTGGTCTTCCTCTTGATCTTCTTCCTTCTATTTTTCCTGTTGTTATAATATTTTCAATGCCCCCTCTTCTCATTGCATGTCCTATGAAAGTACATTGTCTCTCTCTTATCTTTCTGACAAGGTTTTTCTGTCTCTCCAGCTCTTCTCATACATTCTTCATTAGTTATTTTTGCTGTCCAGGGGACAAAAATCCAAGCCACAGACCCCCTGCTGTTTCAAAATCCAAGCCATGGACCCCCTGCTGTTTCAAAATCCAGGCCATGGACCCCCTGCTGTTTCAAAATCCAAGCCATGGCCCCCCTGCTGTTTCAAAATCAAGGCCATGGACCCCCTGCTTTTTCAAAATCCAAGCCATGGACCCCCTGCTGTTTCAAAATCCAGGCCATGGACCCCCTGCTGTTTCAAAATCCAAGCCATGGACCCCCTGCTGTTTCAAAATCCAGGCCATGGACCCCCTGCTGTTTCAAAATCCAGGCCATGGACCCCCTTCTGTTTCAAAATCCAAGCCATGGACCCCTTGCTGTTTCAAAATCCAGGCCATGGACTCCCATACTTTGGAAAAGTTTCGTATCTGTTTGGTAGCCATGTGCTTCAAATGCAAAAGAATTTTTTTTTTTGAAAACGTGGGTAACCTTTAATGAGTAAACACTACACCATATTAAGAAACATGGTACAAACTTGGTGAATTTTCAAAATGACAATAATGTAGTTAAGAAAAAATAGACACCAATTAATATTCCTACTTGTTCTAACAAAAAAAAGGACCCTACCACCAATTCTGACCACTGATCTATCCCCCAATATCATAATAAGAAATTTGTAAAGAATACTAAATGCTACATGCACACAAAAAGAAGCAGCGTAAGGGTATTTTTTAGAGGCCCATGTTACCAAGGTACACAATGCATGTGTAGGCCTGCTCCCAGCGCCTACTAAAAATGACACATTTCCAGCACATGGCTGGTTTCAGTGTGTGAAAATAGGTCACGTAGAACTAAAAATAGCTACTGTAATTTCCAAGATATTAAACAAGAGTAAATGTCTAAAACAGTGATCATGATAGGAGTGTGTTAATTCTGCCTTAGCAGCGACTCAAGAAAACAAGTAAACACATCCTTACATCCTTAGTGGCGAAAGGGTTAATCTTCATTACTAAACAGCCTTCTTCAATATTAAGTTCTTAGTATGACATACAAAGTGTGTCTGGTAAGTAATGAGACTTATTTTATTCAGTGAATCAGCAGGGCCGGGGGGGGGGGGGCCAGATTCTCTGGGCCTGAATGTTAGTGGGGGAATGTTAAGTAAAAGGTCAATATCTCATCATTTGGCTCTGAACTTTTACAGAGTGCAGATCACTTGCCAAGTGGACAGCTGTTTAAGCGTCACATAACAGTCAGAATGTGATATGCAATAAAGTTTTGTGTTGAACTTGAAAAACTGTGACCGAGATGCTTGCTGTGATACAGAAAACCTACGGGAAGGATGTTTTATCGAAAGCACAAGTGTTTCGGTGGCACAAAAATGTTCAACAAAGGAAGAGAGAGCGTTGAGGATGAACAACACACAGTGCACCCAATAATGTCTCACACTTCCAACAATGCTGATAAGGTGAAATCAGTTTTGGACTTTTTTGACTCTAAAGGTGTTGTCCATAAGGAGTTTGTACCATCCGGTCAAATGATCAACGCAGCATTTTACACGGAAGTGCTTAAACGGCTGAAGAACAGAGTCGCGTGCATCTGCCTGGAGATCGCCAACACCTGGGTTCTTCACCATGACAATGCGCTGAGCCATGCATCACTCCTAGTGAGAGAGTTTCTGGTGAAACAAACCATGGCAATGCTGTGCCAACCTTCCTGCAGGCCGGACTTGGCCCCGGCTGATTTTTTTTGTTACCCAGGCTCAAATCAAGCTTGAAAGGCCACCATTTTGGGACTGTTAATGACGTGCAAGCTGCTATGACGAGTGCTTTGAAGGAGATCCCTGTTCAAGACTTCCAGGTGAGCTGTGCCATGTAGCAGAACCTCTGGCAAAGGAGTACTGATGCTCAAGGATGTTGTTTCGAGGAATTTTAAATATATGTATGTATATCTTGAACAAATAGAATTTTATGGAGTCAGTCTCATTACTTACAGGACACATCTTGTATTTGTTCTTTTTTGTGTCCATGATATCTGAAGGACTTTTCTGTAGCATTTACATTCAAAGGTAAATGTGTTAGCTGAAAACCAGGCAAGAATTTTTTTTTTATTGGTTTCAGTTAGATAAAACTTGCTTTAAGTTTTAAGTAAGAATTTCATTTCTTTTCCCACCTTTTTTGATTGGTATCTGTTGTAACCTCAGAATATAACTGGTAATATAAAGTGTATTTTAAAGGAATCTGAATATAAAACTACATGTAAATAAAGACCCTCAAAGCACGTAGGAGTTGGGGACTAAAATCTGCAAGAAAAAGTCCTCATGAAATGGATGACTAATGAAAATTAGAGAAATACCTCAGTTATAATTTGTCTCAGTTCGCATTTCACCCCCAAATTTTAGCTTCTGTCTCATCACTTTGTTCAGAGCACACTTTTCTAAGATATTTCAGCTTTCAGCTGTTGCTCAAACTCATCCTTCATCTTCGACACCAGTGATGGGTTACTATAAACATCAATGGCTGTCATTGCAAGAGCTTTGGCATGAAGCAGAGTCAGTTCATGGGCTGTTTCTGTTTCTGAAACAAATTTAAATAAAACAAGCATTTAGAATATGAATTCATCTTCATCCAAAACACTAAAGCAGAATTCAAACAGAGAGTAAAGCTTCCTTTTAACTTCAGATTTAAATAATTCACATTTAAGAATCATAACAGGCTATTTTAAACATCACACCTCTTCTTCCATTAAGTAATCTATTACCTGGTAAGTCAAAGAGAACAAACATCTATGTTAAAGAAAATGCTATTTAATAATTGGCTATTTAACATTATCAGTAATTCTAGATTTACGATGATCTCGTGGTTTCTTTATAATATACTTGGGAAGGGTAACTTTTCCTTATGAATAATTCTGAATTCTGCTGAGAGCTATAAATATGAAAATATACGATTTTCTTTTTTTTTAAGAATACACATTTAAAATCTGACACGCAGCTGAATTTTGTTATGTAAATGTAATTTAAAAAAATATTCAGTAACTGGAGAAAATGTCATTTTCAGTAAGTGAGGTATCTCAAAATACAGTGTCTACCTAGTGTATAACATCAGATTTAGATGAAAGAGCTATAAATATTATTCTAACCGGAAGAAAAGAGTCTAGCTTGTATATAACATCAAATTTAGATGAAAGAGTTATAAATGTGATTCTAACCAGAGGAAAAGACTGGCAATTCCTGACACAGAGAATTTTATTTCAGCAGCTAAACCACCAGATTTTCATACTAACCAGCCTTCCCTTCAGTGATGTTACTGAAGTTTGCTACATTTTATTAGCTACATTTTCAGCATTCCAAGTCCTTACTTAGAAATGATATTCTCATGATAGGTTAAACACTAGAACTATAATACAAGACTTCACTAACTTTCTCACACCATCATGACTTAACTGTTTATCACTGTACCACTGAGGTATCCCAATTTCTGTAACACTGAGGTATCCCAATTTTTGTTCACAAATGATTCATCTGTCAGACTCTAAACAAATCAGTTCAATTTCAAGCAATTTCCTTTTCAACTTGATTTATTTACCATATCTGCCAAATATAAATGTGTAACTTTATCTATCCCTCTTCTTCAGCTTTCTCAGCCATTAAGGATCACTGCTGCAGATAAAGTCCACCTCCATTTTTTCATATTCCTAATTTATCTCTCTATATCTTGGCAGCTACATAGAGGATGGAGACTCCAGAAAGGAAGTTAGAATTAGAATTGCAAAAGCAGCATTGACCTTCAAGAATCTTGAGAACATATGGCACTCAAAAGTTGTAAGCACAAAAACCAAGTTAAGACTATTCAATTCAAATGTAATATCCACCCTCATTTATGTGAAAGCTGGAAAACAACTAAAGAAATAGACAAGAAATTAGACTCTTTTGAAAACAAATGCCTAAGGAAAATACTTGGTATAAAGTGGAATGAATTCAAGATACGACAGATGAGCAAACAACAACCTGTTTCATGGGTGATCAGAAAAGAAGATGGACATATGTCAGTTATGTGATGAGAAGAAACAATCAGAGAATCCCCAAACAAGCTATCAAGTGGAACACAACAGGCCAACAAAAAAGAGGTCGACCACAGGAAACTCTAAAGAGGACACTGTTAAGAGAGGCCAGTTCAGTGGGCATAACATCCCTTGATGAGATTGAAAAACTCGCCAAAGACAGGAAATCTTGGCGAACTACCATGTGACGTTTAGCGGCATGGGAAGGATGTAAGATGTCCTTGTATGTAATCCTTGAGAAAGGCTCATGCAGAAATACTGGATGTTGTATGCTCTTCATTTATACAATCTCATCTTACTTCCTTATTTTCTGCCATTTGTGTTTCTGCTCAATTTCCTCATTTCCTTTGTTGTTTTGTAAAACAAACACACACCTTTATCTACCTAAATCTGATTCAAGACTCTACTATTTCTATCATTTAAAAAAATGTTTTATGATCTGAATGTTATAAATTCTAAAATAAGCTAAATTTCTGCTTTTGGAGATGCATCATCAATGGTAATACTAGACAGTGCAGTACAAATTTATCCAAATGTTATTGAATGTATGAAGGTGGTTGGTGAGAAAAGTTTTGCTCTTCACAGCTTATGATCAACACTATGATTTCTCAACCAGGGTTCCCACAAGAGGTTGCTAGAGGTCTGCAAGAGATTTGTTATTTAAAAAAAAAAAAAAAAGAAAAGAACACTGCCTCTAAATGGTTGTACAGAAAAAATAATTTTGTGTTCAAAAGAACACTGACATTTATTACTGGATTCCTGTATCTCTCTCTCTGAACCTTGAGTGCCCAGGGCACATGGAGCTTCTACAAGGTTTTTCCACAAATGCCTGTCCTTTGCCTTTTTTTCTGCTCTTGCTCAGATTCTTGTATTTACAACTCAATTATCATAATGAGCTAAAGATGTAATATTTTTTTCTTTTACAAAAGGCTTCCTAGAGACTAGACCACTGTTTCACTTGGGTTCTGTCAGGGTAAAAAAGCTGATCAACAAAAAAAAATTATTTGTATTGTTTTTGTTTGATTGTGCCGATTTTTAATTTCAAATTCTGTATATAATAATGCTAACCCTGATATGTGTGTCCAGCGTGCTTTGGTTAGACAGTTGCTCTAGTTAACACTTCTTTTTCAGTGTATGGCTTTTGTTATATCTTGTTTGACAAACCAGAGTAGTCACTTATTGAAAACTATTACAACCATTTTATATTTTATTTACTGTCAAGGCTGATTTTGTTTTTTGGACAAAACCATTACATATCATTACTTACTGGCAACATCCCTGAATTCTGTAGTGTGGGCACTGACTTGAGTGTTAATGCTGTATTTTGGGTGAATGCTGGGCAAAACCCTGGACACATTCCCCATGTCAGTTGATCCCCCCTGTTTCATCAGTTTGTTCTCATCATGCTCAAACTCAATGCCAATGGATTCTCCATTTGCCTCGTACAGAGAAGCTAGCATCTCATTGCTCACAAGAGAGTCGTAAGATTTTGGATCGAAACTGTATGACACCTAATAAAATGTAGCCAGATAAATAAACATTTAGACCAAGGGAACTAACAAATGAGGTCTATAATGTTTAATGTAAGTCAAAACAAAGAAACTTATATATAGCTAGACAAAATCTTGTTATCTCAGATCAACATGCTCAATTCACATACATTTCTTCATGATTTTCTTCTTATGTGTAGGTTTATTTCTCCCTCCCCCACCACAAATCAACATCATATTCCACTCTTTTATCAAATCTGCATTAGGTTCCTTCTTTCATGCTATCATTTTTAAATTTACCTTTTATTTCACCATTGTATATATCTAACTCTTCTATAATATCATTTTATATTTCATACTTTACTCTTCTTTTCACTCTTCTTTTGTATTACCATCTAATTCACTCTTATTTCATAATCCCTTTATTCACATTTCTACTGTATCACACTGTTTTACTTATCTATTATTATTAATATTATTATCTATTATTATCTAATGTTTGGTCCCTGTTATTACATTCTGTTAAACAAACCAACTTGAACATGAAATGTTACTTCATTTTTATACACAAAAATTCACATTCTCAAAGTCTGCAAAAGCTTTCAGCATCACAATCAAAGTAATTTAACATGCAGTAAAAATAAAACTCATACTGTGCATCCTGTGGCATTGGCAGCTCCATCAAAACAACCACTGAGCCTTCTCTGAATGTCCTGAAGGTCAACACTAGATGGCGCCCTTGCATAATAATGTAGCTCGGCAGTCTCTGGAATGATGTTTGGCTTGGCCCCACCGTTTGTTATTACACCTGAAGAAGAAAGGTGGTACTATATAAAGAGACTAAAACATGACAGCAGTTCATTTATTCGCATGTCCCTTGCCTCCCAAACAGCACTCCTGTAGGGCTCTCGGTTGTGAGCGAGATGCCCTGCTGCTGATGCATCCACTGCGACACCAATTACATCTGGAAAAAGAAAGATGGTAATACTTTAATTCTCTTATCCTCAAACAGTATATTTTGTCTGTTTCTCTTCATCATGATAAATACTTCAGGCAGAAGTTAAAAAGTGCAAGAAAGACTAGAGAAAGGTGGCCCTAAGACCTAGTCAGAGACTTTTTGCTCTAAGTGCTTGTTGACACGGCTAGCATGATGATTTATTCATTTTGAGTTTTCATCTATAACTTTTCTGTGTGTTCTGTGATGATGCTCCCTACCTTTTTTGTAAGATTTTTAAAAAAAAATTACATTTGACTCTGGACCCACCATGAACCATTTAAATGGCTTTTTTAGAAAAATTAAAACAGCAGTTATACAGTTTTGTTCCATAAATGAGAATTCATAATTTAATATTACTATAAATGCCAAAAGTAGGCATCACATAATTTCCCAGTAGAATATGATATGAACAAACTTTGATAAAAAAAAACAAAAAAACAAGTGTGTGTGTCATGAAAGATGTTTGCTAGGTTAAGTTATCAATCCAGTTTAAAACACAATCATATGAGAAGATGTAGAGCAAAACATGAGTAGATACTGAAGCAGATACAGGGCATGCCTCCTGATTTGATGCTAAAATACAAATCTGCCATGACTTGCTGTCTGCTTACCATGCACTCTCCACGTCGGCTTGAACTGCTGACGCATACAAGACACATTCTGATAGCACAGAACAGCAGCATCAAGAGCATTTATACCATCCCATGGGAAACTTGCTGCATGGGAAGCTCTTCCCTGGAACTTTACTTTTACTCTGTTGATGAGGCAAAGTAAACCAAGTTACTACATCTGAAACCAATTTCTGAAATGATCTGGCCGTCTTCATCTTCTCTAATCTCACTGTGGAACTGCACACTTCCAATGATGATCTTGAAGTATAGGTATCATGAGCTGTGACAGCTTTCTTGAAGATCTAGAATGACCCCAAAAAGTTGGCACCTAAGCAGACTCTATCACAATGAGGGTGGCATGGGCAGTTCCCCATTAGTTTGAGAGTGCACCAGATAATAAGGTAAGGTAAAAGTAGTCCTCTCAAGCTATAATAACGCCTGGTGAATATGGTCTGATGCCTGTATTTTCCTTGACCAGTTGGCACATTAGAGAATGATGTAATCAACATTATAATAAAGGTAGATAGAGGTGCAATTTTACAAGGTGGCAGAAGGAGTGAATAAGTGAAAAAAAACGAATAGAAAATATGAGAGTAAGATGAGAATGTATAAATGAAAAACATACAACATTCAATATTTTGGTGTGAGCCTTTTCTGAGGATTACATAAACAAAACAAAACAAACATATAACTAAATGAAAAAACTTATCTAAGTGGCATCCTCCAGAGAGTAGGAACACAAGAATGCATGTCCCTCAGACCAGACGAGGCACAGAAACCATTGGGGGGGGGGAACGCCACCGAGAAAAGCAGATGAAGCCAATTGGAAAGAAGAGGCAGAGAAAAACAGGTGGGGGGAGGAAGGGAAGGGCAATAGACACCTGTAACCGCTAGAGAAACAAGTGAACAAGTGTCAAGGGGGGGAGGGAGGGGTTGTGGGGAGAGGCATGGAAGCAGGGAGATAATATGAAACTGGTGAATAGGACAAGACCTGGAGGGGCAAAAACACCTATAGGCTGCCAGAGAAGAAGAGAAGGTGGCAGTAAGGAGGGGGAGGGAAGCTAGCAGAAAGAAACAAGAAAGTAGAGTATAAATCGCAGAAAAATAGTGGAAAACTAAAGAAGTTAAAGGAAGCTGAAGACATTGTTAATTCCAGCTGGGTGGAGACAGCCAGCCTGGAAAATAAAGCGCTGTTCTAGGACCCTCTGAGATCGTACATCAGCAGAACAAGAGCGGATCGCACTAACAGAAATGTCCTGCTTTCCCCTGTGGTTGCTAAGGCAAAAATTTTAAGCCACAGGTGTCCAAGCCCTCTTAGAAATGTCATTAAGATGTTTTAATCAACATTATGTCTGGTTGGCTTTACTTCCCCAGCTCCAAGAGGGACCAGGTATCCATTTTGATAGACAGGTGACTGAGGCACCTTAATGGATTTGAACTACTTACCTTGCACACTAATCACTTCTCTACTATGGCACCTGCACCAGGTTATGTATAAATAGCAGACTTTTGATTAACTGTTGCTTCATGAAGAATTGAGTTAAAAGTCTTGACATGTCTGGTTTTACAGTCCTGTTAACTGTTAATTTCTATCTGCACATCTGCTTTTGTCTTTAAAAAAATAATACTTTTGTAACTGTCAGTATTGCCATTAGAAGTAACCTCACTAGTAGCCATTTTCAGAAGAAAAGAAAGAGTTCAAAAATTGCTTACGGACTCATTGCAACATAAACTGGCTTTGACAAGTTACACTGTGATGGATGAGCCATCATGGCAATGTCCAGATCTTTGTATGCTCCTGCATTTATTAGGTCAATCTTTCCACCTCCACCTTCTTCAGCTGGGCAGCCAAGCACAGTCACCTAGTGAAACAAACAGATGTGAGACAAAAAAAAAGAAGTTAACATGACTAACAGCACATCTGTTTCATGTTATCCTGTCTGGTTGGGAATAGTATTCAACTGTTTTCTTTTTTAAAAATGTGGTAAACATGAAAAATGAAAAAAGTTTGATTTATTTCTTCAATTGTCCATTATCAATTCAGGTATGGTCTTAAACACAAGTGATTTGATTTATTTCTTCAATTATAGACTGTCAGTTCAGGTATGCTCTTAAACACAAGTGATTTCTTTACATGAGTATTTTACTACACTGATAGCTGTGTGCCTGGTGTTTTCTACATTCTTTGTATAAAGAAAATTTTCTACTTTCAGTGGCTGACATATTTTCATGCCTCTGGAGGAAGCCACAACACCATAAGCTTGTAGAATCTCAGGACATCCTTGGATTCAGTTCTGTGCCAGTTTGTTCATGAAACTTATGAACAGACCAGACCCCTCCAAAAAATGAGTGGTCTGAAGCAAAATATAAAGAGGCTATACAAGAAAATATTTTGATGCTATACACTAAATATCCACTTAAATATCCTTGTGGAACTTTGCCTCCCTAATAGGTTTCCTGTAGGCCTCTCGGTTGTAAGAAAGGTGCTCTGCTGCTGATGTGTCTATTCTCAGATCATCAACGATGTCTTGCAGCCATCCTTGCTGTGGTCTTCCTCTCTTTCTTTTTTCCCATTATGTACCCTTCCAAGACTGTCTTCTCTAAATTATCATGATGTTTAATATGTCCAAAATATTTAAGTTTTCTCTGTTTAACATTCCTTACTTGCCAACTTTCTTCAATATTAAGTTCTTGTAGTATGGATATATTTGTTCTTTTTTGTGCCCATGATATCTGAAGAACTGTAGCATTTACATTCAAAGCCATTTATGTGTTTCTCAGCTGTTTTGTTAAGTGTACAGGTCAATCATGTCTTCACAAATTAAAAAAAAACTTGATCAGTAGAGTTTATCCTCCAGAAATGTCAGCTCCATGAGAGAAGACTGATCAAACATTCTGTACCATCTCTTTCTCCTTCTCCCCAAGATAGAAAAGTAAGAATAGTTTCTCTATGTTTATGAGGAAAATTAATGCACTCATTAGTTGCCATATGGGCAATCATGTTTCTCCATTTTTCTCCATTTTGTGCAGTTCTTGGTCTTTCTAATTTGATGGGTTGTCTTTCTTTTCCTGTACCACTTTGTCTGAATAGATATTTTTCTCCCTTTGTTTCTCTTATTTTCAAAGCATCCTAACTTCTGCCTTCTCATAAGACATCCAAAGACTTTAGATTGCACTTTCCTTTTGGTTTTCTTTACAGTGTTTTACAGCTTCTCTGACAACTTCTAATTTATTTTTATGACTACCTCAAGTGTGTTGCCTCTTCTCCAAAGCCAAATCTCTATTATGTCCAAATTCCTTCTAATCTCTGTGTGTGTGTGTAACTATACTTACTCTTCTTCACATAAATACATATTTAGCAACATTTATATAATGGTACATATAGCAGTTTGAATAACTAATAATTTAAGCACTTTGGGAAAGCATAAAGTAGGAATGTGAGTTATGCTGACCTTGCCTCTTATATCTCCTCTTTCAAGCACCTCTTTAATGCCAAGGGCTACTGACACACCTAAGATGGCTATAAGATTGTGCCCACATGCATGGCCAATACCTGGCAGGGCATCATACTCACACATTACACCTGAAATTACATCCATATTGATCTGTACATATATTCAATACTAATTTTACTTTAAAAACTCAACTATCACAGAAACAACCTCAGTATATACTTTGATAGTCTCCAAAGTATGCAATCTGCACAGCCAAACTCTTTAGTTGTTTTGAATCTGTGTTCTTGATGCCATGGTAAATTCATAATTGCTATGATTTTTTAATGCCTTCCAAGGAAATGCACAATTTTTAGTACATGCAATGGTCTTCTTAAGTAATGTCCTTTTTTTTAAAAATAAATAAATGACATTGTAAAAAGTGCATTACTTCAACTGAAAATATTCATGCTGACGTGTGACGAAGTCTTGTTTGTCTTGACTTGGCTCCTTCCTCATATACCTTTCGGTGTTGAGGGGACAAACAGATGTCTTGATATGGCTCAACAATTTGCTCCATATAATGGGACATTTAATACTTCTGTAATTGAAGATTATTCAGTTCAAATGTAATATTCACCCTCATTTATGTATGCAAAAGCTGGAAAACAAGAAAATAAACAACAAATTAGACTCTTTTGAAAACAAATGCCTATGGAAATTACTCGGTATAAGGTGGAACGAATTAAAGAACAACGCAGAGATAAGGCAGATGAGTGAACAACAACTTGTCCCATGGGAGATCAGAAAAAGGAGATGGACATATGTTGGTCACATGATGAGAACAAGCAATCAGAGAATCCCAAAACATGCTACCAAGCAGAACACAACAGGTCAAAGAAAAATATGTCGGTCACATGAAACTCTAAAGAGGACATTGTTAAGAGAGGCCAAATTAGTAGGCACAAAATCCCTTGATGAGGTTGAAAAATTCGCAGAAAACAGGAAAACTTGGCGAATTACCATGCAAGTCCTATGTGACGTTTAACAGCATGGGAAGGATGTAAGATGTAAGAATTTCCTCTTTCCATCTCCTGCATGAGTGACCTCTTCGTCTGTTACTTATAAATCTTAGTGTGAATGTTTTCTGTGATACGCTGTCTGGTGGTAACCATGTAACATGGTCAAACCATTTGACTTGTTGTTTCTGGATATACTGTAATACTGGTGTTACTCCAACCTTTGCCTTGATGGTGCCACTTCTTATTTGGTCTCTTCATGACACATTTAGTATTCTCCTTAAACATTCATTTCTGTTGTGATGATTTTTCTTTTGTTATTGATTGTTAGTGTCTATGTTAGACATTGTTAGCATAGAGTTGGGAGGAAAATTGTGTTGTACAGTGCCCTTTTTTGTTTCAGTTGTGACATATTTGTTTTTCAGTAAGGAAGTCATCTGTCCAATGACCTGATTTACTTTATTGCATCTGTTATCAATCTCTGCGTCAACTGTCCCTGAGGATAATATTATGCTACCTAGATATTTGAAATGTTTCACCTGTTTCAAGGGCTGGTTGAAGATCTTTGTTTAGATTTCATCTCTTGCTATGGTCATGACTTGTTTTTTTCAGCACTGATCTACAGCTCATGGCTGTTACATGTACTTGCTAAATTATCCATGTTCTGTTGTAGGTCTTTTTCTGATGTGGCTATAAGTGCTTGATCGTCAGCAAAAAGGAATGCATTTATGGTCCTCCTATTTGGTGTCTTCTGGAAGGTGTGCATTTATTGGAACTCTTTCTGGGGTTGGACTGCTAGGACAGCTTTGTGGTGGAGTTTTTACTATGTATGTTAGCTTCTTTGCAGATGTTGTCAGTGTATGTTATGAACAGTGTGTGATGAAATGTGCATAAGAAAACCTGTGGTTTATAGTCAACATTGAAATTTCACATTTTTAATACATGCTGGAATTGCACCAACCATTTTTATTTATATGAAAATTAATTTTTGCTTTTCCTTAAAACTCTCAGGTTAGTGAATGTGTGGCAACCACAGAGAAATGTGTAAACATATACTCATGTAACTCTCATGAACAAAGTTATGTATCCTGTATTATACCTATGTTTGGAGCATCAGGATCTAGTTCTCTGCTTGATGCTGTTGCCCTGAAGGCAGTGTCCAGCTTGTAATGTTTATCTACCTGAAAGTAACAAGTAGCACTAAAATAAACTCTTGTATCAGTCAATTACTGTGAAGAACTGAACTGCTAAAATAAAGAAATGCAAAGGCACATGAAGAACTGCAGGCCTAGATATGTAGTCAAAACAATAACATAAAAAAGAAAAATAAAGAACTAGAGTAGAATGCTGAACTTAGAGTTAATTCTTCTTCTACAGCACTAAGTATTACCCAAGTTGCTCTAAAAGTCTTCAGTTTCATGTGGCAGTCCCACATCTTTTGCCAGAGGTCTTGTTTGTTGATGCTTTTCTGATTAAGCAGATTTGTGCAGATGTAAACTAATGAGTTCTATTTATTTAACTGCAAAAGTATAAAAGCTGCATGTGGTATTTCTGAGATATTAGATTTTTTAATGGCATTTTTTATTTCTTCAAGTTAAACTTTGACAAGACTGTATTTACAAATGTTTACATATATTCTTTCATGTGCTGCTCAATAAAACTGAAATATGATTCAAGAGCCCACAGTAAAAATAAATTAGAAATTTTTTCACATAATTCTCATGGTCTGACCTTCTAGTCTCTATTTTATAGTTTCAATACACTGTGCACCTTTGACAAGTATAACATGTGCAACTGGCATTAGCTCTGTTATTCCATGATTCACAGAGGGTGTCAAAATGATGGAATAGGACTTCTAGCATTATTACTCAATTTTCAGTCACTGTAGTTGTCTTCCTACATCTTACATCCTTCCCTTGCCATTAAATGTCACATAGGGCTCGTATGGTAGTTCACCAAGTTTTCCTGTTTTCGGCGAGCTTTTCAATCTCTTCAAGGGATGTTATGCCCACTAAACTAGTCTCTTCAAGGGATGTTATGCCCACTAAACTAGTCTCTTAACAATGTCCTCTTTTTAGATTCACGTGGTCGACCTCTTTTTCTTTGCCCTGTTGTGCTCCACTTCATGGCTTGTTTTGGGATTCTCTGTTTCTTCTCATCACATGACCAACATATGTTCATCTCTCTTTTCTGATCACCCATGAGACACTTTGTTGTTTGCTCATCAGCCTTATCTCTGCATTGAATTCATTCCAATTTATACCGAATAATTTCCTTAGGCATTTATTTTCAAAAGAGTCTAATTTGTTTTCTGTTTCTTTAGCTGTTTTCCAGGTTTCGCATGCATAAATGAGGCTGGATATCACAGCCAAATATTTCCTTAAACAGACACCACTGTCTGTTAGTCTGGATCATCGCCAGTGAACCAGGCTATTACACTCGCACTCCAGTCTCCTCCTCATTATATACTTCAGTAAACTAAGACTAGTGACATCAGTTCTGTGTTGATCTTTCTTGCATCCTTAGAATCAGTTTGTGCTATGCATCACTTCGGTCATCTTGAACAGAAGATGTGTTACCACATGTGTTCATGGCTTTATCATGACTAGTTATGCTGATGTCTTGGGCTCATACTTACTTGAAATCCTCTGCTCTCTAGGAAGCTGGTAAGAACTTGATGAGCGTGTTGCTCTTCAAAACAAAGTTCTGGGTGCTCCCATATGTCTAAACTAACTTCCCGTAAATTAACACTTTCTCTGTCAATTGCTGTGCAAGCAAGGGATTTAACTCCTGCCATACTGCCAAACTGAAAAAAAAAATTTTATCACTGAAATGTCAGAAATATTTGTACTTACAGTTTTAGAGGTAACAACAGTGTGTGTGTGTGGGGGGGGGGGGGGAAGGAGGTGGGAGAAAAGCTTGGTGATGTCATTTAAACATTCTCAAGTGGAGTTTCCATGGAGGGTTTTATGAGTGGTTGCTATCATAATTCTGAATCAGAGCACAGAGTGAAGTCTGACTGTTTTAAAGTTACTGTTGTCCTCTATGACTGACATCTTTCTTCTGGCTACTTCAGTTCACATGTTTTGTGCAAGTACAGCACATGGTAATGATTTATTTTCAAATACATGCACTGTTCTTCAATGTATTGGGGGGGGGGGGTGATATTAATACTACCAGACATGTACATTTTGTTTTCAAATTATGGACCTCTGTGCCTCATTAACTATTTAAAAAAAACCCGATTTGCAAACAACCTATTATAAACATCAGAACATTTCCTTTCCATAACTTATCCACTATCAGATTTTTCATGTATAATATAGAACAAAGGTATATCGACACTTTAAGCTGTTCAGGACCAATAACAAAATACACGCCTATCAGAGTAATAGAAACGCTGAAAACCCTAGGCTCTAAGAGTTAAGAACGTGCTAAACAAAAGTGCAGCACCAGATTATATTCAGGTCATTCATCTGATAATTAAAAAAATACAATCTCTATATAATAATTTAAATTTTCCTTACAAGTGAAGAACAGCTGTATGCTTGTTTAACTGTAATTAATCGCAATATATACTATTTTACATTTTGAAATGTAACAAGCACTTGCATTACAATTAAACAAATACACGGTCTTTTTACCGAATAGTGGCGCGTTAAAAACAACCAGTGCCGTGTTAACTTGAGAGAGCTCCTTATATGCATTTAAACCTATAATCAATTTAATTATTCTACGTGTTTGTGCACAAAACCATAACAAATGCGTAATCTAACACAAGGGAACACCGCTGGAGATTCCCTGTTGTTGACGATATATTTGGGTTCAGATTAAGTAGACAACAGTTCGCGGCAGTTCACTCGCGGGTAGCAGCACAGTCTGCGTTTCAGAACTGTTTTATTTTCATAACGCTAGTTATGGCAGACGTGGTTCATTCTTTGTAAAGAATCGAGCCCACTATTTTGCGATCATTCCTCCGTCTTCATATGCCAGAAAAATATGCATTAAAACAGACATTGCTCTGGACAAGAAATATATATATATATATATATATATATATATATATATATATATATATATATATATATATCATAAAAACTATGCATTTGTAACATTTAAACATCGATGTAATGTACTTTTCTTGCTATTTTCATAACTGAGAAGTTACTCTCCCCCCCCTCAAAAAAGTATACTATAGAAGCAAACAATTTTTCTGAATCATGTACAAGGAAAATTAAAATATGCGAAAACAGCTGAAGGAAACTTTAATGATTCCACCGTGTCATGTATAAGTAAAAGGAAAAAAAAATATCGCAAATGAATTGTTGAAAAAATAGGGTAAATATGTGTGTGTGTGTTTGTGCGCGCGCCTTCATACAAAAGTAATGTGAGTAATTAGGTATGATTTTAAATGCTATCTGGGCCCACTTAGACTTACAATCTACGATATCCATTTCTTTGGAATGTTTGTAAAAACAATGGAACTTATTTATTTTCAGATCAGCTTAGATTTTCAGATCATAGTTAGTATTCCGAATGCCTTCTCAACTCAAGATATTAAATGAAACTAATTCCCCAAAAGAAAGGTAATTTCTATTTTAAAACTAAAATTCCATTTCTTGAATCTTTAGACCATAAGCAGACCGCTATAATAGCACATTCTCACAATACGTTTTATGTTAAAACAAGCATAAATGTATCAGCATACACTTTCCCAAACCAACATTTATTTTTAATGTTTACGGAAATGTGCCAATTTTCTATCATTACCACCAAGTTACCGTTCTTACATTTGTATATTTGTAGATAGGAAATTCTGCAATCACTGAAGTAGATCCGGCAGCCGAGTCGATAGTCAGTGAGACATCATCTGACATCATAATCAAACATGGCGGAAGAGGCGAGAATTAGGATTGTTGGAGTATAGGATTATCACTATTATAAAGTGAGATTCAGGCGCTCTGTGTGTGTATCGTCTCGGCTGTTACAAAATTCAACCATTTCGTGGCCAACAGGTAAGATTAATAAGCCTTTACGCTACAGAGAAGCACAAGGGAATAGATAATTGAGTGAAATGAAAGAATGTAAATACGTGGGCAATGCCACAGGGCAAGAGGACTTAGCACACGTCCACGCAAGGTGGAATTTAAGTCTGTTTAGTTTGGCTATTGATCATGAAGGAAAATTGAAGTAAAAATGTGAACAAACGTGTGTCCATTTCAGCGGTTTCCCCACTGATATGTTTATTTTTTTCTGATATAATCAGACTCCGTACCGTAGAAAAAAAATTTTAGTAGAACATGTGAAATCATATGTAAATAATAGACTAGTGTGGCCAGCCATTCCATTTCAGAAAATTAATGTAAATAAGGCAGTAATATCAGTTTATGATGTGAAGTTTTTTTTAAAATGACTGACTGCCACATACTATAACTGAAGATTGCCTGATTGCGTGGGAAGTCAATGAGATATGAGAACATTATCAATTTGTAGCCAGGCGCTTTTTTTTTTAAATGCATCAACAAATTTTAATGGTTAGAAAAATGTGAAGAAAATTACACAAATAAATAAGAAATAATTTGAAGTCTAACAAGAGAGTGCATTGTTGCTTAGGCTTAAAAAAAAATATAATTCCTTGTCAAAGTCAAAATGATCTTTAGCTTAATCATATTTTCACAATTCTGCTTTGTGATTGTTTATTATTAATTTTCTGACAAAGCTCAGACCTCACTTTTTATCAGCTAAACATTAATTTTCATTTAAGCTTACCAATTTTTGATTGTTTTTAAAAACACAGGCATATTGATAATTTAATTGAGACACGTGCCTCACATGCGAGTGAAAAATAGTCAGTGTGTAGATTACCTCTGTATCAAGAAAAAAAAAAGAAGAGTTTACTGAAATGCTTCATTTGGACTGTCTTGTTTAATGGAAGTCTTTCATATGTAATAAACAGACCAGTATAAAGGTCACAGGCAGCAAACGAGTTATGGTTTAAAGAAAATAATTGCCATTGGAAAAGCTAAGATGGCTGGTGAGGAATGTCAGTCAAAAGCCAGAGAGGGAAAAAAAAAAGTACAGTAATGAGAAAAATATGCACACTGAGATAATAGGCGCGGGGTTTAAGTGTTTGGAGCGTTCAGTTTTAACTTTGTCCGTTCAAATTTGAATGCTGGATAACGTTAGCCAGTAAGTTCTAGAGAGTGAGTAATCACGGCAACAGGTACGAGAGAATCAAATAAGGGCGCGTGAATCAAGGTCGGTGCTGGAGTTCCAGCAGCTGTGACGTATTCGTTTCGGTGCCGCCATTTTAGAATACCTGTCTTTAAAACAACCGCCAGTGTTATTGGATCACACTAGGTCAAGTTCATTCTGAGTATAAAGGAGTATTTTATGAATCGTGTTCCCCCCCCCCCCCCCCCCAACCTGTGCTTGTTTTTTTTTCATTTCGCTTTTTACGTTATACATCATGTTGGTCACAGGGCATCATGTGTCAGCAGTTAGTCTTGGGTTTAACACTTCAGTGTCTGTCCTCGGTATTGTTTCGTCACGTCATCCATCCTCCTCAAGTTTGCTCATATCATTTTGTTGCCTCCCGGATCTCTTTAAATTAGCATTATGCAGCTCTAGGCTCAGCATCACGCAGCAGTGCCTTTCAGTGTGGCATCGCCGTATGACTAAGTCATGCATTTGAGAATTTTATTATTTAATTTTTGTTGTTGTTGTTGTTGTTGTCAAAGGAAATCTCTCGTTAAATACAGTTTGCAGTGATTAGCTCATTTAGATTCGGGAGACTGAGTATGAGGGATGAGTGTGGCATGTTTAACACTTTCACTCTTATCAGAATCCTCCCAGTCAAAGCTGTTCACGGCCCAGTACTCCAGGTAAAAGTGTGATGCTGTGGTCTAGTCTGTAGGGCAGTGGCCAGCATGACTTCATCACGTGATGGAAGCTTGATGAGTGGAAAGTTTCTTATATAGTCCCCGAGGGCAGGTAGAAAAGTCAGCTGCAGTATGCACCTGATTGGACTAGATACCTTGATTTCAAGATCTTAGTCATTCCTGAGTGCAACTAAAAAGCGGGGGGGGGGGGGGGGGGGGTTCAGTACGTCTTTAACAGATTCCTCCACCATGAGGACTATGGCGATCCCTGCCCGGTTAGCCAGACTGGGCCCATAACTGGGGGCAATCAAGGAAGAGGTGGGACAGGGTCTTGGTCATCCATAGTTTGCCAACCCTGATGTCAGCTAGGGGTCTCTGATTGCCAGAACGGACGTCTTCGTTCCCCCCCATACCCGCACCCCACTCCCCGATATATTCTGTATAGTTACTCTTAATTAAAATTGACTGGAGCTGCGCAGAATTGGACTTATATATACGGAGGAAATGAGAATCTGTCGTTTGTGAAAACTGTAGGACTTAGTGACACTTGTTTGCATTCTAGAATGAGGTTTTGTAGTGATGGAGGAAAAGCAGACGAAGATCGCCGCCCAGCACCGTGAACCCTCGCACTACTTCCAGCCACCCGTGAGGTTCTGGTCATTTCTCTCTCTCTCTCTCTCTCTCTCCCCCCCCCCCCCCCCACACACACACACACAGACAGACAGGTAGTTTTTCTTTGTTATGACTCTTTACATCTCCTCGTCTGGGGACAAGTAAAATGTTGATGTTTGCGCGGAAGCGGCCAATTTTCTGCGTCTAACAGAAACCTGTTTTTCTAATCACAGCAGCCTGGAGTCTGCTTGTTCATCGTGTGTTTCCAGCGTTTTCGCCATTCTGTGTCTGGGAGTAACTGCAGTGTATGTTTGGGTAAATGTGTACGCGAAGTCTTAGCTTGTTGGTCCACTGCATGCGATATAGTTCACAATTCTTATAGAATGTACGGTGTTGATGTCGATTTGATAAGAAATAGCGATAGGGTAGCTACCGTTCCATGTTGGCTCTGTAAGTAAAGAAAAAAATTGAAGAAAATATTTCCCTCTAATCTAATGGCAGCGGCAGAGCTTTGATATCAGAGTAACTGTTTTCTTTGAAGCTCAAAAGTCAGCACGTGTTTTGTAAGTTGGATGAACACGAAGGTCAGTGCGTAATGAAGGTTCGAACATTCCGGGTGTCATGGCATCCTTGGATTCACGTACGTGCCACGGCGATGGGGTTAGGCGATCATGGTTCTCCGTTTTTGAGCGATTTTTGTTATTTCTAATCATATTTATTTCTTTCCTTGTCACGTGCCACTTGGTCAGCGAGTTGAGATGTACATTTCTCGGTTTTCCTCTCACCATTTAGCATCATATGTTCAAGTGATTGCCATGTTCTCAGAGATTGGTCATCTCTGTTTTAGTTTTCTGTGCAAGTGCTATTCGATCATTATTACATCGCGCGCGCGCGTATGTGTTGTTTTTCGAGCCTCGATTTACACCGGGAATTCGTCCTTGGAATAAGCAGCATAATTGGAATCTGTGTAAATCGAAACAATAATTTTCTTCGTGTAGGCTGTGGATGTTTATCTTTCTGGGTATTGATTTCTTGTGTTGGCTTTTCATTTTTATTTTTATATTCCCTGTACACAGATTGTGATCACTGTTGACATCTGCCCCCTGTATGCCCTTACATCAATCAGAGATGTTCTGTATTGCTTTCTAGTACAAAAATGATCTATCTGGTTTCTAGTTCTATCATCTGGAGATATCCACGTTGTCTTCTGTATCTCTTGGTATGGAGATATTGTGCCTTCAATGACCATGCCCTTTCAGTTAATCTCTCTCCGTTCTTCTTCTTCTTCTTCATCATCTTCTTCTTCTTCGTTCGCTTCTACCACCAAGACCGCCTTGTGATCCTACTGAATTTACGCCTGTGATCCTCGATAGGTCCCGTGGTCCCACGAAAGGACCACACGAGATCCCCGAGAGGACCACAAGAGGTTCAGAGTATCGTAGGGCTTGAGCCTGTACTCTTGGTGGGTCTCAGAAGCGGGATTGCGTGACACCGTGGTTTTCGTTGCACCAGTTTAGTCTAGAGTTGGACTTTCTCACCGGAAAACCTCGACCTTTTTTTGGATATCAGTATATCCCTGCTGGGTGAGAGGTGGTAGCTCATCCAGGCTAGAGTTGGACTTTCTCACCTGAAAACCTCAACGTTTTTTGGATATCAGTTTATCCTCTCTGGGTGAGAGGTGGTAGCTCATCCAGGCTAGAATTGGACTTTCTCACAGGAAAACCTCGACGTGTTTTGAGATACCCGTGTATCACCGCCGGGTGAGGGGTGTTGCCTATCCGGTCCAGCGTTGGACTTTCTCACCGGAAAACCTCATCGTGATTAGGATACGCATACATCCCTGCCGTGCGAGAGGTGGTTGTCTAACTAGACTGCCCTGGTCCAGTGTCTCCGACCAGCATTTTGTGGTCGTGGCCGGTACCCTTCCTAGTTGTGACTAGGACGGAGCTTTTGTCCAGGAGGACGAATCCTCGCCATTAGTGACTTCCACCCCTAGGTTGAGCCGGTTTAGGCATATTATCTCGGTATGAGCGTGTTTAGGACGTGACCGACTTCTAGAACGGAGGTACTGTGACGTGCGTAGCCATCAAGTATGGGTGTATTTCGGACGTGGCCGGCCTCTAGAACAGAGGTGCCGTAGTATGAGTAGCTCTCGCCGCGATACTACTGGAATACCGATTAAACTTCACTTTATCCTTTCCATCACCTTTTCACATCGGCGCCACACAGCAGCCCTGATTGCTATTCCGCATTTTCTTCCTTGGCCGGGAGGAGTTTCACTCCGCGCGCGGCATCCGAAGAATCTCACCAGCAGTGTCTTATCCTCTGGGTTAAGCCGGTTCAGGCATTTCACCCGATATGAGTGCACTTAGGATGTGGCCGACCTCCAGACCAGAGGTGCCGTGAATTGACTACTGTTTACGTCGCTTAATCCTTTCTTTCACCTTTTCCACAGTGGTGCCGCGCGGCAACCCCATTCGCACTTTTCTTTACTGGTCGGGAGGAGCCCCACTCCTCGCACGGCAGCTGAAGAATCTCACCAGCAACGGTAGATGAGCTACCAAACATGACTCTCATCTACCCGAAGCGTCTGGTTTTCAGGCGGCAGATATTCGCCTTCGCCCTTTATCCTGTCAGTTTAAACAGTTCTGCCACGAGAAGGCCAGGAGTTGGACTTGACTGTCAGAGACTATTTGAGACGCACGCCATTGGAGTGGAGAGCGTATCCTCCACTCCACCTCCGGCAATAACAGTCCTTAGAACCTCTCTCCGCTCTGATTTACCATGTCAGTTCCTTCTTTCCCCATTACTTTTTCGACGTCGGTGTTATCTTTCCCTACCTTGGCGTTGAAGGCCCCATAGCAATTAGGATGTCGTGTTAGGGACTTTGTTAATGATTTGTTGTAATTGGTGATAGAAATCTTCTTTCACCTTGTCATCTGCATCGTTCGAGGGTGCATAACACTGTATTATTGTAATTCTTCTGTGTTTTAGGTTGTATCGTGCTCTTATTATACGACTATTCGCAGGTTCCCATTCTGCAAGACTCTTTGCTGCTACATTTGACATAATTATACATGCCCCCTCTTGATGTTTCCCGCCGTCTCTGCCTGTATGTATTATTAACTTACTGTTTTCCACAGATCTTTTACCTGCTTCTGTCCATCGCATTTCACTGATGCACAGTACGTCTATGTGGTATCTCTCCATTTCTCTGATGACCTGAGTAGTTTTTGTTGGTGCTGCCATCATTTTTACATTCCAGAATCAAATCTTTGTCACATGTTTAGGACCGACGATTGAGCTCTTCGGAGTTGACATCCCTGATGCTCGGTTGGTTTCTCTACGAGTTTTCATAAAGAGATATTTTTTTCCCCATCCAGAGTCGCCTCTAGATAGGTCACAGGATAAGGTTGATAGCTTTATGCCCAACTCCCGATACAGGATATGTGACAGATCAAGCGGAATTCCGCTGATTTCTGCATGCCGGCGAGAGCGTTAAAAAAGCGTCCGTCATCTTGCACGTCACATCGGAAGTCTCTAGAAGAGTAATATAATGAGTTAAATTCAAGGTTCTGAAATAATGTAAATAAAATAAAAGATAATTTTAAAATATTCATTCATTCATTTGCATGTCCCTTGCGGAACTTTGCCTCCCTAACAGCACTCCTGTAGGCCTCTCGGTTGTGAGCAAGATGACCTGCTGCTGATGCATCCAAATAAAATAAATAGTAATTTTAAAATATAGTTTGTACAGTTACAGCCAACAGTTATGTATTGAAGCCTGATAGTTCTCTAAAGAAGTTCATAGTTGAAGATGGTCACGTTCTTTAACAAAATGCATGTGGACTCCACGGTTTATAAATGCACTAACACAGGTTTGCTACAGAAGAGTAGTGATCAAACAACAACTGAGACAAACAGTGGTGGTCAGACAGCAACACAAACATGTTAGCTCGCAGGTTTCAGCGTACTCAGTTCGTGAACAAATAGCCAACTGAGCACATTTTATCTAGCCTTTTTTATAAATAGGACAACCCTCATCCTGGCCACTGATACATGCTCACGTGACTGTCGTGAAATGGTGTCTGTTTATAATTTTTGTTGAACTGAAAATCAGGGATGTAGGATTTGCGATTTTGTACAAGAAGCAGTATGAGAAAATTGTAAAGTTATATAAGTAATGATAATTTAAAAAAAAAGGTTTTGATCTTCAGGGTTCAGAATCGGTGTATTCTAAATTGATGCATATTGGACTGATGCAGATCGCTTGTATGTACATTATATTCTTTGTCATCTGTCAGATTTTCTTGGATTTATCCGTTCACCAACAAATGGAAATAGTAAAATTCAAAATTTCCGTAGAATCTTGAGAAAGTGAACGATGAATAACGAGAGACGATATGTTTATTTATTGCAAGTAATGATAATACTTTTATGAACATATCTCTCTCTCTCTCTCTTTCTCTCTCTCTCTCTCTCTCTGGTCCATTCTAATCATGCATTGGTTATCGTTGATTTCCACACCCATCTGTCCTTTGCTCTTTCTATAAGATATGTTGTTGAACCATGCACCATGCTCTTTTAGTCCTTCAAATATCGTGTCTTTGTCTTCCTTTGTTCCTGCATTTTTTCCCAGTGTCACTAGATGTTCTAGTTTGCCTCATCTCAAAACATGCTCTACAAACCTGGATTGTTGTGTTCTGAATTTGGCCAAATCTTCTCTTTTTTGCCCAGCCTCACTTAGAAGCTCTTCGTTTGTTTTCTTGGCTGTTCATGGCATTCTCATCTTCTTAGGGACTATATCTCCCCTGCTTCCAGTAGATTTTGAGTGCTCTTGGTTACTGTCCGTTCTTTCATATTCATATAACAAAATGAGTTCGGTATAACACTGCATAGCTCTGATATTCATCTTACATCCTTCCCGTGCCGCTAAACGTCAACACACATGGTATTCATCGTCCTGGCTTTATTGCTGGAAGGTCTTGTGATGATATAAAAAGGAGCCAGTAACAAATTGTTGCGAAGTTTAGATTAAAAAGTAAAGTCCGTCTTAGATAGGTATATTGTAAGAAGAGCAGATCGAAGGCAAAATAAGGGAGAAAACAACTGATACATAATACAGAATAGTAATGGCATGGAGTCTTAGTGAGAACTGAGCTTCTGTTTTGCATGCCGGTTGAAGGCGATATGATTTTACTTGTGAAAACTATAATGGCCTAACTCTGAGATGGCGAGAATAATTACCATTCCACTTTACCAATAATGGCGCAACAAATTACACTACAGCGTACTCGAACTATAGATATATATTTTAATTCATAGACGGGTTTATGAAGACGAAAATCGGGATATTTAAGAGTAATGTTCTAAGTGGACTACTCTGTGGAAGTGAACACTGAAAAATCACCAGAATTATAGACAACAGGTTGAATTCTTTCCAGACTAAATGTTTTACGAAGAATTAGAAGAATATTTTGGCCAAACACCATAAGAAATAACATCTTGTTGGCAGAAATGCAGATGAAACCACTGACAGCAATTATTGAGGAAAGACGCTGGCGATGGTTGGGACATGTGCTCTGAATGACTAATGACTCACTACCAAAAATAGCACTAAGATTGAGCTCTAAGATTGACACCACAGAGGAACAAGAAGTAAGGGTAGACCAAAGGAGGACACGGAGAAGAACAACAGAAAGATGTTGAGCAATAGAGGGCTCGCCTGGGCAAGAGCGGAAAAAATATATATATAATTTTATATCTATATATATATATATATAAGCCACACATTTATGACGCTAGAGTTACTCATTCTCAGCATCTGTGCACTGTATGATGCAGCGCAAACATGAAGATACAATTTCCGGGGAAGTACGTAGACAACAGAGGTATGAACTGTATCTGTGTCAGTTTTACTTCATCTATATTTCAGTTGTGGGCGCATACATTAAAGATGGCTGACCATAGTCTGTTTTTAATTATCTACCGCTACAGATAATTATGGCTCGGAAGGTTTGTTTTGGCTGTAAAAGTTCATACAACAAACAGGAAACCTGCATTTATACCATTCTATCGTTAGTTCCTCTGTGAATGTTTACGTGTAAACATTATTTCTCAGGTGAGTTTTTGGTTTTGTTTTTTTTTTGGAAAAACATTTGTTAGATCGTGCATTTTTCTGTGTTAAATTGTTGAAGTGTCTGTAACTTTATAGCTTTCACGTTTGTTTGACAGCTCTTGTTTTGTGTTTAGAAGCATATTTTCATGTTAAATGCTTACATTTTATAGCTGACTTAACGCTGTTAGTAATGCATTTCACGTATTGTTCACATTACAAGCATCACAGCAGTGTTTACCGTTTCCCGATTCTTTACGCCTTGCAAGTTCGACCTTTTTTTTTTTTTTGCCCTTATTTAAAGCGAGCCACATCTGTGGGTGGTTCTGTGGGCATCCGAAGTGTTCAAACAATCAGCGTGTGCTTGCGACGTT
The DNA here is from genome assembly GCA_009760885.1 of Achatina immaculata. Classification (NCBI taxonomy): domain Eukaryota; kingdom Metazoa; phylum Mollusca; class Gastropoda; order Stylommatophora; family Achatinidae; genus Lissachatina; species Lissachatina immaculata. The sequence goes on from CM019692.1 coordinate 17,269,217, forward strand.
GCCACAGGTTAGCGATTGTTTACTCCGTGCCACACTGCAGGTGCCATGTGTTCAGAAAGTCCAGAGGAGAGTTCCAAAGCTTGGACGTTATCGAAGAAGCTCCACGCAGTAAGTTGTTAGCGTTGGGGGGGGGGGGGGGGGGGAGAGAAACCTCATTCATATTAGTTTGTTGATAGTGTCTTGTAATTTTGAGAGGGTGTTCTTTGCATCCCACAATAGCAACGATCTTAGAATACGATCTGAATATTCACAACTGTGCTGTAATTTAACACGTAGTCACTGTAAGAAAGAGGATACGAATATTAAATGTTCTGTCCTTCCTTTCACAACGCGCGTCTAAGATGTTATAACACGCTGCTGTTTGAGATGGTAGGTAATTGTTTACGATCGTATCGCTGATTGTTTCTCTGGCACACTTTCCCTCTTACGGGAGAATAAATAATATAGGCATATAGGATTTTGAGAACGTGGGATCCATCTGTTACACTTGCTGGCTTACGGGAGAATAAATAATATAGGCATATAGGATTTCGAGAACGTGGGATCCATCTGTTACACTTGCACGCTTACAGGAGAATAAATAATATAGACTTATAGGATTTTGAGAACGTAGGATGCCGTCTGTTTTCTCTAGCACACTTGGTGGCTTACGGGAGAATAAATAACACAGACTTATAGGATTTTGAGAACGTAGGATGCCGTCTGTTTTCTCTAGCACACTTGGTGGCTTACGGGAGAATAAATAATACAGACTTATAGGATTTTGAGAACGTAGGATGCCGTCTGTTTTCTCTAGCACACTTGGTGGCTTACGGGAGAATAAATAATATAGACTTATAGGATTCTGAGAACGTAGGATGCCGTCTATTTTCTCTAGCACACTTGGTGGTTTACGGGAGAATAAATAATACAGACTTATAGGATTTTGAGAACGTAGGATGCCGTCTATTTTCTCTAGCACACTTACTGGCTTACGGGAGAATAAATAATACAGACTTATAGGATTTTGAGAACGTGGGATGCCGTCTGTTGACAGCAGAACCAGAATGTTAAATAGCTACACTGGAAGACCCAGGACACTTCCTGCTGATACAGTTCTGCTACCGGCTATAGCCTGCGGGGAATGTATTGACCACCGTGACAGACATGGGGTTATCAGGACAGACAGGAACTGTACGTGCGCGGACAATAGAATTCCGTACTGCTGCATTCTTTATGGGCTGTTTGCTTGGGATGATGAGAGATTAGCGCTGAGGTCCTGAATATGGAATATCCTTGAGTAGACGAACATTCTGGTTATTTGTTGATAGTATGACACAATTCTGTGTTTGTATATCGGTGTCCTAGGTTACTAGAAGAGGGAAGAAAGCGCAGAGAGATTAGACCTAGCAACGCTGACGTGGTTTGTTAACAGAGGCAGATTACGCCAGTCAAATATTGGTAGCACCTGTCTGTTTCAAAGACATTTCCCAGAATTTAAAGAGCAGAAATGATTATCTATTCCTTTGCAATACTTTATTTATTTATTTATTTTACAGTTTATTTAAGTGAGGCAACTGTGTAAATCTGAAACAAGAACCAGATTTCTGTGTTCTTTTCTTTTTCTTCACCACTATACCGTTGTAAAGACAGTTTATCATGAAAAGTTATTGTAACTGATCAGCATTTCATACTTCACGCCTGAACATGACTGTTTTAAGACATGACAGTGTTCTTCACGTTTTATGTTGAACACTTTTTTAAAAAAAAGTCGTTAGTATGCGCCAGTTTCTCTTTTAAGATCTCATATTTGTTGCTTTTTTGAAGAAATGTTTGTGAAGTTAGGCATATCTCAGTGCAGTGTGGGCGTTAGAGCACGTGGCGATATACCACTTTCACAGGCGGAAGAGGCTTGGCCTGTGAGTATAATCAGAGACATTGTTTATTGGTTAGTGTATGTGCCCATGTAAACTATGTAACCAGCAGCTTGCCGCAGTAGCATGGTAACATTTGCTGTGTTTGCTTTGAGAGGTGGAGGAAAGGATATGGGCGGCAGGAAGGTATATATATATATATATATATATATATATATATATATATATATGTCTTAGACATCAGCCTGCCTTAGGGACCGAGGGAAAAAAAAACCAATGAACATCATAGACGGTCCCCTCAGTCAAGCATTTTGATCACGTAAAACTTCCCGCAAAATAGTCATTATAAAGATACCCATAAGTCGTTGCTTAGTTCAGAGTTATTACAGTTGAAGACCGCACATGAAGTAAACATTCGCAATGTCATTTATGCCATTACAAGGTCCGACAATTAAGTAATGAGACTGATTTTATTATGGCCAAGACAAAAATGCCATCTATGAAGCAGAACATGGCGTCAAAAGAGGCAACCTTCATCTATGATCTGGCAACTTTTCATCGCCGCCAGATAAGCAGGCGACAAACAAGCCGCTATTTTGTTGACCTAGTCTGAGGTGCATTGTTACATAATCAGCAAGGAGCAAAAAGCTAACATTAAATTCTGTTTAAAACTCGGAAAAAGTGCCATTCACACAGTTGAGTTGATGCGACAAGTTTATGGGGATAATTGTTTATCTTGTACATATATATTCAGTTGGTGTATTCACGATTCAAAAGTGGTGTGGAAACGATTACAAATGCAGCTAGACTTGGACGCCAAATTTCTGTTCATAATGAGGAACTCATTGCAAAAGTCACAAAACGAATACAAGAAGATCGTTGTTTGACTGTGAGGATGATGCCAAATGGATTTGGTGTTAACCAAGAGACCATTCGTAAAATTTTAGTGGAGGATTTGGGCAAGAAAAAAGTTGCTTGCCGGTTTGTACCACATGCGTTGTCTAGTGACCAAAAACATCATCGTGTTGATTTCGCAAAAGACATCATCAAAATGTGTCGCAGAAATAAACATTTCTTGAATTTGATTATTTTATTGCAGAGGATGAAACATGGATTTTCTGCTATGATCCCACAACTGAATGCCAAAGTACTCAGTGGAAGTCATCATCATTATCACCAAAATGAAAAAAAAATTCGTCTTCAAAAGTAGAAAGTGAAGGCAATGTTGGTGTGATTCTACAACAGCAAAGGAGTTATTCCTAAAGAATTTATCCCAGAGGGACAGACTGTCACTGCCAAAGTTTATTTATTTTAAAATGCCTATTGAAAAGGATTCTCCGAGTCGGACCCGAGTATTCAACACCTGGCAGCTGTGTCCTTCTTCATGATAATTCACCAGCTCGCCGGGCGGTAGTTGTACAGGAATTTTTGGGCCAAAAACAAGTGTGTGTTCTCAACCATCTACCCTATTATCCAGATTTGTCTCCCTGCGATTATTTTCTATTCCCAGAATTAAAGTTTCCATTGAAAGGATGCTTCTTTGACGATACTGATGACATCCAAAGGGCCGTAACATCGAGTTTAAGGGTCATACCAACAGAAGAACTGCAGAGGTCGTTCCAGTGTTTGTTAGATCGTGCCACTCGTTGTATCAATGCACAAGGGGCTTACTTTGAATAAAATACAGGTTATATCTTCAACTGTTGTTTATTTTATTTTTAAAAATATAATTAGTCTCATTACTTAATTGTCGGACCTTGTATATGCAAATGTTGTGATATGAAATATGTAGGGGAGGACGGTTTACGCTTATGAAATCGTTTTCGTCAACATCTTAACGACATTTTCAAGAGGGTACGGATCGCTATTGGCAAGATTCTTCGGCTGCCGTGGGTGTGCTGAAACTCCTCCCGGCCAATGAAGAAAAACGCTATTAGGGTTTTTACTCGTCGCCTCCGTGGAAAAGGTGATAGAAAGGCTTAAGTGAAGTTAAATAGGTATGGCCAGTAGTCTCGCGGTGAGAGCTACCCATATCACGGCACCTCTGCTCTAGAAGCCGGCCACGTCCTATACGTCCATCTATTGGCGAGGATTCATCCTCCTCGGCAGGGGCTCCGTCCTGGTCACAGCCAGGAAGGGTGGCGGCCACGACCACAGAACACTAAGTCGGAGACACTGGAACAGTGCAGTCTAGATCGACAACCTCCTCTCACCCGGCGGGGATATATTCATATCCAAACCACGTCGAGGTTTTCCGGTAAGTAAATCAAACTCGAGGCTGAACTGTTGCAATGAAAACCACAGTGGCACGCAATGCCGCTTCTGTGACCCACCGAGAATATAGGCCCAAGCCCCACTATGCTCTAAGCCTCATTCCTAAATGAGACTGTCGCGAGGTCCACAGGAGTAAATTCAGTAGGATCACGGGGCGATCCTGATGGTAGAAGCGAACGAAGAAGAAGAAGAAGAGGGTACGGACAACTATAACAAAACACTTCTGTCAGAGAAACCACCTAGGAAAACGGAACATTTCTGTTAGTGCCATCCGCTCCGGTTCTTCTGATTTACGACCTCGGAAGGCTCTAGAACAGCCTTATTTTCCAGGCTGGCTGTCTCCATCCAGAGCTTGAATTAACAATAAATTCAGCTTCCATTAAACTTCTTTAGATTTTCACCCACTTTCTGCTATTCATGCTCTACTTTCTTGTCTTAGCCCCACTCATTTCGCTGCAGTTTTTCATTCATAAGTTTTAGCGTTTCTCCCAGCCTTCCCTTTCTTATCCAGCAGCCTCAATGTATTTATAGCTTCCTGGCATCTTTCCTATCTCTGCCCCCCCCTCCCCCACATTGTTCTCTCTCTTTCACCACCTGCATGTCACTGACATCCGATTGGTCGAAGTTGTTTTTCTTTGTTGTCTCCCAGTCATTTTCCCCCGTCTTTAGGGCGCATTTGTTGTATCCTGTACTAGGAGGATGGCACAAAGCTACGCTTTTCGTTTTTCTTCTTTTTGTTTATGTGTTGCGTTGTTCTTGTATGTAGTCTTTGAAAAAGGCTGACGCCGAAATATTGGATGTACGTTTTTCATTTATATATTCGAATCTTGCTTTCATGCTTTCTCCCATGTGTGTGTGTGTGTGTTTGTTTGTTTTCATTTTCCTCTTTCCCTCTGTCATTTTGTAAAAAACTGAACCATACAACTCAATCTACCTTTACTGTATTACTAGATCCAGGTTTACCGCAGTCGTTATTTCTATTTGTTCATTTCCACCGCAGTGACAAGATTGTATGCGTGGAGCTCGCACGCTAAGGGTTTTGTTTTGCGCTGCCCTTTTGCCCATCTCTAATGAACGCAGTCAGACGGGGGCACCTTCGGTTTATTCTGGGAATAAAAACAATTAGCTGGGATCGATCGGCTATCCGTATCCGGAAGCTGCGCGCTGAATCAGCGGCGAGGAAACTTATTTCCCTTCTGTGCAGAGGCGCATAACGGAGGTGGTTGTCGGTGTAATGACCTGTTTAAGGGTTCTCAGTGCGCGTGCATGTTGTGGAGGTACTTAATGATGTTTTTGAGAAATTGTATCCAGAGTAACGTGGCTCCAAGTAAATAACTGACCATACACTACATTTGTTTGCGCTGAGTGTCAAGATAACGCGTGCAGCTTAGGGCTTGCTAAACCACAGACACTGCAGCCTCTTTTTTAAGATCGATAGAACAACAAGCTGTTGATGTTGTAAGTTCTAGGAGGGGGGGATTTGTTAGCTATACGTTAGAAAAAGGGAAGAGCAAGGGGGGGGGGGGAAAGGAGAGAAGATGTATTTAAAAAATGACTTCGTTAGAATGACTCTATCCCTTATTGGATAATATCTCAACGTATCATCATTATAACTGCTGATTATGTGTGTATGTGCGGGCGCGCGCACACACACACACACACACTTATAACGTATCATTTGAAAGAGAAATAGAATGTTAACATGAGTTTTAGAAATATTTGATAGTAGATATAAAAGATCACAGGAACATGCATACAATGAAAACTCTTATAAAGTTTTAAGACTTGCATGGGAACCTGGATTTGTCCGGGCAAGTTAAACCTATCAGCCCGCTTGCTTTCTTGCCTGTCTGTTTGTCTGTCAGCCTGTCTGCCTGCTGGTCTGTCTACCTGCCTGCCTGTCAGTCTGTTGCCTACCTGTATACCTATCTGTTTACTTGGCTGTCTGCCTCTCTATCTGCCCGTCTGCCCAATATCATCGATCGAATATGGAGCTTTAAAAAAGTAATAAAATATATCCTGCGTTTGAAGGCCGAGAAATAACAGAGGAGGACATATGGCAGGTGCAGTGAAAAAAAAAAAAGAGGAAAAATAAAGTTCATCAACGTGGAATAGAATCCGAATCTTTCGCATGATACGCACGCATTGTGGCCCTGCTTAGATGTCGAGTTTTTTGTTTATTAAAAAAAAAAAAAGAAAGAAAGAACTATCGATTGACGATAGCTTGCAAAATGCCACAATTGTGTGTTTGAAAACGAATATTTTTTTTATTATTATGATTTCATTTACAGGCGTCCTAATTATTTTCCCCAAAATAAATGTGTCTGAAAAAAATCCTTTACTACCGAATTCAACTGACATGATTGCCTCGTTATCATAATTTATTAGAATAAAGAGAAGACCAAACAAGGAGTGTAGTTTTAGTGAATTTAACCACAAAGGTTTAATTTTTTTATCGTTTAAAAGGTGATGCGAGTCTGAAATCAAAACCCTCCGAAAAAAAGACAAACTGTGCACAATTTATGTTAGTTTCTTACTTAGGCGTAAAAACATGCGATTTCTGTTATATATTATAAGAAGCTGTATTGTTACACAAACAGTGTATATTGTGACACTCACGAACACTTATATAAATTGACACGCACGAACACTTGTATATTGTGACAAACACAAACGTTTGTATATCGTGACACACACACAGTTGTATGTTGTTACATACACAAACAAACACTTGTATATTGTGACACAAAAGACAGGCGCGACCCGCTGAATAAACAAATTCTTAATGAAAAGAAAGACGAACAGAAGAAAATTTGCATAAGGGAACCGGGTGATAATAAAAGATGGGCATAGGGCAGCGGTAATGCATAAAATATGATTAAGAAAAGACAAAGAAGAATCAAGGGCGCAGGAAATGTCATGGGTATGGAGGAGAGAGAGAGAGAGAGAGAGAGAGAGAGCTTTATTTCCAAAGGGTTAAGAATTGGGCACGCAGGCCTGTCTGACATTCTGCCCTTTATCATACATCTTTCACTCTGTTCCAGACATTCTACAAATACTAACATTGGAAATCCGAGAGACGTAAAATAAAATTAAAGTATAACATTCACATGTGTGGGTGGGAGCTTGTGTGTGATTGTATGTGGTGTGTATATGTGGGTGGGTGTGTTCTCGTGCGTTCCTTCGTTCGTTCCCGATATAACTGACATGATGGATATAGGGGGTGGTTCGTTAATGACAAATATTCGTTATTATGAAGGAGTTATCTTTAAAAGTCTTCTGTAATAGCATAATGACGAGATTTACATTTGCTGCAACTTATCATTACCACGTGTAGTGATGGAGATTTTAAAAAAAAAGAAATATTAAGCACACACGTGAGTGAATAAAGCATCTTTGTCGGATTCTTTCAGAACTTCTACATCTTATGATCTGTTTCTTTTTTATTTTGTAATTAACTCATTTTTCCCTCCTTCTTACTGTTGTCTGAAGTTTTATTGGTAACTTTTGAAGTAGGTGAAGTAGGTTGTGATAATAAACAGTATTAAAAAGAAAAACTACTTTCATACAGAGAAGCAACAGCAATGAAAGCCACTGATTCAACTCTTTCAACCCTAAATTCATTTCCATGCTCTACCAGAATACATTTTGATGAGAAATTTTCACAGAAAGAAAATGGAAAGAAGTTACACATGTAAAAATATGGGTTGAGTTAGAAATGCGCTCTTTTCATTTTGTTTAGAGTTTGTATAAATATCGATCTGAGCATTGATTCACATAGATGTGCAAGATCTGCCAACACTGACAGCACAGGGCTATTTTGGAGTGAAAGAGTTAAGCAGCTTAAACTCAGAAGGGCGATGTTTCTTTCTGGGAGTTTTTCGACCAGTTCTGATACGGTGTATCCAAAATCTGATATATAGGGGACTGTAACATCGAGGATTGACTGTACTTACACAGTTTCACGAGTATATGGACAACGGCGGAAAGAATTCAGGAACATCTAGAAAAGAAAGAAATGTTTGAGATGATGGTAGACATTGTTGGAATAGGGAGAGACTGGTGATTGAGGTTGCTGAGAGTTGTTGGATAAAACAATCGGTGCCTCCAAACTAGTTAGAAAGCAAATAAAACTTGATTGAGCAGTCTGCGGGGAACTTATGTGATTATTTGGTTGTGAGTCTTGTCCCCATAAGTAGTTTTTATCTTTATTATAACACGAAATCCAACAGAAACAGCAGCTGTATCCAGAAACAGCAAGCCAAATGGTTTGGCCATGTTACTTGGTTATCACCAGGCAGTATATCACAGACAACACACACAGTAAGATTTGTAGGTGACAGAGGAAGAGGTCCCCCACGCAGGAGATGGAGGGAGAAAATTACAGAAGCATTAAACATTCCACTATACCAAGCAAATCGTCGAGCCCTGTCAAGGCGTCTTTTTGTCCCATCAACACTGAAAGGTATAAGGGGAAGGAGACAAAACAAGACCCAACAGAACAATACTGGTGGAAGAACACAAAAGAAGTGTTGCTGAGACGCTGAGAAAGTCGGATGCTGGTACGAGAGCCCGTGGCTAGGGGGAGACAACTTTGACTAGAATATCCATGTAAGTTCTTCGTCCTGCCTGTAGAGCTCCAGAGAAAGGTTTCACTGTGTGTGGTTCCGACAGTAGAGAAAAGGCAATGGAGTAGAGTGTTGCCAGATCATGTACACGTTAAGTCTAGACAAAGAAGCTACGTATGTGGTCACTGTAGGTGTGTGTTGTTTGTTGTAGGGATGCTGCTGCTGCCTTGCAAACCACCACGGCCTACTAGGCGGTGATTGTTTAACCGATCGCCGACCAAGGAGATGTGTCGAAGAGATGATGTAAAAAATGGTTACTGTTAACATCATTTCCCCCTTAGGATTATACTTTGTGTGAGGTGATTTGTGACTGTTCTACTATGAATTGATGTCAGAACTATGGTATGTGTGTGCGGTAAATAAAATGTGGATGCATGTTTTTACTTCGTGTATCATTAAAAAAATAGAAACTACATTCATGTATGGAGCCGAACAAGCAGTAAACAGTAGTTTTTGGTATGGGCGTTAAAACAGAACATTTTTTAATATTTATTTTATCAGTATAAGGCAAGAAGAGAACGCTGGGTCAGAATCTCTGCCTTACACGCTTACATCGCCTACATCTCACTTTACGTGGACTTGGCAGGTCAGTGTTCCTTACCAGGGTCTAGTGTTCTGCCATCTTTTGAATAGTTTCGAAAAATGTCTCACACGACCTCATAAATTCAATCCCCACCCCCCTTTCCTTTTTCTTGTTTCGCCCTTAAATGGTGAATAAAAGAAACTCGGTTGACTATAATCTTATCCCGGCCACAGCTGAGCTTCCAGTTGCAGTATTTATGTATTGATTTGATTCATTTGTGACATACCCCGAGGTTATGAAATTGTGTACCGCTAATACTCCACAACGTTCATTGCATATATTTCGGCTTTGTTCACAAGTTTGACACTTGCATATCGCTAACACGGACAGATTCGTTAACCTCATTTAGACACATTGTGCCTGTAATTGTACAGTAATGCGTCGACTTAACGGCCGCATTTGGGACGGCCATTTGGCCGTAAGTCAAACACTAATTACAGTTCACTACTACAACAAGTTGCAATGTGAACAGACATGTTTACCATCACTTTAAAATACTAACAGGATGCAGATTAGAACAGTAATTGTGTGGGACATTGGTCCTGACACAAAGTTCAAAATTCAGACTCCGGCTTCACTGCGTTCGGGACAACTCCATATATGCTCCGCCGCATGCCGCAGCATCCATCCAAGAGTATGTTTGCTAATAGTTCCTGTCAAATGTTGGTTGTTTACAATGCGTTTTCTGCCACACAGTTAGGATTTCCTGGCAGTACCTTTAATTTGTCCTATTTCCAACAGTCTCCTCACAGCTACATTGTTCATACATTCCCGATTGTCATTTTCCCGCAGTCTGTCCAGTACAATGTCCCCCGTGTCCATTGACAGTCTGCCGTTTATTTTAGCCTGTCCGGCAAGTCTGTCTGCCACATCATTGACATGTAGTCTCACATGCCCTGGACACTAAAGCCATGTTAGGCTTGTCACGGCTTACTGACTTAACAGATGAACCCATTTTTTGCGAAGCAATCTTACAGAGCATACTCTTAATCCGTCACAATGACACCATTAACAACATCATGGGCTACTAACCATTCCACTGCCGCCGACACAGCTTCAGTTTCCATTCGCATGCTTAATATGGTGACTTCAAAGGCTTCCTAACCCATTGCCACGACTCTTCCATTTCGGCAGGCAACACAACCCCAACCATTTCTGCTGTTCCGAGTGACCGAGTCATCTGTATATATTACCGTATCGGAAGACCCGCAATGATGAGATCTTGAACCCAGATTTCAACTGCTCCATGCGCCCAGTCTCACGACCTCTCTGTATAAATAATCTTTGTTAGCTGAGGTAGGTCCTGTACCTGTAACCGGTCATCACCTTTAGGCGCTTCATCTAGATTGCAAATTGACTTTATTGTATCCTCCGCCTCAGCCATCCAAGATCTGCCCCCTTTGATGCGCCTTCCCTATATCAACCCCAGGTCCTTATGGAGATGATGATCCTTCATGCCAGGAACCCTGATTCCTTTACCTGAGCGTACTTGTGTTTAGACCTCGCACTCAGCAAATCAAGCAGAAAGCGTATGGCCGCCACCGGAGTATCCATGGTGCAACCCAAGACCACTCTCATTGCGTCGTTTTGTACACGCTCTAATTTATTCAGTTGTGCATTGGACAAGGTGAGTAGACCAAGACCATATTCCGATGCTGACACTAGCAGCGCATGCATCAGCAAGAAGAAGGTGCGCTTTGGAAAACCCGCTGCGACCATTAACCTAATCTCTCCCAACGCTTTCCTGGCTTTTTGTATTGCATGGTCCATATGGTGTACAAAGGACACTAAACGATCAAATATTATCCCTAGATACGTCATGAAATGTTTTCTCTTAATATCTTGGCCTTGACACTTCACAATCGAAACTGCAGATCCTACAGTTCTGTTATTTAATGAGCACCACAGGATGCTAGCTTTCTCTGGGTTGCTCACCGCATTGTTATCCTCACACCGCCTTGTTATCTGGTCCACCCTGCTCTGTATTCTTGAGGTTAGTTCCTCTCTACACCGCCCATTCTCGTATGTCAGTATATCATCCGCATAGGCCAGGGTTCCCCCAACACCATTTTCAAATAACAGGTTAGTACAGGGGACGAGGGAGAGACCCGAAGCAGCCCCATAGCAATGGTTCTGGGTTCTGAGATCCATGACGAGGCATACATTTTCATCATAGCGTATGATGTATATGAGAGATTTCAGAGAAAAGTAAACCGTAATTGTGGCACTTGATCTTGAGGATGCATACAGCAGAGTTGATTATACACTGCTTTTGACACTTCTGATGGAGTTTGGGGCAGATGCAAGATTGGTTCGATGGATAGGTTTAGTGCTGTTGAGACGATCGGTGGCCTTAAGATACGAACATGTAAATTGGTCACAAAATATGAATCACAACACTGTTAAATAAAGAACTGTACAGTAATAATTTTTCAGTGAAGCACAGAAATGTACGAACACGTACTGTATACTCACATATGCATATATTCTCTACCCAGCAGATGCGCGCGTTTAGGGCCCATGATGCTGTAGATTTGAATGAAAAATGAAATATCACTTCACAGGTTAAAATCTCCGCAGTAACGAGACAGAGGGTGGAATATAGGAAGCGAACAAGACACGGTGCCGGAACGAAACACTGTACAAGGTCCCTGTTGTGGAACTCTCTCTCTATCCCTGTTGTGGGACTCTCTATCTGTTAAGGTCCCTGTTGTGGGACTCTCAAGGTCCCTGCCGACACGCGTAGGATATCATATCCTTCCATAACCTTCGATCTCAACAGAATTGTCAGGGAGCATTTCCCGTGCCAGGATGCCAAACCAAACATCTTTTCTGTCTGTCTACCTAAGTCTCTTCTACATTCCATCTTCCCTGTTGCCATTAGGTGCCCTCTCCTCCAGACATACCGCACAAATTTAGATTGTCGTTTTCTGATCTTCATTATAATTTTTATTGTCAACTTGGGGGACTCTGGCCGTAAATACAAATTACAGTAACCCAGTCGACCGTAAGTCGACTCACGACTATATTGTGAAAGTCATTTCAGAGACGTAAAGTACAGGCAGTTCAGTTCGTAGTGAAATACTGCCAAATGTTTATGAATGGTGAATAAACTTCCCAGGACCACTAGATATCCTGGTTGTATCTCTTATGTGGTGTCTGTGCCAGAGTTTAATAAACATTTCTTGAAAATCAATATTAGATGATGGTGGTTGCAGTGATGGCACTATTCAAGACACACATTGGCGGGCGAATCGTTAAACGTTAGTTTATTAGTTGCATAGATCACTTTAGTGTTATAACGCAGTAGCTCTTGTCTAAAGAAAGCACTGATTGAAATCTGCTCTTATAAATTTATTAATGTTTCTTGCACAGAGAGGATATGAGTGATGTAAAGTGCTTTCGTCAGGCAAGTTCAAAGTTCTGTCTTTCCATCTGTTCACATATTCGACATCAGCAAGAAGAACGTTCTGTGTGGTCGGAAGACCAGCATAATTAAAGTACACCTCATGCAGCGGCACGTTTAGCATCGGTTGGAGAATGTCAGAGCACTGCGTTTCTCTTACTCCATCTATATACTCTGTCCACTTGCTCGCTGATTCCTGGCAGAATAAGGGATTATGCACACAGCTCACTCTGCTTGAGTGCAGACATGTGGGCGTGTAAAGTCACATGTAAACGAAGTGAGACATGCCCAAACCCATCAGAGCTGAAAGGGGAAGATTGCACTATTTTTGGAAGGTCTGTCCAATAGTTTACATAAAGAAACTACATTCTACATCTTGATAGAATGGAAGAACTGTAATATAAAAAAAACACAATCATGAGAGCTAAAGCTGACATCAAGAAGTAAGTGGACATTTTCTTCAGTATTTAAAATTATCAGTATAGCGGGATGATAGAACAAAAAGAGCAATACATACCAGTTATTCCTGCTACTTTCTCAGCCTAACATACCAGTTATTCCTGCTACTTTCTCAGCCTAACATACCAGTTATCCCTGCTGATTTACCACGAAACAGCTAATTAATAGCATATTTATACCAGCGTTGTGCTACCAATGCCAATCATGGGCGCTAACCAAGAAACATCCAAGTAAAATACCTGTAAGCGAAATGAGACGCCTAAGAAAAGCAGCAAACGTCACAAGGAAGGATAAGCTAAGAAATGACGGCGTAAGATGGTTGGTATGAACTACACCATGCCCACATGTGAAAAAAAAACTCACAAGACCTCTAGGAATTATGACCGGGGGGGGGGGCACCTTCCTTAGAGTGTCAGGAGTTTAATAGGGCCGAAACATTTGTCTGGGAGAGGGGGTACTCCCTCTGATGATCTGAAGGAGTTGTATTGTTGTTCCGCTCTCTACAGTAAAGAGTTTCCTGCATACACAGAGAAACAAAGAATTAAGTAGTTTGGCTATTTAATGAGAATGGCGCATATATGGCAAAGGCCATCAACCAAAGAACTACAGAACATAGATAAAGAGGAAGAACCAGGAAAAGATGTATAGATGAGTTATAGAAACATTCACGAATTACGACATGAGCATCACTGAGGCCACTCATATGCCCCCCCCCCCCAAAAAAAAAAAAAGCCAACGGCATCTGACCTGGACACCTAACGGTACAAGAGGAAGGATAAAGTAAGTAAAGTGAGGTAAAGCGGGAGTTCACCTGAGGGTTACTACGAGTGTTTTTGGTTTTGGTTCTACAGTTTAACATAGTGACAGTCTTAACTGAGTAAATTATTTGCAGGCGTAGATTGTCGTCATCAAAACAACATTGTTGTAAACGGAAAGGCAGAGAAGCATCAATGGCGTATCTAAAGCAGACAAGCAGATGCTGAAATGCACATCAGGCGTGTGCTTTATGGACTGTTATGTGGATAAGTGTCACGGTGCAGTTATCAAAGCTAGCAAGCCAAAGGCTATTAGAGGCTGTGTCTTAACTCTACGTTTCTTTCTATGAGAAAATTCATATAGGCTAAAGAGGGCAAGGCTCGGCATGGTTCTCATGGCTCTGAGATCTACCGAAAAGTTTGGTTTCTTGGGTCCGCTCCGGGTCTTCGTGTTAGCCACTGTGACCCACTCGTAGTTGGATACGACGCTTGTGCTTTAACGCCTTCACGGCGTCGGCTGTTTAGAACACCGTGCTCTCGCAGCTGCAGGGACGTAGAACAACAGCAACAACAGATTCTATTTTGTAGTAAACCAGTATGTTATTTGTTTCGTTTTCCCTTTTTACTAATAAACATTAGTAAGCAAAACGTGGGAACGAATTATGTAGCTTTTGCGCAGATTGAATAATTTTGTTCTGAGAGAGAGAGAGAGAGAGAGAGAGAGAGAGTCCACTAACCCATATTTCATTTTATACATATACTGTAGATCCAAACCACGATTATTCCTTTAAAGGAATATTGATTGATGATAATTTTGTGCCACGAGGAGGAAGTAACTGTTCGATATGTCTTATATCCACTGCTTGATGTCTACGTGAGGGGTGGGGGGGGGGGGGGGGGGAGGTTGAACAATCTGCCTATCAAAAGCCTGAACATGGAATCAAAAGGGACATAATCATTGTCTTTTATGTAGGAGTGACTCGATCGGCAACTTTTTTTCCTACGAAGCGGTCGGATGCCACCTGTGTGAGATGGTCGGCGGGCCCCGTACGTTTCAATATTTAATAACGAATGAAATAATAATAAAATATTGTAGATCTGTGAAAATAGCTATACTTATGTAACATCATGTGACTATGACATCATAATTTGTGTGATGCAGGCCACGAATTTTCACACAATATGCGCTCCTGCCATAAAACAGAGGAAGAAGTAGATTTTTTGTTGTTGCTTAAGGAACTGCTTTGGGAGAGCATCATGTATAAAGAGAGCGTAAATCTTGTATATCGCATGTCATAACAGTGTATCTTCAGTTATGGTGGGTTTTGTTTTTCGCGCCGTCTGTTTTCTTTCAGAGCCGCTACAGAGCAGAGGTCAGACGTGGCGTCATACAGTTTATATGAAAATCATTAGTATATCACGCTCTAGACTAATGCATAGACGGTTTTGATTCAGGAAATTGGAAAGGTTGCGTATATTCATAATTTCTAAACAGGGTATGAAAAAAACGAAATAGAGCACGTTAAGAGTGGAATGGCTTTATTAAAACGGTTTTCTTTGTTTTCGGTTATGTATGTGTTCTGTTAGTTGGCATACATTCATGTAGACGTGGATTTTGCTTACATTCAGGTAGGCGTAGAGTTGGCAGACATTCAGACAGACGTAGAGCTGGCATACATTCAGACAGACATAGAGCTGGCATACATTCAGACAGACGTAGAACTGGCATACATTCAGACAGGCTTAGAGCTGGCATGCATTCAGACAGGCTTAGGCATGGATTCAGACAGAAGTAGAGCTGGCATGCATTTAGGCAGACGTAGAGCTGGCATGCATTCATATAGACGTAGAGGTGGGATGCATTCAGACAGACGTAAAGCTGGCATGTATTCAGACAGGCTTAGAGCTGGCATACATTCAGACAGGCTTAGAGCTGGCTTACATTCAGACAAACGTGGAGCTGGCATGTATTCAGACAGACATAGAGCTGGCTTACATTCAGACAGGCGTAGAGCTGGCTTACATTCAGACAGGTGTAGAGCTGGCTTACATTCAGACAGGTGTAGAGCTGGCATGCATTCAGACAGGCGTAGAGCTGGCTTACATTCAGGCGGACATAGAGCTGGCTTACATTCAGATAGGTTTAGAGCTGGCATGCATTCAGACAGACCTAGAGCTAGCATGCATTCAGACAGACGTAGAGCTTATTAAAAAGCGAGTCTTAGGATGCTATGTTGAGCTTGTCTTACTATGCGGAAGTGAATCATGGGCAGCAACAACAAACACAAAGAGTGAAGGAACTATATTATAGTTTCTCATAGGAGCTCCAATGAGTAACGAGGGCTGTCACAGAAATGTCAATAAGAAAAAAAGGAATTTAATTAAAACTGCTAATTCATGCTCTTTGGACATATTGTGAGCAGGGGGAGGGTATGGAACCATAACAACAGGGAAAATAAACGGGAAGAGGACGACAGAAAGAGAAGGTAAATGAACATTGCGGCAGGACATCGCAAGTAGGGAATCACTAACTCAGCCTAGTGGTAAACATTGAAGATCTAGATCTTTGACATCACACGGCGGGCCAAGTGATGGCAGTGAAGCATTAAAGTAGTTTTTGAAATAGAAATGAGAGAACAGGAGATCGGGTTAGAAAATGGTGATGTCTATATGCCATGATATGTGTACATTAAAGAAACAACTTCCTAGGATGTTTCTGGACTGAGAAAGTTTAAGTGCACTGTCTCTCGTGACTAGGCGGTAGCTCGTCCAGCTGGATCGGCTGGTTTGGACTAGTGATTCCCAAGCTTTTTACATCCAAGAAACACTTTCGAGACTACATGTAAGTTGCGGATTTTCAGCTAATATGCAACATCACAATGCTATACATCCTTGATTGCTTTTATTCAATAAATGACACTTAATACCAGATTGATAGCGCAACCGCAGACAACTTGATAATGCTTTGCGGACCACAGGTTGGGACCCACTGGTTTAACTTATCCGATGCGGACCACAGGTTGGGACCCACTGGTTTAAATTATCCGATGCGGACCACAGGTTGGGACCCACTGGTTTAAATTATCCGATGCGGACCACAGGTTGAGACCCACTGGTTTAAACTCCCCGATGCGGACCACAGGTTGAGACCCACTGGTTTAAACTCCTCGATGCGGACCACAGGTTGGGACCCACTGGTTTAAATTATCTGATGCGGACCACAGGTTGAGACCCACTGGTTTAAACTCCCCGATGCGGACCACAGGTTGAGACCCACTGGTTTAAACTCCCCGATGCGGACCATAGGTTGAGACCCACTGGTTTAAACTCCCCGATGCGGACCACAGGTTGAGACCCACTGGTTTAAACTCCTCGATGCGGACCACAGGTTGGGACCCACTGGTTTAAACTCCCCGATGCGGACCACAGGTTGAGACCCACTGGTTTAAACTCCCCGATGCGGACCACAGGTTGAGACCCACTGGTTTAAACTCCTCGATGCGGACCACAGGTTGGGACCCACTGGTTTAAACTCCTCGATGCGGACCACAGGTTGAGACCCACTGGTTTAAACTCCCCGATGCGGACCACAGGTTGAGACCCACTGGTTTAAACTCCTCGATGCGGACCACAGGTTGAGACCCACTGGTTTAAACTCCTCGATGCGGACCACAGGTTGGGACCCACTGGTTTAAACTCCCCGATGCGGACCACAGGTTGAGACCCACTGGTTTAAACTCCCCGATGCGGACCACAGGTTGAGACCCACTGGTTTAAACTCCTCGATGCGGACAACAGGTTGGGACCCGCTGGTTTAAACTCCCCGCTGCTGAATGTTTGGGACTCAGTGATATCGACTCCCAGATACTTCCCCTGGCGACTGTTTTTGTGTGAATTTTCGAAGGCCCCTATTCCTCCTCCCAGCAAATTATTTGCCCACTTGTTTCACAGGTAACAGTTGTGTGTACTTTGCTGGGAGACGGAGTTAGTTGGAATGTATTGTGATGCATAACGCTGGCTCGTAAAAACACGTTCGCACAAAGACCGCTTTGATTAAAAGTTGTTATTTCTGGAAAGCAGTTGATGAAAATGTGAAGATGTATCAGTTTAGAAAGTATAATCCCAGCGCTGGAGTAGAAGCTGATGAATATAGTGATTTCGTTGATGTGAGAGCACAGAACTGCTAGAAATGTGGTTTTGTAAGTTTCAGTTTTGTGGGGGCTTTTAAATTAATTTAGGATATTGTCAGCCGCGCAGAGCTGCGCCGACCTGCACAGCGCGGGCGGTTGCTGTTGCGCAGGCCGACCGTTCTTTTGGCGAAAAAGCGCTCTCGAGTTCCGTGCGTGGGGAGACAGGCTTTCGCTCCCTTCCCGGACGGCGAGAGTTAAGGTGTTTCGATGCAGAAGCAAGTGGTTTGTCCGTCGAGCGAAGCATGTAAACGGCTAGCCAGCCAGGTTCGTGATAACGATGTAGTACGGTTTTGTCGACCGATGGTCTCGAAATTGGCCCATCTCTCGCAAAGAGTATCGGGTCTGCAGTATGTAACGTGTGTCGTTTGTGGGTGGCCAGGCTTTCTTTTCCGCTCGTTAGAGCAGAGAGAGCCGCCCCCGCCGGTTAAAGGAAATGAAACGCCGCCGGGGTCGAAAGGGATCCGCTCTGAGCAGAGCGCTGTCTCCCTTGCCCCGCGTCGGTCTGTCGGCAGATATCCGACAAAGGTTCGGTGAAGAAAGCTATCTGGTTGATCCTGCCAGTAGAAACGGCTACCACATCCCGCTGTTGGCGAGATCTTCAGCTGCCGTGCGTGGAGCGGTGCTCTTCCCGGCCAATGAAGAAATTTGCAAATGAGGTTGCCGCGCAGCATCACTGCGGATAAGGTGGTTGAAAGAATAAAGCGAAGCAAACAGTCAAATCACGGCACCTCTGGTCTGGAGGTCGGCCACGTCCTGAGTGCAGTCATATCGTGTGAAATGCATGAACCGGATTGTCCCAGAGGTTAAGTCACTGCTGGCTTGACTTTTCAAATGCCGCGCGTGGAGTGAAGCTCCTCCCGGTTAAGGAAGTAAATGCGGAAATAAAGGTTGCTGTGCGGCGCCGATGGGAAAAGGTGGTGGAAAGTGAAGTTTAACCTGGTATGTCCAGTAGTATCGCTACGAGAGCTATACCACGGCACCTCTGCTCTAGAGGCCGCCTACGTCCGAAATACACCTACACTGGTGAAATATGCCTAAACCGGCACACACCAGGGGTGGAACTCGATGGCTAGACATGTCATGCCACCTCCGCTCTAGAGGTCGGTAACGCCTGATAAACACCCATACTGGTGAATTTTGCCTAAACCGGCTCATACCAGGGGTGAATCTTGAAGGCTATGAATGTCACAGTACCTCTGCCCTAGAGGTCGGTCCCGTCCCAAACATGCCCATACTGGGAAATGCCTAAACCGGCTCAACCCAGGGGTAGAAGTCACTAGTGGCGAGGAATCGTCCTCCTGGACAAAAGCTCCATCCTGGTCACAACTAGGAAGGGTAGCGGCCACGACCGCAAAATGCTGAAGTCGGAGACACTGGACCAGGGAAGTCTAGATAGGCAACCACCTCTCACCCGGCGGGGATGTCTGCGTATCCTAATCACGCTGAGGTTTTCCGGTGAGAAAGTCCAACCCTGGACTGGATGGGCAACCACCTCTCACCCGGCGGTGATACACGGGTATCTCATAACACGTCGAAGTTTTCCGGTGAGAAAGTCCAACTCTGTCCTGGGTGGGCTAACGCCTCTCACCCAGCGGGGATGCACTGATATTCCAAACACGTCGAGGTCTTCCGGTGAGAAAGTCCAACCCTAGACCAAACTGGTGCAATGAAAACCACGGTGTCACGCAATCCCGCTTCCGAGACCCACCAAGAATACAGGCTAAAGCACTGTGATACTCTGAACCCCTTGTGGTCCTTCGTGGAACTCATGTGGTCTATTTTGGACCACACAGGGGACCACCGGACCTAACGAGGACCACATGTGTGAATTCAGTAGGTTCACAGTGCGGTTTTTGGTGGTAGAAGTGAACGAAGAAGAAGAAGAAGAATTTAGGATATTGTTATGACTGCGAGCTAGCAAGACAACGGTGCCACTGCTGAATGTGTAATGCATATTAGTTTGTTTGGTTTTTGTTACTAAAATTTCTCAGCTTGTTGTGAAGTCACATTAAAAAAAATGCCCTGGGTAAAATTGCCGTTTACACGAGGCTGGGCCTTGTTGATGTTGCATCAAGGTGGTTATAACTGGACGAGCTGTTGGGCAGTATGTGATAAGCTTTACTAGTGTTTGGTCTTTTGATCTGCCGGTTTCATTAGGTTAATGCGACCTATGATTAGCCTGTGATTACTCATAATACCGTTCTCAAGTTTCCTCGTTAAAATGTCACAGGAATACAAAAGTCGGCTCCCATCTTAACAGTCTGATTTGAAACTTGCGTTTTTACAGTTCGTTCGACTCTTTATTTTTCGTACTTCTCTGGCTAGAAGACATTCTTTCTGCGCGCTAAAATTAGACGCCTTATGTGACAACACTAAGGCACAGTTCTTTAGGTCTTTAAAACTTTGGTAGCAGCCTCGGTGCGTGGCGTGACTGCTGTTTATAACTTTAGACGTGAACTTCAGGCCCGGTGGAAACAAAAATTATGAACTGTGTCAAGGTGGTGAAGTTACCCTCGTAATTTAGAATTCCTGGCAGACGTAATTTATGGCGGGGGGGAGAAGATGTAAGACGTTAGACGTCTTCAGGTTGTGTTTGTACTGCTGTATGTGATGGAGACACGAAGACCGTGTGTGTACATATATACCGTAACGTGATCCTGATATACCATAGCATGATAGAAGTATCGACAGCATGCATACATACACACACACACACACACGGTCACATCGTAGATCGGCCTTGATCTCGAGGGAGCAAGTTCTCATTAATATATCATTATGTACGAGAGTTGCCCAAGGCAGCTGAACAACAGCAGATGCATCATCGTTTTACTAGATGTCAGTTTCACAGAGCACGGATTCATAGTGAAATTTACACACAGTTTTACAGTTGTTGATTCGACTATCCCTGGTAAGTTTTACAGTCGTTGATTCGACTGTCCCTGGTAAAGAATGGAGCTGAAAGAGAAGCTTGAAAATTCAACTTTTCTAACCACTGTTTCTACCTGTAAAACTACCCTCAAAGTAATGTTCAGCTTTATGATCAGACAATGAAAGAGAAACATTAACAGCATCTCAGACTTTTTAAAATTTCCCTAATTGTGATCCTTCTTATATACACTACAGTTCTATGTGCGACCTTCAGACAGCCCCTCACATGTTATTACAGAAAAGGCGCTGTTGAGTCCTGGCTCACCCAAAGATTGCACGCCGCCCTCAGTATGCACATACATTCGTTTCTTTGCTCTTTGTTTCTGCCAGAGTCAGCGAAACCCCGGCATTGTGAGATTACGGTCTTTGTTTCCCTGTCTGATGATTCTAACAGTCAGCTTTGTTACATATGTATAAGCATTCCTGGCTCGTGCAGCAGAATATCAGATAAAAGAAAAGTGTGCCTGTAAGCGACACGCTGTGTTGAGTGACCAGGAAAAAAAAATTAAGTATGCAATACGAATTGCTTTCTTAAAGAAGATATCAGAAATAAACATACCTAGTGTTTAATGACCTGAATACTCTTTAACTATTCAGATTTGAAAAATCTGTCATTTTGTTGTTTCCTGTTAGAGTATATGTTCATACCTGAATGTAGAACAAGAGGATTTATTTTTTCCTTATTTGGTTTTGTAATGTTTGTACTGTAGGCAGAATACACTTGTCTTAAAAGATGAGCGGTGTAGAGACAAATCGAAGTGTAGGTAGTCGGTGTTGAGTGGCAGGATGTATCTGCCTCCTCTTACTTCAGATTTGCCTAAACTGTTTGCCAGGAAACCTCTTACTTCAGGTCTGCCTAAACTGTCTGCCAGGAAACTGAATTGAAAATATTGCCAAATGTTCATCTCTGGAATCATTTAAATATATATCTGTAACGTTAGTGATGATGTGATTGTAAACAATTAGAGTCATATGTGTGAAACGACACTACAGGAAAAGCTTAGAATAAGGAATGACAGTTGTCTGTTGCATAGGATTTGTACATGTTGCGAACTCCCATCATATGGCATGACTCATTCAGGGATGTCTTCAATACGTACTTTTCAGTTTCTACATGAATAAAAAGACTTTCTACGTCTTATGCTGTGGACCTTGTATATGCTTGTTGTGATTGCTGTTAAGAAAAAAAAAATTAATACAGAATGCGTAGCCTGACCAACTGCCGGATATTGTTTCTTTAAAGTCACAGATTTTAATGTCATTGATCGCTCCAGCCTCCAAGTTGTTGTATGTCATTGTTCTTCAGTGAGACAGAATGATGAAAATTCTACCCTATCTCATACACATGTAAAGTTCATATGCATAACCAAGAGTTTTAAAAGGTCTTACAAGTATGAACTCTTAACACCAGTGTATTCTGGTATCCACATTATCTAGCTATCGTTTCAATCGAGAGAGAGAGATGCGACAAGTAAAGCTTGAGGTCTTTGTATATTTTATGTGAGGTCAGCATAGGGAGTTACCCGGACCAACTCTGACGGTCGACCTATTTCCAACACGCGTTGACACAGACAACATTGTGCCAGCTGGAAGTACGTAGCGGGAACTCACTCAACAACAATTTTGAGGTTACTTGCCGACGTAATGTAAATTCTGTTTAGAGACGATCACGACACGGCCATATTTGGACCAGGCGCCCGTCATCAGAGCACGGGGAAACAATACATGCTTTTATATAATAGCCCATTCAAATTGAAAAATAGAATAAACCAACGGTGCGTTCAGAACAGACGTCCGCGCACTTTGTCAAAGCAGGGGCAGTAATTGTTCACCGCGAACCGCGCTAAGTGTCGTAAATTTGTCATTGCGGTCTTAATGAGATTGATTTGCTACGACTATTTTCTTGTCAGTATAGTGACTGTAGTAATCACATTTTAAGTAAGAGTTATAGATCGAACTGCTCTCTCGATCTCTTCTCTCCCCTTCTCCACTCTGCCACTTTATTCAGGGAAAATGACGGTTAGAAAGTTAAATACTTTATACAATGTTTAACTCTCTCACCGTCGTTTTTGTGGAGTATTTCATCAGCACAGTGTACTGTTCTTACTGTGTTCATGGTACGGTCACACCGACAGATCTTGGATGATCAGCCAAGCAAGAAAGTGCGATCAGTTGCAGTACGCTGAAGGAGATACTGAAGAGATGGAGCATCCACGGATACGTCTGGAGTGCATGGATCATGGTTCTTCCTAACACTGACAAGTCTTTAAACATTATAGTACTGAGAGTAGTGTTTTTCTTCTAGTGATTACTGATGGTAGTGTTTTTCTTCTAGTGATTACTGATGGTAGTGTTTTTCTTCTAGTGATTACTGATGGTAGTGTTTTTCTTCTAGTGATTACTGATGGTAGTGTTTTTCTTCTAGTGATTACTGATGGTAGTGCTTTTTATGATATGTGGCAATAATAACAGGCGTTTCGTTCCCGGGCCGTAGGCAAGGAACGTCTTCCAAGGATAACTTGGAGTAGGTTGCGTTGTGAGAGTGGACACGCCTCTGCTGTCAGTGACAAACTTAGATCTCCCCCCCCCTTATTTTGAACGGTGCAGTCAGTGTCAGACAGTAGCAAGGGAATGAGTGTACCGGCGGAGAGGAGTGGATAAGTACGCTCCTACAACTACGTAGAGTGGCATTTCTAAACCTGTGGGTGTGTCCTTCACTGTAGTGTGATGTAGGTCAGTACGCTCAAATGCCATGTTTAGAAGTTGCTGTGACATTTGTATTCGTCCTGGCGGAGTGTTATAACCACTGGTTCCCAACCTTTTTTTACACACAGGGACCACTTTTCCAAGTACAGTATATATATTCGGTAGACCACTGTCTTATGTGCAATACTGCAGTGCTGTTAAGATTTACTTGTTTTTAATTCAGGAGATGGTACTTGATACTAAATTGGTAACACAGCTGCAGATCACCTGGTAATTCTGCAGTGATCACTTATGGTCAGCGGACTATACAGTGTCGTAGTAACAGCCGGAGTAAGCTTATTTTGTTTGTCTTGGAACATTCTGTTTCTTATTTAAGAATGAGTACTGGTCTTGTTTGTTGACATTTTTTGTGCAAATAAATAACGTTAACAATTATGAATAATTATATAGTGCTGTGTTTAATATCTGTAACAGCTTTTTAATATCTGTAACAGCTTTTTAGAATTTCTTGTATCTGCCTGTCGATCGTTATGTCTTAATGGTCCAACCGTCCGTCCATTCATCCGTGGGGGTGTATTCCTTTTTTTTCATCTTTTATTCGACCGTTATATATATTTTTTTTAACTTTCTCGTTCTATGATGAAGACAGGCTGGTCCAGACATGACAGTGTCGCGAACGGCATCATCATCAGGTGCCATGCCGACTGGGGTTGGCTATTATGCTTCTCCAGAGTACCCGATCTTTCATGCAGGCCTTTAGCTCAGTTGGTGATCTCTCATCTCACACCATCTCGTCAGACTTTCCAGTATCATTTCTCTCGGTCTTTCCATGGCTCTTCTTTCCTCTATTTTTCCTGTTGTTAGAATATTTTCAATGCCCGTGGCTGTCTCTAAATAAAATTTACATTACCTCGGTACGTAAACTTTGTCCATCCATCCATCTATTCCTGTGACTGACTGCCTACACCTGTCAAATACAGTTTGATATGTTTCTACGACGTGAATGACTGTACCAGTCTGATCTGTAGAACTGTGTCTCTCATATTTTACAGATATGCAGCGGATGTCTGTCTGTCGGGAAAACCCGATGGTGATTCACAGACTAGTAACACACAGGTGATCTCTCTGTGCTCTCTCTTCTTTAATCTTTATGCAATTTTTGGGTCATAATCATCAGCCAATGAGTAACGCAGCGTGTCGTCTCCTCAGGTAACACAAAGCAGGTCTGTAAATAGGTTTACTGTTGTTTAATCAAAGGATGTCAGGAGTTTATATATAATACATGTTTTACATTCCCGGTGGGATTATACTGACGCAAAACAGCTGTGTAAACTGTGTGTATAGTGGGTGTGGTTTTTTTTTTCTCCTCCTTGTGATTATGGCTGAGAATGTTATGGTTAAATATTGCCGTGTTCTCGGGTTTGTTGCCTGAAGCCGCAGCCTGTATTTACCATTATATCTCTGTGGCTGTGTTGCTGGTTATTTATTTAAGAAACTTTTAGATAACAAGAGTGTGATTTGTTGCAGTAAAATGGAGTCTGGGTAGTTGGGTAAAGAAAAATCCCCATTTCCACGCCATTGAGGCATATTGGGGATACGGTGTTAGGCTCATATTTCCGCGACCTTCGGCAGGTGAAAGTGTGATATGGTCAGTATCACGCCAGGCCGCATTTACCTTCCCAGATTTCTCTGGTACCTATTTTTAGAGACTTGGTGGGCCCCGGGGACTTTTTGGTGTGTAATAGAAAAAGATCCACGCTAATCTGTGGAGCAGCCAATACTGTGTCCCTAACATGTTTTAATAATAAGAGCGATGTGCCGACTGTAGTGAATGTGGTCAGGTCATATCATGTCCATTGTTCGGCAAGTTAGGATCTCGCCCGTACATTTCCTCATTTACAGATGCAGTTGGACATAGTTTTGGCAACTCAGGATTAGCTTTCGCTTGGAACAACCCTCTGACAGTCCCTGTTAGGTTGTCGGATGTTGGAGCAGGGCTTTCGTTTCGTATTAACAGATTCTTCGAGTCGCAGCTAAGACCAGTGAGCAGTTCGTTCAGGTGAAGGTAGCTCTGTTTTGGAACCACATAGTGCAAAATGTTTATCCACTGGAAGAGATGGTAGTTGTTTCCCCTTTTTTTGCTTTCCGGCTCGAGACGTTTTTATGGATTTTAGGTGCCATGTGATCAGTAATTTCTTCGTGTTATTATAGATAATATAGTTGTGACTTTGATTAGTTGTAACAAAGTGTCATGTTATCAGTAATTTCTTCGTGTTATTATAGATAATATAGTTGTGACTTTGATTAGTTGTAACAAAGTGTCATGTTATCAGTAATTTCTTCGTGTTATTATAGATAATATAGTTGTGACTTTGATTAGTTGTAACAAAGTGTCATGTTATCAGTAATTTCTTCGTGTTATTATAGATAATATAGTTGTGACTTTGATTAGTTGTAACAAAGTGTCATGTTATCAGTAATTTCTTCGTGTTATTATAGATAATATAGTTGTGACTTTGATTAGTTGTAACAAAGTGTCATGTTATCAGTAATTTCTTCGTGTTATTATAGATAATATAGTTGTGACTTTGATTAGTTGTAACATTTATTTTAATTACTCCATTGCTAAACAGCTACTTCGTAAACAGTCTGAAAGAGTATGTCATTCTGGCAGACAACATCGCTTTTTGCAGATACTGAAACTGACAAAGGAAAAAAAAAAGGGGGGGGGGGGTACTTATTCCTGTTTATGAGATAAATGGCAGAGCTCTGTCCAGTTCATCCACTTTGTTGTCAGATCCTGAACGCTTGTTTCGCTATATTTAGGCATCGTCTTCGTGTGCAGCATGTATGCTTCAGCGGTTTTTTTGTGTGCGATCTTCCCGCGGCATTTTCCCCACCATTTGTCCCTCCTCCCCTTTCTCGTCTTCCTTCTAGCTTACCCCGCCCCCCCCCCCCGGGGTGGCAGTTCCAGCAGCGGTTTGACAAGTGAGCGTTGTCTTGGATATCACATGTGGGTGACTGTAAAGAATTCCATGTTGTTTGCCCTTACTTATAAAAGCGTGTTACAGATAGTGCCATTATGGGGTGTGATTGTAGTAGTGCACATCATGATGACGCTGTTACCATCACACCAGAATCTCACGTCACACAGAGCCGGGAATGCTGGAACTGGCTTGAGGGGGGAAAGACACACGTACAAGAGGAAATAAAGGAAGTAGTTAAGAAAATCTCAAGCTCTGACGACATCGTCACCCACGCGGACCTGCACAGTATAGGAGAGGTGTTAAAACGTGGATGGGGTTTCATACTCCGAAGGAAAACTACTCAAGATCAATGGCCGGGACCATACCTCAGCACCTGCTCAAGCTTGCGGGTGGAAATTGGGGCCGTTACACAAGCCTTGAATTGGCTGATGACTCATAATATACAGCATCGCGGACTCTCAGAGTCAGTTAAGATAGAATACTATACCCTAAGAAGAGAATGGCTAGACATACTATATAATTCGCAAATCCAAAGCATTACATGGCTATACTGTACTGCCGGGGGCACACAGGAGTTGTTAGCAACGAAAAAGATAATCAACTTTGCAGCAAAGGGTAACCCACTAGGAAACATTAGTTTGGACAGACAAGGCATAGGGTTGTCTTCAAGCAGCAGACTGAAGAATCTGCTCAAGAAACCTTCCTCAGAAGTACATACTACACCTGTCTAAGTGTGCTCAGAGGAAGTGGAAGCAAGTCACAGTTTTGCGCTAGAACACGAGCTATTTACAGCCAACGCAGTATTGGTATTATATCAGCCAGAACACTTTAAGGGACATCCTGATGTTGAATGCAGAACTTATGGGCATGTCCCGGGTTTAATGAAGGAGCTCCCTCAGACCTGCAACAGAGCTAGGTCATATCCAGTGTCCAGATGGTATAATAATGGCATAATCATTTTATGAACAGCCCCCGGAAACATGGTTGGTTCGTGGTAGCGAATCTTGTTTGTGTAGAATGTTAGAAATGTATAAAGGTTTTTAATTTAACACAAGATAGCGGGGAGGGGAGGGGGGGGGGGGTTGTAGAACGGCAGTGGTGAACTATAGTTAGATCTTTAGGGTTCTGTGACTTGAAAGGAAACAAGTTTGGGAACCACTTCTCTTGAGCAAGATTATCTTCCTCTTCTTTGAGCAGCTGCTGATTTCAGCAGCTTTCCGAGCCACTGAGGCTCATTGCTGCAGACAAAGCACGTCTCCATTCCACTCTGTTCTTGATCTTTTCTTGCCAGTTGTTGATTCCAAAAGCGCGTATGTCTTCTTCTAGGCTGTCTCACTGTCGTTGTCCAGGTCTGTCTCTTGGTCTGTCCCCTTTCATCACTTCTGTATAGGCCATTTTTGTTTGTCTCTCCTCCTGCATTCTCTTTAAATGCCCGAGCCACCTCAGTCTTTTTTCCCCCCATAATGACTGTTATAATCGGAGAGTTAAACAGTGTGTAGATTTCTTTGTTACTTATTATCTTCCATTGTTGTGTTAGAGGCCATCTTACCGGCCCATAAATTCTTCTCATAATTCTGTTCTCAAATGTCTGTATTTGGTTTTCATCTTTGTTTAGTTGTACTCCATGTTTCTTGAACAAATAGTCTTAATAAAATGTCTTCTGAAAGTTTAGCCTAGAAAGCGCTAAAACAGCCTGTACATTTAATTTGCAAATCAGTTTTCAGCAAAACTATGAGGCAGTCGTTTGTCGATATTTATTTTTTAAAAAAAAACATGTAAGATTTCTTGATATTTCAGAAACAACGTACGAGGCTCGTGAAAACATCCAGGGAAAGACGAACGCTTTACGTGTATGGATAAGCGACGTGATGTAGTTGCAGTCTACGTTTTCTTTGGATATTTGAGAAGCACGTAAGTTCTCCCTCCTCCCCCCTCCCCCCAAATGTTTTGTATGTTTCTAGTAATTGCTTCATTCTTTATCTGTGACAGTGCTGGGCACTTTTGGGAAATCTTCAGTAGGTGAGAAGGAAAGCGATCCAACAGACGGAAATCCGCGAACAGGCCACGAGAAAAGAAGCTTTTTAAGATGACAGTCTGGACTAGTTAGGGGTATCTCGTGGCTGGGAAACTGGCTGTCCTCGGCTCACGTCTTGTGAATTTTATAGAAGTCCAGCTGTGAAGCTGTAGAACTTCTCTTGTTAAAGGGGTGCCAGCTATTGATTTTTGGCAAGCGACTGTGTAGAGCACAGAACTTCTCCAGTTAGAGAAGTGCCAGCTCACTTTGAGTTTAGATTTCAAGGATTCCAGTCTTTCAGACTCCATTTGGGATGTATATGTAATCAGAAGGTTGTTCTTTATTGAATTTTGTAAATAATCGTTTTTCTTAAATCGTATTTTATAAATAAAAGTCAGAGAAAATAAACCAAATTCAGTAGATCGTTGGATGTCTTTTTGTGGAAGACTGACTTAATCCCCGTAAAATAGTATTCACCGTAGCCAGAATTCTCTCTCTCTCTCTCTCTCTCTCTCTCTCTCTCTCTCTCTCTCTCTCTCATATATATATATATATATATAACTGTCACGCTTGGTGTAATGTATAAATAATTTCCTGCTCTATAATTATGCTCTGTTGTATTAACTGCAACATGTAATACTGTGGAAATGTTATGTTCACACATTGGATACAACTTCTGCTTTTCTTCATTTACTAGTTAATACTAACTTCACTTAGAGTCGAGATTTTACTCGTGCAATTACAGTCGAGCTCAGTTTCTTTCTACGTCTGTTTAACTACTCGCTTCACAGACTTACTTTCCCGGGAGCGGTCTTTCTCTCAGTGGCAAATAGCAGCATAGTAGGAGAAATATTAAGTTATGAAGACTTTATTGGTGCACGAAGTGACGATGACGATGTACGATGTGACGAGTATAACAGTGGCATAATACAGTCCAAGAAGACATGACAGGACGAAATCCCAACTCAAGACAATATATGCTGTTAAAAAATGCAATAAATACGATGTTGCGATTTAAACTGAAGTTGTGCTGATCAGACAAGAGCAAATTGCCTGAAACGTTCACTTGGACATCAGCTTCACGCGCTGACCTGAATTGTGATCAACAGATGATTCATGAGCACAGAAAGGAGACAATAGTCAAAACAGCATTTTTGACAATAACTCATGACAGATTCACGAGAATCCAGTGAAACTTACTGAACACAAAACTCACTGACCATGTTATTGAATGCCTACTGAGATTGACGCTCCTCGAATCAATTAAATTGAAAATTCAGTGCGCAAGTATGGCTCATCTAACCACAGAACAACGACTCATCATCATTGGACGTTTACAGACCGGACAGTCACAAAATGTAGTGCCAGACAATTTAATGTGATTAGAAGCACCATTAGTCGCATTTGGTGACGATTTCAAGAAACTGGCTCACCCGCAGACCGTACACGCAGTGGAAGACCCATAGTCACAACTCCTACCGAAGACCGCTTCATACGACTGCGTCACCTCAGGAATCAGTTTGCATCTGCGTCCTCAATAGTCCAGTTAGTGATACCAGATCATCGAATTTCAGATGAAACGGTCAGGAACCGGCTGCACGACGTTGGTCTTTGGGCTAGAAGACCCTACAGAGGTCCTGTTCTTACGGACCGGCATCGCTAGAACCTACTGCAATGGGCGAACCAGCATCGTCAGTAGAGAATTGCGAATGATTGGGGAAGGGTTTGGTTTAGTGATGAATCATTCTTTCTGTTGAAGCGACACGATAGACGGAGAAGAGTTTACCGCAGAGTCCATGAACGCTACGCTCAGAACTGCATGGATGAAGCTCCTCCACATGGTTGTGGAGGTATACTGGTTTGGGGAACGATCAGCTTCATGGGAAGAAGTGACCTGGTGAAAATTGAAGGACGCCTGAATGCACAACGATACGCTGCTGAAATTCTTCGTCCTCACGTCCTTCCACTTCTGGCTGCGCCATGGTCAATTTTTCAGCAGGATAACGCTCGACCTCATGTGGCACAACTCACCACCCAGTTCCTCTCTGACAACAACGTCCAGACCATTCCGTGGCTATCCATGTCATCAGACATGAACCCAGTATCCCAATATGGGATGAACTCAACAGACAAGTCCGCCAGCGAGACGTGGTCCCAAGCAATCTCCGACAGTTGTCTCTTTCGCTGCGGAAAGAGTGGGCAGCCATCCCACGACAACAGATCCAACGGCTAATCTGATCCATGTCAAGGAGATGTCGTTCTCTGATACAGGCCAGAGGAGATCATACACCTTACTGAAACGGATGCCTCAGTTGCACAGAATAAATAAAAGTCCAAACCAAATTTAATTAACATAATTTCATTACTGAAGTCTTAAAGGTTCTTCATGCCAAGATTTAAACATTAATTCCGTAAAATAAAATTTTGATACAAGTGTGAAATTTTTGGTGTCAATTACGACTACAGTAGTGTTGCGTTTCTTTTTTTTTTTTTTAACAGTATATAATCAGTTCCAAGCGACTACTGACGTACTCAGATTTCATCGCCAATAGAAGTTCTACTACATTTCTTTTCTACTAATCTACCACACTACACAACTACATATTTTCACATACACACTGACCTTCGAACTGGCCTGTCCGAAGCTCAGACTTCAGCTGTTCTAAATCATCTGGTTTCTCTCTCACGACTTTTCTTTATTATACGTGCCCCATGCCCGGCACGCGATATGCAAGCATCTGACTTAAAGGAGAATAAATCTAAACACAACGATATTGATTTCAATGGGACCTAACCTATGTCTCAACTTTCAGATTCTATGATGAGTTGTCAAACTTTCATTCTATAAATCTATATTTTATTACACCCCCTGAAATCAGCATCTAGTCAAATAAACAGCAGGTTGAAATTATCAGTCTGCAATCAGTCTCATTTATTGATCTCATATATTTATCACACTGCAGCGCTGACATAGTGACCTGGACAATCTAATGAGAATTCCCAGGGAAGGGGTGGTGTTTTGCTATTGATAATGAACTGGATACCTACACGAAAGTTGTGAGTCAGAAACCCACTGCCGGCACCCTCCAGTCGATCTGTCTCATGTAAAGGGACACATCGTTGATGAGGGAGAAAAACTGGGAATGCCAGCCAAACGAGGCGCACAGGATTACACAGTACATACAACCTGTCAGCACTAGCGGCCTCTATTCTTTAGAAGATAGGTTTGAGCTTAGGACAACTGTTGTGAAACATAACGAGAATCACTGCGCTGAACATCTTTAGCTGTCGGTGCATGACGAGATCGACTATCGCGCTAAAACCAGCCTAACATCCTTGGCAAAAATGAGAAAGGGAGCGAAACTCCAGGTCACTTGAACAAGTTTTAACTAAAAATATGGCTTTATGCTAGCAAGCAGAATCATATTACTGTCTTGAGTTTTATACCTCTCATAATGGAGGCACGATGTATTATCCGGAATATTTATGTATTTATAAATATTTATAAACGGTAACTATTTATGCACGTTAAGCCATCCATTGACCATATCAGCTGGTAACTTTCTATCAGTAGTAACACAGTTTACAGTCGCCATAAGGTCCTGACTGTATATTTTGGAGAGCTGCCATAAGGTCTCGACTGTATCTTTTGGAGAGCTGCCATATACTCGTAGGAGCATATTCATACGTTGTTCATGGGGTTTGGTCGAGTAAGGACGAAAAAAAGGCAGAATGGAAGACATACCCACATATTGATAAACTATAGTGTTTTCGTTGAGGCAGTAGCAAAAACTGCGCGTACACATATGGATTATATGGGAAAGTTAGTTTTCTGTGACTTGTAACCATATATCCACCCAATGCAAGCTATCATTTTTTCTTTTTTTTTTGTTGTGATTCATACACACGTTAATAGATGGACCAGTCCGTGTCTACAGTGGTACCAGTGTACGAGGTGTACGTCTGTAGTTTGATTTCGGAAAGGGGGAACTATAGGTTCAGCCGCCAGGTCAAGTGTTAGACAACATGCCTTCTACCCGGTGTTAATAGGGTGTCAGCAAATCTGTGTGATAAGCCGTGTTTGGGAGAAGTCGATATGACAAGCACTCAGTCCACTGCCTGAGTTTGACATTGGGGGGTTAAATATGTGAATGCAGCTGTTTTCACGCATTGTTTTCAGGAAACACATGAAATGTATATGTTATGTGTTTGTTTATATACCCGTTCTACATATCCTGTATTGACACGTGGTAGAACTATGTGAGCAGTTGGTGCCCCCCTTGTGGCGGGTGTAGCTATTCATTCATTCATTCGCATTCCCCTTGCGGAACTTTGCCTCCCAAACAGCACTCATGTAGGCCTCTCGGTTATGAGCAAGATGGCCTGCCACTGAGGCATCCATTTGCAGATCGTCAACGATGTCTTGCTGCCATCTTCGTTTTGGTCTTCCTCTCTTTCTTTTTCCCATTATGTACCCTTCCAGTACGGTCTTCTCTAAATTATCATGACGTCTAATGTGTCCAAAATATTTAAGTTTTCTCTCTTTAATCCTCTTTACTAGCCAGCCTTCTTCAATATTAAGCTCTTGTAGTATAAATATATTTGTTCTTTTTTTTTTGTATCCACGATATTTGGAGAACTCTGCTGTAGCATTTACATTCAGAGGCATTTATATGTTTCTCAGCTGTTTTGTTAAGTGTCCAGGTCTCACAGGCATATGTTGCGATGGTAGCTATTCAGCAAACCTAAATTATTGTGACTTAAAGGCTTAAAAGAGTGGATTGTAGACCAAGCCCAGCTGGCAGCTGTCAACACAGAAAATATATGCTTGGTTAGCGAATCATATCTAAATAAACTGTGCACGCTACCGACGTCGTATTGTATGGGAACTGTTTTCATATAAAATTAGTCCTTTGTTTGTGGATCTACATTCAAGCTGAAAGTTAATGGAAATTAGTCCTTTGTTTGTGGATCTACATTCAAGCTGAAAGTTAATGGAAATTAGCCTGTTGTTTGTGGATCTACATTCAGGCTGAAAGTTAATGGAAATTAGTCCTTTGTTTGTGGATCTACATTCAAGCTGAAAGTTAATGGAAATTAGTCCTTTGTTTGTGGATCTACATTCAGGCTGAAAGTTACTGGAAATTAGTCCTTTGTTTGTGGATCTACATTCAAGCTGAAAGTTAATGGAAATTAGTCCTTTGTTTGTGGATCTACATTCAAGCTGAAAGTTAATGGAAATTAGTCCTTTGTTTGTGGATCTATATTCAAGCTGAAAGTTAATGGAAATTAGCCCTTTGTTTGTGGATCTACATTCAAGTTGAAAGTTAATGGAAATTAGCCTGTTGTTTGTGGATCTACATTCAAGCTGAAAGTTAATGGAAATTAGCCCTTTGTTTGTGGATTTACATTCAAGTTGAAAGTTAATGGAAATTAATCCTTTGTTTGTGGATCTACATTCAAGCTGAAAGGTAATGGAAATTAATCCTTTGTTTGTGGATTTACATTCAAGCTGAAAGGTAATGGAAATTAGTCCTTTTTTGTGGCTCTGCATTCAAACTGAAAGTTAATGGAAATAAATGAAATAGTGCCCGAGTGTTGTCCTGTGTTAACTGGTGAAATGTGAGAGTTTGAAGTAATTTTACCTAGTGTATTATGTCAGTTACTTGAAATTTCATTAGGATGCATGCCTTAGTTCCTGGTTAGCTCGGTTTGTTAATCCAGTGGTACCGGGGTCAAGTTCTAGTACGTTTTTTTCTAGTACATACAAAATTTAAAAAGTCTCTGCGTCCACCCAGCCTCAAAAATGAGTAACAGAAATGTAGGAAGGTAAATGCGGCCAGTCGCGATACTGACCACATCACACTTCCACGAGCCGATGGTCTTGGAAATATGCAATATATATATATCCCCAATATGCCTTAATGGCATAGAAACGGTTATTTTACTTTTATCTTTACATGCCTTAGTTGGTAACCTTGAAGAACTAGAACAAGAGTTATTTATTTACAAAGTGGTGGGAATTCTAAGTCCAGGGAACTAGCATCGTACTGTCTGTGTTGAAGCCTTTGTCTCTACTTGCTGTGAGACTCTAGTACTCTGTGCGCATGCGCTTGCATGTTTCCATGCTTGCGTGTTTGTTTTAACACTGAGGTTAAGGTAAGTGGCTTTGTTGTCGGTACGCAAAACCTTCGACTTCCAGCTCCTTAATTTATAGTACCTCCGACTGCAAGTCCCTTTCATCCGGCTCCTCTATTTATAGATTTCCTGTATTGATTGAAAGCACATAACTTACAAAACATTTCATCACTGCCTTTGTGGCTTTTTTTTGTGTGGATATTTGTTAAAGATTCACACATGACGGAGTTACATTAAACATAAAACAAAACATCCAAAAGTTTAAGAAGAAAGGCTAAAAATTCTTACAGGAAGGTTTAAAAAATGCATGTTTTGCAAGAAATAAACTCATTTAGGTAAACAATCAAGCATTTAAATATTAAATTATTGTTTGGATGTAAAATTTAACGGAATGGAACATTAAAAAAATTACATTAAATGAAATTGTTTTTTGTAAAAGATGAATAATTTATCTCTATAAAAATTATTTAAAAAACGTTGTATCTATAGAAATGAGGTTAAGTTTTAAAAAATCAAATTTCAATACAAATAACTTGTTGAAAACAGTTGCATCTGCCAAGTCTTCCTTCATAGAAGCCCTAAAGTCTGATTTGATTGTTTTCAGTACAGAAAACAGTCTTTAAACGCTGACTTGGGTAGGTGGCACTGCTGTTATAGGTCTGGCTACATCACTTATAACCTCAGGGTAAACGGGGATGACTTCTTCTGTAGTCAGTTTTGTTGAGTGGTCATGAAATTTCCACTTATTTTAATCCATTTACAAATTTTTATTTTTATTGAAATGTATTTATTTGGACGTGTACAGGTTGCACCTCTACGTTCAAGAATGTGCCATTACTTTTGAAAGTTCCATTTTGTTCAAGGATGCTTCAGTTTAATTCTTCATTTGAAGTGAATGATTCTGTGGCACCAGTTCATGTAACTTCTTCGACCTGCGGTCCAGGATTTTCAGATGGTACTTATAATCCTATCATGCAAATTGCTGCTTCATAGAGTGCCTATTTTCATTGAGCTGTTTTGACATCGTTCAACAGTTTCCAGTTCATTGGATTGGTTTAAACAGTAGCTAACAGAATCTGATTGTCCAGTAAGAGACCCTTTCTTATTTTTATTGAAGACTCAGTACCATCAGAAGTTACTCCTCCAAGTTTGTTCAAGTGATATGCCAGACTTTTCCATACCAACAAGAATCTACCAGTGCTAAATTCTCAGACTGCAACATCTTGGTGAAGTAAATGGATGAGAAAGCAGACTTTCAAATTGTGCCACTTGCTGCCAGTGGCATTTTTGTTATCCAGATCTTCAAGAAAGATTTTTAGTTGAAGCAAACGCTTGATCATCAAATAAATGCTTCCCCAGTTTGTTGTTTGATTCAAAATAGTTCCTTTTTCCAGAGCGTCTGTGCAGAATAGCATCTGTTTTAGGATCCTGGCTGCAGCAACTACTTCCCAATGAGTGTGACTGTGGCAATCTTTCAATCCATCTCTTATTGCTAACTGAACTGTTTTGCATTGCATAATGCGTATGTTGTATTGGAAATAGCTTAAATGCTTCTTCTACATTATCATCTAAAATGTCACAGCTCTTTTCTGTTTGTGGACCACATGTGGGAATGTCATATTCATCTTCCAGTATTTGTGTGTATTTTCTCTGTTAGCTTTATTGGTTTTCTTGATTGTGCTTATCATAGTTGTCACTACACATAGAAACTGCTCATTTTAAATTTCAGAATCTTCTAAATCTTCTTCCATTAACCTCCAGAGGTATTCGCTGTTGTGATATCAGCTAGTCCCAGTATCTGAGCTATCATTTGATTGTTTTCATCAACAAATCGGGCATCAGTGGCAAAATAGTTGAGTCTGTGATGTATACATGAATCCATTTTAACGAAGACAAAACATCCTTTCAGACTTTTCCCAAGTTTTTCTTTCTTATACTTGGTCATTTCAGTTACAAATTCCCTTATATTTCTCTTTCCGGAGATAACTGCAGGTTTTCCAGCCATTTCTTCATTTAAAATGAAAAATGCTGGTTGTAAAATAAAACTGAGATAAACTTTTTTTTTGTATTTCATTAATGTGATTTCTTTTTAAATTTCTGATGTTATTGTTATGGTAACTTTATTAGAAATCAAGAATTTTGTTGCTGTGTTTGCTCTCCAGTAGACTTCTGTTCTTTTTCTAGCTTTGAAGTAGATAGAAATTGGAATGGTTGTTTTGTTACTTCTGTCAGTTACAGCATCTAACATTTTTGTTATCTCTCTCAGGTACAGCCTCTAACACTTTTGTTATCTCTCTCAAGTACAACCTCTAATACTTTTGTTATCTCTCTCAAGTACAGCCTCTGACACTTTTGTTATCTCTCTCAAATACAGCTTTCAACACTTTTGTTATGTCTCTCAGGTACAGCTTTAACACTTTTGTTCTCTCTCTCAAGTACAGCCTCTAACACATTTTGTTATCTCTCTCTCAGGTACAGCCTCTAACACTTTTGTTATCTCTCTCAAATACAGCTTTCAACACTTTTGTTATGTCTCTCAGGTACAGCTTTAACACTTTTGTTCTCTCTCTCAAGTACAGCCTCTAACACATTTTGTTATCTCTCTCAGGTACAGCCTCTAACACTTTTGTTCTCTCTCTCAAGTACAGCCTCTAACACATTTTGTTATCTCTCTCAAGTACAGCCTCTAACACTTTTGTTATCTCTCTCAAATACAGCTTTCAACACTTTTGTTATGTCTCTCAAGTACAGCCTCTAACACTTTTGTTATCTCGCAAGTATAGGTTGTAACACAACTAATGGAAAAGCTGCAAGCGTCATTTTTAAAAAAAATGGACTCTCTTGTAGGTGTATTTGTTTGAAACCAGTAACACTATTGATATTTAGCATCACAGGCGTTTTCATCATCATCATCATCGTCGTCGTCGTCGTCATCATCATCATCAGCAGCAGCACATTGACACGAATATTTTCCCATCTGTTGTGACTGTAAAGTGTTCAGGAGCAGCCGACCCAACAGTTGCTTTCATAGTACGACTCCACGACCTGTCTACCCCCCCCCCTCCTCTCTATCTCTCACACACACACACCACCCCCCACCCCCAGACATATACATTTAGTCATAAGTACCGGCAAAACTCTATGGAGTTATCACTGTTGACTGATTAACATTTCAAACACAGTGCGAACTAACCAGATGAGCTGTGTTTGGTTGGTTATATTTATACAGAACAGAAGAGCTGGATCTGTAGTGGCCGAGCCCTGCAACAAAAGTGTGATTTATTGATTTGGTGGCCAGTAATTCTCCTGCAACAGCAACAGCAACAGCACCGATTGTTTTGGCCCGACACAGCTGAGGAGTTGCTCAGAATGACAAATGTAGCCCTGACTCCCCCACTTGCTTTGCGTTAGTTTGTTGCATAGGTCTTCTGATTGTCTCTGTTTCTGCGGAACTTGGAAACGAATAATCATATTTTGTGCGAGTAATTGTTCTATTTTTTTTTTTTTGTGTGGGAAATTCTTTATAAGGGAATTTATGTGTAAGAAGCTATATTGTGATATTTTGAATGGGCATTCAGAAACGAAGGTTCTTCTAAGAGGCACGAGTTCTGATTTTCATGTTACAGGTTTCTAGCGCAGAGCCGTGTTCCTTCTTTCTTCTCTTCATGTTATCACCAGAACATTAAATGTAAAAGCCAGAACTTTAAATGATTTTGATCAGGTGCTCTTTTGTGAACGCAACATGTTAAAACTAAAACTATTTAAAACAAAAGCAAGAACAGCTTTATTAGTTAACGAGCACACAGTTGTAGCGTTTCGGTTTACGTCTTAATTATACACAAACATGCAGGACAAAGAAATAGGGTAAGAAGATAAAATATAAATTCATATGTGCGAAAATAAGAATGGAAAAAAAGTAGTAGAAAAAAAAGAGGGAGTACTTAGCTGTGATTTTCAAGAAGCTGCGTCCGAGACTGGCGTGATGGAGTATTGTGGTTGTTTAATGAAGACTTGAGGTGTGATAGGTTGGTAGTAAAGAGGGGCTGAGGAAAGCGAAAAAAGAGAGAGAGAGATGCCTGTAATGGTAATCAAGCCGAAGAAAAGAAGGGTGGAATAGATGAATGTGGGTGGGTAGAGGGTTTGTGATCTAATGCAGTGAGGTTCCTGAGTTATAAGTTACATCTGAGGAAAGAATAGAACTTAGTAGTGAGGAAATGTGATTGTGGAGAAAAGGAATGTTAAGTGTAGCTGAATTTCGAGTTCAAACTGTGTGGTTTCAGCGTCCATATTCCTGTATGTAGCGGTTCTCGAACGCCAGGCAGCTTCTGTCATCAGAGAAACATTTAATAGCTGTTACTAGAATTTTTGTGACGCCACTACTAGGGGGAATAAACAAACAAATAAGTACAGACTCACTCTCACAGAGCAAGCATTTGACATCTTGATTATAATGAGAGGAATACATATTTATACGGTTGAACATGTTATTAATACCACACGCAGCAGGTCCACTGCACTGGATTGCTCTAACACTAGAGATGGATACAGTAATTAAAATTATTTACACCAAAAATAGATACAGTAAGTGATATATCCAGTGCTGAAAGCACTTCAGAAATCTAATACGTGCATAGCACAAAAGGAATAGCAGTGGGAGGATACAGCCTGAACAGTCTTAGACATGCTGACGTCACTGTGCTAATAACTGAAAGCGAAGAACTATAAGCATTGCTAGAGAAAATCATAGAGAAAAAGTGAGGAGAAATTGTTTGATTTAAATAAAAAGAAGACAGAGGTCATGGTCATATACAAAAAAAGCCAGCAGGATGTAACATCAGAGTAAAATGCACAGAATTAAAGCAAGTGGATCAGTTCAAGTATTTCATTCATTCATTTGCATGTCTCTTGCGGAACTTTGCCTCCCAAACAGCACTCCTGTAGGCCTCTTGGTTGTGAGCAAGATGGCCTGCCGCTGCTGCATCCATTTGCAGATCGTCAACGATGTCTTGCAGCCATCTTCGTTGTGGTCTTGCTCTCTTTCTTTTCCCCATTATGTATCCTTCCAATACGGTCTTCTCTAAATTATCGTGACGTTTAATGTGTCCAAAATATTTAAGTTTTCTCTCTTTAATCCTCTTTACTAGTCAGCCTTCTTCAATATTAAGCTCTTGTAGTATAGATATATTTGTTCTTTTTTGTGTCCACAATATTTGGAGAACTCTTCTGTAGCATTTACATTCAAAGGCATTTATGTGTTTCTCAGCTGTTTTGTTAAGCGTCCAGATGTCACAAGCATATGTTGCGATGGGAAAGATGCATGCCCTTAAAAATCTTATTTTTGTGGTTCCGTCTGCTCCTCTCTAGAGATTCTTTAGTTGTTTTACTTTCTGAAGAGCGATAGATGTCCTCTTTTTAATTTCCCTCATTGTATCTCCATTATTAGTTAGTAGTGATCCAAGATATTCAAAACTCTCCACTTCTTCCAGTTTTTCCTGATTGATATATATATTTCAGCTGCCTTGTTTGTTTTGTCATTTGTCATCAATTTAGTTTTCTTCGCATTAAGATAGAAGTTCTGCTCTTCGCTGTTTTTACGGACTGACATAATTAGTTTTTCCATTCCTTTTTGTGTTGTGGACAGTAATACTGTGTCATCAGCATATCTAATCTCTGGTATTTCATAACCTCCAATTATTATGGCA
The DNA here is from genome assembly GCA_009760885.1 of Achatina immaculata. NCBI lineage: Eukaryota > Metazoa > Mollusca > Gastropoda > Stylommatophora > Achatinidae > Lissachatina > Lissachatina immaculata. The sequence goes on from CM019692.1 coordinate 17,309,843, forward strand.
TAGTAATATTCTTTGTCTACATCTTCTCTAACATTCCTCATTATATTTTCAGTATACAAGTTAAATAAGTAGGGTGACAATATGCACCCCCGACGGTATTTGGGAACGATAATAACACAAGAATGGGAAACTGAAATCAGGAGAAAAAATGAAAAACATACTGCGTATGTAGTAAAGCTCTGTCAGTGCCATTCATCTTTCAATCTGTTCTAGGCATTCAGTTCACTACATGTGTACCGAACACATAAAAAGCTTGAGTAAAATTTAAAATCACAAACATTTATATGGGGGGGGGGGGGGGGATGGAGGGGAGAGAGGGGGAAAAGGAGGGGGGGGGGGGAAGACTTTATTAACAGTATTTTTTTTCAAGCACCGCGATGAGAAACATGCACTTGAACAGACAGTTCGGATATCTCTATATGTTCACATGCATTCATCTTAATGGAAAGATCTTCTCGATGTGTCATTAGGTAAACAAAATAGGACTGCACAGAGAAACGAGACTGCACATGACGCTATCTGTGATCATGACAGTAGTGGTGGTATTAGTAATCAGGAAATCGGAAGTCTCGTTAACATCCTTCTTTCGTAAATGACAAGGAAAGGAAATAGAGCACGAGTAACACAGTTTAGTAGTCAAAACAACAAGTCCCGGATAATGACCGAAGAACAAAAAAATTGCGCTTCAGCAAGAACATTATTACACTGAGAATGGCAAACATTCATGAGCACAGAAAAGAGACATTAGTCAAAACAGCATTTTTGACAGTAACTCATGGCAGATTCACGAGAATCCAGTGAAACTTACTGAACATGTTACTGAATGCCTACTGAGATTGACGCTACTCGAATCAATTAAACTGAAAATTCAATGTGCAAGTATGGCCCATCTCACTACAGAACAACGGCTTATCATTATTGGACGTTTACAGAATGGACAGTCACAAAGTGTAGTGGCCAGACAGTTTAAAGTAGTTAGAAGGACCTTTAGTCGCCCTTGGAGATGAATTCAAGAAACTGGCTCAGTTTGCAGCCCGGGCGCGCAGTGGAAGACCCATAGTCACAACTCCTGCCGAAGACCGCTTCATACGGCTACGTCACCTCAGGAATCGGTTTGCATCTGCGTCCTCAACAGTCCAGTCAGTGACAGCAGCTCGTCGAATTTCACATCAAACGGTCACGAACCGGCTACGCGACGCTGGTCTTTAGGGTAGAAAACCCTACAGAGGCCCTGTTCTTACGGACCGGCATCGCCAGAACCGACTGCAGTGGGCGAACCAGCATCGTCAGTAGACCGTTGCGAATGATTGGAGAAGGGTTTCGTTTAGTGATGAATCATTCTTTCTGCTGAAGCGACACGATAGACGGAGAAGAGTTTACCGCAGAGCCCATGAGCAGAGCCCCAGAACTGCGTGGATGAGGCTCCTCCACATGATTGTGGAGGTATATTGGTGTGGGGTGCGATCAACTTCATGGGAAGAAGTGACCTGGTGAAAATTGAAGGACGCCTAAATGCACAACGATACGTCGCTGAAAATCTTCTTTTCACATCTTTCCACTTCTGGCTGCACCATGGTCGAATTTTCAGCAGGATAACGCTCGACCTCATGTGGCACAACTCACCACCCAGCTCCTCTCTGACAACAACGTCCAGACCATTCCATGGCCATCCATGTCATCAGACATGAACCCAATAGGACACTTATGGAATGAACTCAACAGACAAGTCCGCCAGCGAGACGTGGCGCCAACCAGTCTCCAACAGCTGTCTCTTTCACCGCGGGAAGAGTGGGCAGCCATCCCACAACAAAAGATCCAACGGCTAATCGGATCCATGTCAATAAGATGTCGTTCTCTGATAGAGGCCAGAATAGGCCATACACCTTACTGAAACGGATGCCTCAGTCGCAAAGAGTAAAGCTCCAAACCAGATTTAATGAACATCATTTCATTGCTGAAGTTCTAAAGTTTCTTCATGCCAAGATTTAAACATTAATTCCGTAAAATAAAATTTTTATACAAGTTTGAAATTTGGTGTCCATCTACTACTACAGTAGTGTTGCGTTCAATTTTTTGAACAGTATATTTAGGAGGCAACATCAGACAAACGCAGAGGATTACAATGGACCCTTGACACAGTGCTGGAGGACCTTGACTTTTGCGGACGACATTTGTCTATTATCAAGCAGTCACAAAGATATGCAAGATAAAATAAATAAGCTAACTCAGAATGCAAACAACATAGGACTAAAGATCAACGTAGGAAAGACAAAGTTAATGAAGCAAAATGTGAACAACAGAAATGTACTCAAAGTAGATAACAAGTTAGTGGAGGAGGTCAACGAATTTGTATACCTTGGCAGCAAAGTAGTAGAAAATGGAGACAGCACAGAGGACATCAGCAGCAGACTTACTAGAGCAAACCAGGCTTTTGCAATGATGCAGACTATATGGAAATAAAAAAAAAACTAAGCATAAATATGAAAATCAGGATATTTAAGAGTAATGTTCTAAGTGTACTACTCTATGGAAGTGAATGCTGGAAAATCACCGAAACCATAGAAAACAAGTTGAATTCTTTCCACACTAAATGTTTACGAAGAATTATAAAAATATTTTGGCCAAACACCATAAGAAATAACATCTTATTAGCAGAAATGCAGATGAAACCACTGACAACAATTATTGAGGAAAGACGCTGGCGATGGTTGGGACATGTGCTCAGAATGACTGACAACTCACTACCAAAAATAGCACTAAGATGGACACCACAGGGGAGCAGAAGTAAGGGTAGACCAAAAGAGACATGGAGAAGAACAACAGAAAGGATGTTGAGCAATAGAGGGCTCACCTGGGCAAGAGCAGAAAAAAAGGCGAAGGACAGGCATTTGTGCCCTGGGGACTTAAGGTTCAGAGAGAGAGAGAGAGAGAGATTTATATGAGAGGCCACCACTGTAAAATTGTGAGGGAAATGTTCAGCTGTAAAAAAATAGCTGTAGCAGCTGTACTAAATAAGACATCAACGATGTTTTATAGTAGATCATCATGCACTTAAACAAAAAAAAAAAACACAGTGAAAAGATACAGAGAACAAATATTATGATAAAGAAGGGAAAATGTCATATTTAGTACATGGTTTTGGAGTCGTGTTAGGTAATGTCAGAAGTGAAAAGTGTAGACTCTAGAGTGGATTACGTTATTCATCACAGTTGCTAGAGTGAATCACGTTGTTTTATTGATCACAGTTGCTAGAGTGAATCACGTTATTTTATTGATCACAGTTGCTAGCGCGAATCACGTTGTTTTATTGATCACAGTTGCTAGAGTGAATCACGTTATTTTATTGATCACAGTTTCTAGAGTGAATCACGTTATTTTATTGATCACAGTTGCTAGAGTGAATCACGTTATTTTATTGATCACAGTTGCTAGAGTGAATCACGTTGTTTAATTGATAACAGTTGAACAGTCTCTGGATGAAAATATTGGAGAACCACTGATGTATCCAGTGACATTCTCACTCTATGGTATATAACCTTTTGGTATAGTGACCTTTTTCTTACAGCTGTAAACACCCCCCCCCCCCTTTTTTTTTTTCTCTCCCCCGAACGGATTTGTGTGGGCAATTAGGTTTTGACACGCAGCTGAACTAGACGCAAAATTTAGAGTGTCGTAAGTTGTGTTGTATGTGTTATGTAGTGAGAGTTTAGAGTGTCGTAAGCTGTGTAGTATGTGTTATGTAGTGAGAGTTTAGAGTGTCGTAAGCTGTGTAGTATGTGTTATGTAGTGAGAGTTTAGAGTGTCGTAAGTTGTGTAGTATGTGTTATGTAGTGGCAGTTTAGAGTGTCGTAAGTTGTGTAGTATGTGTTATGTAGTGAGAGTTTAGAGTGTCGTAAGTTGTGTAGTATGTGTTATGTAGTGAGAGTTTAGAGTGTCGTAAGTTGTGTAGTATGTGTTATGTAGTGACAGTTTAGAGTGTCGTAAGTTGTGTAGTATGTGTTATGTAGTGAGAGTTTAGAGTGTCGTAAGCTGTGTAGTATGTGTTATATAGTGACAGTTTAGAGTGTCGTAAGCTGTGTAGTATGTGTTATGTAGTGTGCACCAGTTCCTAGCTTATCAGCCACTGTTGTCTCACTTTAGGCCCATACGTACCTGTTTATATGTAGTCTGCAATCGTATGTTTACATACATGTCTGTATCTCCTTAGTGTGATAGGACGCTAAGGCAAGGCGATTAACGAACTGGAAAGATACGCGCGCTGCGTATGTTGTTTTCGTGTATTTGATAGAAATTAGTCCGGAAGAGCTTACCAGAGACGTCAGCATAAAGTGTTAGCCGGGCAAGCTGCATAATAAACTAGCGAAAACCATGGAGAATTTTGGAAAGGGGGGGGGGAACTGGAGGGAAATGGAACAAGAGAGCTGCAATACTGAGCAGTGGACAGCATCAGCAGATAGGGCAGGAGTCAGTCTGGTCATTTTCAAGGCGAGAGACAAGAAGCCGAAGATTCGATGCAAGCGCCAATTTTCTCATGGGAGATAGCACGGAATAATGTAAATGGTGGCACGTATGTGTGCTCGTGACGCAGCGGTCAGCAGTGCCCTCTGTAAAACGAAGAGGTACCCTCCCCTTTTTTCTTCCTTTGTTTGGGGGTAGGGGCGCTCAGGGAAGAAGGGATAGACACAGAAGTGAGAATTTGGATTACGTCCCGTTGCCTTACAAAGCGGGGTGTACTTCTTCTCGAGGTGTCCTTGAGGACAAAGGGTAATGGGGCCCTGGGGCGCAGAAGATAGGATTGGGTCGCGCCAGAAATGAAACCGCGCGCACACAACACGAATAAATCATACAGCCCAGAATATTATAAGTGGCTATAATTGGTGAGCTGTTTACCAGGAGGTAGCTCACACCACCAGCCAGGTTACACAGAATAGATGCATTCTTTTCATTACTAATACTGTTTCTGTACTTGGTGCTACCATCACTACCACAGGAGCTGATGCTGTTGCTGTCAACCCCCCCTCCCCCCTTATATCCATTCTACTGCTGTTACCACTGCAGATTCCTGGTACTGCTACATCGCTATTGCTACTACTGTTGACACTACCACAACTATTATTACTGCAGCTACTGTTTTAACTGCCGTTGTTACTACTACTGTTACAGTTTCCACCATTACTATTACCACTACTTAAAGCCTTATTACTACTACTGCTGCTGCAGCTGCCACCAGTACTAGTACCGTTACTTTATAACTACTACTACTACTGCTGCTGCTGCTGTTCTATTGCAACCACTCCTGTTATTACTATTACTACCATACTCCTACTGGTGCAGCCCTCACACCATTTATATTGTTACTGATGCTTCAGCTACTTCTGATGAAGTGTTTTCACAACAATAATTATTACTGCCTGTGCTTCTTAAGTTGCCTCGTTGTGTTCATTTCGTGTATGTTATTCATTACTTTATGAAATTGCCTCTTGCACACCACTACTTCCACACAAAGTTTGTGTAGTTTTTCTTGTATAATTTCCTGCAGTTACTTTATCCACGGTTTTATTTAAGTGAACGTGGACCTTTTACATGTTATGGGAAATGTTTGAACAAAAGTGGATCATCAGTTTCTATAATTTATTAGAGCGAGACGTGCACTGGAGCTTGACATTGGTAGAAAAATGAGTTGCATAAGGAGGCCTGAGGTATTATAGTGAGATGTGTTAGCTCACAACTATGCCTGAGCTAGATACCAAAAATAGAATTGTACATCCAGATTAGAAGCTTGACATTTGTATCAGGACCTGACATTTCTGTTGGAGCTCCAACATTTAGTGGCAGCTAGATACGTGAATCAGTTCTACTACTACTACTATTACTGCTGCTGCTACTACTGCTACTGCAACTGCTACTACTACTACTACTACTACTACTACTACTACTACTACTGCTGCTGCTGCTGCTGCTGCTGCTGTTGCTACTACTGCTGCTACTACTACTACTACTACTACTACTACTACTGCTGCTGCTGCTGTTGCTACTACTGCTACTGCTACTACTACTACTACTACTGCTGCTGCAACTACTGCTACTACTACTACTACTACTACTACTGCTACTACTACTACTACTACTACTGCTACTACTACTACTGCTGCTGCAACTACTGCTACTACTACTACAACAGCTGGTACTGCTGCATCATCACTATTGTTTAGTGATGACAGCTGCATGTTAGCACTAAAATTTCGTAAATACCAGGACATGTATCAGTGCACTCCTTTTTTTTAAGTGAGTGGAGAAACATTTTAGACCAGAAGTTAACCAGAACCAAAAGTACAGTGACATGACGCCCCTTGTTGGGTTCTGAGGTCACTGGCAGATGTTAAAATAGCTGAAACAAAATGTAATTTACAAACAGAAAAAAAAAATTAACTGAAAAGAAAAATCAGTGGAAAAGCACTAAAAATGTCAAAAGTATGGAGAAGTGTGATTGCTGTTAGGACTGTATATGAAGAGTCTGGGGTATTTTAAACACAGAAAAGAAGAAAGATATAAGAATCTGAAAGATATAAGAATCTCTTTTTTCCTCAACTTCTGTTTATTCTTTTTTCTGTCTCCCTGAAACTACAGGCTAGTGTTCTTTGCAGCTGATGCAATGATGATGGTGATGGATTGGGAACAGGTTATGATGGCTTTTTTTCCAGTCCTTGAGTGGAGCTTAAAAAAAGCAGTGGGCGTGCAGTACTTCTTTAGCAGACTCCACCATGATGGGGCGATGATGATCCCTTTTCCGTTAGCCAGGCTAGGCTTGTTACTGGGTGGAACAAGAGAGAGGTAGGACAGGGTCTTGGTTGGCTGTAGTGTGTGAACTTTGAAGCTAGCATGTCAACTAAGGATTGCTGACTGCCAGATTGAACTGTGTCTTTGCCCCCAAGTAAAGACATATTCAGAATGAAGAGGAAATGACTTTTAACTATCTAACATACATATTGTGCTTGCAGTGTTGTATAAGATCTTTTTATCTTTTGGCTTTGCTTGCAGTTGAGAGTTTTGGCAAGTGAGCCATGAATGGTCATGCAGAAGAGGATGTGAGCGCTTCCTGTGAACACGTTTTTGACCAGTTCATTACAGCAGTCACCTGCAAGTCAATTCTAAGCAGCTTTCAGCAGCTGTTGGACTTGACAGGCCTCCGGCATGCAGATCACAGCCACTTCTATGAGAGGCTGAAGGCCAAGTTGAAAGGATCATGGAAGGCACAGAGTCTGTGGGTAAAGCTGGACAAGAGGGCCTCACACAGGGATTACAAGAAAGGGGAAGCATGTTCAAATTTAAGAGTGAGTATTCTTTTGAAAGAATATTGGGACTAACTTGGGAAGACAGAGTAAAGAGTAATGAAATTCTAGAATGTACCTTAGCATAACATGTAAAATGAAAGAGCTAAAGATAATTTTCCTTGCATGTACCACACATAAAACCAGACAACCGAGATAATTAGTATATTGGACTCTATTGGGATTAAGAAGGCAGTGCAGATACAAGGGCTCACAGGAACAAGCTTTTCAGACAGATTTTCAAAGAATAATTTTAAAAAAAAAATAGGAATTAGAAAGAGATGTTCAAAACCAGGCTGGTTGAAGAGATTTCTCTTCTCTTGCCAACATCATATGTGACATTCCTCTGAACCTCCACTGCCAGCAGAATGCATTGTAACTGAAGAATGGCCACACAAAAAGAGAGAAGCTCAGTGGTGGCAAACAACTGGGCATTTATAACTCTTTAACTTGGTCACACCTTAGTAGCTTCTTCTTCTTCTTCTTCTTCTACGTTCGAGGTTGTTGGTCACATCAGATCCTTATCCCTGTTGACATGGCAAAGCCCACAATCCTCTCCAGATCCTGATAGGAACCCCAAAGCTTTTGCTCCAAGCTTGTGTCCTCTGGCCATGTCTCACGCATCAGGTCTGCATGGTTTGGGCACTCTTGAAGGATATGTACCTGAGTAACAAAATTGCTATGAAATAAGCACCCTTTGATGCAAAAGAAGACATGATGAGGATGATATTCTTTCAGCGATTCAACACTCATGTTGTGCTTTTCAACATCATTTGGATTAGACTGGATTACTTCTTGTTATCTTGTATCATCTCCTGTTGTATAATTTCCCTATAGTTATATTATGTGCATAGATAAAAATTGTGAATTTTATCCTGACTTCAGTGTTATGTATTTATAATTTCAGATCTTATCTTTTATTATTATTTTCATAAGTATGATGTATGTGATTCATTGTGATGTTTTCTTTATTTTCAGTAACAACCAAATGAGAAATTAATGATATTACTAAAACACACATATAACATATGAAACCATTACTTCTTACACTTTCATCATTAAAAGAATAGATTCCCAGTGGCTTGATAATACAACACAAACAGAATTGTTTTATGGTTTATGGTCTGGGTCATCATCACTGCACCCCAGACATGTCCATAGCTGTTCAGATCTCCCCCCCCAACGTATTCATCAGTGTCCTGTAGGTGATAGTGTCTGTCTTGTGTTGGTTGACAAGTTGTCTGGCATGTCCAGTATGCCTCTTGTTTCTGGGCATGCCAGTCTGTATTCTGGGCTCTTTCAGTCTTAGCAGCATTGTAGATTCACTGCCCTCGAAGACAAACAGAATTAAAATCACTTAGACAAAGTCTTGTCATGTAAGAATTCCTATTCTGGAGTTATTTATTCTTAGAGGATAGCAAATGTGCTTTTCGACATCATTTGGATTAGACTAGATTACATCTTGTTATCTTATTGGCACACTTATATAGATTTTCATTTCTTACAGGTTCTAATTATAGGATCAGGTCCATGTGGACTGCGGACAGCAATTGAATGTGCTCTCCTGGGGGCCAAAACTGTGATTGTTGAAAAGAGGGACAGGTTCTCTCGTAACAATGTTCTACATTTGTGGCCATACCTCATCACAGACCTCAGAAATCTTGGTGCAAAAAAGTTCTTTGGCAAGTTCTGTGCAGGTTCCATAGATCACATAAGTAAGTTGAAAACTGTGAACTGAACTTGATGGAGCAGCATACATAATTCAGAATGTAGCAGAAGGAAGATTTTTTAGTATGTGGTAAATCCTATGTAAGATGATAACTTTCCTTCTTTCTCAGTAATCTGAATTTATGAGATAAAACCCAGAAATTTTTGTTTTTGTTTTTTTTTGTTCTTATTTTTCTTTATTGATTTTAATGTTGTATTCCTAGATCTTGAGTGCCATATGTTCTCAAGATTCTTGAAGGTCAATATTGCTTTTGCAATTCTGACTTCCTTTCTGGTGTTACCAACCTGGGCTATGTAGCAGCTGAGGTATGCAAATTGGTGTACTTCTTCAACAGCTGTTCTTTCTGTGTATATTTTTCCTTCTTGATTAATGGGAAGTTTCATTATTTTTGTTTTTTCATTGTTAATTTCAAGTCCTATTTTGCTAGCCAGTGAAGACTGGGTATCTGTTTTTTCTTGGATGGAATTCATATTGTAGCTGATAAGAGTTATGTCATTTGCAAAATTAAGATCTTCCCATGTACCCAATCAATGCAACATTTTATCTGTGCAAAATTTTTTCATTATGAAGTCCATGGCAATTCCAAAAAGCAAGGGAGATACTATACATCCTTGTTTCACGCCCGTTTCATTCTGGAACCATTCGCTCACTCCTTCTAGAATCACTATATCACCACACAGATTACATTTCATTCCTGTAATTGTGTTAATCCTACTGAGGACTTTTTTAAGACGAGAGTGGTTTTTTTTCCCCTGTCAAACGTGAGCAGAGTTGCCAGAATTTTCTTTTTTCTTGCACCTTTAATCAGGAGAATAAATAAAAAAAAAGAATAAGAAATTTTTTTATGCTGGACTTATTGAGTACTTTTACATACCACCAGACACTTGAGAAACCACTTGCTTGTGGTGGTTGCTTCAACAGGTGAATTATTCTTACTCCACTCTTTTGTGTTGAATGTTACATTCAGTGTTCAGTCCTTTTCAAATCTCGTTTGATACCATTATTGGCTGCTTCTTTTCGATCTTTTCTCACTTTTCCTGTCCAATATAATCATCAGATTACAGTATTATTAGGTTCCATGTCAGTTTCTTTTCCACACTGTGGGAGGAGAGGAGAAATTGTTGAGGAGCAGTTTCGCACGATACACCAGTGCACAGTGAGTACAGAAAATGTTTTCAAGAAGGAAAACATCCTGAAGTTTCAGAATGTATAAACTAAGAAAAAAAAAAGTAGGAACTTTATTAATTAACAAGCATACAGTTATGATGTTTCAGTCTCCACCTTAATCATTCAAAAACATACAGGGCAAAGAAATAGGAAAAGAAGATAAAGAGAAACAGAGCAGAAACAAGAGTACTCTTGCATATGTTGAGAAGTCTCATAGAAGTCAATCAGCTTCCAGCTGAAGTAAGATTATCCTGCAGATTGATACTGGAAAACATGAGGGGCTGGGAGACAAGTGGAAGCAAAATGCCTTAATATAGATGCTGTTGTGAAAATAGAATCTAAGCTTCAGAATACAGATTAGCCCAATCAGACTCTAGTGGAGGGATTAGACCCGATATGGAAAGTGTGAAATTGCCTCAGCAATCTGGGGAAGACTGGGCTTTGCTCTGTCCAGGTTTAGCATGATCCAAAACATGAAGAGGATAAGAAAAAAAAAAAAACTACCTGTGATGGTATTAGAGTTTCTGTATAATATTTATATAAGGTTCCACTGTCTATTTATTTTATCTTATGGTGTTTTTGCTACTGAGATGAGACCAAGTTAAAGAGGTATACACACCTGGCTGTTTGTCATTGTTGAGCTTCTTTCTTTCATGCAGGCATTCGTCAGTTACAGTGCATTTTGCTGAAGGTGGCCCTTCTCCTGGGGGTGGAGGTTCATGTGAATGTTACATTTGAGGGGTTGGTTGAGCCTCCAGAGGATCAGAGTTCGGGTGAGAAATCTTAAAATGACTGAGATTCACTTCCCAGTACTTCCTAAATGACTGAATTGATTTATGGGAGGATGAGAAAGGAGAGGTTATATATAAATGAATATAAATATTTATTTGGTATCATCTCTTCATCATGTGGTGCCTGGTACGTGCTGATTGGCACTGGCTATTATGTTTCTCCACAGTACCCGATCATTCGTGTAGGTTATCATTTCATTTGGTGATTTCGTCTCACACCATCTTGTCAGTATCATTTCTCTCGGCCTTCCCCTGGCTCTTCCTCTGTTTTTCCTGTTACAATATTTTCAGTGCCCACTCTTCTCATTGTGTGTCCTATGAAAGTACAGTGTCTGCCTTGTATTTTATTGACAAGATTATTTTTGTTGTTGTCTCTCCCACTGTTCAGATGAATTTTTCATTAGTAATCTCTTTTATTTGGTATGCATATTTTTTAAAAAAAGATTAAATTTATGATTTATTTTTAAGGTAATTCCTTCAAATACATTACCCACTTCCTGTCTGTCTTTAAATAGAAAGGTAGAATCATTCTGTTAAACTGCAGTTATCAAATCTTCACATTTAAAATTTTATTTGGCCTTTTTTTTAAAAAAGAATTTACTTGCATTATTCTTGCAGTGTGAAATCGATTAAAAATGAAAATGAACAGATATGAAATGTAACTGAATTATTCCTTTGCAGAATAAATATTTATTTTCATGAAACTTTAAAAAAAAAAAAGGCACATTTGATGTAATGTTAGAAAGCTGGTGCTGTTTTATTTAAGAAGTAAAGTTAGGAGAAGGTTTTAGTTATTCTGTGATTAATGTTTTTTTAACGCAGAGAGGCCCATGGGTGGCAGTTGGTGATTGTTTTTCCTTAGATGTTTCTTGCTTCCATTCAGGGATAGGGTGGCGGTGCAGGGTGACACCAGAGAATCATGCCCTTTCAGAGTATCAATTTGATGTCTTAATTGGGGCTGATGGCAAGAGGAATACGCTTCCTGGTATGTTTGTCCTCATTTTGAGATCATCTAATCTATGACTTTAAAAAATGATATCATCTCCTCATCATGTGGAAATGACATTTTTTTCATTATGAAGTCTGTGGCAGCTCCTGTCACAGCAGATAATGTTGTGAGATTGGTAACATTGTGTCGTGTTATATATTGAAATAGCAGACATTCCACCATAACCACAGGTTGACACTGGAATCAGTGCAGTGGTTGTGACCTTTGCTCATCAAGATGGAGTTTAAGGACTTGGATATGGCACCTGCTACTCCAGTCAGCCCAGCTCCCTTTCACATTGTGTTGGTGGAAAACTGTCTCAGAAATAAGCTTGCAAGAAAAGACACACCAGACAACACTGAATATGTGGCTGTTGTTAAGGGAGAAACAGAATATTCGTGTAAAAGTCATACTCATGTATATTTGGACTGTTCCTCTGTGATCTATAGTGTTCATTTCTGAGCTAGTGACAATTTTTTTTTTTTTAAAATTTGAAAGACCACCATTCCATTCATTCATTCATTCATTCGCATGTCCTTTGAGGAACTTTGCCTCCCTAACAGCACTCCTGTAGGCCTTGATATTCAGCACGTCTGTTTGCTTTCAGTGACTGAACAGTGACATGTTTTACTACCATCATTTTGACCTTTTCTGTTGTGCTTATTGTCACAGCATGTCCATCTCTTGTGAACATTGTCATATCCTCATTCAATATGTGTTCATTTCTGCATTATTTTTATAAAACAATCCCTGTTCTGTTCCACTGGAGCATATGGGGTGGGGGGAATATGATATTAGTGCCCATGTTTTCCTTGGCCTGTCAGTACACTAGATGGTCATGTGGTCAGCATCACACCTGGCTTCTTTTCTCACTTAACCCTGTGGGGGAGTGAGACACATATTTTAATAACTGGGCTGGAGCTGAAACTCTGGCCACTTAATATGTAAAGTGAATGTAGTAAACCTTCCACTACTCAAGAGCTGTTCTTTGACTGAAATCTTTTGAACATTGCCATTTTGTGAAGTTAAAAATTGTCTGTCACAACCACTGGATCTTGCACATGCAGAAACTTCCACAGCATCTTTAGTGAGCCAAAACACTCAACATTCACATTGATTTTCCTAACTGATGTGATAAAGTAGTGGTGGAAAAAAAAAATCTTGATGTTGTCAGGGGGATTGGAAGAAAAGATTTCTTTCTATGAAGCTGTCTCCTCTGTTGACATAGTCTCAAGCTATTCCAAGTGTTCTGATTATTTAAACAAATGAGTAACATTATATATGTAAAAAGAGCTCTGAGTTCCCTTATAGTAACATTTATGGTGAGCTCCGAGTTCCATTATAGTAACATTTATGCTGAGTTCCGAGTTCCTTATAGTAACATTCATGCCATTTCATATACAAGAATTATTGAAATATTTCATGTCTCTTTGAATAGTAGTAGGAACCCATGTTTACAATGTAATTTCATGTTCATTACATTATTTAAATCATTCATTTCTCATGCACTAGGCTTAGAAGATAAGACTTATAGTTTTTTTGTTGTTGTAATAGTTAAAAGTAAATAATTTCTTATATTTCAGATTCATAATTAATGAATTTTAATATTAATTTTACCTGAATCAGGTTTCAGACGCAAGGAATTTCGAGGGAAGCTAGCCATTGCCGTTACAGCAAACTTTATCAATCGAAACACACAGGCAGAAGCCAGAGTGCAAGAAATCAGTGGCGTGGCTTTCATTTTCAATCAGAAGTTCTTCATGGACCTCAAGGAGAGTACCCGAATTGATTTGGAGAACATCGTTTATTACAAGGACGATACACACTACTTTGTCATGACAGCCAAGAAAGCCAGTTTGCTGGAGAAAGGAGTCTTGAAAGAGGCAGGTGTACACCAAGATCTTTCTTAAAGCTAAAAAAAAAAAAATAGAAGTTGTGTGGTGTTTTCCTTGCCACTGGTATTAGACAGACGTATAATGCTTATAAAGTTATATGTATTATCCTTTCTGGTGATTTAAATAAGTTGTATGTGTTTATAAAACTACCTTTAGGCTGGGTTAACCCCATTGCTGTTTGATAAAAAAAAAAAATTGACCCAAGTGCAAAATCGAACAAGGGAGCTTCTGATTGGTAGGTGAGTGCACTGCCATGGCACATATGCTCATAAACAGATTTTAAATAAATATCTTTTATGTTAGCTGAGTTTCCTGTCAGTTAGATTCATTTTAATTATATAACTATTTGCTTTTCATTTCTCAGGATTACTCTGATACTGTGGCACTGCTGGACAGATCTAATGTGAACCAGGATGCTCTTATGGAGTATGCCAGAGAGGCAGCTGACTTTTCCACCAATTATCAGCTTCCGTCACTGGACTATGCTGTTAATCACTATGGCCAGGCAGATGTAGCCATGTTTGATTTCACATCAATGTTTGCTGCAGAGAATGCTTCAAGATTTATCCTGAAAAATGGTCACCACTTGCTCATGGGTCTTGTTGGGGATACTCTTTTGGAGGTAATGTGATCATGTCTGTAAATGGAAAGATTTGAACACAAAGAGTGAAATAATCACTCCATATAACAACAGGAAATTCTATCCTGTAAGTGAAATATTTCATGGTATATGCAAGAAATAGATGATGTATTTCATATGGAATATTAATTTAAACACTGTAATTATTAAAGAATGAATGATCTTTGCTTTCTCCAGCCTTTTTGGCCAACTGGCTCCGGATGTGCTCGTGGTTTTCTAGGCGCCTTTGATGCTGCATGGATGATCCACAGTTGGGCTATGGGCAAGACACCCCTCCAGGTGCTAGCCGAACGAGAAAGCATCTACACAATCTTGTCTCAGACCACTCCTAATTATCTGAATAAGAATCACAATATGTTCAGCATCGACCCAAACACAAGGTATGTTTTCGTTATAGGAATTTATGGTAGGTGAAATTCTAAGCTTGTGGTGATGAGTTCATAAATCTCTGTCAGATATGAATATAATGGATGTGACATAATGTTTTCTGTCATCTTTTTTTTTTCAACTGAACTAGTAATTGTGGCATTTTATGCTTTGTGTGAATGCTCCTCCTCATCCTTGCACCATCTCCAAGGAACTGAGTGCTGGTGTTCTTGGAGCCTGATGTGGTGAAGATGTTGAGACACTGTGTCAGGTTAGGAGCAGGTTACGGCGGCTGTCTTTTTAGTATCTAGAGTTGAAAAGCAGGCAGTGAGCAGCCACAGGGACTACGGCAATCCTTGCCCTGTTGGCAGGTTAGGCCCATTGCTAGGTGTGCCAGTGGAGAGATAGGAGAGGGTCTTGGTCAGCTGTGATTCACCAGCCTTTATGCCGGCATGCCAGGTATGAGTCATCGACTGCCAAACCAGATATCATCTTCACCCCGTTTGTGTGAGTCACACATTCACTGTTTTACCCAAAAAAATGTATAGAAAAGAAAGGGGGGGTAAATTGACAATAAAATAAATGGTGATGAAAGCAGTGAAATGGCTATGATAAACAACAAAACAATATTTTGGCATAAATGCTTTTATCAAGGACAGCAGAGAAGATAGATAAATGCATGTAAAAAAAAAAAAAACAAAACTTATCTGAGTTTTGTTCTGATTGAAAATCGGGCACAGATTGTGGGCCCACAGATTGAAGTGGAAAATAAGAGAGAGAAAAGCAGCCAAGCATGAAACATAGTTAGCTTTATCACTTTCTTTTTTTCCTGTTCATTACCCATGCCCTTTTCCATCTCATCTACTTGTACCATCTCATTGTTCAGTAGGTGCGTGATATTTTCACTTTCAGCTGACTGTACTGTTTTTTTTTTCAGTTCTTCAGCTAACTGTTTTGCTGATTTGTTCCCCTCCTTTTCCTTCGCCCTCTGTCTTTTATAAAACTGCTCCTCCATACACCCTCATCTAACTTTACTGTGTTAACTACAGCACACTGCAAATATGGATAGAATCGAATCCTTTTCCAGATCATGAGAAACTAGTTCTCTAACCATTACACCACATTCATGCTGATACAAGTACTTATTCAAATGCTTATTCAAGTGAGACTTGTTAACATTTCCTTTAATTGTTAAGTCCATTCTTTTAACCCACAATATGAATATCTTGCCTGTAAAGTCCATTATGAACAGTGCCTACTGAGCTGTTGAAGTCATTTTGAACTTTGCTCACCGTACAGGTACCCAAACCTGAACCTGAAGGTTGTGAAAGCAAGTCAGGTTAGGCATCTTTATGAGGGTGGTGTCTTTGAAGCCAAAGATCTTGAAGAAGAAGATCTAGCAGCAGCTGTGCCAGCCAAGAAAGCAAGAAACAGTGAGTGCGCTTTGTCTGGTTATTGAAACCAATGAGTGTGCTTTGTCTAATTACTAAAACCAGTGAGTGCACTTGTCTTGTTATTGAAACTCAGATGTAATTAAAAAAAAAAAAAAAGAAAACAGCATTTGTTATATGAGGATATATGTAGTTTTTTTTTTTTTTGCTTTTATGGAACAGATTGGCCAGTGTGATTCATTGTTACTGTGTATTACTTGTTTCATCATAGGGAAGATTTCATGGTGCAGAGAACAGCATCAGTCTTTAAAACTATTGCAAATTGTAAAATGGTAACTCAAAATTTTGTGAGATGTATTTAAAGAAGGAAAAAAAAAAACAACCCAGGAGAGCCTATGCCAGAAGTACAGGAATGAAATACAAGCTTTAAAGCACTAACTACTGTCTAAGGTAAGCAGATCAGGAAGGGCAACTCTACATGGAAGCTGAAGAAAGTACATTTTAAAAAAATTCGATAAATGATATTAATGAGTAGATTGAAGACACATTTGAAGAAACAGAATCAAGAAGCAGAGACATATTACTGTGTCTTATTTACCCATCAAGGCTATGGGAACTGATAGTGCAGTGTTTTACATATTGTCATCTGAGATAGTGCTTATGGGTTAATTTCATAGGTGGTCCAGATTTGCCGCATTGTTCATAGATTTATTTCATTTGTGTATGTGCCACAGATTACACTTATAATTTCACATATACAGGATTGTTATCCTCTAACCAAAATCAGCATTTCCCCTCTTGTCTAATTAAATACTTACATCCTTCCCATGTGGTTAAACATCATATAGGGCTCGCATGGTAGTTTGCCAAGTTTTCCTATTTTCGGTGAGTTTTTCAACCTCATCAAGAGATGTTCTGCCTACTAAATTGGCCTCTCTCAACAATGCCCTCTTTAGAGTTTCATATTGCGGACCTCTTTTTCTTTAGCCTGTTGTGTTCCGCTTGATAGCTTGTTTTGGGATTCTCTGATTGTTTCTTCTCATCACATGACTGACATATGTCCATCTACTTTTTCTGATCACTCATGCGACATGTTGTTGTTCACTCATCTGTCTTATCTCTGCATTGTTCTTGAATTCGTTCCACTTTATACTGAGTATTTTCCTTAGACTTTGTTTTCAAAAGAGTCTAATTTGTTGTCTATTTCTTTAGTTGTTTTCCAGCTTCATGCATAATGAGGGTGAATATTACATTTGAATTGAATAATCTTAGCTTGATTTTGTGCTTGTAACTTTTGAGTGTCATATGTTCTAAGATTCTTGAAGGTCAGTGCTGCTTTTGATAATTTTAACTCCTTTCTGATGTCACCATCCTGATATACATAGCTGCCAAGGTATGCAAATTGGTTTACAAAAACTAAATAATAGGGACTTGTTAATTTTATTTTTTATCTTTGACAGATGAGAGTCTTTCATATTAGAAAAAAGGTGGTCCAGGTTTCATGTTTAAAACCAGCATCCATAATTTTTTAAGCATTAACTTCATCCATCATCATCATGTGCCATTTCTGAATCAGAATAACTTCAGCAGATCTCCAGTCAGAACTTTCTTTTGCTTTGCAGGCATGCATATTCAGATGATTGATCTTATTATGTTGCTCATCCTTGGATACTGTTATCATCTGTTTGCTGTTTAATTTCATATATATTTTTCTTACAGCTTTGTTCCATACATTTTACAAATTCTGCTGATCTGGCTGTTCATCATCAACAGATCAAGCTGTACAGGTTATGACATGATTCTTGTGTAGTTTAGCCAGTGACATCTCTTTGATATTTCTGTGCTCCTTCAAGACAGATGTGAGAGATGGTGCTTTTGCAGGATTTGCTTGCCTCTCTTTTGCAGATGTGCCTGCCTCTGTCCCGTGTGGTTGATCATCATTGAAAAGCACTGTCTAAGATACTTTTACAGTAGACCTGCTGACAGTGTATTTGCATGAGAGGTTTTTATCATAAGGGATCTGATGGCGGTTAATGGTGTCTTTTCAGTGACTGAAGTGTTCATTCAGACTGATTTTGTCCCATTTTTTTTTTTTACAGCTGACATAAGCAGCACAGACAGCTACACTTTGCTGCGGTGGTGCCAGAGGGTCCTCAACACTGGCAAGTACCGAGATGTTCACGTGGTGGACTTCACGAGTTCCTGGCGCAGCGGCCTTGCTCTGTGTGCCCTTATTCACTCATTCCGGCCAGACATCATGTGAGCAGCAGAAATGTTTGTGTAATGTGCAATAAGTGATTAGAAGTTTTATATTTTTCATTTGTGCACCTTTACTTTTTAAAAAAAAAATTCTTTCTATGTTGAAATGTATTTTGAATTGGAATTTCAGCTTTTCAGTGATTTTTTAAATGGTCTTAAAGTCCTAAGAGGAAGTGTGCATTATATTTTTAGATTATAATGGATTCCCAATTAGTCACATTGGTTCTAATGTAATTATGATATGAGAAAAATTTATCATATGAATTTACTGCAAGTGACACTATAGGTTGATTCTGTGCCTTTTTTAAAAAAACTTTTTTAAAAATTAATTTTTATTTAACAAGTCATTTATTTTATTAAGTTCATTAAATTATATGTTGCACTTTATTTTCATTGTTTATAATAATTTACTGAAACGACGACATTGATTTTCTTGGACTTTGTTGGCTAAGAAGGGAATTAGGTAATTTCTTGTTGGCATTAGAAAGGAATTAGACACTTTCTATGTTATGAGCAGTTCATGTTACAATTAACTGATCTATTAAAAAAAACAGTTATATCTAATATCATTTTTATGAAATACATGCAAATTTCATTAATAAAGGAGTACAGCGAGAAATGGAGGCCATATAAATGTGGTTTAAAAGAAGGATGTTGAAGGCACCATGGACAACTAAGAAAACCACTGAAGAAGAAGTCTTAAGAGATGCTGGCGTTAAAAAGCAAATTATAGCAAAGATCAGAAACAGATAGTTGAGATTTATAGAGCATTTCCTGAAAAGAGGAAAATTGGAACACTCTGTGGCAACTGGAAAAACTGAGGGAAGAAGAGACAAAGGAAGACAGTGAGTTACTAGAGGGGTGTCAGTGTGATTAGGAAGAAAGTCACTGGCAGAGCTTATAATTACCTCAAAAGACAGAGGATTGTGGAGAGAAATGATTGCCTGTGCCATACAGCATGGCATTTGATTGATTGATGCAAATGTCATTCTATAGTATATTACATATCCTTTGTTATCTTATGTGTTTTAATATCACTTGTTACCAATTTTATCCTGATCTTGAATGTTCCAGAAACAATACTTTATTGATGGAGTGTGATGTTGCAGCAAACAACCAGATGGTAAATCTTGCTTTTCTTTCATTACAGCTTGCAGTGTTTCAGAACAGACCATTAAATATGAATTTCCAAGTTATCTTTTTTTTTTTTTAATCATTTTGCTTTGGAATTTTTTAAGAATATACATTCAGAAAAAATCACAGATGTAGTGCTTAAAAATTTAGTTAAATGTAACATGTTAGAGTGAAGATGAACAAGATTGTTATTCTGAGATGTTCTGAGATTGCTTTGAAAGATGTGAAGAGAAATATTCAGTATCATAAAAGTTGCTTCAAGATTATCACCATGTGTTTTTTTTTAATATGAAACCATTTTAACATTTTATTTCATGATTTTGAAAGATGTGAATGGAAATAACCAATATTGTAGAGATCATTTCAATGTTATTACTGTTTGTTTAGCAAACATGAGTCCTGTTTTAACATCTTATTTCATGATAATAAAAAGAGTTAAAAAAGTGAAAAAAATGTGTGCTGATTCTGAACACAATTTATTGCCTTAGGTTGTAATATCATAATTCTTATAACAGGCTTTCAGTGTAGCTGAGAAAGAGCTTGGGATTCCTCCAGTTCTGACTGGTGAGGACATGGCAAAATATGAGGTCCCAGACAAGTTGACCATGATCTCTTATCTGACACAGTTTTATGATCTCTTCAAACATGAGCCCCTGCCTTCCAGTGAGTTGCCCGAGTTTTTTTTAGCCATAAAGTTGTTATTGTAGAGCATATCTGAATTTGTTGCATTTATGATTATTGTGGCATGTCTTAGCCAGGCTGTTAAAAAAAAAAAATTCCATGCCACTCATTTGTTCCAAGCTGTATATTGAGTTATTTCATGCTGCTGTCCTCATTAGGACTTGCAGTAAGCCATGCAGTTCCGCTGTCTGAGCTAAGCTGTATAGTGGACCATTTCATGCTGTTTTCTAGCCAAGCTGTGTTGTAAGAAATGTCATGATGTTAATCTAAGTCAGCAGGCACGCAACTTACCCACTCCCGGCACAGGGAGGTAGTGACGAAAAATAACAATACAGGACTCTTTTGAGGCCACGTAATTGGAGTGAGTACACTTTAAACCCTTTAACGAGGATCTGTTGGAGGGCAATTCTGGTGCCAGCAGTCTGCGGTAATTCCAGCTCCAGTGGCGTACATTAAAGTTGTTGCTGTTAAAAAGCGTATATTAAAGTTGTTGCAGTGCAGTTAAAAAAAGTTAAAAGCTCACTGTTGAGGTTCATTCTTGAACCAGATTTGTTCGCGAACAGACAGACAACTTTATCTCCGCCAATGGTCTTTCGTCCTGTATCGGGAGTTGGGCATAAGGCTAACAACCTTATTCTGGGACCTATGTAGAGGTGACTCTAGATGGGGTAAAAAAAATGATCTTGTTATGGAAACTCGCAAAAGGAATCCACAAAAAGTGGCGAAACATTTTGCAAGCCCTATTTGACATTTAACGGCACAAGAGGATAGTAGCAGTAGTAGTAATCTAACCAGGCTGTATCATTAGTTATGCAGTGCTGTTGTTCCAGTCAGGTTGTATAGTGATATGTTGTTCTCATAGCCAGACTGTATAGTACATGTTTCATAGCTGTGGTTGTAGTGAAGCTGTATAGTGGATTGTTTGATGTTGTCCTAGCTAGATTATACAGTAAGTCATTCCACACCATTGCTCTGAATGAGCTGTACAGTAAGTCATTTTGAAGCAACAGATTTATAACAGTCTCATAGCCAGCTGCTGTGGCTAGTATCCAGTTTTCCTGCACGCATTAAAATTTAATCCATGGACTTTTGATAATTCTCAGCGATAGCCATTGTTTTTTTTCCTCGCAGCCATGCCACTTCCCGTTAAAGCTAAACGCAAAAGTCTGTCGAGAGAAGCTAAGCAACCAAAATCACCAAATAAACGGGCTTCCTTCTTTCAGAAACTCAGTGCTAAGCTTGCCAAGTCAAACAAGGTAAAAAAGAAAAAAAAATTTTTTTTTTAACAAGTTTTACAAAAATTCAGCATGTTTCTAGAAAATACAGATGTTATGTTATTGATTCTCCACATTCAAACTGTACAGCCTATATGAAGTCATTTAACACTTTTTATAAGTAACTTGTTTTCATCTTGGTACTTTGTCAGTTTGTTGTCAATCAATATTTTTCCATATTGTTTCATGGTAAAAATTTTATAACCTTTTGAACATTTTGTTAAGCTTTGAATGAGTTGATGTCAACAAGGTGGTACCAGTATAGTCTACCTGATGAAAAGAAGATAAAAAAATCGTGTATAAACTAACAAGGAGCTTGTCTTATATGTTTTTATATTTTTTAATTGTTTTGGTAACAGAATAATAGTAAAGACAAAACATTATGAATTAGTGTAAAAACAGAATGGATGTAGTGACATAAATAAATATAATGTAGGAAATAATGTGATTCTTGAATCTAAAGTGAATGTTGTTTTTCTTGGGAAAACTATAATTAGTAAAGCAGATTCCTCAGTAGGAATAATGACATTAAATATGACATATATGACATTACACATTTAAGATAAAAACATGTTCATGGTATTCTAATGACTTTTATATTCTTATGTCAGAGAAAGGAGAAGGAGGAGAATGAACAGAATATAATAGGCACAAAGAAGTTAAAGGAGAAAGAGGTAAGATATTTTACATCTATTTAGACGTCTGCAGTCTGATGTTATTACATGTAGTTAGACATCTGCAGTCCTGTAATATTACTTTTAGTTACTATTACTCTTACTCTCAATTAGACACATGCAGTCCTGTAATATTACTTTTTAATTCTTACATCCTTCCCATGCCATTAAATGTCACATAGGGCTCACATGGTAGATTGCCAAGATTTCCTGTTTTTGGTGAGCTTTTCAACCTCATCAAGGGACATTATTCCCACTAAGCTAGCCTCTCTTAACAGTGTCCTATTCCCACTAAGCTAACCTCTCTTAACAATGTCCTCTTTAGAGTTTCATATGGTTGACCTCTTTTTCTTTGGCCTGTTGTGTTCCACTTGATAGCTTGTTTTAGGATTCTCTGGTTGTTTCTTCTCAGCACATGACCGGCATATGTTCATCTTCCTTTTTCTGATCACCCATGAGACAATTTAAAAAATTAACTTTTTAATTAGACAGATGTAATCTGATATTATTATTTTTAGTTAGATAACTTACAATCTTACATATTTCCCATGACATTAATCATCACATAGGAGTCACGTTGTTTGCCATGTTTTTCTGTTCGTTTGCAAGTTTTTCAACCTCGTCAGGTGATCTTATTCCCACTGATTTAGCCTCCATCAGCAATGTTCTCATGTGGTTGACCTCTTTTTCTTTGTTCTGTTGTTTTCCATTTGATACCTTGCTTTGGGATTTTCTGATTGTTTCCTTTCATCACGTGGCTGATATATGGGATTCTATGATTGTTTCTTTTCATCACGTGGCTGATATATGGGATTCTCTGATTGTTTCTTTTCATCATGTGGCTGATATATGTCCATCTCCTTTTTTTAATCACTGATGAGGCAGGTTTTTGTGTGCTCATCTTCTTATTTCTGCATTTGTCTTCAATTTGTTCCATTGTTTACAGAACATTTTCTTTTGTATACAGAGTTAGATAAGTGCAATCTGATAATTTATTAATATTGAAAATAATATTATTCAAAGATTTGACCTTAGAAAGGTAAAAAAATAATTAGACTTCTTAACACAGAATTTTTTTTTTTTTTCAGTTTTATTAAAATGAGTACATCTTTGCTAAAGTATTTAGATAATTGTTAAGAGTACACCAGTGGAAGAGTTCCATCTGATATTTTTAAATAAACAGATCTTAAGTTTTGGAGAAGTTAGATTTTTGGTTGAAAAAATATTAGACAGAATTTTTATTTTCAGGTGTTGCTTTATTTTAGTTGAGCAGACTTTGTTGTACCAGAGGGAAAAAAAATAGATTCATTCCATATTTCTTCTTTTCAGTCTCCTGAAATCTGTTATATTTATCTGGATTCAGAAATATATTTTTGGCTTTCACTGGATTTCATATGAAATGTACTTATTTTCACATAAAACGTCAAGTGTCATTTTGCTTTGCAGTTTTCACTAGCATAATTTTGTTTCCTTCATGCGATTTTAGAAAGACACAGTCGAACTCACCCGCTACAATAAATTGCCAATGGATGAAATAGCCAATCGTTTGCAGCTGGACCGCAGAACAGACATAAAGGTGAGCAAGACAGAGGAAATGTCTGGCGCAGTCAGTGTGACAGCTATGGCCGATCTCTTGGTGGCCAAGTTCAAAAACAATGAGAGCAAACCTCCACCTGAACCAATAAGGAGAATGGTATGTATCGGATTATATATACTAATTATCATTTTTTACATTTGATTATATGAGAAAAGTGCTAAAACTTAAGATGTATGCATTTTAGCATTTTTTTTTTATGTACTTGTTTATTTCAGAAGGGTCAGCCATCACTTCTTGCTGCATCTGCTGCTAGCGAGTTCTGTTCCTTCTGTCACAAGAGAGTGTATATAATGGAACGCATGAGTGCAGAGGGCGAGTTCTTCCATCGAGGCTGTCTCAAATGTGACCACTGTGGCGTAGGGCTCAGACTGACAAATTATTCATGTGATAGAGATACAAAACCAGGTAGTGACTTACAGCTTTTTTAAAATATTCAGAAATTTGAGAAAAACATTAGTGGCGGGATTTCTCAATGTACTACATCAGTTTTTGAAAATAATAATCAGTAAAATTTGAACCAACATCAGCCCAAAGGCTGCTTAAGAAGAAATTGCGCATGTTTGTATACTGGAATAAATTTTAAAAACAATTACTGTAATTGTTTATACCAATGAAAACATTGAAATTTTGAATGTTTTCATCAAAATTAATTTTTATTTGGCAGAATGTATAAGAAATGTTTTTGTATCTGTCTCAATACCATAAAGAGCTGCTCTTTCTTTGAGTAGTACATTTCCCTTTCTGTCATGTTTTACAATAGAAGGTTTGCTATGGGGTGTTGCCGAGGGTGGTATCTTAATACTTGGTCTACCAAAAAAAAATTAGATTGTGATACTGAAATGAACTATCCAAGATTTACATGCCAAAAAATTAACAACTTGTTAGTGAACTACAGATAGCAACTAATGATACAGTCAACATAGCTGATCTGGTGCTAGTAGAGTGTTGGTATAACGTTGAATATATTAAGTATTTGATCTCAGATATTCTTGATGTAAGAGTTCAGTAAATAAAATGCTTTCTGGTTTGTTTCATAAATAATTGTTTTCTCCTTTTTTTCTTTATCCTTAGTGAAGTTTTACTGCTATCGGCATGCAATACCTGAACTGAGAACACGGCCGCAGAGGAAGCGTGGTTTAGAGCAGGAGGTGAATGATTACGTGTCATTGTTTGTGCTGAATGATGTGTCCCTTCACTCCTACACCTTTTTTTTTTTCTCATGACAAGTCCAGTAAATATTGCTTACTTTAGTTTACTTTGTTCTTCCTCATGTACAGTGATGTGTTGAGAGGAGAAGCAGTTGGCTGTTTTGGGCCATATGAGCGGCCTCAGTGGTGTTCATGCTATAATTTGTGTTTATGTTGCTAATTTATCCATCTTTTTTTTTTTTGGATCTTCCTCTTGATCTATGTCCTTTAGTTCTTTGGTTGAAGGTTCTTGTGGTATATGAGTCATTTTGATTAAGTGGCCAAACCAATTAATTCTTTGTTTCTCCATGTCCAGTGAATATTGATTGTCATTTTTCATATCACTGACTTTTCTCAGGCATTTATAATGCTTATTCCTAGTCATCAAAGCAGGTTGCAACATTCACCAGCCCACTCCACCCCACCCCTCAAAAAAGATCATCTCAGTTACATAAACTGATATTTTTATTGGCCTTTTATTTTCCCATAACTTTTGACCTAGTTCTGTTGTTGTTTATACCATTCCTAGTCGTAGGACAGCTGTGCGGGTTAAAAAAAAAAATCTTGATTTTCGTATCCATGTGATAAATTAGAGTTTGCAGGATCAAAGTCACCATATGAAGAAATACAAGTAAATGGAAATAACATTGACTGTGTGTTTTATTTTTATGCATTAGAGAATGTTGCATACTGTCTTTTAATTTGGAAATATTTTTCTAATGTGTCTCATTGAACTGCAGGAGCTTGTACCAGATGTGGTTGTTACACCACCACCAGATGTAGACACTGGCCAGGCACCGAAGGAAAAATCACCTAGGAAGGCTGATTGTAAGTTAATATTGCAAATGCTGTGTGTAAGATCCTAAACCTTTTTTGATCTTGCAAAAGTTATTGTTATATTGGCTAGGATCATAATCTTCTGTATCAAAAGAGAAGAAATCAGTAGTTGTGTCCAGTCACGTACATGTCTGTGAAATGAGATGTACAGCACAGTGGGATGTAGTTGAATAGGATGTAACAAATGTGAGTGATTGTGGACCATGAAGAGATTCTAAGTATGAAAAAAGATGGATATAAAATGGTAGATATTACGTGGCAGGCATTCAGAGAATAGGTTGTGAGGTAGACCAAGACTGAGATAAAGGAATATTTGTAAGGCATCCATAAAAGATTTTTTCATTTAGCCACAAAATCTGGGAAGAACTGTCGGATGACTGTGCCATGTAGAGAATGACTCTGTGTGTTGTAAAAAGGTAAAGGTAGCCATATAAAGGCATGTAGGGGATATGGTTTTAATGCTAAAGGTAGTATGTAGGAGGATTTGGTTTTAACTCTTCCCATGCCTTGTGTTATCACAGTAACACTTCCGGTTTTTGACTTGAGTGCCATGGGACACGATAATGCTACATGCTTCATTTCATTAAAAAAACAGGTGTAACGTTTAGATTGTAAACAGTTAGTGCACATGCCCCGTGATCCTGTTCATCATGGCCGAAGAGTGCTTAGTAATGAGGGAGAAAATCGAAGTTTTCATCGTGAATTTTCAATTTTTGGTAATGTAGATAGGGATATGCAATGCTGCAAACTATATTGAAATCTAACAAACTAAGCATGAATACGCAAATCAGGATATTTAAGAGTAATTTTCAAAGTGTACTACTCTGTGGAAGTGAATGCTGGAAAATCACCAAAACCATAGAAAACAAGTTGAATCCTTTCCAGACTAAATGTTTACAAAGAGTTAGAAAAATATTTTGGCCAAACACCATAAGAAGTAACATCTTGTTGGCAGAAATGCAGATGAAGCTACTGACAGCAATTATTGAGGAAAGACGCTGGCGATGGTTGGGACATGTGCTCCAAATGACTGACACCTCCACTACCAAAAATAGCACTAAGATGGACACCACAGGGGAACAGAAGTAAGGGTAGACCAAAAGAGACATGGAGAAGAACAACAGAGAGGATGTTCAGCAATAGAGGGCTCACCTGGGCAAGAGCAGAAAAAAAAGAACGGGCAGTTGTGGAAAACCTTTGCTTCCCATGTGCCCTTGACACTTAAGGTTCAGAGAGAGAGAGATAGTAATATGGACATACCCTCTGACCAGACCACTGTTATTGAATGTATCCCAAGTAGATCTAGACATATTAGACTACTGGAGAAGTAGTTGGAAGGTTATTTCAGACATTATTTTAGCAAGAATCATATCAGAAGAAGACATCGACAGGTAAATCTAGGCATCTCAGATGATAAGTAGTGTACATCTAGACCTAGCTGATGGTAATTATGATACAATTGTTGTCTAAAAACATCACATTACTTCTTTTTTCCTAAAAAAAACTCTGCATTTATGAAATCTTCATACATTTAGTTATTTTGAAACATAATAAGTACACTTTCCTGCATTGACTCATAATGTCTGACACAGATGAGTGTCCATGTGGCAGTGGAGTCCAGACTCCAGAAAATATCTTACAAGAGTGCCCAAACCATGCAGACCTGAGGCATGAGACATGTCCAGAGGACACAAGGTTGGGGCAAAAGCTATAGGGCTCCTATCAGGATCTGGAGAGGACTGCGGGCGTTGCCTTGTCGACAGGGATCAGTATCTGAAGTGACCAACAACCTCAAACACAGAAGAAGAAGAAGTACACTTTTAACATGGAAATACTGTGTTTCATTCACTTTTAACTATCTTAATGTGAAGAAAACTAAATTGATGACAGCTGACAAAACAAACAAGGCAGCTGATATATGTATCAGTGAGGAAAAACTGGAAGAAGTGGAGAGTTTTGAATATCTTGGATCACAACTAACTAATAATGGAGATACAATGAAGGAAATTAAAAGGAGGACATCTGTCGCTCTTCAGAAAGTAAAACAACTAAAGAATCTGTGGAGAGGAACAGACAGAACTACAAAAATAAATTTTTAAGGGCATGCATCTTTCCCATCGCAACATATGCCTGTGATATAGCAGATATTTGACTTAACAAAACAGCTGAGAAACACATAAATGCCTTTAAATGTAAATGCTACAGAAGAGTTCTTCAAATATTATGGACACAAAAAAGAACAAATATATCCATACTACAAGAATTTAATACTGAAAAAGGCTGGCTAGTAAAGAAGATTAAAGAGAGAAAACTTAAATATTTTGGACACATTAAATGTCATGATAATCTAGAGAAAACCATCTTAGAAGGGTACATAATGGGAAAAAGAAAGAGAGGAAGACCAAGGTGAAGATGGCTGCAAGACATCTTTGATGATCTTGCAAATGGATGCATCAGCAGCAGGCCATCATGCTCACAACCGAGAGGCCTACAGGAGAGCTGTTAAGGAGGCAAAGTTCCACAAGGGACATGTAAATGAATAAATGACCTCTATACACATCAAGAATCATGCTTTTAATTTGGCATAAATGGAACGTCCACATTTTTTCCTGTGGCACGAGAAGAGTAAACGCTAAAGGTAGCCATATAAAGGCATGTAGGGGGAATTTGGTTTTAATGCGCTATGTCATTTAATGCACTAAATGATCTTGGCACGCTAGCAGGTGATGTGATCAGCTTCACAACTTGACTGCCTGTATTTTTTCAATTCCAGAATGAGCCAGATATCCATTACTATAGCTGGGAGTGGCTAGGATGCCTCTGACCATTTGAGGAGAAGTCAGAAGTACATAAACCTTGTGCGATACAAATGCATTTTTTGTTTTTGTTTTTTTGGAACTGGTTAGATTATGCCAAACAGATATTGGCAAAATTAGCATCAGGAGAAACAGTTGAGCAATGGGACACTTTGCAACTTGTACAAAAAGCTGTCATCTGACTCCTTCAAAATATCTTTGAAAAATACATGCTTCAAAACCATCTGCTAAGAAGAAAAGTGCAGTTACATTTTGTCTCTTTGTTTTTTTTGTTTAAATTGTTCTTTCTGTCTTAGATGCCTTCTCTTTCTTTCTCTGTCAGCTTTTTTTTTTTTTTTAAGCCAGTTTTCCATATGTCAAAGTTCTGATGAAGTATACTCTGTCCTTATCATTGAGTTAGCATGCATTTGTTAACATTCTTCTTATCTCCTCTTTTGCAGCTGTAAATTTGACACCTCTTTTATTACCAAAAGAGGTACCAGAAAGGCCAAAAAATACACCTGAGCGTGTGGAATTTGAGATCTCATTTGATGGACAAGAGGAGGAATCTGAGGAGGAACAGTTTGAGCATAATCTGCGAGCTTCTTTATCATCTGACACTCTGCTTGATGATGATGATGATGAGTCAGATTCTGAATTGTCAGACTCTGATTTGGAGTAAGTGAAAATCTAAAGAGTTGAGTGTGCTTGTTTTAGAAATGTTAGTGCCTTACAGGTTCAGGTCAGAATCACAGTTTGGAGAGAGAAAACTGCAGAGTATTTATAAGACTGATTAGAATGACTTTAACATTGATTTTGGAGATTTTCCCAAGTCTCTGTGAAGTGTGGAATTTCTGGCTGGATAGCAAAGCAGCCGTACAGCTTCCCAGATAATCGGATGAACGTTTCACCGCAGCTTTGAATGTTGGTGTTGTTCAGACCGGTAGGTTGTCACTGAGGTGTTATCATTGTTCTCCACTAGGTTATCATTGAGGCTTTCTACTTATTCCTTCATTCCAGACCTTCATTTGATCATTTTCATGTTATTCTCTCCTGGGATTAACTGTAGCAAGCTGCACTTCAGTATAGCTTGTTCTTTTTCTTGCATGACAGATTTTTGCCGTGATCCTCCAGTCATTAGCTCTATCCAGCAGTGATGGTGAGGAGTTGTTGGCCGAATTGACATTTAGCAGGTGTACATCACTTAGGGAGAAATATAGGCTCTTAGATTCCATTACAACCATTGCCTTTTTTTCAGAGCAAACAGAAGATTCTTTCTTCTTCTTCTGCGTTCGAGGTTGTTGGTCACATCAGATCTTGATCCCTGTTGACATGGCAAAGCCCGCAGTCCTCTCCAGATCCTGATAGGAGCCCCAAAGCTTTTGCCCCAAGCTTGTGTCTTCTGGCCATGTCTCATGCCTCAGGTCTGCATGGTCTGGGCAATCTTGAAGGATATGTTCTGGAATCTGGACTCCACTGGCACATGAACACTCATCTGTGTGAGATATTTTAAGCCAATGTAGGGAAGATTCCTTTTAATTATGTGCATTGTCTTTACTCTATCCAAAATGGCAAATATGTTATTGTGTCGCCTTGTGAGATGATTTTATGCTGATGAGTGATTAACATATAGACTGCACATGAACCTCCTGATTCCATTTATTATTGGAGCTAAAATGAGTGACTTATACAGTTCTGATTTCTGATGTATGTAATCTAAAATCATTTCAACTTTGCATATTTTTTATATATGAGCCTCTCTCTACTGTGCATGTGTCATCAGCCCCACCAACCACCACCCTTAAGTTTACCCTATAGGGTAAAAATCATCAGCTGTTGTATGACTTATTTTAGTCATCAAAAATGATGATAACCAGTTTCTAGTTTGTCCAGGGTTCTCTCATGGGTTCTCTCATGTTTTATCATGAAGCTTTCTAGGTGATTTTTTGGTGAACATTTCTAAAACACCCTCTAGTGTGCTGACAGGTCAAGGAAAATATGGGCACTAACACCATATCTCTATGTGCCTCTAAGGCATGACAGGATTACCTTTACCTTTTTCTAGGTCAGTTATTTGTTATTTATGTTACTACATATGGATAAGCCTGGCTTGGTGTATGAAAAAGATGAAGTTTCATGTGACTTTTTCCTTTTTTTTTTTTTTCTACTTGTAATTGAGGAAAGAGTCAGTCTGCTTCAGGTTAAGAGGTTATACATTTATGAGAACTGATTAAAATTACATCACTTTTTGGCTTCAGCTTGTGGCAGACTCCTAAAGCTGACTGCTACATTTATAGTCTGCTTCCATTTACCACTTGAATGTACCTTTGTGGTTCTGTCTTACAGATCTTTATTCTTGTTAACTTAGTCATAACTGACCTGCGTCTTATACAAATTATTGATGCTTACGCTGTTTTTGTTGTTCTATGTTTAGGTTGTAGCTGATAATAGCTCATTTGCTTCCACAGTGAAATTGATTACCTGTCCGAGTCCGAGGTGGCTCGGATTTTGGATAACTGGTAAAAAAAAAAGAAAAAAAAAAGAAAGCTAGATTTTCCACAGATCTCTCGTGTGATTGTCATTAGTTTGATTTCTAGTCTGTGCTTTTTTGTGCATTTGATTTGCTTCAGTTCTGGCATTGAAAAATGTAAACAGTCATAGAAGAAGAGTTCTGCTGCTAAGAGTGATGACCTGAATGTCATAAACATCTCCAATTCATCTGCTTAAAAATGTTATGGTTGTACATGAGTAATGAAATATTATAAATTGCTTAAAACGTTAAATAAAATCTGTAGTTAAAATCAGCACTCGTAAATGCTCTGAAAAAAAAAAAACATGAGTATAGTTATGACATAATTGTCATGATGTAAAATTGATAGAGAAGTCATACATATTATAGAAATCTTTTGGAATTTTTTTTTTTTTTTAAAATGATCTTACTGCTTGGATACCTTCTTGGCAAACTATTCCCCCTTATATCTGCTTCGTTGTTGTGCTGCAATCGGTGCAACATGCATCATTTTTGTATATGATAATACAGTTTAGCATTTTCACCCTCTATTATTTTTTCATCTCTTCTTTTCCCCCCAACTGCTTTTGATGGCTCCATGATTTTATTCCTCTGTGCATTCCACTTATTAGCCAGTGCTGCACTTTAGACAAAGAGTTATGAGACTGGTGTATTCAGCTGGCGTGTCTCAGTGGATGGTTGGGGATTACTAAGTCCATACTCTTTGTGAAAGTCAGCAGCTAGCCGCAGATATTGTTTGTTTCCAGTTTCTCAGACTTTGTAATTCTTATGAGCATATTGTTGTGATATTATCATGTGTGTATATTACTGTGTTATGTATTTGTCAGAGTGGTTCTCAGACCCACATTTCATTACTTTCATTCCATTAAAACAAACCTCGTAAATGTCTAATACATTTTAGACAACTTTCAACCTTGTTCAGGCATCATCTAAGCAACTTTCACCCGTATATACTTTACAGTCTGAGTTACTTTCAGCCTTATGTCTGATAGTCTAGGTAACTTTTTAACTTTATGTGTGAGACAATCAAGACAACTTTGAACCTTATGTCTTTATACAATCTAAGCAACTTTTAACTTTATGTCCTTATACAATCTAGGCAACTTTTAACCTTATGTCTGATACAGTCTAAACAACTTTTACCCTTAGTGTGTTATACAATCTAAGAAACTTTCAGCCTTATGTATATCTGATACTATCTGGACAACTTTTAACCTTATGTCTTAAGCATTCTAGGCAACCTTCATTGTCAGAAAAATGAGTAAATTAATACATATAAAAGCAACATTTATATTTCTTCAAATTCATTTATTTCTACTTTATGAAAGAATCTATACGTAGAATATTAATGATTTATTAGTGTTTTTGGAAAGAAAAAAAGCTGCAGTTGAAAATCTGATTAACACTGAATGACAGTTTGTGAAAACTGAATACAAATTGTAAAATAACCTTTTATAAAGGTAACTTACTCTTTGATTAATTAAAAATTTTGTAAGAGTTGCCTGTGAAAAAAAAATCTTTGTTTCATTGTACTTTTCTTGACTTGCTATGTATATGATTTGTGCATGCACTTTTATATATGTGCATCATGTTATTGTTGTTTCTGTTCATGCATTTTCTGGATTCAGTAGTTTTAACTGTGTAGACTATAGCTTTAGATGGAGAGATTTGATCATGTTTGAAAGAGAGCATAGGTTTCATTGTAACACAGCCATGCACAGCTGAATGTGGATTTGATTTAACAATCTTCATGATAAATGAGAATTTGTCATGTTTTCTGCCACAGCCACACTTATTGCATTGTCAGACTGATCAACATTTATTTGTCATTATTTCTCTCTCTTATAGCTCATTATTTGAGTTGTGTGTGTATCATCATGTACCGTGCTGAATGGTGTTTCTCCTTTGTACCAAATCCTTCACGCTGGCCGTCAGTTCATTTGGTGATCTCCTTTCGCACCATCTCATCAAGCTATCCAGGATCATTTCTCTTGGCCTTTCCCAGGCTCTTCTTCCCTGTGTTTTTCCTGTTGTTTAATATTTTCGGTGCCCCCTTTTTATCATTGCACGTCCTACGTGTGTGTGCGTATGTTTATATTTTCTACTTTAATCATTGTTTTCTGTTTGGAATCTTGCGTTGGATTCGCGCAACTGTCAGTGTTAAGTTATGACTGAAAACATTTCTCCTGTTGCTTGAAATTGCTGCTGTGCATATTTTATTTAGATTTGTGTTGCTTGATGTTGTCATGTGGTGGTGTTAGTCATTGTTTTTAGTTTGTTGTAATGCATTTCCTGTGATTTTTCATCATCCTGTTCACTCTTCTTTCTTCTCCCCACACACCCCCCCTCTCCACTCCCACCTAATAAAACAGAAAAATAGCAGATATTTGATGTGCCAGTTCTCCTGTTACTTCAGATACCAGTTAAGCTTAATAATAATTATAAAATTAATAAAGTCATATATGTTTTAAAAATAACTGATTTCATATATAAAAATTCTGCATTAAAAAAACAAAAAAATAGTTCAGTAGAATCATCTTTCACTGCATACAGAAAATAGTTTGCAGAATCATCTTTCACTACATACAGAAAATAGTTAGCAGAATCATCTTTCACTGCATGTTAGTAGCTTGTCTGTTACATCATTTTCATTAGGTGCTGTACCAACAGGCATAGGCAGCCATGTTTCTCCACAGATCTTGATTTTGTTTTCCATCAGCTCAGCTTCTGACTTTGTGTCATCACATTAGACTATCCATTAATTTCTTTCTCTTGTCTTTCCCTTGCCTCCCTTCCAATTTATCTATCCTGTTGTTATGAACATTATATTTATTATATTCATTATATTTCCAGTGAATGTAATTTTCTTATGGATTTATTTAGGTTCGTTTCTTCATTTGCTTTTGTTGGACACTCC
The DNA here is from genome assembly GCA_009760885.1 of Achatina immaculata. Classification (NCBI taxonomy): domain Eukaryota; kingdom Metazoa; phylum Mollusca; class Gastropoda; order Stylommatophora; family Achatinidae; genus Lissachatina; species Lissachatina immaculata. The sequence goes on from CM019692.1 coordinate 17,344,023, forward strand.
CTCTTTGTCATCTTACTGTCCGTGATACTCTTAACATTCTTCTAAGGAATCACATGCCAAGACAGCTGAACTAAAAAATGATAGTGAAATGCTTTCATTATTTCTCTAAGCTTTCTCTTTCAGTTCTTCATGTTCAGGCAAGCAAGCATGTGACTTTAAAATTTTAAAATATACTTTTCAACAAAATCTGGACCAATTAGGATGAAATAATAAGTAGAATTTGGTAGTGTTTTCTCTTTGTCAGTCATTTGTTTTGTGCGTTGTTTAATAAACTTTTCAGTATGGCAGTGAATTAATTACTAAATGTGATAGTTCTTTGATTTATTGTTTGGTGTTTAATAGCTGCAGTGTTTTTATTTCTTTGAAACCACATTCACATTTATGTTATTTGAGTCAGAAAAAAAGGCACTTGTCTGTTTTTGCAGTTAAGATTTGTTAAATATATTAATTAGTCTGTAATTAAGAAGTAGGCTGCAAAATACTGTTATAACCTATGGACTTCTTTTGAAATTCTAACTGGCAAGAAGATCTTTGATATGAGAAATATGAATAGCAGATGAGAAATCTGTATATGCTTGGGTATGAACTTCCTTATAAAATTATCAACATTTTATCAGCTTATTTTGTCATCGAAATTTATAGAGAAATGTCTATGCTCAAAACATGATTAATAATAGCATTTATTTTTCTCCATGGTCACTGAAGGTCAGGTGCTGAAGATGAGATATGGGAAAATGCTGTAGGGTCACCTACTCCTCTGACACTAGAGCAGGCTTGTGAGTTGCGGGGCACATGGATAAGGCAGCATTCTCAGGAGAACCTGGTAGAAGCAGTGGAAGAATATAGGACTCGTTCAAGAGGGCCAGTATATAGCAGACTGCCTGGAGATAATATGGAGGAGGATGAATCATCGACAGAAGTGGAGAAAGGTTTTAATTTTTAGCTGCATTTTTAAAATTAATTTAGCTCACTAACTCTATGTGAAGATGCAGTGCTATTGTGCCTGTTAGCTGAAAGCATTATAGATTATTTACTATTCGTGCCATGACAGGTTCAGCTGTTGTTCATAGGGGTTCATATCCTTTTGATCAGATGCAGTGTTGAGGAATTTGTGAACACTTTTTTTTTTTTTAGTACTCAGATTGAATGAGATAGTGGTCAGCATCCCATAGTTGGCAAAGACCACTAGTCTATACTCACCTGGTGCTAATGGTCTGGCTGAGTAAATAGGGATCTGAGTTTTGAATTTGATTAGGTTCTTGGTATCATTGCAAACAAGAGACTTCCACAATTGCTTCAACAGAGAATATTGCACAGAATATTCATTGACGGTCACTTGTCTTAGTTCTTGATGATAAACCACACAGTAATGACACTATTTTAGGAGCTACAACAGTCCAAATTTGAAACTAGTCAGTTTGATAAACTCTGCCATCAAGACACCAAGCCAAACCAGGACATATAAAAGATCACCATAGTTCACCATGGGCTGAGTAGACATAACGAAGAACCATCAGTGCTCTCCATACACAGTTCACAGCTTGTAGTGGTGCCATAGCACTAGATTAGTAGCTTGGCATGCAGAACTGACCTCCCCCCTTGAAAGCCAAGGGATCTGAATTGGAAAGCAAGCCCATTCCTAAAGTCAGATGTCTTAGGTTAAAAGGTGCAAATTTCACAGGCTGCAGATTTTTTACACAAAGAAGTCATTGCTTGGTTTTTTAGTATGAACACAGAAAAATAGGTATAATATTTCATGTTTGCCTGGTTAATAAGGAAGAAAAATGATTCTGATTTTTTTTTTAATGTCTGGATCAAATGATCATATGAGTATCACAGAGTGTAATGTGGCTGTATTATGTTTATATGGTTGATAGCTGTTTAACTGCCTTATGCAAACTTCTTCACTTTGAAAAAGGTTGACAGAGCCACAGTGAACTTCTTGGAAAAGACGCCACAGAAAAATATAATGCATGATAGATGAACATAAAGATGTTCAGTGTTTAACATTATGTTCACTTGTTAAAGTAGTTCATTTATTTTCTCACCAAATGTATGTCTCTTATTTTTAGATTCAGAGTATGAGACTGATGACTCATCCGATGAAGAGGACAGTGAGGAAGATGATACAGAACCAGCAGTGGGAGCATCAGCAGAGGAGCACACAGAGAAATCACTAAAGTCTCCAGTCAGCCCAGTATCCCGCATGTCTGCAAGCAAAGCCAGTTTCTTCTCAGAACCTCCAAAAGTTGTTAGTCTTGATCCCTGGAGCATGTTTGGCATGGGGAAGAAAGAGGCTGAAAAGGAGACCACAGAGGCTGTTGCAGAAGTAAAGGTTGCAAGGAAAAAATCATCTGCCTCAGACAAAAAGAAGTCATCTGCTTCAGAAAGCAGGTCTGTTTCTGAAAGAAGGAAGTCATCTGATAGCAAAAAAGATCTTTCTTCAAAGGACACTGATGTTTCAGAGAGTCTTGAGTTTGACATTCGAAGTGCTGATGCTTTTGTGGACAGGAGTGATCATATGTCACCAGCTGAATCACTTGATGAGTTGAAAGAGGATTTGAACTTGGATGTGGTGAAGGATGTGAAAGAAGTGCAGCTCAGCCAGGACATGGATGTTGTTGAAGAAGATGAAAGAATGGAAGAAGATGTGCCTCAGAATCTCATAAAGTCGGCAGAGGAGATCAGTGATCTAGACCAGGAGATAGAGAAAGAAAGTGAGGGTGACGATGAATTACTGGAAGCTGATGATGAGGAGGAGTTGATGGAAAAGAAGACTGTGAGGCAGCCATTGAAAGACACAGATCACAATACTTTGTCCAAGGACTCGGCTTCTGATCATATGCTCATTAAGTCTTCTAATTCTGAAAAGAGTGATATCCCCACTGAGGGAGGTTTAATCTCAAGGGCAGGCAGAACAAAAAAATTGCGCATGAAACGCCATAGGAAGAATTCCAAAGAACAACGGATGTCAAATTCGACGGACAGTGATGCAGGAAGAACAGATCCAACGACAACTGATAATTCACAGCCTTATTCCTCTGTGTCTCATAGTCCCAGTGCAGAGCTTTCAGATATCTCACTGCAAGAAGTTAGAGGCGGTGATAAGTCGCAGAATAGCCCTGCAGCTGAAGGAAATGACCAAAAGCTGGATGAAACAGCTGTGACAGAAGATCAGGGGAAAGCAGAGAATCTCAAAGATGGGGCAGAAACAGATGATGATGGCTTCCAGAAAGTCTTGGAAAGTGTAGCTGCCATGCCAGACTTGTCTGATAACTCTGACATTGATGATATAGTCCTTCGTAACGTAGATGATAGATTTGTGACCAGCAGGCACAGGCAGCCAGGAAAGAAGATGAGTTCAAAACTGAGGGCCCAAGGCAACAAAAAATCAGACAAAATCATTTCAGATTTCAATCAAGAAGAAGATGCCCAGATGAACTTCAGCTTTTCCCTGCCATCCAGTAGTGATTCAGAATCCTTGAACTCTGCAGAAGCAGATAAGTGTGCGGCTCAGATACTCGAAGTCGAACCTGGTGATGATGATATCAAGCCTGATCAGGGCATGCTGAGAGATTACACCACTACCATGAGCCTGGCTCTTGGAGAGTCGTACTCAGATGAGGCAGAAGATAAATTGGAAGAAAAAGAGGCAGCTGTTCTGGATAAAGTAAGTATTGGTGACAAAACTATGCCAGAGGCTGAACTAGATGATATGTACAGCAGCAGGGGTGAGCAGATTGCTACCGGTGAAGCCGTAGAGTCAGCTGACCAAGGCAGCTTCTATCTTACACCAGATGCCTCACTGGAGAAACAGGAAAATGACACACTTATTTCCACGCCCACATCAGCTTTACTTGGGTGGTCTTTGCCTCAACCACATCTTCAGTCTCCCGAGGCTGAAAAATCTGTGAGGACAGATTCGGTACAAGAATCTTTCATTGATAACAACAAAGTTACCCCATCTGTTCTGGCACCACCTGATGGAGGAGGTAACAGGGATTCAACAGGGAGTGATATCTTCCTCTCTCCTGCAGAGAGCAATGCAGAACCACAATTTGTAAATAAACCTTCATCCAGTATTTCATTAGAAGTCTCATCTTCATCGGGTGTCACGCAAACCACTTCTCAGTCAGCAAATGTAATGCCCAGCAAAGCCTCACAGAATAAAACCAAGGTATCAGTTACTAGACAACCCTTGAAATCTACACCAGTGTCATCTGACTCCATGGCAGGAAAATCTCTTCGAAAATTGCCAGAGTTACCAAAACTAAATATTCCTAAAAAAGAACATCTACAGCCCTTCAAGAGAGATGGTACAGTGGATCAGCCAGTCATGTGCTCTTCCCCAAAAATTGGCAGCAAACTTAATACAAAATCTTCTGAACAAAATCTTAACCAACGAAATCGTCCTCTGCCTGTCCCAAAAACAAACAGCAAAGGAAGTACAAATAAATCCTCGAGTTCAGTCACAACAGGTGCCGGCAAATCCTCAAATTCAGTCACAACAGCCACCAGCAAATCCTCAAACTCGGTCACAACAGCCACCAGCAAATCCTCAAGCTCAGTCACAACAGCCACCAGCAAATCCTCAAACTCAGTCACAACAGCCATCAGTAAATCATCTACCAGTGCCAGCCAGAAGACTAAATCAGCTAAGCCTTCCTCAGCTCCTGTCTTCAAAGCACCACCACCAAAAACCAAAGTCCCCATAGACAAAATCAGGCTTCAGCTAGGCTCCACCTCAGACCGTCCTGAATCTGACCATGAGATGGAGGTTAAAAAGAAGATATCTGCCGAAGGGATTGTAATCAATGGCACTTTTGATGATGACATTCCATTTGCAGATGAGAGCGAGGCTGAGGAGAAGTTTTACACACCTTCTGCTCCAGAGAAGAGAGAACAACCAACTTTTCCAGCAGCAGCAACTGAACAAGATGCAAGAAAGAAAATCTTGCCTGCTTCCACGTCTGTTCAGGATACTGACACAGTGGCCGCCAGTACGCAGCAAACCAAGGACACTTGTAAGCCTGAAATAAGCAGACCCAAGGTACAAACTGAAGAGAAAGCAAAAGTGAAGGCTGATGAGAAAGTCCAAACTGTAGCAACAGTTAATCCATTGTCCAACAAACCCACATCAGTCCAAAATAGACAGTCATCTGTGAAAATGGTGGATAGTCATACTCGGCACAGTGCATCTTATGACACGAACAGCACTAGTGATGTTCTTTCCGACAGTGATGATAAAGAAGTTCAGATTGCGACATCTAGTGCTACAGAAGGGGACCAGTCTGTGGCCCAGAGTAAGAAGACTAAGATGAAGGCACATAAAACAAAACAGACCAAAGAAAAGAAGCCAGAAAATAAAGATACCAAGAAATCTCTCCTAGCTCTCATTCGCCCAGTTAAAACTGGTTTGAATTCTGATAAGACCGAGAAAGAAACTGACTATAACTCAAACATTGGAAATAAAGTGTTGAAGACAAAGAAAACTGAAAACAGCATGAAGCCTGTAAAAGCTGTGTTTGATGATTATACTGACAAAACTCCAAGCTCGGAGAACAAGAGGGAGCTAGCCATTTGTTCGGTTTTCCACTCTGAAGCCTCAAACAGGCAGGCTAAAGGCATGCTCGTTGTTGGTTCACCAAGGAGGACTATCCCCCTAGCACCCAAAGCCAGTGGTGAGTTTCACATGTCTGTTTCCAAAGTTCTCATGAGTCTGTTTAGAGTGGAGTCTATGCTGAGTCCATTATAATAGCATATAAGATTGGAATTCAGTATTTTAGAAGTAATGCACTGAAAGAAGAATGACAACTAAATTTATCTGTACCTCAGAACCATTTCATAGACTGGCCTGTGAGAAGGTGTTTTTCCCAATTCTTATTGTCTTATTTGTCTGTCAAATGGGGGCACAGATGCTGTCTGTTTTGGCAGTCAGCACCCCATAGCTGGCATTAAGGTTGGCTGATCAAGAGCCTGTACCAACTCTCCATTGGTGTCCCCTGTAATAGGTCTAGCCTGGCTAATGGGGGCAGGGATCACCATAGTGCTCATGGTGGTGGATCTTGCTAAAGAAGTATGGCACACCCTCTGCTTTTCAGCTGCGGCCCAGGACTGAAAATGTAGCCACCATAACCAGGTCCCACGCCTCAACACCTTCACAGAATTGACTGCAGAGAAGATCACCTTGCAGTTCCAAGGTGATAGAAGATGAGACAACTCTGTCAGACATCACTGGCCATGTATTCTCATTTTTAGCTCTACAAGAATGACTTGTTCTGCATTTTGAATCTGAAGCATAATTATTTTTACAGTAGTTTTATCTTCCTTTCTGTCTGAGTGTCTTTATACTGTGGAATATTTGTTCATGTTACTTGTGAGGCCAGTATAATTACAGAAGCAAGTTTTGATATTCTGCAGCTGATGAAATGTCAGACTCGGATGAGAGCCACATTTCTCTATCAACCATGCAGAAAAGAAGGGTAAGTGGCCTCGTGTGTTGTAGCGCTGTGGTAATCAAAGCCTAGTGAAAGTTTATAACTTCCTGATTAGCTACTTTTTGATTTTCTAAAATATAACTTAGACATTCATTGTTCTTTGAATTGTTTTACTAAAATATAATTGAGGCATTGCTTCTTGAAGTAATTTTACTAAAAATATAACTGAAGCATTGTTCCTTGAATTATTTTAATGAAGTATAGCTGAAATGTTATTCCTTGAATTGTTTTAATAAAATATAACTTAGACATTCATTGTTCTTTGAATTGTTTTACTGCAATATAACTGAGGCATTGTTTCTTGAATTATTTTAATAAAATAACTGAGGCATTCTTACTTGAATTATTTTAATAAAATAATTGAGGCATTCTTACTTGAATTATTTTAATAAAATAACTGAGGCATTCTTACTTGAATTATTTTAATAAAATTACTGAGGCATTCTTACTTGAATTATTTTAATAAAATAACTGAGGCATTCATACTTGGATTGTTGTGAATAATTTTCATTTTCATCTCCAGGAAGAGGACTTGGATGAACGGGTAGCACGGCGGTTGCGCAAGATTCAGCAGAAGCAGCAGAAGCGGGCAGAGCAGAAACGGCTCAGGATGGCACAGGAGATACAGCGTCAGCTTGAGGAGGTCGAAGTGAGACAGAGAGAACTAGAGGAAAGGGGGATTGCTGTTGAAAAAGCTCTCAGAGGGGATGTACCCGGTATGTTTATCTGAGTCATTTAATTCGAGACACATAATTCATATTGTGGAAGTGTTTTGTCATTCTCTTTGTTTGGATCAATCTTTGATCCAGGAAGCCAGGTTGGCCATACAAGAGGGCCATCATGATTATCTGAGATGTGGATCCAAGGGAGCTGCTAACATCTTATCCTGTTTCTTTATGGTGTCCATAGTAACAGGCTGATGTCACTGTTGCATTTCTTCCTCCTCTTTGTCATTTGCTTGTCATGCTAGTCTCTCTCTCTCTCAAGTGTGGCAATTTGTTTCTGGTTCTCTGCATTGCCATAGAGCTTCTCATGCTTTTCTTTAAATCTGTTTCTGGTGTGACTTGAGAATTATCGGTCTATAAATTGGTAATTGCCTGTGAGACCTGGACACTTAACAAAACAGCTGAGAAACACATAAATGCCTTTGAATGCAAATGCTACAGAAGAGTTCTTCAGATATCACAGGCACAAAAATAGAGCAAATCTATCCATACTACGAGAACTTAATATTGAAGATTGGCTAGTAAAGAGGATTAAACAGAGAAAACTTAAATATTTTGGACATATTAAATGTCATGATAATTTAGAGAAGACCATCTTGGAAGGATATATATAATGGGGAAAAAGAAAGAGAGGAAGACCAAGGTGAAGATGGCTACAAGACATCTTTGATAATCTGCAAATGGATGCATCAGCAACAGCAGGGCATCTAGCTTACAACTGACAGGCCTACAGGAGAGCTGTTAGGGAGGCAAAGTTCCTCAAGGGACATGGAAATGACTGAAATTGATAACTAATTCTTTGTCCTCTGTCTGCCATTATCCTTGACTCTTCCTATTTGTCTTCTGTGTAAATTAACAGAGCACAGTGTCATATGGTTAGACCTCGAAACATCATAGACAAAGCACTTTTAGACATGAGAGAAAGAAAAATGACAAGAGAATGACCTGGGACTTGAACCACAGACTTCAGTAGGACAAGCAGCTGTCTGAACAGGCATCCATAAATTGAAACTACTTTTATGTAAATAGTATTCATTTATTTGTTGTTATTGTTGCCTTCCATGCACTAGATATTTGCAGGAGACTGTGTTCATATGTTTGTGTCTCAGAAAATTGATAACCGCAAGAGACTGAATCTAAGTGACAGAAATTCAAGGAGTTCTGAATGTCACAGTTTTCAGGCAGAAATGCATAGATGGCTTCGTTATCAAATGCCTTTTTTTGGGGCCGCAAGATGGCAAGGTTGATTAATGTGCTGTACTGTTGTGACAAGACAGCTGCTTGTTTTAAACAGTGTCGGTAATTCTTGTGTCATTTTTCTTTCCCTCACATCTAAAAGTGCTTTATCTATGATTTTTCAAGGTCTGACCATACAATACAATGTTCTGTTACTGTACTGTTTGAGAGCCTTATTTTTTTCTTATTTGTAAACATTTGTATCTTCTGTGTATCACAGGCTTGCAGCAAGATTATTTCATTTTCAAGCAGTGCTCATATTGCAAAAAGAACACGCACGTATACAAACATACATAAATTTCAAGGTTAAATGTCTAAGTATTGTCTTTTTTTCTTTCTAACAGATGGTGAGGATGTAGATGAGAGTCAGCTGATGAGTGAATGGTTCACATTAGTTCATGAGAAGAACGCCCTGTTGAGATATGAATCGGAGCTGATTGTCAGGTAAGAGAGTGTTTGAGAAACTCTTCTTTTCCCTCCGCCTTTCAAATTTGTTGAAAAATGGAGTCCTATCATACCATAGAGGCACTCAGTGATATGGTGTTAGTGCTTATATTTTTTCTGACAGAAGAGTGTGATGTCATCAGTGACCGCCATTCCTTCCACTGCTGCTGCAGGGGCTAGGAACCTGTTTTTACAAATGGGTGATTGGGGCGCCTCTGGACGGACTTGAACCACCTGTCTCCACGTGAGAGATTACCACACTAACCACTGTGCCACTCAAGGGTCCTCATAGTTTGTTAGATCATTCTGAAATTTTGTTTCATTATTTTTAAGACATTTTCATATTTTTTAAAAGTGTCTATATGAAAAGTACTCTTAAAAAATGTGTTTTAAAAAACATTTGTTAAAAAGTGTTCATGTGAAAAATGGTGGCCTGGTTAGGTGAGGCAGTCAGTTTACTAGGCTGGGTTCAAGCCCTAGTAGTGTACACACCAAACAGGCCCTGGAGTCCACCCGGCCTCTTAAAAAATGGCCACCAGAGAAATCTGCGAAAGTAAATGTTGCCAAGCATGATGCTAACCACATCACACTTTGTGTGCCTACGGTCTTGGAAGTATGGGTCTAACACTGTATCCCCAATATGCCTTAGTGGCATGGAAATGAGGATTTTATTTTTTTTTTTTTTTTTAATGTGAAAAATAACATATAAATGAAAAATGTAAGTGCTTTAAATATATTTGTTTTTTCATTCTGTTAATAAAAATTGAAATTTCATTGACTAAAAGCAATGAACGCGCTGCAGTAAGGGAATTCTTTTTAATACAGTTTCTATTGATTCTACCACTTCTCTTGATTCTACCACTTCTTTAGTAATTTTTATTTTTTTTTTTTACTTTTTAAGAGCTAAGGAGCTCGAGTTAGAGGACAGGCAAGCTCGACTGGAGATGGACTTCAGAGAGAGAACAAAAATACCAGGTAAGCTGTCACAGACACTTGTTGGTGAAGATCCCATGTGTGACATAATTCATTTTCAGAGTCTTACAATGTTGTCATATGTAAACTGGTGACACCAGAATAACCATAAATGCAACCATTGAAATCTTTATGACTATAAGCCCCTTTACCTTGTCATAAAGAAAATTCTCTGAGCTTCCTACATTCAGTGGTTGCTCTTGAGGTGTAGCATTTGTAAATTCTTTGTAGTTTTAGAAGTAACTGTGCCAGCATTTTGTGTCTTTAATTTGTAGTCTTGAGCAGTTTTGGAGGTGGGCAGTCAAGTTTTTGAAGAGTCTAGAAGTTTTGGAGTAGGACATAGATTTGAGGTGGGCAGTCAAGTTTTTGAAGAGTCTAGAAGTTTTGGAGTAGGACATAGATTTGAGGTGGGCAGTCAAGTTTTTGAAGCATCTAGAAGTTTTGAAGTAGGACATGGATTATTTCACACAGGACTGGTGACATATTGTTCAGCTCTATCAGACCCATGATGGCTGCCCTCTTTTTTTCATTTTTGAGGGGGAGCTAAAGCTAGGTAGAGATGGTAGTATTAAGATAGTTGTAAAAGCAGGAACAAATTGAAACAGAAGATAGAACAACCAATAAACTATGGACAATATAGCACTGTAGAATGCATCTGTGAAAACCATGTGTAAACTTAAGGATAGATCCAAAACTTGACAGCAAATACAGAATGTCATTTTTTTTTTAAAGGGAGGTACCTGATTACCATTTGCCAGGGAAATATGGCAAGACTGATGAAATGTAGGCAGTGAGCTTAATGATACAAAAATATAAATGTTTGGGGTTATTTTCTTTTTTTTTTTTAATTCAAAGACGTGAGCAATGCTAGTTTCTGCAAGAAGATTTGATCATTCAAGTGAGAAAATAAATAGTATCACTGTCATTCAACACAGATTTCATATTAACCCAATGTATTTTCATTTGTTGCTAGCCAAAGCAGGTAGTGCTGGCCTGTGGCACCCAAAGAGTGAGTTTGCTGTCAGTCTTCATCTGCTGATATGAATTTCTAATGACTAGTTCAGAATTGCTGTATTTTTTAAAAACTCCTATAGATCTTGCATTTGCATTTGTCTGAATTTAGCATTTCTAATTTTTTTTTTTTTTTTTTCACTTCTGAAACTACTTTTCAGCATTCTGCTACATTTTTTGGATATTTTTAAATAATTAGATACACATGGAAGTTTTTTTTTTTCATTCACAAAATTATTTTAGGTTAAGATAGTTTCTTTATAAATTTAAATATTAGAAATATTTTTCATTTTTTTGGTGTTGAAATAGAGGCTGAGTGTATTAGAAAGTGCTTTTGTTTCTTTGTCTGGTTTGTCATTTTAATCATAAAAACATGAGAATATTTGTTGCCTTTACTGCAGAGTTTGTGGCAAGTGTGTTCTCTGCATGCTTCATGCATTCATGTAGCATTAACTAATAGATTTCGGTCACATCTGTAAAAGTAGAGTGGCCTTGTTTGTCCAGTATCAGTAGATTGGTGAAGCGTCACAGCTGAATTCAGTTTATAGTAAGGCTGTGTGTGTTGAGTTTCAGGTTTCATTAGCTGCAAAAAAAAAGAGAAACATATGGTTTTGTTTTGTTTTTTTTCATGATTGAACAGATATTTTTGCATTGACTATTGCAAGGAGTAAAGCATTTATTTGTTGACTGGCCAGCCATAAACAGAAAAATGCAAGAAACAAATTATGTTCATTCATTCGTTATGTGCTGAGCTGATGGATTCTAGTGATTGTTAGATTTGTACATCCAGTCAGTTTGATTGCCTTTCTTTTTTCTATACCATTTGGTCAAGCACTTAGATATTTTTCTCCTATTACATCTTGTCTAGTAGAGAATAACAGTACAGTAGTATGAAAGCATAGAGGCATCATGAAAAGAAAACCATGATATGCTTTTTAAAATTCAGTCTGTCTTTTGCATTACATTTTATGACCACACTAGAAATATTTGGAATCAGAAAAAGAGAAAAAAAAAACTCTTCTAGTGATAGTTTGTCTCCTTCATGTGGCATGTCTGTTGTAGAACACTGTGCACTTCATAGCCTGTCTGAAAACACCGTGTTGTATAGACAGGATGCCTGCTTAAGTGTATATGGTGTTTTTAATGTCAGTGATATCTTGGACCCCTCTTGTACCACCTATATCATTGGCTAGGAATCCTTCATTAATGTTTTCTTTAGTCCATTGTGCCATTTATTATGAAAGAAGGATAACTTTTGTCTCTTGATAGTGAAGTCAGTCCACAGTCTCTCTCTCTCCAGTATTTTTAAATTCATAAAAGTGTGCTTCAGACCAAAGTTAAAAGAAAAGCACATGCAAAAATGACCTGCAGTTAAAAAAATGTCCCAGTAACTGTCTTGAACTTTGAAAATAAGTTAAAAGGGGAATGGTGTGTCGTGTAAATGTGTATGCATGTTAATCTAAGAAGGAAAAAAAAAGAGAAAGAACTTTAAAATGAAAGATTCATTAACAGTAACTTTCTTTTGAAAAACTATTTAACTTTCAAAATCTTTGTAGTCTCTATTAGATTCTGCAGAAATGTTTTTTTTTTTTTTTCTATTCCTAGTTACAGATTTTTAAAAAGTCACCTCCTTTTCTTCCATCTTTAGGGTGTATCTTTAGAAGCAGTAAAAATATTTGTGTTCACCTTGTGTTCATTTTCTGAAATGAATTCAGCACACCAGGTTCTATAGAAACAAGTTCTTTCATTAAGGAGCACCTTAGCCTGACAGTGCCATTAAACTTAAAAAGTTCTCAGTGGTTTTAAAGCTGGTTCTGATTATGTGCTATCTTTGTGTAAATCTGAACCTACTTTTCATGGACAGGAGGTATCATTTTGTCTCAGTTCTGCACACTGAGATAAAAGCCAGTGTCAAGTTATATATTTTTGATTTTATTACCAACTCAGTAATTAGATATTTACTTGCTAGTGCATGTTTCTTAAGACAAGCAATGTTTGTTGATAAAAACAGTCCCAGGAGCGCTATAGTTATATGTGTTTGTCACTGAAACTATAGGCAGTGATGTGGAACTCTGTGCTGAAGACATTGCTTTAGAAAGTTCAGTACACCCTGTGTACATATAATAGTTTTCTGAGGTGTTGAGATGTTTATTCCCTTTCTCATTGTTTATCAGCTTGTTTATCAGCTCCAGTTTTGCTTACTGTTGGTCAAGGTTAACTTCTAATGACAGTTCATAGATATATTTGAATCTGGGAAAAGAAGTGACACAACAAAAATCTACAGCTAAGCTGTATATGCCAGCAAGTTGTCATATAAGAGAATACTACAAAATGTATTCACATAGAATCAGCCAAAGAGTGATAGAAAATAGTGAATCCATAGCTAACTATACGCATGGTTAGCTAAGTGGTTAGGCACCCAGTTTACTAATCCGGTGATACCAGGTTCAGATCCCAGCAATGGGATTTTTTTTCTGATACCACCACACCAAAAAGGCACTGGGGTCCACCAAGCCACTAAAAAATGGGCACCAGAGAAATCTGGGAAGGTAAATGCAGCCAGGCATAATACGGACCACATCACACTTTCATGTGTAACACAGACCTAACACACACTGTATCTCCCAGTATGCTTTAATGGCATGGAAATGAGGAATTTACCTTTACCCAAAGCTAACTATAGAGATGATCATCATTAGTCAGCTTATTGCGTTCTTAGAACTGCATAGATTTAACGGCATAGAACTATTGTGATAGGAATAAGGACAGACATGAAAATCACAAAAAGTTAAGTCATATCAGAGCAAAGTAAATTTGTAACAGTTTCTCAACCATCCAAATGTTTGTCTTGTCACTTTATAATAAACTTTCATCAGTTTTAATTTAAGTAGGTTATGTTGGGTGACTCATTATTTAGAATTCTGGTTTTTTTTGGGTTTTTTTTTACATTATTGAGAAACTTTTGATTAACAAATGTATACTCTGACATTTTGTCTTGTGTCTGTTAATGTGTTTGATGGAAATCCACCACTGGCATGTTCTAACTCTTGTTTCCTCAAATCCCGAACAAGAAGTTGAGGAGAAGATGATGGCTTGAGGTTTGGACCATATTGTCTTGTCTGCTTTCCTTCCAAGGCCTGGTTATGTGAATTTCATGACCTCATTTCTTTTTGTTTTTATATTCATTCTCTCCTCGCCCACTCATGTGGAACTTTTGCATTTTTTTTGTTTGTTTGTACTGAGGGTCATTGGGAACAAATTATGGCCACATAATTTTCTTTTGTTTCATATAAATTTTTTTTTTTAAACCTTTTTCTATCCCCATACAAATCACCCTCCACATTACCATCCATATTTAACAAGTGTACAGTCAGTATCAAAAGTCAGCTGTGCATCCCTCTTAGGCTAATATTAACTGGTGTCCCATGTCTGCTAATTGTGGACAAAGTTTCCGTAATCTGGAGCATTTGGAATGTTATGTCCTCTTAATGTTTAGTTTTATTATCTTGAAGTTTTATAAACATGTTATAAAGAGATGGAGGATAATTTTATAGAACTTTCTTTAAAAAAAAAAAAACTTGCCTGCTACAAAATCTTATGCTGTAAAATGGGACAGTCATATGCTTGTTTGATGTATGATAAAACCACCAAACTTTTGTAAATGAATTGCTTAAAATGGCTGCCCTCAAACTTATATGTATAAAACCCATGCTGGCCTGACTTACTTTCAAATAACGTCTAAGTATTTAAGCACACATTGACATTATTTTTCTCTGTGGAAGAGTAGAATATCCAAAGTTATAAATATTCACAAATTCCAGTATACAGTGATCTTTTGCCACACATACTTTAAATTTTGTCTGAATGTTGAAGAAAAGCATATAAAGTTTATAACATCCATGGAAATATGTCAGCCCACTCATTTGAAGTTGTTGCTGACTCCAGCTTCATGCCACCATTCTTTTGTTTTATGTACCAACTGCATGTTATATCTTTATCATTTCTATCTCTCAGTCTGAATATGTTGTTTACTTTGAATCTTATTTCTAGTTTCACTAATATGTACCTATGTTAATAAAGTGAAAGAAATAAGAGTTCAAATATCCACAAAAGAAGTTTTCTGCCTTCCCACATTACATGTAAAATTAGTTACTAGACCATCATCATAATTGTACAAATACTTCACATGCCATCAGCTTAATTAGTTAATGGCCAAATACTACTTATTGTGTTTAAGTAAGTGTAACGCTGAAAATCTGTCCTGATTAAAGCTGCAAGCCTGATATATATCATATGGAGCTTAAAGCTGCAAATGTAATTTATAGTGGATAATCTTTCCAGTTTAGTGTTACATTACATTTACTTTGATCAGCCTCACAACTTTATATAACATTCTTTAGATCTGTGGCTAATCTAGAAAAATGTTCAGTTTTCCTTCATCTGAAAAAATTTCTGCTACTTCTTGCATTTTTTAAAATCAGCCTGCCATTTTAAAAGACACATGCTTCATTTTATCTCTGTTTTTATTTATTTATGTACTTTTTGTTTTGTTTTGCTAAATCCTACACTTGTAATGAAAAGAAAGAAAAACCTCTTCATTTTGGTACCGTGCACCGCTTTGTTTCTTAAACTAGCAACTTGGGCAAGGAGTATTTAGTAACTGCTTTGTGCCAGAGAGACCTAACATTGTTAGTGTAAAAATAGTGAGTGACAAGATCTTCGTGTCAAAATAAATAGGCAGGGGAAAAAGAAAAAAAATAGATATAAAAAAAATGTTCATAAAATATATTTCATGGGGAGTTTTTAATTAAATTGTTTGTGTATGTGTGTGTGCATGCATATGAGAGAGCGAGAATGGCTGGTGGGTGATTGTAGTTTTGACCACACTGTTGGCCAGGTTTTCATCAGTTAATTTAGTAAGGTGATTTCCAAATTGTATGTTGCTGCTTCCTGAGAAGTATATATTATATTATTGCAGAAGATGTTACAAAAATGTAATACAAATGATAAAAGAAATGAAAAAAAATTAATTTTTTATTTATGTAATGGAAAAAAGTTAAGACTATTCAATTCAAATGTAATATCCACCCTCATTTATGCATGTGAAAGCTGGGAAAACAACTAAAGAAATAGAAAAGAAATTAGACTCTTTTGAAAACAAATGCATAAGGAAAATACTCAGCATCAAGTGGAACGAATTCAAGAACAATGCAGACAGATGACTGAACAACAACCAGTCTCATGGGTGATCAGGAAAAGGAGATGGACATATGTTGGTCACTTGATGAGAAGAAATGATCAGAGAATCCCAAAACAAGCTATCAAGTGGAACACAACAGGCCAAAGAAGAAGAGGCAGACCACGTGAAACTCTGAAGAGGACATTGTTAAGAGAGGTCAAATTTACAGGCATAAAATCCCTTGATGAGGTTGAAAGACTCGTCGAAGACAGGAAAAATTGGCGAACTACTTTGTGATATTTAACGGCATGGGAAGGATATAAGATATAAGAAGATAATTGAAAAAAAATGGGGGCAAACTTCACACTCTCTCTCTCTCTCACTTACTCACTCACACACACACACACAAAGTTTAGAACTTAACACTCACTTCTGAATTATTTTCAGTGTTCTGCCTGAATATATTTTAATTTTGATTCCCCCCCCCCCCCCCCCCCAAAAAAAAATTGGTAGAAAGAAAAAGAAGGAAAGTTGCTCTATAATTTAAAACCATAGGTTGGGCTAGAAATGTGCTACTTTTCATTTTATTTAGACTTTGTGTGTGTGTAAATATCATTGAGAGCATTGATTTACCTGAGTGTGCAAGATCAACCAACCCCCGCCAGTGTTGTTGTGGAACAGAAGAGTTCAAACTTGTGGGCTTTGTAAATAGTTGTACTACAGTTTAAATTACTGCTTGCTGCCAGGTTCAGGATTAGTGCACTATGGTACATTTTGGTTATGTAGAAATCACGTATAATATTCTAGCAGATTTCTTCAAGTACATGATTAAAATGTGGCTTAAAAAAAATTGTTTTTCAGGTTTGATTTTAAAAAGAGTTAAGAACTATCTTTTCAGACAGTTATTTTGATATTGTTACTTAATTGTATAATTAAATAGCATACACATTGAGATGGTTTTCTTTTTATTACTACATGTCGTTATTATTAGTGTGTCCAAAATAATTTTTTTGAAAAAGTATCATTTTCAAGAACTGTTGCATTATTATAATGCTTATTTTTTTCTCTCTTTAGATATATATGTGTAATTTGTTAACTGGTCATTGGTAGGTGCACAGATAATATTAAGACTAAGGAGAAATATGAATGAGGAATATCATGGGAGCCCCTTGTTATGTGATCTCTTATAGGCATGGATATACGAGGGGTGACTGATAAGTTCTCAGTATAAAGTACAAATACTTGAAACACACAGTTGTGCATAGGTGCATTTGTAGATCAGATTAATGTAAGATTAAACACCAAGTTTCAAGAAATTAACTGCAACCAATTTTTTTTTTACAGGTTACTGAAGTGGTAAGGGGTGGCAGAAATTGAGAAAATGGATAAAATTTCTCATCAGGCAGTCATTCACTACCTCTGCATCAAGGGCTTGTCGTCAAAGGAGATCAATGAGGATATGGTGGAGACTCTAGGGGAGAGTGCCCCTTCTTACAGCACACTGAAGAAATGGGCAGCTCAGTTCAAACATGGAAGGGAGAGTCTGGAAGATAATCCCCGTCCAGGAAGACCAAGAACAGTAACAACCAGCAGAATCCATGACATGATAATGGAGGATCAGCATCTAACTGAACGGTACATTGCTACTGAGTTGGGCATCTCCCAGGAATGTGTTCATGCCATTATCCACAATGATCTTCAAATGACAAAGGTCTCTAGTTGATGGGTCCTGAAACTTCTTGGAGCTGATCATAAACGACAGCGTCTCAACATGTCAAGAGACAATCTTGGCCATTTTTCTGCAGATCCTGAAAAGTTTCTTCAGTAATTAAATTGCTGAATTTAAAAATTAAAAATCTTCAGCATATGGATGAGACTTGGGTTCATCAGTTTCAACCAGAAACCAAAGAACAGTCAGAGCAGTGGAAACATCATGGATCCTCACTTCCAAAGAAAGCAAGGGTGGTTTTGTCTGCAGGCAAAGTGATGGCTTCCATCTTTTGGGATTCAGAAGGTGTGCTATTGGTAGACTATCTTCAAAAGGGCAGAAGGTCACCGGGGGCTATTACGCTAATCTTGTGAAGCAACTGCGGGTCACATTGAAGGAAAAGCGTTGAGGGAAATTGACGAGATGAGTCATCTTTCAGCAAGGCAATGCTCCAGTTCAAAAGTTGGCGGTAGCAATGTCTGCCATTCATGAATGCGGCTTCTAGATTATTTGAACATCCTCCGTATTCTCCAGGTTTGGCCCCTTTGGACTTTTACCTGTTTACCAAACTCAAAAAGGAGTTCAGTGGTAGCAAATTTGCTTCAGATGATGACGTCATTCATGCTGTAGACCACTTTCTACTGGCACAAGATGCTGACTTTTACAAAGAAGGGATCCGTATGGTCCAGGATCGCTGGACTAAGTGCACAAACTTGCAAGGGGACTATGTTGAGAAATAACCCATTGTACCTTATGCCGAGAACTTATCAATCACTCTTCTTAGATTATGTTCCCATGAGCTTATTATGATAGGGAGAAAGAGAAAATAATTGTCAATTTACACAATTTCAGTATATGATGGAGCCATCACTTTATTATGTTTTAAACTTAGTTTCTGTTTTTATCTTGCATGTGTGATTTTACTCTGAAATTGTAGATTTAGAAGCTGAAGATATGTGTATAGATTTATGTATATGTGTGTGTGTGTACGTGCGTGCAAAGTATTGTGTGATTTTCACACATGGCAAACTTCTGATTAAAAGAAACCCAACCTCTGATAATTTAAAGTATACCCTACACTACAAATGAGAATGTATTGAAATATTTGTCCTGGAGAGTTCAGATAAAGTGAGTCATAATTTTTTAAAAAATCATGAAATTAGTTCAGATTTACTCTTGAATTACTTTGGAAAAGATAACAGACATATATTTAAAAATGCAATATGAACTCTTTATCTGTTTTACTTGATAACTGTTTTTAAATTTGAGTAAAAAAAAAAGATTTTTAAAAAAAAAGGAAACAGCACAAATTATTAAAGAACTTCATAGCACAAAATTGATTTTCTGTTTGTTTGTTTGTCTTGGTACAGAAGAAACAAAGACAGAGAGTGACATAGTAGCTGAAGGGCAGCTGCTGGATGAGTTACTGGATGTTGTGGAGCAGAGGAACAATCTGGTGGCCATGCTGGAGGAAGATAGGCTGAGGTAGGTGATACTGGAACACTTTGGCAGTTGCTGTGTTTTTATCAGAAGTAGAACGGGGGGGGGCAGATAGTGATCCTTTGGTTGCCTGAACAAAAGGGGAATGCTGTCAGTGATGAGTACAGCATAGATGGTGTGAATGTAAGAATCCTTAGGTAGGCAAGTGAATGTAAGAATCCTTAGGTAGGCAAGTGAATGTAAGAATCCTTATCTATGAGCTAAAATTGAAAGAAGTACTGAAGATTGTATTTCTAAGTACTGAAGCTGATAGCTGAAAGCTTTCATTGTGGAAATTAGTTGACCTGTTAAAAGGACAAAAATCTACCAGAATTATGTTAGTAAAACTGTGTCAGCAAACCTACTTCCTACATGACAGAATATATAAGGAGCAGTCAAGTGAAACTGAGCAGAGGCTGCTAAATCTCATGATATATGTAAGAGGGAGACACTGCCATTGTGGTAGATGGTGTCAGTGTGAAAGTTGCTGGGAGGGACTGAAGGTGAAGTTCATATCAGTTATTTGTTGCCAAGTTCAAGGTCATGCTAACAGAAGTCAGCAGGAGGAACTGCACCGTGCGTCGCCTGCCAATATGTTTACATGGAAGAAAGAACAGCATGGGGGTTATTTGTTTTTTGACAGCTGAAGGAAATTCCCCAACAGAAGTCCATTGATGAATGGTAAATGTGTATGGGAACACTCATTGTCCGAGAGTTGTGTCAAGGCGTGCACATTGCGATTTTGAAGTGGTGGTGAAAGACTTCTCAACAGTCTGTATCCAGATCAGTCACATGTGGTTATCACACTAGAGGCAATTCATAAGGTTGATGATTTGGTATGTTGTGACTGACGAGTAACAGAAGATAAACTTGCTGTTGATGCTGGCATTAGTCGTGGTAGCGCTCACACCATCCAGGTCTTGGATACAGGAAGGCGTGTGCCCATTGGGTCTTGTGGAACCTGACATCTGAGCAGAAGGCTGAACATCTGAAGAGGTTCCAAGAAAAAGAAGACTCATTTCTCTTGTGTATTGTTGCTGAAGATGAATCCATTTGCCACTATCATGACCATGAATCTTGTAGAGAGACCATGCACTGGAAGCACATGTCATCTCCACAGAAGAAGTAAGGGTCTTAGCCCAGTGCCAAGAAGATATGCTCACTTTTTTTCTTGATTACCATGGATACCTTCTCTTCAAGTTTCTGCTACAGTAAATGCAGATTGATACCAGACCACCATAACAAACCTTAGAGATTGGGCGAAAACAATGTGGGTCCTTGACTAGTGGTGTCATCCTTCTGCATGGCAATGCTAGATCTCATGTGGCCAATACAATGTAGCAGAAGTTAGCTGAATATGACTGGGAAGTTCTTCAGCAGCTCCCCTACAGTCTGGACCTCTCATCTTTCAACTTCCATATCTTTGGTCCACTGAATAAGCATCTGAGAGGCAAGAAAGTTGAGTTGGATGATTCACTGGGTGAGGTAGTACAGTCTTGGTTGCAACATTAGCCTGAAGACTTTTATGAAGCCAGTATCCTTTGGCTGGTGAAACAGTGGCAGAGATGTGTAAACAGTGGCAGGGACTATTAACAGGCAAGTCTAATACTCTGTCATAGTTAGGTCTCGGCTCGTTTTCATTTGACTGCTCCTTATATCA